>JARHVA010006580.1:107500-725000 GCA_037957365.1 Torreya grandis
AATTTTCACAATATAGTTACCCCTTTGCTTAGTTTCTCAAAGGATAAATAGTCAAAAAGGTTTGGTAGTTTGAATTCCCCTCATGTGATTATCAATGGAGAACCTAATAATTTTTCCTTAGACATAATCTATCACATCAATAGCAATAAGGTTTAGATTTATCAAATTTAATACCTTAGCAACAACCTAAATAATAAGACAAACTAGTCAATTTCATCAAATGATTAATTTATAACATGCCTCCTCAAGAACGCACATTAGGATGGTAGATTTTGATTTATAAAATAATCTAGTTGTTACTACTCTAAATAATAAAAGGCCTGAAGCTTTCTATCTATCTATTCTTGTAGGTGGATATAAATTTAATAAATGTATAACTAATTTAAGGGCCTTAGATATTATCATGCCATACAGAGTTGTGCATGACTTGGGATTGATTTGTACTAAAATATTTGGTTATTGTTTCAATATAAAGGCAAAACTAGTTCCATTAGTTGAATAGATAAAGGATTCACAAGTTTTTCTATCAAATTTTCACTAAAAGGGAATAAATATGACCATACTAGTGGCATAAATCCCTCCGAGCTATGGGATGCTTCTAAGTAGGTCTTTGTATTAAGAATTTGGAAGCTAAATCAAATTGGAGTGGACACAAGTAGTGATTCCCATAAAAGGAGTTAATGAGAGATTACTCCCTAAACCAAAGGATAAGATATTGGTGCAAAATTAAGATGATCCCTGAAAAGACATCTTATATGAATAAAAGGGCCTCGGCACTTACATGATGATGGTTGAAAAAAATCTAGAACTTCCTAAGTTGGTAAAAGGTGACTCCAATGATTTTTGGACTCTAGATTTAGACTAAAGCTACTCAAAAACTAGTTTAGTCACAGTCATGCTATTTATTTCTTCTCAAAAGGAATTGATCCCTTTCTTGTAAAAACTTTAGTTTGAATGCCCAAACAATACTACAAAGTATGAAGTATTGTTTCTAGTGTTACAAATAGTAGAATAAATGGGCATTTAAAACCTCAAAATGTAAGGTGATGCAAAATTTATCACCAAGTAAGAATGACCTCAATATCAATTAAAAAATAATAGACTAAAACATTAAAAAAATAGGATCTGAGACTATATTGAGGCCTTCCAATCTTTCCCTATAAATGTTGTCCCTAGAGTAGAGAACTCAAAAGTTGATGCATTAGTTGTATCTACTTCCTTGATCATTCATCCACCATAAATTGGCAATGATCAATACGTCATTGAAATGGTATATCACCCCAATGTCCTAGATAACTATGAGTAGTGGAAAGTATTCAACAATGATTAATAAAGCATCACTTTCTTAGAATTGAAAGATAATTTCTTAAATCTCTTTTTTTATGAAACTTGTACTGCATATAGAAAATATTCTACCTCAAAAAATAAAGAGGAATGGACTTCAAAAATGTTTGACATGAAGGATAATCAACTAGAAGACAATAGCATATAGTGGAAGGGAAAAAAATCCTAAAAAGGCTTTATTTCTTTGGAACATATGTTTGACAAGCATAACAGGTACATCAAGTAGAAGATTCGGTGAAATCCCAAAGGATCACTTAACTATGAAAAGATAAATATTGGCATAGAAGAAGAGCCAAGGTACATCAACATCAATAAATGTTGTTCTAAATAAGAACATATGAGGTTCATCACTCTTTTTAAAATATGTATTCACTTGGTGCTATGTTGAGCTAAAGTTTTTAGCCCAAAAATCATGCAACACTACATTCAATTGAAACTTATGTCAATCCATCCAGGAAAAAATTGAGGCACTATAATCTAAAAATCACTAGCACTATCTATGAATAGATCAAAAATATGTTAGATGTTAGGATTATGTTCCCTATCTATCACTCAACTTGGATGGCCAATAAGTTTCTATTCAAAATAAAAATGGGGAAGTCAATATCTGTGCAGATTTTCATAATCTCAATCAAGCTTCACTCAAGGATAACTACCCTTACCAATCATGGATCAAATTCTACAAGCCATCATAGTATCTAAAATGATATCTATGTTATATGGATTATCGATATATAACCAAGTTGAAGTAGCTATGGAAGATTGATTCAAAATAGACTTCACTACCCCATGGGGATCTTTCACCTAGAGAAATATGCCTTTTAGCTTCACCAATGTAGGGGAAACATTTCAAAGGGTGATGGACTTATTATTCATCAACATGAAGAATAAAATCATTGTGATTTATTTGGATGATCTCGTGATATTCTCAAAGAAAATAGAAGACCATTTTGAGTACCTGAGAAAGTTTTTTGTAATATGTCACTCTCATAGTATCTCTTTGAATCCCAAAAGTATATCTTTATATTAATAAAATGTAAGATGTCAGACCTTGTGGTCTCTAAAAAAGCTACCAAAATCAATCTAGAAAGAGTAAAATTCATCCAAAAATTATCCCTATTGACCATTAAACCTAACACTCACTCATTCTTTAGCAAGGTCAATTTTTTTAGAAGATTTATTCTAGACTTTATTGAGATCAATCGGCACATTGTATAGATGATGAGCAGAAAAAATTCCTTCAAATGAAGTTATGATGGGAAGAAATCATTCAATGAGATCAGGGATGAAATTTTAAAGGCACCAATTTTAACCTACCCTAATTTTAATAATGACTTCATTACTTATTAATACTCCTCTGCTTACACTTTATCTACCATTTTGGTACAAAAAAATGAAGAGGGAATTGAATCCCATATTGCCTTCATGAGTTATGGATTCAAAAACTCTAAATTCAAATAATCATTGGTAGATAAACATACATATTCCATGGTAAAAGTTCTAAATAATTTCAAATTTTATATTTTGAATTATCATACAATTATCATGGTCGTAAATTAAGTAGTGAAATCAATCCTTGCTCAACAATATCTCAAATCAAAAAGAGGTCGTTGGATCATTAAAGTGCAGGATTAAAATTTAGAGATCAAACTTACGAAGCTATTAAGAGCACAAGGTCTTTGCTAATTAATTTTTGAAGGTTTTAATTCCCAAAGGGAAAAAAAAGCTACGATTGGTAGTATTCATGGATTCACTTAAAGAATGGTATTATGATATAGCATTCTTCCTCTCATATGGATAATGTCCAACTCATTTGAGTCCCAAGAAAAAATTAACTCTAAAGTTTAAGACACCCAATTAAATAATTTGGGACAACACCTTATTTAATAAGTCTTTAGATCATACCTTCCTGAGATATGTAACCAAATAACAACAAAAGAAAATCTTGGAGGCATTTCATGATAAGGCTTCTGCTGGACATTTCTCATTTCCAATCATAGCAATAAAAATATTGAAATTTCACTACTATTGTCCCATGTTGTTCAAAATATCAATCAAAATGTCTCCATTTCATCTTCTATATGGTAAAGATGTTATGATTCCTATTTCCTTGGAATTTATAGCTTTGAAACTAGCCCAAGCTATAGAAGATGAAAAATTCAAATTTTATCTTGAGAAGAGATTTATGTACCTGGTAAAGATATAAGAAGATTGAGTCATAGTAATCGATAAAATTTTATCCCATTAGTAAAAAGTCAAATAATTACTTGACTAGAAGGTTTAATAATGTAATTTCCAAATTGGTGACCTGGTCTTGATCTAAGACAAAAAGAGAGAACCAAGTAGAATTTATGTAAAATTTTACTCCCTATGGATGGGACCATTTAAAATTCAACATGTCTATGATGAAAACACATACTATCTGTAGACACCTAAATCTGGCCATCGATAACCTCCAACCAACCTTTTGACCAATTTCCACCAAACTACACAATTTGGCCTAAAAACACTAAAATGCATTAAATAAGTTAGAATTGATATATTCAAATGCCAATTTTGGCTAGAGTATCATTAAATAGGGTAATTCAATTTATAGGCTAGCTAACTTTGATCAAATTATTTTGAACCAAAATGATAATTTTGTACTTGGGTGTTTTGGACTGCTCTTTTCTATCAAATCTCTTACATAAGACATGTGCCTTTATTATTTGGTTTTGGTAACATCCTAAATGGGATAATGGATCCAATACATCTAAAATTTATTTCCAATTCCAATCCAGTCAAATTTTAGACCAATAACAAGACAATTTAACCAATTTGATTAATTTATGCACCAAGAGCCAAATTTTGCACCAAAGTTGACTAATCATGTTTTAGGCTAATTAAACCTAATTAGGGACTTAAGTTAATTTTCCATGGAAATTTTAGAATAAATATTTATTATAAATTAATTTATATTAATTACATCATCAAGTGATATTATCATATGGGGTGGCATCTATAAGTCATAAATGCATAAAATATCGAGATTATCAGTCTCCCATGCCTCATTAATACCCTCCATACCTCATTAAGACAATCCATGTCTATTCAATACCCCTCTATCCCAAATATTAATGGGGATGTTTTTAGAATGAGTTTCAAACTTTAGATTTATTCATGCCCACACATCTCAATCTTGAGATAGACGATCATGGTTGATCCTCAAACCATTCCAAAATATATAAATAGGAGGCCTTACCTATTGAATTTTAAGATTAATTTTTGAAAAGTTACCATGTCAAATTTACTTCAAGATCTCTCACATGCCAAATTTATGATGTCAAAATATTGAGCCAAGCTAAGCCAAGGCCACAAGGTGCCAAGGAGAAGAGGAGATAGCCAAGCCTCCTTTGATGAAGACTTCATGAGCACAAGTCGAGCAAGCCACTACAACAATAATTTTAATCATCCAAGGAAGGTGAAGGATTAATTTTTTTATTTAATTTTTATTTAACTTAAATCCCAACTTGGCCTAACTTGACCCAACTCACCTTGACTCAGATCCTAACTCAGCCTGACTTGACCCAACTCACCCTGATTTAGATCCTAACTCAGCTTGACTCAACCTAACTCACTCTAACTCAAATCTCAAAGTGCCTTGACTTGACCCAAATTTCCTTGACTCAAAAACTAACCAACCCCAAATTGACCCAACTCACCCCGACATGGATCCCAACTCAACTGTGTGAAACATGAGAGCTAAAAGGCTATATTAAAATGTTTGGTTTGGGGTCATATAGACTCCATTTTGGATGATTTTTTTTTAAACCGTGTGTTTTTTTTTTTTTTCAAAATCTAACATTAGTTTAACTTCAATTTTCATAGATTTTTTATAAATTTTTTAAAATATATTTGGATGTTTCTAATTTAAAACATTTGCTTTTGGTGTGATGCCTTAAGGGTAGACAGGTAACCAGCAGATTTCAAATTTGATAAATCATGGTTTAGACCACCTTTTGAATGCTTTTAAAATGAATTATAAACCTTGTTTTGGTGCTTAATGAAACTTTTAAAGGCTTAAGTGAAGGCTTTCAAAGTTATAACTTAAGACCAAGGGTTCAAATGAACACCACCAAATCTTTCATTTAGGCTTACTTGTCAATTTGTTTTCATTATTTCAATTAGCACTTTGTTTTTACAAAATACAAGGATGTTGCATGTATGCTCTTCCATTTGTCCCTTTTAAAGAACCCTTGGAATCAAAATCACTTTCCCTATTTACATTTTTCCTAGTCTAAGGCATAAAAAGAATGTCATCTAAAGCACTCCCTAAAAACTCATAAAAGTATTGGGTGACCTTGATAACGACCCTAAAGTCTTTCTATTTTTTGTTTTATTTACTTCGTGTAAACTTGGCTTATGAGGGGTACATCATTACCTCCCATGAGTTATTTAGGGAAGCTTTGACCCAAGGTTTCATCTCCCAACATTGACTTTACTTACTCTTGATTTGTACATGGGATGTATTTGTATTTTGACATCGAACTATACTGAATGAATAGCAAGATGTAGTGGTTGTAAAAAAAAGACTAGACCTTTTTACAACTAGCCAATGCCATAGTCACCCAATTTTTGTGCTTATCTTTTCCATCATTTGACATGAAATTCAGTATGAAATTGATTCCCCTAGAAACATTCAAAAACTTTCTAGTTTAATTAACCCCACATTGTCATACCCTTACTAGGATTTGGACGATTATACTTAGTGTATTTTAGTCATTTTTTCTTGGTATGTTTTGAGACTAAAACTTATTTTTTTATTCATAAGCCATGTCAAAATAATGTATTTGAGTTAAGGAGGGTAGTCTTATGCTGCCCAAATCATGTCAAAACATTTTGAACCTTTTGATTCTTTGAAACATAACATAGATCACATCATTCAAGCATGCTTATGCCATTAGGTTAATTTGTTTCAAGAATAGTTTACCTTGTATCAAAAACCATTGTTTCAAACCATTTTATGTATACCTTTTATACCTTTGTCTTGTGTTTTCATGTTGTCCAATCTTGTCTAGCTTGTTTGGTTAAATCCTAGTTTTCACAATTGAGTTTTTAATTAGCCTTGTCAAGTTTAGATTCAAACATTGATTGATTTTTGTTTAGGCCTTAATTTGTGGGGCTGATACATAGATATTTCTCTTTTAGGTTACATAACTTCGATTAATCAATTACTCAAATTTGAAAACTATTGATATTTTTTTTATTCAGTACCTATCCTTATCATTATTTGTGCCTTTATTTCAGAAAACATAATCTTTCTTCAAAGAGTCTTTTGCCTTATACCTTATGCCAACTAATCATGTTTATGTTGATTTCATGTGCTAGTTTTATGTCAAAGTTGTTTCCAAACTTGTTAGATTAAATAAAATCACATTATACCTTTGTTTCAAGTCTAGATTTTGATGCCATTGGCCAAAAGTCCTAGCATATACCTATTTGTTTCAGCCTAGCTTTTAACTCCATCTTTGGACAAAAGACCTAGTAACTCAACTTTTTCCTTTCCTAGTTTAGACTTTGTTTGGAACACTTTGACCTAGACCTTTGACATGTTGGTTTTTATTCACACGCATGACCTTTTATGTGTATGAAATTTGACAATAAACATTTGATGTTAGACTATTTTATGCCAAGTCTTATCACAAACCATTTTGGAGATACAATTCCATTTTCAAACCACGTTGAAGATACAGCTCCACTTTCAACCAAGTTAGACCAAGTTTGAAACATTTGTCCTTTAGACATAGTTTTTTTAGAGTTTGTAGAACTCTAAGCCTTTTTATTTTCAGAGATTTCATCATTTATGTGGATATGTCTAGATACACCTATGGTGGAGTCACGTATAATCCAACTTATGATAAAATGGCCACACACAATGACTTTTATGGATTTAGTCAAGACCCCAATGATGATAATATGGTTTGTGAGATAAATTTATATCCACCTCATAATAATCATTCATGGGGAAAAAATCATGAACTAGAACCAACTCATGATCCAACTCAAGACCTGGATTGGTATGAATAAGCTTGTGAGGAGGAATTTGAAGACCCAACTATAGATAATGTTGTTTGGGATAGGGATCCATACCCTCTTTATAATAATTGGTATATGGAACATAATCAATAACCAACTTATGAGCCAACTCAAAACTAGGATTACATGGTTTATAAGGAAGACTTGGATGCTTTGGCTTATACAAGTAATCAGGCTCCACCACATCATACCATTTCTATTCTAGGACCACAATGTCATACCATTCCCATACCAAGACCTCATCCTTTGGTTTGTATGAGCAATCAGGGTCTATAATGCCAAACCATTTCTATACCACGACCTCATCCTTTGGCTTGTGTGATTAATCAAACTTCAAAACACCCCTTCATCATTCCAAGACCTAGTCCTTTGGCTTATGGAGGCAATCAAGCCCCATAACTCCCTATAATTACAATTTTAAGACTTAATCCTTTACCTAATGCAAGCAATCATGCTCCTCAATTCCCTACCATTATCCAACCATAAGCCATTCCTCATCCAAAACCAATCCCATCCAAACCTTAATCAATCCAATCCTTCAAAGACCAAGCTATGTTCAAAACTAGTGTTTTCTATCTCATTGAAAACCAAGGCCAAGAGAACCAACCAATCTGAGATGTTTCTATTTAATTAACCATTTGTGATAAGTCAACCTATGATGAATTGTCTATTGATCCTATACCAGTGTCAAGGAATCTCACTTTGACAAGCTAGTCTTTACTAAGTCATTTCTTAATGATTATAACTACCTTTGGGCAAATCATTACCTCCACTATTTGCCTATTTTTCAAGAGGCTTCTATTAACAAGCTAGTCTCTGAGGATTTATCTCTTGACCTTTTTCCCATCCTAGAGGAGTCCCACTCTGAAAAACTAGTTTTTGTGGAGCTCATTATACCATCACAGGTCATTACTTGTCCAAAACCAAATATTCAACAAGACATAATTATAATAGAGTACCCATCAAATGAAGAATCAGAGTTAGATTTAGGTTATATTCTTGAACCAATATCAAATTTACCATCAACATATGAATCAACATCAATCTCAACATTGGATTAAAAATCCCTTAAGTTAGAATCAGGTTCAAAAGAAGAATATGTTCATGGTCGTTACAACATTGGTTACACATGCCTTGCAAATCAATTTGAGTACATTTGTGATCCTTCTATATTTTTTTAGGATGAGTACTTCAACTTCAACAGAAGTTATCATAATATCTTCTATGAGGATTGTGCAGCCTCTCCCCATTCCATTACTATTAAATAGGCCATTACCATCAACCAAAATAACCATATCATTGACATTCCATCTCCCACAAGTGTCAATTAGGATCGACAAAATCAAACTTTGTCGAACTACATCCATGGTGACATAATAGTTGAAGAAGAGCAAGGAGGCCAAGACCACATTCATATAGCAAAAAAATACTCTCCTAGTGAAACCTTTTCAGATGTGTTAGGGGATAATCAAAGTCATAACTCAACAACTTCTAGTGAAAATTTTTTTAAAGTGATAGAAAATAATCAAAGTTAAAAGTAAACATTCCTTAATGAAACCTTCTCAAATGTGTTATAGGACAATCAAGACAAGTTCATTGGTGAAAACTTTTTTGAGACACCAATAGCTAAGCACAAAATTTCTTCACTGCTTGATGAAGATAGAATCAAAGATCAAATCAAAATAGCTTTTAATCTACAGCTTAATCACATGGTATCTACTCTCAAGATCAAACAACAAAAAAAATTGGTGGTCCTATTGAGAGAACAAGTCTTCAGCCCCACCACAACCAAAGTCATGTTGAATCTGACATTAGTAACATTACATCTGACTAAAGGTCCTGATCTTTATTTATTGCCCAATCATTCCACATTCTATTATCATTTACCATTCCATTTCATAATCAAACCTCACATCCATTATTTTTCCTTGTTTACCATCCATGGTTGTACTTTCCTTTGTAGAGGCTACAAAGATACCTTGTCTTGACATTTGAAGGAATCAAAATCAATGACCAACGAAGATCACAACAACATTCTCAGAATCTAAATCTATAGGTAGTTCTTGATGAAGCAACTATTTAGACAAGGTGTGGGATAACAATTAACATGATCAAGTATTCTATTTATATCATTTGTTGATTAGGATGTGTATCTCCCCATCAGTAGGAATAAAAGAATCAAAAACCATACCTAGGCTAGAACGAAACATGTACCATACCATTTAACATTACCATGTCATTGCCATTGTTACATTTTTTTTCCATTATCACATATCCTTTCATTTACCCCATCACTTGGGGGAAACCCTCTTGGCATCATATCCCACTTTCTACCAACCCTCTTACCATTTTATCCAATCTATTAAAACCCAATATTATCCTTAGCAAGACCATGCCATCTAACCATTCCATTCCTATCTAGACCAAAGCTTATTTTTAGTCATCCTACCCAATCCTATTTTGATCTTGGTTACTTTGGTTCTTATTGTACTTTTTACGAGTGGATTATAATCAAGTTTCAATAATCAATCAAGTCCATGTTTAAATTATAGTCTATGAAATTAGTGTTATAGTTGATCTAGCAAGATATATTTCATTTTCTATCCTGTATCAAGCTTGTTTATGTGAGCCTGATTATAACCACCTATGGGCAAATCAGTGTTTCACCAGTCTTGCTACTAATTATATCCACCTATGATAAAATTAGTATCATTGACCTATGCCATTGTATCCTATTTATAACCACCTAAGGGCAAACTAGGGGCAACACTTGTTTATCATGCATTACCACATCACCTTGCCATTACTATTTTCATTTGACTAGCCTTTTCCCAGATTTGAGAACTTATTGGGACCTAGTTGTTTTTTCCCTACCTTTTATGTGGATGGAATTACTATGACTTGAGGTCATTGTAGGACTCTATGGTTCATTCTCAATTCATGTTGAGGTCACCTCAATCCCCCTTTCCATATGCTCTCACCGTTTTATGAGCAACCTAAGCCAAACACTCTCGCCATTTTGTGAGTAGATATCATATCATTCTCTAATCAGTTAAGATACCTCAAAATTCTAAAAATATTCATAGCAATTTAAAAATTCAAAAATATTTGTCTTGTCTAAGCCTAGTCAATTATCCTCGATCTACCTTACTAAAGCAAAGTCATTGTTAGGATGCTTTCTTTTGATTTTGTTTTTAGGCTTTTTGTTTGTTTTTTTATTTCAAGTTGTTTGTTTGTTTGTTTACTTGCATGTTTGTTTCCTTTTAGCACTCTTGCCTTAACTCAATCTATATGTGTTCATTAGATTATTCCTTGAGTACATTATTCTTGAGTCCATCCATATTCATACGTCAATAGTGTCATCATTTTTTTTATCATTATTGAATTATTAGTTTTTATTGGATCGCGAGTCAGTCCTTATGCATATTTTGGCCAAGTCTTCATGGTGTTCTATCATGAAGCCTACCATCACATGCTACAACAAAAATCAGCTTCAAGAAGGTCTATAATTAATGGAGCTACTTAAGTTTCTCCTTGAGACCTTGGTAAATCCTTCCATCCCACCCTTGATCAAATTAACCCATTAGTCATTCTAGTTATATCATTATTAATAAAGATGAGCATCTCCTCATTAGCAGGTACAATTGAATCAGTTTCTATTGATCAATCTCATTCCTCTATTCATCTCTTTCATCACATTATGCTCACTCATCTTTAATTTGTATTATAGGTTGTATCATTGAGTTATGCTTGTTAATAAACCTAACTAGGGCACCATCATCTTTAGCCAATCTAGGTCCTCTTATTGATTATAACCACCTATGGGTAAATCATTATTTTGACTTTTATTCTTGATTATAACTGCATTTAAAAAAATTAGTATCTTATTTAACTCAATGCATGCAAGAATTTTCTCATTTGGATTAATATTAACCATAGGTTAATTCCACATTTCTTCTTATTTCTTTTTTAGGGACCATCCATCAATAAATGTGATGGCCACTCCCTCGAGGGGGCATCATAGTAGGCTTTCCTAACACCATTTGGAGCTTTGTCCATCAACCATCATCTTATTTTTGGTATACAGGCCTTTTCTTATTATTTGAAAATATATTTTTTTGCCTACAGTTTGAGATGTCTTCCCAAATAGGGGCAAACTATAGACACCTAAATCTGGCCATTGATAACCTCCAACTAGGCTTTTGACCAATTTCTACCAAAGTGTACAATTTAGCCTAAAAACACTAAAATGCATTAAATGATTTGAAATTGATATATTCAAGCTCCAATTTTGGCTAGAGTATCATTAAATGGGGCAATTCAATTTATATGCCAGCTAACTTTGATCAAATCATTTCGAGTCAAAATGATAATTTTACACCAAGGTGCTCTTGATTGTTCTTTTCTATCAAATCTCTTGCATAAGACACTTGCCTTTGTTATTTGGTGTTGGTAACATCCTAAATTGTATAATGGATCCAATGCATCTAACATTGATTTCCAATTCCAATCCAGTCAAATTTTGGACCAATAATAAGACATTTTGACCAATTTGATTAATTTGTGCACCAAGAGCCAAAATTTGCACCAAAGTTGACTAATCATGTTTTAGGCTAATTAAACCAAATTAGGGCCTTAAGTTAATTTTATATGGAACTTGTTGAATAAATATTTATTGGAAATGTATTGCTATTAACTGCATCATCAGGTGACATCATCATATAGGGTGGCATCCATAAGCTATAAATGCATAAAATATTAGGATTATGAGTCTCCCATGCCTCATTAAGACCCTCCATGCCTCATTACGACCATACATGCCTATTAAATACTCCTCTATCCCAAATATTAATGGAGATATTTGTAGATTAAATTTTATATTTAGATTTATTCATGGCCACATCTCTCAATCTTGAGATGGATGATCATGGTTGATCCTCAAACCATTCTAAAATCTATAAATAGGAAGCCTTGCCTATTAAATTTTAAGCTTAATTTGTGCAAAGTTACCATGTCAAATTGATTCCAAGATCTCCCACATGCCAAAGTTATGATGCCAAAATATTGATCTAAGCCAAGCCAAATCTGCAAGGTGCCAAGGAGAAGAGGAGATATCCAAGCCTCTTTTGATGAAGACTTCATGAGCACAAGCCGAACAAGCCACTACAACAAGCATTTGGAGCATCCAAGGAAGGTGAAGGATTATTTTTTTCTTTACTTTTTAGTTGTTTTTCCATTCTAGTATTTTTAACTAATCTCAACCAAGTAACTAGGCCTAGAGATGTATGTTAGCTAGTGTGTTGGTTTTTCAATTTGATTTTATTTTATCACTAACAAGATACTAACACCTCTCTTGAGTCAAACATAAAGATTACACTCACCTCCTATTACCATATAGCAGGTAACATCTAAAGTTGTATAAAGAATAATGATAGGTTGTCACTTACCATTTCCCTTCATTATGTGTCTCCCTTTCAATTTTGTGTTTCCCTTCCCATTGTGTGTTTCCCTTTTCATTGTATGTTTCATAGTTTTCATTTTTATGTTTCTTTTTGTTTCCTCTCAACTCCATGACCTAATGGATAAGGCACTAGCCTATGAAACCCTAACATCTAAGAATTTGAATTTGTGCCTCTTTTGGAATTCACATCCCCAAATTGAGCCAGCTATTTTCCCTTAAATTATCAACACTAATTTTAGATGTGAGTCAGGGCAACATCTCAATATTTGTGCCAAAGACCAAGTGAGAAGATAAATTTGTGAGAAGATTACACCAAATATAAAAATTCAAAGTGTTTTTCACCTTTCACGCTCATGCCTACATAATAGATGTGGTAGGCCAAACACCTCCTATAGACATGTGGACATGGAGACTCGACCTTCTTATGCCCACATACACACACTAGACTTGGTCAGTTAGATGAACCCTATAGATGTATAGATGTGGAGATGAAATCCTTTCATTCCCATGCCTATGCACCAAGCATGGTTATATATATGATCCTTATGAATACATAGACATAGAGATGTGGGCTTCATCTAATTTATGTGTGTATGCTAACGAGGTTGCTAAGGATGGCCCAATGATCCCCTCACTTATGAGGGGATCCTAATGATCATTCATTGTGCATTGAACCATCTTGAGTCCCTTATATATAACTCAATCCTCATTTTACATTCATTTATTACAGTGATCGTGATCTGACAGTGATAATCTTACCCCCTATTTTCTCCCTATTGGTGAAGCCCTACCAAAATTTTCTACATTCATTAGGAAAATTTGTAGCATTTGATAATAATTTACCTTGAGTTTTTCCTCTTACCAGAATATCATTTGGATATTATTTCACCTTCATCAAGAGATTACCATGTGACCACTACTTTCCTTTCATTCTAACTAATCTAGCATTTCCTACCCCTAGATCCACTCATAATCCTCACTTTTGCCTATGAAACTACATTCACATACTTAGAACTAGGCAAGATAAATTATTAATATATGGGGTATGAGTCTTTACTATTTTTTTACAATGACATCCCCAAGATCATTGAGTCATAAATTGGAAATGTGGACTTGTAATAATTTCACCAAAGGATAAACTCAGAAAACTTGAATACCTTGGCTACTCAACTTGGTAAGAGTGGCCTTCCTTGGGTAGTTGGTTTCCAAACTTATGTTCAATGTTATGACTTGGTATTCAGATGTACAATAAATTATGTCCTAGAAACTCATAATATCAAATCCATTAGTGGATCACTTATGTCCAAATTAGATTGTATATTAGTAGGGAAGATAATGAGAATCCCAGTACTTGAAAATGTCATCATCATGAATATTGATAATGGATATAAATAATGGGATAAAGATATAAATAAATGCTTGACTATAATGAAAAATTAAAGGATAAATAATAGGATGGAAATACTATAAAATTTTCTAAAAAAAATTTACATATCAATTTTTAATGAAGAACTTTCAGAAATTATTACTCTCTTCAATCGAGCAGTAGGAAATGAAGACACCAAGAGTTTCCACACCTAGATGTTCATGACAGTTAATATCATCTACCATGGTAAATAATTATTAATTGGGTAGAAATGATCAATGATTCACTACATCTCCACCTTCTAAATGTACACTCGATGAATGAATTCTTTATGACTTCTTACCTAAGGTACTCTTTAGCTTCCTTGATGGTTTACTTAGAACTTTCACAATGTGGGAGTATCACTCATGTCACCCAAGTCTACAATAGTTTCCCCAAATAATTTTTTAATAAATTAATAAACATTTCATAAGGGTGAATGATGCATTCACCATGAGAGTAGAGCAAATTCTAGATGAGGATTGGGGTAAAAGGATTTCTGATGAAGCGGCCACCCTGATCAACCAATATAGATGCTTCTATCTTCAATATCATAAAATCACTTACATTATGGTTAGAGGTTTTGAATGGTACCCATTGAGACTTCCTATACTAGCCAACAACAAGATAATATTTATAGATTTCTACAAACAATTAGGTGCAGTACATAAATGCTATAAGAATAGACACATCTTAGGCATTTATTTCTATTTTTTTTTGGGGTCATTTCACTTCAAAAATAGTGGTCAATTATTATTATATTAAATCACCCATCTCCTAATTCACTCTCTATTCATATTCTAGTAGAGATTATATGGACATAAATAAATATGTAAAAATACGTCTTGGTATCAGTGTAACTTATGAACATGTGCCTCACTTAGAATACTACTGGGTAGATTGTTCAAATGAGTATGAGGTGTAGACATCTAAAATGGCCACCAATGTATTTATACCAGACTTTAGATCAATTATTACCCACTATTGAACATGTAACCTAATAATTTCTAAATGGCTTGAATTTGGCTTCATAACATGCAATTAAATCAATTTGGCCCAAAAAAATCAATTAAATAGATCAAATGCCCAAATCAATTAAATTAAACCTTGGAAAATATTAAAAATACTAAAATGGATTGATTAACATGAAAATCTTAATCAAATTCTTAATTGAATTCATCCTTGAGTAATTAAATGAATTATGAAAAAGCAAAATTTAAAATCAAAGAATATCCTAGGTTTTCATCATTAGATTTTGTGAGTTGTCAAAAATCCAAAATATCTAAAAACACACCTATTTTATCTTAATCATGAGGTTTTGACACATTTTAATTCTACTAAGATTACTTAATCAAATCTAGGTTATGATTTAACTCATTCCAAGTAGATTTTAAAATCTAGAAATTTAAGCATTTGCCTCTCTATTTAGAGAACTTGGATAGAGTAATGTTATAATGCAAGATTTAGGGCATGAATCTAATACATAGTGTTATAATTCCAAAATTAATCCAAGCCAAGCCACTTAAATCCATATCAAATCTAACCATGGTGCCAAGAGGAGATGGAGATAACCAATCCCCATTGACGAAGACTTCTTGAGCACAATTTAAGCAAGCCAAATGAAGAGACCTCTTGGAGCATTCAAGGAATTGGTAATAAATTATGTGAGCTCTTTCATTTTTAGTTGTGATTTTTTTATTTTTATTTCTTCACCATGTTCCTCCCTTTGATCTAGGAAAGATAGTGTTATGTTTATTTTTGTGTTTGTTTCATTTTGATTTCATTT
Source organism: Torreya grandis (assembly GCA_037957365.1). Lineage (NCBI taxonomy): Eukaryota > Viridiplantae > Streptophyta > Pinopsida > Cupressales > Taxaceae > Torreya > Torreya grandis. Next base: position 123,572 of record JARHVA010006580.1, read on the forward strand.
TCATTATGAAGCTAACATATGATCTAACCACCCTTTCTTTGATTTCCTAATCACAAATGGCACGCTTGATGGGACCATGAGCACCCAATATATCAAGGACATCATTATATAAGTCACAAACTAATACATGGATGCTTGAATCTCTTTAAAATTGCATTTTTAACCTTGTTTTGGTCATATTCTATTTTGATATATTTCTCATATCTACACAGAGAATAGTGATTGTTAGGTGCAATCATTGATTGTCAAGTTCAATTGATGATGGTTTGGCCTAAATCAATCGTGGTTCTACTTGACTAAACCTAATATTGTGTAAACCATTGATAGTTGGATTGTAGGTAAAAACATTCATAAAGCTTGCATTTTGATTCTTTCTATTATTCAAATTTGTGATTTCTAGGTTTTAAAAACATTTTAATCCATTGACTAAACCTTGTTTTATAGGTTTTCTTGATCTTTATCTTAACCAAAGACTAACTTAACATGTTTATCTTTTTTGGTTTTACCTTCAAGTCCTCAGGTGATCAACGAGGGTCTTTATCAATTGGTTTCAATTATTATGATCAACATCGATTTAATCACAGACCGATGGTGGCATTTGCCTAAATTGGCACAGGTCATTTCCAACCAGGAATGATCACTATGTTTTCCAAAAACCAAAACCTAAGATCTAAATTTCAAACATCATTTGCTCAATAACAAAATTGTTTCAAAACAGGGGGTTATTATCTAACAATTGTAGGTTGAAGGATCAATTTGAACACTAAATTTGCTTGTTTAGACTAATTAAAATTTTCATTTTGGGCTTTAAAAATATCTTAGTCAAATCAAACACTTTAATTTGGGTCCTAAAATTATCATGTTATCTTACACACATTTCGATATTGATGTTTAAAATGAATCTAGAAGGCTAAGTCTTGAAAACACTTCATTGTTAGTGTTTAAAAAGAATGTTGAAGTCTTGATCACTTACTTTTTGGTGTTCAAAAATGAACTTAGGATAAGTCTCACACATTTAGACTTTTGGGCTTAAAACAAACATAGATGTTTTTACTTAATTTGGTTTAGTGCAATTCTTTCCATTTTTGCACTTAAGCCAAGGGGCCTTGTAATGAACAACATCACATTTAATTTGGTGATTAAAATCAAACCTCACTCATAATTGTTTGCAAAATTTGTTTGTTGATTATTTGTTTTGTAAAAAATATAGCATGTGTATGCTCTCCCCCATCTTCTATAGGTAAATTATGGGATCAAAAGTGCCTTTCTATTGTATTTAGTGCCTAGTCCAAGGTGTAGAAAGAAATTTGACTAGGCTCTCCCTAAAACCTGTATGGTATTGGGTGATCTAAAAGTAACCCTAAAGTCTATCTACTTGTCTTTTATTTTCATGCATTTTGGCTTGTGAAGCGGATGTCATTACCCCTCATAAGTTCTTTAGGGAAGCATTGACTGGGGATTCATCTTCCATCAGTGTTTCAACCCCTCTTCATGGGGGGTATATAAATTAGGATCACCCCACTAGGACTGTGGTTTGAGCAGTTAAATCATCATTGTTAGTGGCAAGCTGGCCTAGAACTTATGATCATTTAGGACATCATACTATATTGAGTGATTGATGGATGTAATGGTTTTGAAAAGGACAATACATTTTCATAATAATATATTTTACATGGATCTAATTGATGTGTTTCTTCTCTTATGTTTAAATGTAAAATTTTATACACATGGGATCAATCTAGATGGTCATAACTTGTGATTTTTAGTCAACCCCACTTTACCAAACCCTGATAGGATCTAAGATGATATACTTAGTTGTATTTCATCATTTATTCTTTTATTTCTTGGTGTGTTAGAACTAAAACTTTGTTGTTATACCACATCATGAATAAGTCATATGTCTAACATTACTCCATTATTTGAGGAGGTGTTATACCGCATGTTTAACACCTTGATTTAACTAAACTTTTGTGTCAAAACATTGTGTATGTACCTTGATTGAAATGGGTAATGTTATACTACGCAAATCAATTCAAGTTTCATGCCTTAGCAAGTCTTGAAACAATCAACCATTGTCACATATTTTGAGATTGATAACATCGTTATGCCATCCAAATTATTTCAAAAGACTTGTCTTATCTCATGTCCAAATTATCATTGTTGAATCAATCATTTGTGCCTTGTTAGATCTTTGTTTGCATAGTCATTTTGTTCAAATTTGTCTAGCTCATTTGGTCAACTAAATCATAAGTTTTTAACACTTGAATTTTTAATTAACTTTGACGAGTTCGGATCCAAACATTGATTGAGTTTTGTTTAAGCCTCATTTTATAGGGGATGATACATAAATCTTTCTCTTTGGGTTGTGTAAATTATGTTAATTGATTACCAAAATTTGAAAACTATTGTTTCTTTGTTCACAAAGCCTATCCTCATCATTGTTTGTGCCTTTATTTGGGAGAACAAAGCCTTTCTCCAAGTGCCTTTTGCCTTATACCTTATACAAACTGATTGTGTTTATGATTGATTTTGTATGATGAGTTTATGAGTATTTCAAGTTTTTAAGATTAAAATTTCATCGTCATCTTTGTTTAAAGACTAGATTTTGATGTTTCATTTGGCTAAAAGTCCTAGCACAACCTGTTTGAGCCGAGCTTTTGACTCTGTGTTTAGATAAAATACCTAGCAACATTTCCTTTTCCTAGTTTAGATCTACTTGGAACACTTTGGATATAAAGTTTGACATGCCAATTTTTATTCAAATGTTTGGCCTTTTGTGTGTATGATATTTAATGTTAGACTATTTTATGCCAACTTGTAGCACAAAATATTTTGGTGATACAGCGTCATTTTTAGACCATTGTTTGGAGATACAGTTCAACCTCTGTTTGACCATGTTAGACCAAGTTTAAACCTTTTATCCTTTGACATTATTTTTCAAAGTTTATAGAACTCTAAAACTTATTTATTTTAGAGATTTCTTTATTGATGTGGATATGTCTAGCTACACTTATGGTAGAGTCATTTACAATCCAAGTTATAATATAATGGTCATACAAATTGACTACAATCATGACCTATTTAAGGAACAAAGTCAAATTCCTATTTATGATCCAAATCAAGTTACCAACTAGGGTGATATGGTTTTTGAGGAGGACCTAGATGCTTTCTCTTGTGAGATCAATCAAGCTCTGTAATGACCTACCAGTTCTATTCTAAGACCTTACCCTTTGGATTACATGAGTAACTAATCTCTAAGACACCCTCCCATTATCATTCTAGGACCTCATCCTTTGGCTTGTGTGAGCAACCAAGATTTATAATACCCCAAGCTTATCATTCTAGGACCTCCTCCTTTGGCTTATGCAAGCAATCAAGCTCCATAATGCTCTATCACTACCATTTTAGGATTTCATCCTATGGATCATGTGATCAATCATGTTTTACAACAACCACCCATTATCCAATCACCAATAAATATTCAATTATTATCAACCATTCCCCACTTTAGAAAACCCCAACTGATCCAATCACAATCCTAACCAATCTAATCAAAACCCCAGCTAATCCAATCATAACCTCAACTGATCCAATCACAAACTCAACCAATCTAATTAGCACCTCAACCGATCCAATCATAAACTCAACCAATATAATCAATACCTCAACCAATCTGATCATAACCTCAATCAATCCAATCAAAACCCCAACCAATCTAATCAAAACCCCAACCAATCTAATCATAACCTCAATTGATCCAATCACAAACTTAACTAGTCTAATCAGTGCTTCAACTAATCCAATCACAACCTCAATCGATCCAATTAAAACCTCAACTAATCTAATCAAAACTATAAATGATCTGATCACAACCTCAACTGATCTAATCAAAATCCCAACCAATCTAATAATAACCTCAATCAAGATAATTAATACCTATCCAACCAATCCAATCATAACCCCAAACAATCTAATCACAACCCAGGCCAATCTAATCAAAACCCTAGCCAATCTAATTAGTACTTAAATTTATCCAATTAGTACCTATCTAACTGATCCAATCAAAGCATTAGCATTAGAATCAACCAAGAATTCAACAAAACATCTTGTAATAGCATCCATACTAGATAAACAATAAAAATTTGAGTCAGGATCTACTATTAAACTGACATCATATTTATCATCAAAAAAATAATCAACATCAGATTTATAGTCCATTGAGTTAGAATTAGAATCAGAATCAGAATACATTCATGGCTATTACAATATTGGTTACACATGCCTCGTAGATCAATTTTAATATATTTGTGATCCTTATACAATTTTTTAGGATGATTACTTTAGCATCAAAATAATTTGTCCTTGTATATTCTATGAGGATTATGCAGCCTCCCCCAATTCCATTACCATTCCACATGCCATTACTAATAACCAACATAGCCATGTTACTAACATTTCACCTCCCACATGTTTTGATTGGGATTGATAGAATCATACCTTATTAAACTACATCCATAGTGACATATCAGTTGAATAATAGCAAGGAGGTCAAGACCAAATACATGCAAAAGAATAACACTCTCCTGGTGAAACCTTTTTGAAGGCACTAGGGGACAATCAAAGTTCAAACTCAGCACCTTTTATTGAAACCTATTTGGAGGTGATAGAAGATAATCAAAGTCAAAAGCCAACATTCCTTAGTGAAACCTTATCGGAGGTGCTACAAGACAATCAAGATAATTTCATTGGTGAAAAATTCTTTGAGACACCAATAACTGAGCACAAAATTTCTTCACTACTTGATGAAGGCAAAATCAAAAATGAAATCCAAATAGTTTGCAATCCATAGCCTAATTTATGGTAGTTACTCTCAGGCCTAAACAACATAAAAATTTAGTGGTCCTATTTAGATAATATTCAAAAAAAATTAGGCCTACCACATTAAAAGTTATATTGAATCCATAATTAGCAATATTGTGTGTACCTAAAAATCTTGATCTTTATTTGTTTCCCAACCATCATACATTCCATTATCATCCACCATTTCATTTCCAAATCAAACCTATCATCCAACATTTATCCCTATTTACCATCTTTAGCAACACTCTTTTTGTATAGGCTAAAAAAATACCTTGTCTTGATGTTTGAAGTAAATAGAATCAACAACCAATGAAGATTATATCAACATTCTTGGCATCCAAACCTATAGTGGGTTCTTGATAGAGTATCTATTCAAAAGAGGTATGTGCTAGAAATTTACATGATTGATTATTTTAGTTGTGTCATTTGCTAATCAGGATGTGCATCTCCACATTAGTAAGAACAATAAAATCATTCACCATACCCAAGCCAAAAACTTAAAAACTAACAACCATCATGGGCCAAAAACATTTGCCATGCTAACAACCTAGCCATTTTCCTTTTCCATTACCCTTGCCTTACCACTTTGGGGTAATCATCTTACCATTTTTATCCAATATTCATTCTATCAGTCTACAATCTAATCACCTTGCATATCACTTATCCATCCTATCATTTTCTTATCTATCAACCTAACATGTTTTGATCACTCCCCACCTATCCTATTTAACCTTAGTTCATCCATTAGTTTCATGGTTTTAGCATGTATAATCAGATCAATTTTAGTAGTTGTTTTAAGAATTTTAGATAGAGGAAGTATGTTGGATAAATATGAGAAAAATTTTGGTAGTTTCATCCTTTATTTCTTATCATTTTAATCATGTTTATTTATGTGAGCCTAATTATATCCACCTATAGGGAAAAAATAGTATCTCACCAATATTACTACTAATTATAACCACCTTTGGAAAAATTAGTATCATTTATCTAATCCATTATATCCTAGTTATAACCACCTATGGATAAACTAGGGGCAAAAAATTTTATTGTGCCTTGACATACCAACTAGCCATTCATATGTCGTATTGTGCCACTATGCCAACTATGCCTATTTTTTCGAATTGGCTACTACACTAGTCAGATTTGTTTGATGTAAGTTAGAACTACTATGGCTTAAGGCCATTTTGGGACTATGTAGGTAGCACTCAATATTTTTTTAGATCAACTCATTCTCCCTTTGCCATTATACTCTCGCCCTTTTATGAGATATATTTCAATTTAGCCATGATCTCGCCATTTTATGATCTTAGAAAATTTAGTATCTTGTCATTATCTACTGATTTGAAATACTCCAAAATTCTAAAAATATTTATAAAATCATTTTAAAAAATCAAAAACATTGACCACTTCTTTTCCTTAGGATTTTGGGAACCCTCACTAAGTCACAAGAAATCACTTGTCATTTAGTTTCCCTATCTTTTTTGGACATTTATCCCACATAATTGTCATTTTGAAATACTATTCTTATTATTCTATCACATCCCTCATGTTTTTTTTTTTTGATAATCATCATTTTCTTCTCATTTTTTAGGAGAACTACATTTGACCTAAAGTTTTTGTTGGATATATCATCCATGAAACTATGTAGGTAACATTCACTTGCCTAGTGCATATGGAGATGGCTCAACCATCCCCTTCCTTTTCTTATATTCCCCCATCATGTTTTTTTATTAATTTATCACCTATTTTCTAGGGGTAATGTTCATCGTATTGTTTATGTCATGTTTTTTATACTAACACTATGACTAACAGTTGTTTGTTTCTTTGTTTATTTTTTATGTGTTTGTTTATGTGCTTTCAGTACTTTTACCTTGATTCATTCTATGTGCATTCATTGGATTATTCCTTATGCATTTATTTTTGAATCCATCCATATTCATACATCAACATTATCATCCTAGTTTTTATCAGTGGTGCATCATTTTCAATTGATTATTGGATCATGAGAGTCAGTCCTTATGCATATTTTATCCAAGTCTTCATAGTTTTATATCATGATGCCTACCATCATGTGCTATAGTAAAAAAATAACTTTGAGAAGTCTAAACAACAATTTAACATCGATATCTCCTTAGCACCAACACCATAAATAATCCCAATCATATACTAAATAGAGTAATTAAATAACAAAAGAATTTCAACCTTTGTCAGTTCAGATGAGCATCTCCCTACTAGCAAGTTTTCCCAATTCATTTTTATCCTCTATGTAAAGTTGTCATCATCATATTTTCAATCATCAGCCATCAATCTTGTTTGTCAAACCATTGTACACTGTCCCACCTACACTCTCAATTATTCTAATTAACTTTGGGAAAATCATTATGTTATCACCAATTTGAGGGTTAATGATTATAATCACCTTTGGTCAAATCATTCACTTTCTTCTCCCAATATCCTATTTGTCTACCCTAATTGAGTCAACTCCGTATTCTCAATTATTATAACCACCTTTGCGCAAATCATTATGTTATCATACCATGTTTGCCACTATTGAAGTACAATATTTTTAACCACCTTTTGGAAAACCACTATACACCATCCCACTTACATTCTCAATGATTTTGACCAACTTTGGCCAAATCATTGTGTTGTCACCCCATCATTTTATTTATCTTAGTCCATTTATTTCCTTCTTTTGAGGGACCATTTGCTGACTCCTTTACCAACCACTCCCTCAAGGGGTCACCTTACAATTCATCCAATTCCATAAAATTGGTAAGCACACAAAACATTTTTATTCTTTGAGAAGACATTACTGTGATTACAGCTTTCAACACCTTCCCAAATGGGGCAAACTATATACATCTAAAATTGGCCATCAATGGATTTATACCAAACTTTAGATTAATTATTACCAACCATTTAACATCTATCCTAATAATTTCTAAATTTCTCAAATTTGGCTTCATAAAATGCAATTAAATAAATTTGGCCCAAAAATCAATTAAATAGAGAAAATGCCCAAATCAATTAAGTCAAACCTTGGAAAATATTCAAAATACTAAAAGGGATTAATTAACATGCAAATCATAATTAAATTCATCCTTGATAAATTAAATGAATTATCAAAAAAGAAAATTCAAAATCAAAGAATATCCTAGGTTTTCATCATTAGATTTTGTGAGTTGTCCAAAATCCAAAATATCTCAAAACACACCTATTCCATGTTAATCATGAGATTTGGACACCTTTTAACTCTACTAGGGTTAATTAAGCAAACCTAGGCTAAGATTTAACTCATTCCAAGATGATTTCAAAATCTATAAATACAATCATTTGCCTCTCCATTTGGAGAGATTGGATAGAGTAATGTTATAATGTAGGATTTAGGGCATGAAGCTAATACATAGTGTTATAATGCCAAAATTGAGCCAAGCCAAGCCATATCAAAGCCAAAGCCAAACCAACCATAGTGTCAAGAGGAGATGGAGATATCCAAGCCCCATTGATGAATACTTCTTGAGCACAATCCAAGCAATCCAAATGAAGAGACCTCTTAGAGCATTCAAGGAATTAGTAAGGAATTGTGTGAGTTATTTCCATTTTTATTTGTGCTTTGTTCATTTTGTTTATTCACCATGTTCCTCCATTTGATCTAGGCAAGATAGTGGTATGATTTTTAGTGTGTTTATTTTCATTTTGATTTCAATTTCATCATGAAGCTAACATATGATCTAACCACCCTTCCTTGGATTCTTTGATCACATGAGGTAGTCTAGACAGACTGGAGCTAAATGATCATGGAGTAGATAAAGGCATTCATTTAAGAATGGGTTCTTGATATCATGGTTGATGATATAACCAAAATCATTGATCTTGAATACACATCTAGGGTATTAGTTGTTCCTTTACCCATAATAAATTGGTCAGTAAAATAATTAACTAGTGTACATGGGCTAACTTGGAGAATGTAGGCCAAAACTAAGAAATGGTTTAAGTAGAAGTTGGTTGAAGTAACTAGAGTAGGTGGCTCAAGAAGAGGAAAGGATTCAAATCCTCCCAAATGAGATCCTACACTCACTCTAAATAAGATCAGTGTTACCATGACAAATGAAATGCTAATTTTTCAATTTTGAATGATGGTGATGGTGATAATCCTAAGCAAGGTGGATAGCTAAGAAGAACCTATGAGGAAAGTCTTGTAATTGGTAGGAAAATGATAGAAAATAAAATTATAATCATGTAGTCATATTTTGTTCCCCTTGGTGACCCTTATCTTATTGTCACTAGTATAGCACAGCAAACACCTTCAAAATAAGATGATGTGGTACTTCCTCCATCCCCTTCAGTCTCCCTAAGTGTTTCTCCTCCTCTCCCAAATGCTACTTCTCTAAATCAGCCCACACCCCCTCCAACTAGAACTCAAATGACTACTTTTAGTGTTATGTCCTTCTAATGGATGCAGCCTATGTTCAATAAGAAAATTAGCGTGGTTGAAGTATATCTTTCTAATTTCAAGATAGTAGCTAATCTCCTCAAGACCCCTCCTCCTAAGAAGGCTAAAACTACCTCTAGAATAGTGTCAGATCTTTCTAACAGTTAATTTGTTGAAACTGCCAAACCCAACATGGAGAAGGATGTCTCAGAGATGAATGTGAGTGACTCTACTCTAAAAATAATATCACTCAAAAAATCAACTAGGGAAAGTGACACCCATAACCTATGAGAGGTGATTGAAATAATCATCAAAATGATAAATCAAGATGAACTTACCCAAGAATAACTTTAATACCAAATCAAACAATTGGCAAGATACACCAACTACCTTCTCAATCTAATTGACACATTTGTGGTACCTCAGATTGATTCTCCTCCTTAAGTGCTAGGAATAATCAACAAATCCAATGCCATAATCATCAAATATAATTCGTAAATTAAGACTTTGTAAGCTTTGGTGGATGAAGTGTTGATAAATAGAATGAAATATATTGAGGAGGTGATGAAATTATTTGAAATAATTGATAAAGAGGTCATTGGTATAAATCAACATATCAAAGCTCACATAGGCAAGTTAAACATATAGAAGATTGTGAAAGAAGACATTCGTGATGTGATCAAGGTTGATACAAATTTTATGGTTAAATCTATAATCTTCAAGAAATATAATATGAGACATATTGTAAGTGGTATGAATGCATTCTCATGAAGATTGAGATTCTGAACTGATCAATAATAGAGTTAAAGGATCATCTCAATTCCACAAAAGAGAAGTAAAATTTAATTTCTTATAACTTAGATGAGATTCATTATGACCTATTCCAGGAAGAAGCAATCACCTTACATATTATGGATGAAGTTAAAGAGTAGTTCAGGAAAGTTATAAAGGAAAATTTCTTCTGTGAAATCTCTTTCAATATAGTTTAAATGTCTGTAATTAGTGAGATCCATGTCTCGATTGAAGAAATGAATAATAAATTGGATAAGCTTGGAAAGATTTTGAATACACTATTTTTGGGCTTTAAGATATTTATTACATGGTGTAAGCATGTGGTAGTCTCAAAAGATCATGATGCTACAAAAATAATAAAAAATATCAAAAACTTTAAGGCCACTTGAGACAAAGAGCAAAATAGAAGTGCTTCAGCTACACCAAGATATTCAACACTGACCACAACATTAAAAAAGGCTTCTTAGTAGAGCATTCAATTTCTCTTTTCTATTTTTGTCTAATTTTTATTTTAGGAAATTCACATTTTCCTTTTTGTAAAATTAAAAACTATAAAGGATATAATAGGACAAAATATAAAATAAGGGTCTTTTTTTGGGAATGTTAATGGTCAACACTATTATAAATACAATAAATGGTAATTGAAAAAGGGATTTTTGATGTCCAAAATTTGGAGACTTGAAGAAGAATAAGGAAACTTTATGTTTAGTCTTTGGCCAAGAATAAGGAATTAATTGAACTTTGTGACTAATTATTTACTTAATGGATATGTGTTTATCTTATGTCAATAAATCTATCATTGTTTCAAGTTGAATTTAATCTAATATCCTAAATTTAATTACTCTTTTTGTTTATCTCATCATGCAAGTGGATGAAATCTACATTCACTCATTTAGCCATGATTCTCCACATTCCCTCTTGCCACTTTTATTTTTATTTGAATGTCACAACAACAACCCCCCATTCAACTTGTAAATACTATATATATTCTATATTATTTATTATTTATTTCAATAAAGGGAACCTCCCCTCATAATATAGTAGAGACTTTTCATCTCTTATATTATTGTGAAACTCATAGTTGACACAAAATACCAAATATTTCACCAACAAAACACAAGAGACCATAGATGTTAGATGAATCCTAATCAAAGGGTAGTGGGAGGACTATTCTCAAGTTAATTTACTATGAGGAAGATACTACAAGTGGTTTTTTGTGGCCTACGTAGTTTCAATATGAACACCAAGTTATAAATAATGGTAATTTTTTTTAGTGTGTTTGTAAGCCAAAACAAAGGGATGAGATGCCCCTAAATCTAGCTCTTGATACCCAACCATTTGAGAAATGGGGGATCAACTTTTTGAGGCATGTCACTTCACCTTATAAGTTCTCAATTCCATACACATCATATCTATGATGGATTATTTCACCAAGTGGGTCAAGGCAACTACAATCATAATCTATGGTATGAAATATGTTGGGAAATTCCTATATGATATTATCATAAAAAGGGTTGGATTCTTGAAAAATATAATAAATTATAAGAGCATACACTTTATAAATAATACCATTATAAACTTGACAAAGTAATATATTATATCACACTAAAATAGCACAAGTTATCATCCCCAAGCTAATGGTCGACATAATCATCTAGTAAGGTACTAAATAAAATATGCATGAATATTTGTAACATCTAGCAAGGTGATAAGGAAGATTTCATCCCATAAATATTATAAGCATACATAACTAACTATAATAAATTCATAGGTTACACTTTATTCTAATTGATTTATGGATTGAAAGATGGAGTATATTTTACTTAGTTTCTAATTATTAAAAATCACATGGCTTGGTGACAAAGTCCTTGAGGAATCAGTTACTTGAATTGACTCGCATGGAAGAGACAAGGTGGATGAAAAATCAGAATTTGGAAGTTCATAAGTATATTCATGAGGCATGGCATGATTGTAACTTTCAATCCAAGTAATTCCAACTAAAGCAAATGGTCCCATCATATGAGAATAGGTTCAAAGCACACTCAAGGAAGTTGCAAATTTGATGGAATGGTCTCTATATATTCCACCATCTAATAGGTAAATATTTATAGGGAAACATCCTTACAAGTCAAATAAATTTAAGTAGGCTTAATACCTATCATAAAGACATTCAAATTAGTAGATGCACAAATAAGTGCCACGTGACATAGTTATAGTATAATTATTTTTTTTATAGGTGTAGTAGCATAACATAATAGAATAATATACAAGAACGAGAGTGTGACATCAAAATAGCTACAATGGAAATAATATTGGTGAAGAGATAATTTATTTATACCACAATAAATAGCAAGGATTGATTAGGTTCATGAAATGAATCTGAGAAATACTCACGAATTAATTGATTCTACAAATAGCATATGAGCAATTGAGAAATAACAAGAAAATAGACAAAAATGATAGATGGCAATGGCTTTTAAACATAAAAAAATAATTTAATACAGATTTCAAAGAAGTAGATAAATTGATTAAGTAGTTAATGTCCAAAAGTGGCAAGTATTTGAAAATAAAATGGTATCACATCACATCACCTAATATCAAAAGGGAAAAAATATGAAAATATCCATATGTTAAGTTAGCCATGACTAACACAGTTAAGATAAACATGAGTTAGCACAAGAAATAGCTCAATGAATATTTAGGAGGTGAAAAAAATTTATAAAGAGGAGATGGGTAGAAAAAAATCACACTTTGGTTATATCGCCAATTTGAATTACATTATTTATTCTAGGTGAAATTTCTTTAGAAAAATAATGAGTGTGTAGAAGCTCCCATCCAAGTTCAAGCACAAGAAGGAAATAAATGTGTAAAGGATAAAATGGTCAGTAACCCCCTGGTCATTGCACTAATCAATTTTAAAAAGGAAGAAATAGGAATAGGGTTTTCTTTAAAACAAGATAGATGGAATAACCAAGGACCATTTGATTTAATTTTTTCTATCAAAAAATAATGGTTCACATAAGCACAACTAGTGGATATGGCCAAACTTTCTTAAGGATTTATTTTCTTCCCTCATCCACTATGAGGATAAAATGTAGAATGATTAATCTAGATTCCTATGTTCTTGGAAACTAATGAGTTGATGAATCTCCTCAGTCATTAAAATGAAGGATACTTTTAGTTCTCCCCATATATAGTCATCCACATCAATGCCATTATCATTATGCATGCCACAAGATTTTTAGTAAGGGGAATGATAATACAACCATAAAAATGAATGAATTCATCATTATACCTATAAAACCAAAAAAATATTGTAATTTCTAAAATAGGTATCCTCATTAAAAAATTTGCAATGCCCATATGGATGCCTTGGTGGATTTTATCATGAAATGATACTAGTAAATAGCAAAGGGGGTAAATTAAGTCTCCAAAGTCATCATTGATATCACCCACTAGATGGTGAAACTAGGAGAGCATTTCAAATAGGTAGAGTTCCTAGAATCCAAGATTAGAGTAAATGTGGAGAAGGTACTTACAAGAAAATTGTAATCATTTCAATATCAATATGTGGTATTATTGTTCATGTAATAGAGGTCCTTTGAGGGTAAATTTAGTGTTGGATATGATTTATGGTTGGAGGAATCCTTTAACAATTTGATATGGCTTAGAAGAGGAAACCATATCAATACACACGTAATTTTGGTATCTATCTATTAAATATTCAGATATTAATCATTACCAATATGTGTGTCTCACATGATGTCATGGAATCTATTTCTCCCATTATATTAGTCATGAATATCTACAATGGTATCATGGTGTAGATACATTATATCATAAAACATTGACACTTCCTCATCATGGTGTAGGAATAGGTGGAAATCATCTACCAAAGGAACATGGTCACCTAGAACATCCAACCATTGTGATTAGTCCCATGGAACACAAGTATCACCCTCCAGATCATAGTAGACACTATATGCAATGGGAAATGCAACAGATTCTACAAATTAATCCTAGCTTAGAGAAGATAGATCCTACTTACACTTTCGGTTGGGGATACATTAGATAATCAAGGTCATTACCAATATGGATCCTTTAGACCTAATCAAGGGATATCTTACCATAATAATATCACTGAGGGTTCCAAAGGCTCCAGTCAAGAAAATCTATGCAATAACCCTAACTAGGTCCTATGATTCATATTCATCAGACTAATAACAAGTAAAATCTAATCTAGTTCTCACCAAAGATTGTGACATAAAGTTTGGGTAATAAGCATAAAAATTAAGCATGCATATAAGAAATATACTCACATAAATTTATATATAATCCTAATACATGTAAAATAAGTATATATGTATATCTATCTACTTTTACAAATGAGGAACAAAGTTAAGAATACTTACCTTTGAATATGAACCTGTCGAGCCTCAATCTCTCCCTTTGCCAAGGTGATTTGTAAGAGGTTGGTGTGGTATGTAAGGATGATAAGGATAAATCATAGCTAGGATACACAACCTATCAATTGATCCAAAATAATTCTCCACAAGACAAGATCTTTATCTCCAAAGAAATTATGAAACCTTAAGCTCACTCCTCAAGTAGAATGGTGGATAAGCAAATGCACAATATATCTTACTTCTTTTATTCATGATAAATGATGGAAATGATTGTGTTTATATAGGCATATCTAACCTTAAACCCTTATAATAAATTTAGCTAACAAGGTCGACCTAGTATCATAATTGAAAAAAACTAACTAGGTCACAAACTAGGTCAGCTAGGGTCTGACCTAGTCCTTAATAAGTTTTGTCAATAAGAATACAAGGTGAATATGTCTGACATAGTCATGTAAACTATAAAAAATTGGTTTATGTTAGGTATATGCATAATGAAGGTGGTAAAATACTTGAGGATGGTAAAAAATAGTATGGAAAGCTTAGGGGAATGGTTTTTGGGAGACAAGTGTGTAGATAGCAAGTAGTAAAAGGGATAATAATCTTATGAAGCATCAATGGTATACCCATACCTTTCCTAATGCACCACTTAAGGTGTGTGCTCAAATATATTGAGATTTAAGGGGTTCTTATAAGATAAAGAGAGTTAGTAATTGATAAATTTTGAAAAAAATATGTGTATATATATATATACCCTACTCGAATCTCATCACGTGTCACGTAAGTGGAACAAGGGATGGTGCTTCAAGAAAAGAACATGAAAACACATAACCCTGATGCTAAATAAAGTGTAGTAAGGAGTAAATAAGATAAATGAAAGTATAGAATTAAAAAACACATACCTTTACTTACCTTAGTATTGTAGATAGAGAAGGAGATTTGTAAAATGTAAAGGTGTCCAATGTGAAAAATATTAAGTGAACATGTAGAGATTAGAAAAAAATTAAAACATAGGCATATAATAGTTAGAAATATTTTCTACAACATTAAGTTTCTATAAGTTTTTATGGTTTTTAAAAAGAGTTAGTGGAAAGAAAGATATGATCAAAACAAAAAAATTAATGGTAAATATTTTAAGGATAAATAATTTTGAATAGTAAATATAAATAGGGTGAAAAAGAATTCATTTACTATTATTTATAATTCTAAAAAAAATAGAGCTCTGATAGACCTAGTGAGAACCTATAGAGCTAGGATGGTGAGGAGATGAAAACTGATATGGGGAGGATCCATACCATCCATGGTGAGTGCAGCACAGGTAAGTAACTAAAAAAATCAAAATTTTAAGCATTTTATTTGAAATTGAGTGTTGTACATAAATTTGATAATTAGACAAAATATGATACCAAAATTAACCCTAAGAAATTTTTAGGGACACTAAGGGTCAAAATGGGGTATTAGGTAGGAAGGGGTCAAAGTAATAAATGCCCAAGGCATTTATGGAAATTAGTCAAAAATTATCACAATAAATGAACAAGGTCAACCAGGTCAACATAGTTTTCATAAGACAAGACATTTAGTGGGCCAACTTAGTAGTACATCATTGACTTAGTTTGTTTTAGAAGGGTGATGACATAGTACTATATGGTTGACTTAGTTATTTTTGAAGTGGCCAATATCGTACTACAGGGTAGAAATAAGGTTAATTTATTATTATAAATCCAAGAGTGGTTAAGTTAATACTATATGGCCAACTTCATTGTTTCGTAAGTGGCTGATATAATACTACAATGAAATAAGGGGCCGATATAATATTTTTAAGCCATAAGGTGGCTAACTTAATATTAAAAGGTACAATGTAGTTTGAAAATAGTTCCATTTGGTATAAAATGAATAAATTAAAAGTAAATTAGTTTATTTTTGTGAAATTTTAAAGAATGTAGATTGATTATGAGTGACATGGAGATCTAATACATCTTTCATTATTTGATATTTTATAGAGACATCAAATATTTTGGTGACTGGTTGATGCTTCATCGTTACTATATTTATTGAAGTGATTGATGGATGTAGATATAAATAGATTGGTTGTGTTTGGATTAAGAAGCATCATGGAGATGTGGTGTATCTCACTAAGTGTTGATCTCATGGTCATGTTCCTTGGAGCATGGGATTATTTGACCAACACATTTAGATGAGTGGTGTATGAGGATACCATAGAGGTTGGTATTACATTGGATGACACCCATGCATTGCTTAGACTGCTAATATGGGGGACAATGGTGATCATAAGGACACTAGATGACTAGGAGGAGAGACAAGCACTAACCTTGTGGGTGATGTGCTTAGATACAATCTACTTGGTGTTGAGGGTGAGCTTGTTTGATGTGTATATTTCACATATTATAGATATCCATAAGGATTTAATAGGACTTGTGATATCATGAGTATTGTGTCACAATTCAAATAATAAGGTACCGTTATATGTGATAGCCTTATGTCAATCCATATTAGATCAAGGGGCACTTTATGATTTAGGGTTTGTCATATGGGTTCAGCTCATGCATGATATGTATGAAATGTTTTCCAGAGGGTAGAATACCATGGGACTAGTGGTATTGTTGAGTGCCTAGATATATGAGAGGTTATCGATGTATAATCCAGCTATGTGACCCCATGTGGTTGGTGATCAATTACCTCGAGTAGTGAGATGGAGACAAGATCATATGGTATAAGCCATGCTCTATGTGCCAACACTATAGATAGTTACATAAGGAGAAATCATGTGGCATCCCTAAGCACATATTATCATTGTTTGGTCAAGTTGGGTGATTTTGGCACCAAGTTTGTTACAAGTATAGATCATAGGCCTTTATACTTGATGGGTAGATTTGCATTCAAAAGCATGTTTTCTAGGATATTTTGGACCCCCTCACCTAATAAATACTATAGTAGTGCCCACATTTTAGGCATGAAATGTGAGATATCTAAGGGGAGAGGAGGAGGAACACTAGTCAATAGACTAGATATCAGACCACATAGTGTGAAACCATAGACTAGTCAAGCATAATAGGTGATAGTTAGAGGAGGAGAGGACATGGATATAGATGTAGGGCTGAAGCAAGTATCATAATTGTTAACACAATAGGATGATTAGTGACCACCTCAGTCATACCACTGATGGAGATGCCAATGATGAGATCGATCATAGAGGGTGGTGATCCAGGATGACCCATCAGTTAGCCCCAAGTAGAGCTAGTCTATAGAAGAACCACTACGAATAGTCCTAAGGCATACATGGGTGGTGACTCTAGGTTTTGATTTGATTGGGAGTCATCCAAAAATGAGGTACTTGAAGGATGGGTTGAGGGAGAGACCATGCTCGATAGATGAGTAGGCGAGGAGATAGTGATTGGTGACACCAGGGCAGGTAAAAAATGTTGTAATTTTTAATTATTGAGATAGAATACTAGTTATGTATAATTATAGATAGATAAATTTTGAGATGTTATATATGATCTAATATCTATATAGTTTGAATTTTGTAGATCTTGCAAATGAGGAGGTCAGATGGAGATCTATTGTTATGGGAGCACACCATGATATTCTTGATGGGGTGCTAGTACCATACGACCCCACCATGTTGGATGATCCTATGGTACCATTTGACTCATCTCAATCAGGCTAGTTTAGATTGGTGGGGGAGACCACAAGGTAGATATAGGCATGTAAAGATGGATTGCATCCACTAGTGGTAGTGGGAGTAGGAGAGGCCTAGGCTTGGCAGGCCTTGGCTCAGGAGAGAGCTTCACACATGGATACCACTATTCAATTGGGATAGGTACAAGCCCAAGTGGCCAACCTATAAGGATAGGTAGTAGGTTGGAGATTTTGGACAACCTCACTACATTGCATTATTCAAAGGGGACAGTCTGAGGCATCTATGGGTAGCATTGCTAGGCCACAAAATAGACATAATGGATCCTAGCCATAGAGATAGAGCAAAGTATTTTTGTATTAATTGTATTTAAAACACATAATATATATATATATATATAGATATTATTTTTTGACATATGGATGTTGATCTTATGAGTTATATTATGATTGTGGTTGTTGATGCATGGATATATTTCATTCTA
Source organism: Torreya grandis (assembly GCA_037957365.1). Classification (NCBI taxonomy): domain Eukaryota; kingdom Viridiplantae; phylum Streptophyta; class Pinopsida; order Cupressales; family Taxaceae; genus Torreya; species Torreya grandis. The sequence goes on from JARHVA010006580.1 coordinate 142,204, forward strand.
CCATATGTATTTTGCTTTTGTTGTATATGTTATAGAAAATATATATGTGATGTTTTCTTTTCTAGCATTATGTAGTACACATGCATGGTTAAAAAGAAATAGGTAAAAAGGACTTGGAAAAGTATAATTAATCAAAAATACAATACACACTTATAATAAGATGTAAAATATGTAATAACAAAAGATGACTAAGTATAATAAACTAAAAATGTGGTAAACAAAGGGACAAAATATTTTTAAACCATGAAAAAAAATTGCACCAAATTAAAACAAGTAAAATCACACTAAATCACGTTGGGAAGTAGGAAAATAATGTAATAAAATGGAAAGCATGTGAAATATTAATGGTATAAAAATAAAACAATTGAGTCAATCAATCATACTAAATCACGTTGGGAAGTATAAAAGATAAACAAAATTGGCAAAATGGTCTTAAATTAATCACAGTAATTCAAGTTGGTAAGTATGAAAAACTTAAGAAAAATGGTTAGATTCTTACATGCAATCAAAGAATAAGAAGGTAAAAGTGAGAGATTAATGAAGTAAGCTTAAAACATACTAAATCAATATGGGAAGCATGTAAATGATGTGTAACTCATAATCAATCACATCTTATCTCATATTTGACACATTTAATTTTGTTGTGACTTGGATATTAGAAAATTTTGTAAGGCTAGGTCTTATCCATGGTCTTAAACTAAAAATCAACAAGGGAACACCAATGAGGTGGAAACAATGTGAAAATATGGTAAAAGTGGATGTTTGGAATGGTAATGTGAGAATTTGGTAATTTGTGAGGAAGGCCTAGTCCTTGCCAATGTCTTACAATGCAACTCACAAATGAAATCCCTAGGGGAGTGATCATTGAATAGAATAATATTTCTCAAGGGGAAATATTAGGGTTTTAAGGAGTGAAAATTTTAATGTAAGAAGCATAATATAGGTGTCTTATAAGAAGATATTAGGTTACATGAAGCGCACTATGTTAGGTTGTAGAGCTAAAAGCTTCAACTATGCAGACGAAAAGGAGGTTGTTGAAGTTCCAGAAGTACTGGCGTCAGCAGTATGACCGATGTCGGTCAAGATGAATGTAGAAGGCAACCGGCGTCAGCAAGAAGTTGGCCAACGTCGGTCAGCACTAAGTAGACAGGGACCGACGTCGGTCACCTGTGTGTTCAAGAACTATTCATTGCACGAACAGTTAGTTAGTTAAACTGAGTGTTTGCATGTAAAGGCTATTTCGAGTCTTGAGTTGCAGGTCTATTATTAGTAAACTAAGAGTCTAAGTTATTGTTTAAGTATGGGATCTATTTATAGACCCATTGGCATGTATTGTAATGATGAGCTAAAAAGGAAGGCAAGGAAGATCCTTCCATTGTAAGATCATTGAGTTGCAGGTTGTTGCAAGCTCATAGGAGATCTACATGTGTAAGTATGGTCTATTGAATTGCAGGTTGTAGGTTCATGAGAGATCTACTTGAAGTACTTTAGAGTGCTTGGTGTACTGGCAGGGTTATTACTGACTGGTTGGAGAGGTGAACACCAATTCTGTGTGTGAGTTGTGTGTTGGGACCATTTTTGGTAGGAGAGTGTTTTGAAGAAGAATTACTATACACTTGAGGTGTGGTAAGCCTCTGTAAGGTGGAAGAGCATGGCATCTCTTTATTGTATTCTTTTTTGTACAAGTGTTAATACAAGATTGTATATTGTCTCTCATATTATGTGCTATTGATGAAATCTAGTTACTTGTACTTCTGGTTATTTCTGCATGTTTAATTATTTGTATTTGGTAATCATATTGTGCTCTTTCTGAGGAGCAAGATCCTAACAAGTGGGATCAGAATAGGTGTGTTTGTTCTTGGATTCCCCTTCAACTGGTATCAGATCTTTTAGGTTGGGATACTAACAGGTTAGATTAGATCTGGTTAGTGTGTGTTGATTACAGGTACTCACAGGGGTTTCTATTTGAGTGGGAGTAGAGCAATGGCAGAAGATAGTAAGCTACGAATGGAGAAGTTTAATGGTAGGAGATCCAAGTCCAGGTATGGCAGAATAACCTGCTGGAAATGTGGAAAGCAAGGGCACTTAAAGAGAGATTTTTGGTTGGGTGAAAATCAGCATGAAGGACATGAAGAAGAAGCAGATGTTGCAGAGTTCGTTGCATAGGATGCTCTGGTATGTTCTTTGGATAAAGTCAAATCTTGGGTTTTAGATTCTGGTGTCTCTTTTCATGCATCCCCAAATAGGGAATTTTTCATGAGTATGTCCAGGGAGACTTTGGATAAATTTGTTTAGGGGATAGTAAGCCTTGTCAGATGGTTGGCAAAGGGAAAGTGAAGCTGAAATTGCAGACAGGTAACACATGGGAGTTGAAGGAGGTCATGCATGTCCTAGTTCTGGAGCAGAATTTGATTTCTGTAAAAAGTTTGGGTGATGAGGGTTGCACAGTAACTCTCACAGCAGACTCTTGGAAGGTTACCAAGGGTGCACTTGTTGTAGCAAGAGGTAATAAAATAGGTACGCTTTATCTATCTACTTGTATTACTGAGTCTCTTTCTGGGTTATCTACTTTAGCTGTAGATTTGAAGATGTGGCTTAATAGGCTTGGTCACATGAATAAGAAGGAGATGCATGTTCTTGAGTCAAAGGGTATGCTTTTGGATTTGAAGAGCATAAATCGAGATTTTTGTATGCAGAAGAAGAAGGTGACGTTTCTTGAGGAATTTGATATTCGTGACAAGAACAGGAAAGCCTTGGTTTTCAAGAAGGTGATGAACAGATTTTAGCACAAGGGGTAGAAGAATTTTGAGTAGAGTAAGGGTGATTTGGAAAAGGTTTTGATCCAAAAGGAGCTTGCGGGTAGAAGTCATTTCTCACAAGCAAAACACAGAGACTGACATCGGCTAGAAAACCGGTGTTGGTGTCTAGACAGGGACCGATGTCGACTATGTCCAGACCAATGTCGGTGACTCAGGGACAGATAAACACCGGTGTCAACCAAGGGGAACCGATGTCAGTGATGAGGCAATCACAAGAAATCGACATCGATCATGTACAGACTGAGATGTGACTGGCATCGGTCACTGAGATAGATTTTGGGTGGACAGCAAGCTGTCAAGGAGTCTCAAGCACCCATATGGAGGACTTAAAGGGTATGTAAGCCTTAAATTCATCATTTCCCTTCTTTACACTACTTGTTGCTCACTTATGGTAAAGAACCAAGAAGTTATTAAAGAAGTAGAGCAGGTAGATCTAAGAAACAGTGGGAGCTTGGCATGGATGAAGGATATGATTCCTTGGAGAAGAACCAAATGAGAGTTTTTGGTGGAGTTGCCAGCTGGAAGAAAGCACTGAGAGACGAATGGATGTTCAGGATGAAGAAGAGTGGAAATGGATACGTGAGACAGAAGGCCAAGGTATATGGTCTTGTATAAGCTGCAGGATAATGGAGGTTTGATCATTATGTTTCTCTTTACCAGGTTAGATAATATTAGCTACATTATCCTATTATTGTATGATGTGCTTGTTGCAGGGTTACATATACAAGGAGTTGTTGAACTAAAGGTAAAGCTAGTTCAGAGGTGTGTCATGAGGAATCTAGGAGCAGCAAGATTCTTTGGCATGAGTGTGTTCTAGGGACATGGAAGGTCACATGTTGACTTTGTTTCAGGATGATTGTGTGAGACCAGTTAGCACGCCGATGGTTGGACAGTTCACAGAATAGTGTCTTGATTCACATAATGAGGTTGAGTACATGTGTACTAAACCTGAGTTTTTCCAAGTAGTGGGAGTTGTCACAAGTTTGGATCCAATTCAGGAAAGAAGCATTGGAGGGTGGTTCAGTGGATTCTTAGAGGGACCAGCAGCAGGTGCACATGCTATGCAGGGTCAAGTTATTTTCTACATGGGTTTGTAGATGTGGATGTGGTAGGTGATTTGGATGACAGGTGTTGCACCATAGGGCATGTGGTGGTTGGTCTTCAAGAGTGATCTTGAAGAGGGATACAGAGCCAAGGGAACAAACTAGATGATGTACAGGTATAGGTATAGTTGTAGTTGTTTATCTCGAAGTGGGAGATTGTTAGGTTATGGAGCTAAAAGCTTCAACTATGCAGACAAAAAGGAGGTTGTTAAAGTTCTAGAAGTATCAGCGTCGATAGTATGGCCGACATCAGTCAAGATGAATGTAGAAGGCAACTGGTGTCGATAGGAAGTCAGTCAACGTCGGTCAGCACCAGGTAGACAGGGACCGACGTCGGTCGCCTGTGTGTTCCAGAACTGTTCATTGCATGAACAGTTAGTTAGTTGAACTGAGTGTTTACATGTAAAGGCTATTTCGAGTCTTGAGTTACAGGTCTATTATTAGTAAACTAAGATTCTAGGTTATTGTTTAAGTCTGGGATCTATTTATAGACCCATTGGCATGTATTGTAATGATGAGCTAGAAAGGAAGGCAAGGAAGATCCTTCCATTGTAAGATCATTGAGTTGCAGGTTGTTGCAAGCTCATAGGAGATCTACATGTGTAAGTAAAGTCTATTGAATTTCAAGTTGCAGGTTCGTGGGAGATCTACTTGAAGTACTTTAGAGTGCTTGGTGTACTGGCAGGGTTATTACTAACTGGTTGGAGAGGTGAACACCAATTCTGTGTGTGAGTTGTGTGTTGGGACCATTTTTGGTAGGAGAGTGTTTTGAAGAAGAATTACCGTACACTTGAGGTGTGGAAAGCCTCTGTAAGGTGGAAGAGCGTGGCATCTCTTTATTGTATTCTTTTCTGTACAAGTGTTAATACAAGATTGTATATTGTCTCTCATATTCTGTGTTATTGATAAATTCTAGTTACTTGTACTTCTGGTTATTTTTGCATGTTTAATTGCTTGTATTTGGTAATCATATTGTGTTCTTTCTGAGGAGCAAGATCCTAACAAGTGGGATCAGAACAGGTGTGTTTGTTCTTGGATTCCCCTTCAACACACTAAGGATATGAAAAAGACACTAATTGACTGGTGAAAATCAATATACAAAGGACTATTGTTCACTATAGGCATATAAGTGTGGTACTAAAATCAACTTATATTGGTAGTTTTGAAAAATAAAATTAAAATGGACCTACCTTCCCACAATGTGTTCCCCATTCTTTAAGACCCCTTACAGAGTCATCAGTCTACTACAAAGATCGGGTACTTGCATGAGAAAGTAGGTAGCACTAACATATTTTTTTATTCTCCATTTCTAATATAATATCCTACCACACCCCAATGGACCTTTTCTCTATCATGAGTCCAACTGTAGATTTTGAGCTTCGATTAAAAAGAAGAGATGTGCTCAAAATCACATCTTTTAGTGTGATTTGACTTTTGAAATTTTTGAATGTTCCCTTTTGTTAAATGATTTGGATTTTAAATTTTTTATGGCTTTTAATATTCCTCCTCCATACAAAATTGGAATAACCAATCATGAGAGATAGAGTGATACACATGAATTATCTTTAGGCTTTAGCTAAAGTAAGTTAAGTATCCAAATTTATGACTAACTAGAACACTTAGGCTTAACTATGAACCAGCATGTTATCTCAAGTCTCAACCATGTGTATGCTTATTTTGTGAAAAGGGAATAAAGGGGAAGAAGGGGAGATCCAAAGTGGATTGGTAAATGGAGATTGTAATGAGATGAATTTTTTTCTAACTGGTCATATGGTACATGAGGAATGACTAAATGGAGAAATGTTTATATAACCAAGTCATAATAATAATTATCCATGTTTATAGAGATAAGATAGAAAATAATCATGAAAAAGAAAAAGGTAACCATAAGAAATGAACTCAAGAAGAAAAAGTATGTAATTATGAAAAATAATCCATAAGATAATATAAGAAGAAGAATAATCAACAGGTAGTATGAAAAAAAAGTCATCATGTAAGATAGATAAGGATTTAACAAAATTTTAAATGATATAAAATAGATAAATGTGAAGTTGGAACACATGTCCAATACAAATGAAGAAATAAATGAAATAACACCATGTTTTTTTTCATAATTACTGATATATTTATCCACACATATTAATCATAACATTTGATAAGTCTTTATAAAGTTATACTAAGACTGCACCCAAGGTCTCATCGATCTTTAGGAAAAGTTGAGAGAATACTTCAGGTTGAATATCCTTGATATAAAATGTAGGAATGTTTGAAGGATCATTTTGATGAGGGTTATCATGAAGGGGATGCTTAGGAGAAGTCATGGGAATGGACTCTACGGGAGATGAAGGTGTTATCAGTGGAGAAGATGCCATCAAGGAAGAAGGATCCATGAGTGACAGACTCACAGGTGGAGAAATAGTAGGTGGAGAAGGGACCATAGGTGCTGGGGATAAATGGGAAGAAAGGGGAGCCTTATCATTAGGGTGACCTATGGAAGGAATGGTATTAGGCACAATAATGGTCATGAGGTGATTCAAGAGATGTTGTTAAAGGATGGAAAAATGATCAGTATGATGAGTAACACATTGGTGTTAGAGATAATATACCTCTCCATATTTAGAAAGATATTTAGGTAATAATTTTAGGGGAGGTATAGTATTGTCTATGGGTTGAGGAGTGGTGGGATGTAAGGTGACAATATATTGCCCTAGCTTATGATAATTTTTAGATGAATGATTATATATGTTTTGGAATCAATAAATATACTTATGAGTAGAATTGGTAGGTGTACTCATAGGAGGAGTGAAAATAGAAGTTGAGGAAGATTGGTATGGTGAACATTCTCTAGTCTAATGATCGATGACTTTATTAATATCACAATATGGATGACCAGCCCATTTGGTGGGCAAAGAAGCAAGTTACAGTAAAGGTAGCAAACCATCACCAAGAGAAGGTGGGACTAGTGGAGAGACTGCTCAAGGCTCAACTGAAGGAGTAAGAGGATCAAAAATAAGAAGAGACGAAGATAGAGAGGGAATGGGAATAGGATCCAAACTAGGCTCAGTTGATGGAGGGGCGATATGCATAGAAGGTTTAAGTATAGTTACAAGTATCTTAGGGATAAGTTAGCTAGAGGGATCTTGGTGTCTATGAAAGTGATAGGGACCAGTCATAACATGATCCATAACCATATTTATATGAGGTTATTTATAAACTAGAGGTGTGTGCACAATCTCTACCCTACGATCAAAAGGGAAAAAGCTAAAAATAGGAATGATAGATGATGGAATACTAGAAGATCTATTGAAATATGGAAGCAAAGAAGAATGATAATGAATAATTTTAGCATCTCAGGCTTGAAAAATACCTCCTAAGAATGGATCATCTAAGGTATAACCATCGTCATAATCATGTGTAAGAATATCAATAGCATAGGTAGGGATGACCTGGTCATCTGATGTGGTGTGATGAATGGAATGATGAGCCTTAGTTAATACAATGGGTATATCATCATAAGGTGGTTGAAGGGAATGAGGTTTCAAAGAAGGGGGAAATTGAGAAATCAGATGAGGTGTGAGATATGAGGTTTTAATATTGAGATTTATCTCATTAAGCTCATCATCATCAAAACCTAGGAGGTTAGGGGGTATATTTTTGATGAGTTTGGGGTGACCATTATAACCTCAGGTGGAATTGATAGGAAGGTTAAATAGTTGAGATTCACAAAATGGAATGCTTGGCAAAGGTTCAAGGGTAGGAATCTTGAATACACCATGGTCTTGGAATTATTCAAAATTCCAATAATTAGTATCACCTTGAATCCTATAGATGGCTCCATTATGAGTAAATTTGACACATGCGTAAGTGGAAGAGGTAACTTCTCTCATGTGATGAGTCAATGGCCTACCAAGCAAAATGTTATAGGATAGAGGAAAGTTGAAGATCATCACCTTCACATGAATGGTAATAGGTGGGATGGTAATGGGAAGCCACTTGCAACTTAAAGGAGGCATTTTCCATCATTATTAGCCTTGACATGTGTTGCATGTGGATTTAAGATTACATTTGAAATATCCAAGGGTTTTGATAAAATCAAGAAAGGTAACACAAGTGCTAGAACCCTTGTCAATTAAATCATTCTTGACTTGGATATCACCAATTTGGACACTAATAAAAATAGGATGATCATCCACATGAAGTAGAATCTCATCAGGGATCATAGAAGCAATGGGGAATTCGAGGGAAAGAGAAGTGTCCATTATTTCATAAACCTGTATGGACATCTCTTCACACTATTGTAAAATGATATCTTTAGATTTGGATAAGGTGGCTTCATGTCGTACTAAGGGAGGAAAAGGGATGTTCATTTTGAATAAAATATGCATAAGATGATTACAATGATGTGGAGAGGTCTACATAAGTTTGAGAAATGAGATTTGATATGAGAGATTAGTAAGCTTTGCGATAGGATCCCACTCATTATAACCCATAAGAGGACAGTTGGAAAGAGGTGCATAGTGTTGAAAGAGGTCCTTAGAGGGAGGATCCAAAGTTCATGTGAATTTATGTTGATAGGATGTGGAAGGTTTAGTTGGAGTACAAGTTTGTTGATTTTATTGAGAAGATAGGGTAGTTGATGGAGGTTTATTTTGAGATAAATTAGAAGAAGTGTTGATAGAAGTTTGAGTATCATTGGTGATGGGTAAAGAGGTTGGAAGAATTGTATAAATGGTATGAGAAGTATTATCCAAGGGAGGTGTTGGAATTGGTTCATCAAAAGATAAAAGGTCGTCTTGCCCTAACTCTGTTAAGTGAGTTGGAGAAGAGTCTTAGATAAAACAAAATATGTGAGGTAATTGAGGGGTGTGGATGGAATGAGGATCAATGAAATTAACTACCCTTTACATATTATTCATATTGACCACATTCTCTTCAAGAATTGGGTCAAGAAGACTATCCACATTATTGGTAGAATGGGTAGGTTTTTCTTGGTTATCATGATGATTTGGAAGAGGATATTTATAGATGGCCAAATGAGCATTAGCCTGGTTCAAAGCTTGAGATTCAGTTTATGTTTCATGGTCTTTGAAGGAAATGTCATAGGCTTGTTGACATTTATGAATGATAGAATCATGGTCAAAATTGGGACAGAGAAGGAAATCCATAACCAAATTATGAATTTGCCTATAGGTCTCATGGAAACGACCCCAACTAACATGAAACCAACAAAATTTCTTGGGATCCTACCAAGATTCCATGTGTCAAGTGGGATCAAGTTCTTACAAAAGAGGCCTTTGTAAACATTTTTTTAATTCTAATAATGATAAAGGTTTATGAATGTTGATGTTATTGGTTGAATATAAATGAGTATTAGTGATTTTGTTGGGAGGGTAAGCTTATTTTGGAGTCTAGTTGGGAACAACACCTTGAATAGTATGAATGGTATCATAAGAGTCATTGACACCATCATTTATAGCATGATGATTCTTATTCTTTATTAACATGTGAGTACCCATAGAATGTTGGGATGGCTCAAATTGATGCATAAGGAAATCTTGACTCTTGGCTTGGTCAATGGCCTCTTCCAAAGGGCATGAAGAGAGAATTCAGACCAGTTATTATAACTTCAAAAAAAGAGTGTTGGTAAATAGATGAAAGATGTTGTCATCTGACATATTATGTTCACATTTTTTAGATAAGGTTTTCCATGTTTTAATGAAAGCTTGTGCAGTTTCGGTCTCAAGTTACTTACAATTGATAAAATGGGCCAAGGTATTCTCAAGGAGATCACTAGTTTGGAACTCTTGGACTAGAGAATTAACTAAATCTTCCAAACTAGTGATGGAATGAGATTAGAGTTGATTGTACCAATCTAAAGCATCACCCATGATAGTCTTTTCTAATATCTTGGTAGAAATAAAGGTATTCAACTTAACACAATCTTTATATAGATTTCCAAATGTTTTTAAGTGGAGACTAGGATGGGTTGACCCATTATAAATAATAGTAAGGGTGATACCTCCTACATCAATATTAGCAATTTGAGATGTAAGAGGCTCAATTTGAAGGTGCTTGATTGTTTTGTTAACAAGGGGAGGTTGAGGGATAATATTACCATGGTAATCTCAAAAAGGAGGTGGGGGAACATTTTGGTTATGACATCTGTTAAGGGCGGGTTTGAAGATGGATAAGATGATTTTACATTTTCATCATTTTATTGCATTGTTAACTTGGAAAGCATTCATTTGATTAAGAATTTGTGATTGTTTTTATTATTATTATTAGCATTATGTGAAGTATTGGAATTGGTAGTAGTGGCTTGGGTACCACTATGGGTGTTAGTAGTAGCTTGAGAAGAGTTGTTGGTAAGTGAAGCACTAGTGGCATAATTTATTATGAGGCAAAATATATACTAGAAGAGGGATAAAAAGAAGCAGCACTAGAGGCATGATTACCATGGGTAGAAAATGATGTGCTAGTGGAAGAATTGAGAAAAGTGGGTCTTGGAAGAGGCCCACTAGATGTAGAACCTACCATGTTAGCATAAATACTAGGCATGGAGGTGGAGGAAATCAAAGATTAACATGTCATGATATGATAAGGGATCAAAATAGATGGAAGAGGTTGAGAAGCAAAGAAGCTAGTGTCACCAAATCCATGTGAGAATATGGGAGAAGGCGAATGGGGATCCTCAACTTAACCACTTATCATGAGATGGTAAATAGTAGAATGATATTTTCCTCAATGTTGAGGAAACTCAATGATGAAGAAGAGAATTTTTGGGGTATACTCTAATTCAGGTTGATCTTAAAATAAGAAGAGAGGATTGAAAATTGAAGAGGCCTGAGGAAGGGTCCCATATTTGGTAGTGTGAGTGGCTACATGCAAATCACTTTCATCTAAGGTAGGAGCCACAAGCTACTTATGGGAGAACTTATTTTGATTAGTAAGACTCATCATATATTTTGAATTCAACTTGGTGTTATCTTCAAATAGGAATTTCATGATGAAGGAGAGAGATTAGGTAAGGCAAATCTGATGCAAAATTAAAAAGATAAATAAGATTATAAATTCATCCAGGTCAACATAGTTATGCTAGACAAAAGGTAGAAGAGTATAGAGTCGAATAGGGTAACTGAGTACTATAAATAGGGGAAAATATAGTCTGATAAGGATATAGAGTTGACCAAGTTAACTTAATACTATAACATGATCGATAGAAAGGAGCACTGGGTCAACTAGGTTGAATCAGTACTACAGACAGGGAAAAAGATAGTCTGTAAAAACTATGTCGAATAGAATGATAATGTATTGAAAAAATATTTTGCAATGTAATTTGAAGTAAGAAATGAAGAAAACACATAACTAATTAGATCAATGAGAATGATCCATTTGGGGTACACAGCATAAAACCTTTCACCAACATAGGCCAATGCAATTTTTTGTAATACAGTAGAGAGCAAATAGTCAATTTAAAATTAAATTCTAACTAAATGGTCATCTTAAGTGTTGTTATATTATTATAAAGTGTTATTTTAAGTTTGAAAGGGAAGTTGGCTGAAAATAGGGAACTAGAAAGCAATTTATGGATGGTTTAAGGATGTTTAGGCTGAAAGGGATCTATGTTGGTAATGATATTGGCTTGGTATTGGGGCCTACCCCCTCACTTCACAATCCCATAGTGATAAGGGTGTCGAGTGCTTTGTCAATATATACCATTAACCACATGTTTATACTTGGCTAGAAAACCAATTTGACCTCATCCTTGGTGACAAAATCCAAGTAGGTAGGCCTTGGTAAGACAAATGTTAAATGCATTTTAAAATTTGTGTGATTTGGTAGTGTGTACAAAAATAAAAAATAGTGAAACTAAATAGTATTTTTAAAAACCACCTAATTAGACTATGTGAGCTAATTTAAGCATGTAAACAGTTGAAAATGAAAGTGTGAATTAATTACTAATATATATTTGTTAATTCCCAAATTAAAAATGGTATAGATTTAGTTTAGATGATATTGTATGCAAAGATTACAAAATAGAGTTGATTGGGTCACTACTATACTGTAAAATTAAGAGTATTTAAGAACTAAGTCAACCTAGTTGACCTAGTTTGTTGTAGGATCAAAATTTTGAATACTACAAACTTGCACAAAATAGAATTATAATGAAGTACTAAATTTAAAGAGAGAAATAAAGGAACCTTGGTGAATTAGAAGATCCTGAGGATTACAAATTTTCTATTCAAGTGCCTTGAATGCTAATTACAAGTTATACCAATCGAGTCAATTAGGTTGACCAAGTTTTGTAAGCCCTATTTGTTAAAGTCTGTTAAGATGACTAAGTCAACTTGGTTGACTTAGTTTGTTATTATTTGGATGTTGACTGTAAGACTAAGTTAACCTATTTGACATAGTCTATTGTTTTGAGATTGAATAAGAGTATTGTGTTGACCTATTTGATTTAGTAACTTGTATCTAATGAAGACCTACATAGAAATAATAGAGTCATTTTGATGTGATTGCATGTTAATCTTATACTCAAAATTTAGAACTATATCGACTTGGTCAACCTAGTATCATAAATATAGAAAAATATTAACATTATATAACTGAAGAGAATGAAATAAAACCTAAAATGGTTAGATTCACATCAAGTTAACTAGAATGTATGCAATGAGAAATGTAACAAATTCTACAAATCAATCCTAGCTCAGATAAGATAGATCCTACTTACACTTCTGATTGGAGATACATTAGATAATCAAGTTAATGACCAATATGGATCTGCTAGAACTAATAAAGGGATGTCTTATCATAATAATATCATTATTGAGGTTTTTTTAAAGCCTCCAATCAAGCAAAACTATGTAATAACCCTAACTAGGTCCTATGTTTTCATATTCACTATACTAATAACAAGTAAAGTAAAATCTAATCTAGTGATCACCAAAGCTTGTGGCACAAAGTGGGGGTAATAAACATAAAAATTAAACATGCATAGAATACATATACTCAAATCAATGTATACATAATCCTAATACATAAAATATAAGTACTAATTTATATCTATCTACTCTTATAAAGGAGGAACAAAGTTAGGAATACTTACCTTTGAAAGACGAACCCACCGAGCCTCAATCTCTCCCTTGGCCAAGGAGTTTCACAAGAGGTTATTTTGGTATGTAAGGATAATAATGATAAATCATTTCTTGGCTACATAATCTATCAATGTATCCAAAATATTTCTCCACAAGATAAGATCTGTATCTCTAAAGAAAGTATGAAACCCTATACTTATTCCTCAAGTAGAATGGTGGATAAGTAGATGCATACTATATATTACTTCTTATTTTATTCATGATAAATGATGGAAATTATTTTTTTTATATAGGTATATCTAACCCTAAACCCTTCCAAAAGTTTTGGTCGACAAGGTTGACCCGGTCAACCTAGTATCATAATTGACAAAAACTAACTAGGTCAAACATTTGGTTGTCCAAGGGCCAACCTAGTCCCTAATATTTTTTGTCAATATGAATATAAGTTTGATAAGTATTAAATAGTCATGTAAACTATCAAAATGGGGTTTAGGTTAGGGAAAGGGCTAATGAAGGTGGTAAAAGACTAGAGGAAGGTGAAAATTGGGAGGCAAAACTTAGGGGAATGGTTTTTAAGAGATAAGTGTGTAGATAGAAAGTGTAAAAAGGGACAAAAATCCTAAAAATAATAAATGGTATTCCCATCCCTTTCTTGGTACACCCCTTAAGGCATGTACTCAGAGATATTGAGACTTGATGGTTTCCTGTAAGATAAAAAGCGTCAGTAATTGTTAAAAGTTTGAAAATATTATGTATATACAAACACCATCAAGATGCATAACACCACCTACACATCCCACCCAAATGATGCCTAAGAAGACAATAAAATTAGTGGAATGGATAAATGACTCCCAATTTCCCACCATTTTTCTAGAGGTTGATTTGGACACAATCGACATCATACCAAAGGATGTCCATAAAGTATTGATTGAGGACATCAAGAATGTTTCGTATGATGAGCAGGTATAAAAATAATGGTTTTTTATAGAAGACCATATGAATAATTTTAATTCCAAACATAATCCCACATGTTCTTCTAGTCAACCTCCCACTTTTTCTAGAGTCCACCAAGGTTGACACCATTGCAAAATAATAACAAACTAAGTATAGGTGAAACCTCTATTTTCAATTAGAGAACATTTATACTTGTAATAAAAATCACCAGTGGGGAATATCTTAAATGATCTAGCCACAACCAAATAACAACCATAGGGTTAGAAGCATAATAAAAAATAGACAACTGCAACACTCACTATTGAAATTAGTGAAGAAGAGGGTCACACACCAGCTAATATGTTCTAGCCATTAGTAAAAAATCCATGCATATCAAAGAGTTTTAAGACCTCACCGATGCATCAAATATAGGATTGAAACCTTTTTAGTACCCATGGTCATAACAAAGGATCCATAAGAAGAGGTGTTCATCAAGGAAACCCATCTCAAAACTAGGAAGTGTAAGAAGTAACAACTTATATAACACTACCTATGTGCACTAAGGAAACCCATCTCAAAATTAGGAAGTACAAGAAGTAAAAACTTATACCTCTAGCTATGTTGAATAAGGAAATCATACATATATAACATATAGCACCTTTATCACTACCCACCCCACCATACACTCCATAATCCACCCCTTCATCCTCTCCACTCAAAAGTATGCCATTATCACCCTATTCCCCCACACTAGCATAGTGGACCCTTCCAGATGTATTCTTAATCATGTAATTTGTCATAGAATAACATATTATAACACCCATTACCTATACATTATTGGTGGATGTGATAATACAATTAGATCAACCTCCTACTCAAATACATCTAGACCAGCCTCAGTTAGGAAGCACAATCGAGGAACAATTAGAAATAAAGACTGCAATAGCACATGGAGACATAAACAATTAGGTGGAGGATAAGTTTTCAAAATATAAGGAAGAGGTTAAAAAACAAAAGACAACAACTAAATAATAGAGAAAGATAAAGGTCTAAAATATAAATAATAATATTACAATAAAGTTGATGTAAATAATCAACCAAGAAAGTGGAAGAGAAGAGGCTAGAGGACCTATGCAAGTAGGATAAACCAATCAAAAATCCATATATGAGTAATAAGTATCAAAAAAAGCCACCAATGAAAAATATGTGAAATCCAAGGAATAAGAGGAGAAGACTATAAAAGAGAAAGTGGAGAAGAAGAAGCAATAAGAGGAGGATCATAAGAAACAAGTGGAGGAATAAATCAATAAGAAAGAGGAAGAAGAGAAAAATAAAAAATAAAAGGGTACGTAGCAAGCTCAAATCACGTATAAAATCATGGTCGAAACACAAGTGATATTAAGCCAAGCTACAAAATAATTGGCACACTAAGACTTGGGTTTACATATAAATTAGGTTGGACCATCTAAGTCACAAGCATAACTTACACACACCATCACAGGTTCTAATTCAAAAAATGTGAAATTATAAGAGGAAGGTTCAAAGGATGTACATGATATAGTGGGGTCTTGTAGGTGGTCAACATAGCTATAACTTAGGATCGACAAATCTCATACCAGTTACTAAAAGGAAATAAAAAGTGCAAGATGTGTGAGGGAGATAAGCAATTACCTTACCAAGGTTAAAAAACCACATGTTATAATGGTCAATAAATAAATAACAACTCAAATGGATGTTTTTTTACAAAGTTCACTCCAATAGAGGGATGATGTCATAGAGTACATTAGAGTCTTGGAGCTAGAAATACTAAGAAGCACATTCACATGTGTACAAGCATAATGATATGTGGAGCAGCTAGAACATGAAAACTAAGATATTTAGAAGAACATTGTACTCCATCACCCACTGATAGATGTTGCAAACAAAGATAATGTCTAGGGCATCATACAAAGCTTAACACCCCTATACACATTCTTTATAATGATGTGAGATGGATTGGGAAATTGGGAAAACTATAAATTAGAGATGGTGATAATCCTAATTTCAATAAAGGATATCATCAATGAAACCTAATTCATTCCCTCTATTGGTTTAATTAAGAAGTTTCAAGCATAGAATACTATATAAACACAGTAGACACAAGTCCCTCCAGCACAACCAATGTTTCAACAAGGTTCTAGAGTATGAATTTACTCAATGACACTAAGGACCATTATGTATCCCAATTATATAGTCCCATAATCACCATTACACACCATGTTACCTCCAACACAGTAAGGTATTATGATTAGTCTAATTTTTATCAGTTTTGGGTTGGAAAACATGTTTTTATGAGAAGACTTTCTGATCAAGATATATAAGTTTGAAAACCCATAAATAAATAACTCTTGGTTATGCCAACCTATTGAAAACATGTAAAGGGTGGTAGGTCGATATGTTGCTTAGTTGAAACCCTTAAATGGTAGCTAAGTAGTGTGCAAGAATTAAAAACTGGTAAATGGTACTTCATGTGAAACTACAACCAAAGTTTTTTAGCAACCCAATAGTGACTAAGTTCAATAAAAATTAACCTATATACACATAATATCTTTTTCATCTTTATCACTTACTTATGATTTAACTTATAGCAACTTGTTGAGTTTTAATCTCCCTGAGTGCATTCCTTAAAGGGTACACTAAGAAAGGGGTGGGCATGCCTTTGGTAATTTGTAAGGTATGTTTTTATCCATATCATTCCTAATATTAATCCATTATCCTTACGATGTTTATCCATTTACCTCCTATAATGTCTTCTTGAAATCCTGAAACCCTAAAATATGGCTAAGTTTAAAATCTGGTAAGACCTTCCAAATCCTAGAATTGGTGTTATAACTCTTAGAGTTCCAAAACCACTCTCAAACATACTAAAAGTATATATATAATATAACTTAAATTATAAGAAACTAGATGTTCATACCTAAATGTCAACTTATACTTAAATGCTTATTATTATTATTATTATTATTATTATTATTATTATTATTATTAATATTATTATTATTATTATTATAATAATATATAGCATGTTTCAACACCTTTTTCATCCTATCATATGGCATCATCTAGGTTGATACCACTTTACATCTTATCTTACGATATCAACATAGTTGATATCATCCTTATACTATATTGATCGGGCAAATAAAGTCTTATGATATGAGCCAGCTTGATATTGTTTTATGTCAGTTGAATCCTTTCTAACTACATCAAGTTGGTTGATGGCATTAGCTTAATTTCTAGGATGGATTAGGGCTATTGGCCACTATAAATACAAGTCACCCTTTCATTCCAATATATGATATACACTCATTTCGCTTTGTTTTCACTCGCACTTCTACCTTAATTCACAAATGGAGTAATTATTGCTTAGAGTCTTGTTTTGTGGAAGTCTTGGAGATTTTTTATGAGGTATTTAGTTGGCTTAGATCCTATTGTCCATCCTTTGGAATATTCACAAACATAACAATCTCTTGCAAATCACCATTGGCCAAGGGGAAGTTTGAGGCTCAATAGGTCATCTTTGAGGTAAATATATTCCAAACCTAACTCTTTCATTTAATAGATAGAATTTGTTTATTACTTAGTAAATGAATGAATGTGTATCCTTGTTTAAGCCTTCTTTACACTTATACTTAGTTTGGCTGTAGGATTGTTTGAACTTGCCATTTATTCACATTAGGTAGTTTAGGCTCCTATTTGGCTAAAATGGCTCCTTCCCCATTTTGATATGTTTCTAGACCTCCCCCCTTACTTGCATTGCTTGTTTACATTATTAGACTACTTAAAAATATATATTTAGTTAGAGCTACCTCATTGTGTTATTGGCCTAAACATTGTGAAACCCTTTCCTTTGACATTGGGTTATAGGTGCTCCTCTTGCTAGGTTTGTGGATCTATTTGATCACATCTTGAATCATTAAGTATCATTGGGTTCTCTTTGATTAACCTTCTCTGAGTCTGGATATTTAGAGATAATATAGATACAGGTCAATCTTAACCCATTGCATACACAACCTATATATGTAAACTAATTTTTAGGAAACCACACTTCATCAGTAACGTTGGTCTTGGGACAAGACAACTATTTAAGTCCTTAAGTGTTAGTAAGAGACTATAAATTATATTTCATAAGTTATTTTGTAGAATTTTTGTGTGCGATAAAAAGTATAGTTTGTATATTTGAAATGTTCGTGTAAGTCAAAAAGACAAATGAAAGGTTGAACATATACCTCATACTAATTAAAATAGGAAATAAAGAGTCAAGAAGATGAAGAGTCATGTCGATTCTATAAATATCTAGCATATGTAAAAGGGTAATTTATCTCTAAGTTAGTTTTGAAGTTAATATAAGTATTGGTTACTGTATATTCTAGTCTTCTTATGTTTTGTGTATGTCTCTTTTGCGAAGTAATGTACCATGACCATCACACTCATTATAATTGATTAATACTATGAAGATTTTGAGTTGCTTATGATTCTATGCAGAATATGTTAGTTTTTATGGAATCTACTCTTTAATTACGTTTATTACGTAAGCTTAATGAAAGAAGTGGGCATTAAAGTGTAAGTAATCATCAAATTAGGAAGTATGCACATTTCAATATCTTGCAAGTCCCATCTTAACTTATAGACTACAACATTAGCATGTCTTAATGAGGATTTTGAAGGATCGCTACTAACATTGTTCTCTAAGCAAGAATAAAAAATCATGTGTGATGATCAAATGGAAAACAAATTTACGGTCAAAGCTACCCTAAGGCAATGAAATAGAGGGTCGACCATTTTTATTGACATCTCAAACTATTTCACTCATAAATATCTATTGATTAGAAATTTAGACTAATAGTTTTTATTGAAAAGTATTTTCTATTAAATTAACACATAAATGGAATGGAATTACTAGTTTTACAAAAAGTGAATGGAATGTAATCACATTCCTTAAAAAAACATAGAAAACATGTAAATTTTGACAATTTGTTTAAAATTTCACTTTACATGTGATACATCTTTCAAAAACTTTTGACTATATTTTATATTGAAAAATTCTAAAAATAAGCATATAACTGTCAAATTTAACCATTAAATGGAAGTCATCCCACAATTTTAAAAAATTGATATTTTTTTCAATAATAATTAGTCCAAAAAAGTAAGGAATATAAATACTTTTGAAAGCTAATAACAAATTGAATCTTAATCAAAAAAGACAATACAGTCAAACGGAGTCTGAGACCTTTGCATTTTCCCTCACCGCGCCCCCCTCCCCCCCAACCCCTTCAATCTAGAAGGCCCTGTTGATATATATATATGGTTATAATCAATTGGTACAAATGATGATAAAAATATTGTTATGTTATCTAACAATATACAAATTGTATAAAATATGAGAAAAATATAAAACTAAATTTGAATCCCAAATAAATTTTTTTTTATCAAATAAATTTTTCTAAATAATTTATTGGCATACTCCATACCAACGTGATGTTTATCCTTCAATAAAAATAGAGACAAGGTAAACCTAAAAGTGAGCAACATGATACATGAAGGGACCAATAATTTGAATTTGTTTATCCTTCAAAACAAATAAAGACGAGGCAAACCTAAAAGTGAGCAACATAATTACATGGGGAGACCAATAGTTTGAATTTGGATGTGAAAAGAGGCAAACCCTAAACCCTAGATTGGACCATGAGTGTCCCTATAATGCAATTTTTTAAAGTGATGGTATATGTTGTTGCATTAATCACAGACACAATTTGACAAGTGTGGTCACCTTGTCGCTATGGTGCATAAATAAGCATGACTCCTTGTGGAAACATAAGCCATCGTTGCTACAGTGAAGAGATTCTCTATAATGGGCGATGGGATAAGACAATGGGAGGGAAAGCACAAAGTCTAAATTAAAATTTGGAGGCATGCAACAAATGAGTGCAAGTCTATTAATTCCATTTTGATATCCCATCCCTTTCCTCTCAATCATTTATGGGGCGTTTCAATCATTGCATTGAATCTCTTGGGTTGGAAAATCGGGGCGAATAATTTTGTCACGTGCGCATTTGCAATAATGCACTCGCCTACAGTCGCACGGAAAATGACGGTTGCGGCCGAAAAGTGCGTCATAGAGCACGCGTGTTTTGCCACGCGTTCCGTGTGATGTGACAGTCAGTTGGCACTACGCCACGCGTACAGTAACGAGCGAGAAGACATTCCGGAACAATAGGGCAGTGACACGTGTGCAGCGAAAAAGACGGTAGGTGCGAACCAGCTGGTTGTTGACGCTATATGGAATTAATGAAATCCACGTCGGATTTGATGATTTATTTTTCGCTTTCATGATTTGAGAGTTTTATTCCTCGGGGATAATTTATTTTTAACTTGTTTGATTTTATTTTTACACATTCAGATTCTAAGAGGGGGAGATGTATGACTGATGGGAAATGGGGAAGTGTCTGATGGAAGTGTATGATGGATATAAATATAATAAATTAGTAATATATCTCAAATGAAGAATGTTGATATAAATTAATTCGAATGTTCTTATTTCGGATGTTATGTATATTACATTGATTAATAGTTTTTGTTTTGTTTTTTAAGGAATATTTCGTTTATTAATAATTGCATTTAAAGGTTTTAATAATTGTTTATTCACAAAGAATGCATTTGCCACCCCTCAGTGTTTATAGTAGGGCATTTATCGATTTATGTATTACAAAGATATTTATTTTAAGAATAATATGATATTAGCATGGCCATAGTTTTTGTTTGCATTCTCACCCATGTTCGAACCGCAGGCGCTGTATGATTAAATTTGATTTGGTAGGATTTTATATTAAAAAATTAATTCCACGCTAGAGTTGACCCTTCTCGCGCATTGTGGAGGGGCTTACCATGTAAAATTATATCCAAAAAAACTAATTACATGGTGAAGCTGACCCCTACCCCATTGTGGAGAGACCCAACGAGCGGGGTTCTATCTAAAAAGCTCAATTCCACGATAATTAACACATCGAGATCAAAAAATCAGTTGTATAGTCAACCAGGTTGTGGCCACAATCAACAAACAAGGCCACAGTGTGAGCCTATCCTCCTCGTTTGGTCTTATCCAATCATAGTTTGAAATCTTGCTTTTAGTTGTGACACATTTCATAGGTATTTTCAAGCAGTTTCCATCCATATTTAATGTGCATAATCAGCAATAGGTCAAATCCATGTTTGGTTTGCATATCTTGTATCAATTTATTATTTATAGATCATTTCCAATTCTATAAATTATTGTATTTCACATTCAAATATGTATATTTCTATAGATCTAAATCATTTTTCAATATTTTATTTATTTTTAGCATTTTATTATTAATTAATTAAAAAATAACACTAAACATTCTAGTGAACCTATATTTTATTTATAACATTACTTTTTATTTTATTTATTTGTCTTAGAATTTCATACAAATTTATTTAAATTCTTGACACTGAGAGAAAACAACCTTCAACCTTGGATATAAATCTGAAACCATGAGTCAATCTTCTTCCACCTTAGATTGCATATGACACTAAAGAAATTGTCTTGTCACCTCAGATAGACATCTAACACTAAAAATCTTTCTTTCAACCTCGGGTTGAAATGTTTTATCTCTATATAAAAAAATATTTCTATTTTATTTTCTCTTTATTATCTATTTACTTGTGTTTGTTTTTAAAAAATATGTTTTGGCAATTTTAAAACTACTTGGTAACTATTGTTACGGTCTAAGTGGTGATCTATTTTACACACACTGTAGTGTGATGGGTGTTACCCCAGTACTCAAGCTATTTTATAGCACTAAAAATGAAGTTTAATTTTCATGTACCTCATAACATATCAAAAACACCTAAGATCCCTTGTTTATACCATAGACAACTTATTTTAACCATTTAATTTATGGTGCATCTAAGACGAGTGTATCACCTAGGAAAGTTACTCTCATCATACCCTTAGAGATAGGATACTATTCTTTAGGGATGTTTTAGCCTCTGTACTTAGTGCTATGAAATATTTTTTCAACAATAGTCTATGAATGACCAAGTATATTTGATATCCCACACAATCATTCAAACCCTTATCTACCTTACCCTTTATACCTTGATTTTTCCTTGTATTGTATTTATATTAATTAACTTTGCTATATATGCAAAATTATTTACTAGTAGTAATATGTTTCTTTATCACATATACTGCATTTAAATCCATGGTATATATCATGGATAATCCAAGTAAATACACTCATAATATTCCTCCTCCCACATCTCCTAGGTGTTTGTATGTATATTTAATCAATAATACCTAGGGTTTATGCTTGTGAAGCCCTTCAAGGTCAAATAATTGTTATGATAAATTCAATAGAACAGTTGCAAAATCAAAATTAGTATTTCAATTCAAATATCATATCACTTGAAAATCATAACATATATACAAATAATCCACTGCATGTTAGTGTTAATTATGTATATACATCTTCATATAGCTATCTTGAACCTCAAAAACAACATAAATCTAAAATTATCAATTTAAAAAGTGTACAAAAGGTTAACAAGATTTTAAGTGATATTATAAGATAAATGTTTCAAAACAAGTTGATTACATTACCTTAAATTCCTCCTCTAATAAGATCAAAATATTATTGTGCATACCATAGACTACATAGATATCATATAGATACTTATTTGGCTTTGAAGAACAAAACAAAAAGTATCATTGATAGTGACGATCATATAATAGATACGTCAATCAAGTAATACATTCACATTATGATTACATCTCTTAAGGAACAAGTGGTAAAATCATAAATAATGCAAAAGGAACAAAGACAACAAGTATGGATACAAAAGGATTATTCAAAGCAAAAATAATTATAAATAGAAAAACTAGAGCAAGAAAAGATTCCCAAGGCAAAATATAGAGCAAGCAAGATTACAAAAAGAGCTAGATGAAAAAGTAAGATTGCAAAAAGAATAATTAAAAAAAGAATAGTTTGAAAAGCAAAGGTTACAAAAGTTACAGCAAGAGATGCTACAAAAATAGAAATTACTAAAAGAGTTTTAAAAACAAGGTCAACCCAAGCAAGAAAGTATCTTTAAGAAAGGGCTTCTAACAAAAGAGGTTCAAAAGCAAGAGATGCCTACAAAGTCTTATGTTACAATTATAGTTTCAAATGAGGCAATTACAAACCCTTCCTCATATCAAGATCCGTTTACTATCACTACTCACATAGATGGTAAACAATTTATCAATATCAAAGCTAAGGACTATCAGGAAAGTAATTTTTATTTTAAATCATTTATTATATCTCTTGGTTATAATTTTCAACACATAGATCAAGCTATTGCATCAACATCATGTCCAAGATCAAATGAGTTAATAGTAATGTTTACTTCAAAAGAGTGTCACCTTACTTTCAATGTTATTTATCATACAAGTGCATACAATGTTGTACTTATAATATCATGGTTAAAATAAATAGGGGCATTGATTGATAAACACAAAGATTATATTACATTTGATCATCAGGGCAAAGGCATTTCCATTTCATAATAGGTAACATCTTTAGAGCAGGAACAACAAGAAGTAAGCATATCTTCAACTAATGTTATAGCAAATAGAACTAATAAAATATCAATAGAGGCTCATAATGCAATACATACTACAAAAAAAAAATTAAAAATGTCAATGCCAAAATATGTGGTTGTTGGTTTTACATAGACATATACAAAATAAGATGCAACTCGCATGCCATAAATTTAGGATCAATATGATTATTATGATTATGATCATGATTATGCAACACGTGATTAGAATGACACAATTAATATGCAAGATGCATATGGAAATATATTTGAGGGTTACAACACACATGATACAAGACCTACACAGAGGCATCCCCTTGATGAGATATTGGGCTTATAGTGGCATATTTTTTGTTGTACATAACTTTTTCACTTTTACTTTATTATTACTTATTTTATCCCTAATCCACACACTCTTTTAGCACTTGGCTTTACTTTTACTTTGATAATTTACCCTCTTATATTTTGAAATTGATTCACACAATCCAAAAACATATCTTACATTGATTTCAAATGCTCAATCCACTTGTTTACTATTGCATATCTATCATGTTATGGCTTCCTTTTCACTTACATGATCACATCCATCTATCTACATTCTACATGAGCACACATAAATTCTTGCCCATTGGGGGCATAAGCATCCTTATCTACATTGATATTATTTCCTTTACACATATATTAGAGGCACATTGTTTGTCTTCCTTCTTGCCATACTATGTTTTAGCATCTTGTTGTAGATTATTTGAATATCTCCCATTTCATCTATTTTCGAAGTCTAGATTCTCGGTACTTTTTAAATATTTTAAGTCAAAATATTATTATTTTTTTTTTTAAATGACAAAATATAAAAAAAAATCACATATGTCAAAAATTCAAACAAATCAAAATAATTTCAAAAATTCAAAATCAAGACCTACAAGCATTTTCAAATGTTGCTAGCTTACTTCTTTACATACGTTATTTATTTCATGTTAAATAGATTGCATATTTCATTTATCTTTTAATACATAATATTTTTTACAAGGTGTGTGAGTGGGATACAAAACATGTACTTTTACATGGTTTTTCAATGTCGAGCTTCCCTTTTTACCCAGCATCTTTACTAAGTTAGGGGCATCTCTTTGTTTTCAATGAACATTTCAACAATTTGTATCTATCCAAAAACATCTCTACATTGTGTTATATATCATATAAATGTTTTGTTAATCCCTCATACTTTACATTATGTTACATGAATATGCTATTTGTTAACATTGACATCAATACATATGGTTGATGTAAACTAGTTTCATCTGCTCTATGCTTCCTTTCAAGTTCTTACTTTATTATAAGAGAAGATAGAATTTATTTGCTTACTATGTGTGGATCTTGGCCTTGTGTGTGCAAAATATACATATTCTTTCTTGTATGGCATCAGTGGGCTATTTGTGTGTGATCCATAGCCTTGTGTGTTTATGCAGCATTCACATGTTCTTTGCATGTGGCCTTTGGTCCTTATGTGTGACATTATATGCAAATTATGTGACATTAGTTTTTTTTTCATTGCTTGTTACTATGATGCCATGTTTCATATCATGCATTAATTCTATTTTTTACTTTACTATTGTGTCATGATACATATCATGCACATCTTGCTTATGTGTTTCAATGTTGTATCTCTCTAACACATGTGTCATATACAATTAAAATTTTATATTCAATAGTATGATGCAATACAATTAAATTATTCATATGATACTACATGATTATACCTTTCAAATATTTTACAATTTTCTTATGAGATGAGTGACTTGCAAGGAATGTCTTTCATCTCAAAAGGCGAGCATCACAAAGAGCTTGTCTTGAGAATTCAAAACCTCATGAGCAAAAATTTAGATTTATAGTACTGTATAGTTTTTAGATTACAACATGATTCAAAAAAATTAGATTATGGAGGCATGCAACATGCATGTGCACTCATTCCTACATTACAGATTCACTACACTTGATGCATACGCATGGGCATGTGTAAAAACAATTGTCAATTACATGTTTCAAATAGTTACAAGTTTCAAATACTTATAAATTTCAATTAGTATTCAATATCAATATGGTATAGTACAAGTGGCATGATATTCATTCATGTTCATGTATATACTTTTCAAATTTCAAATTTATTAAATTCAAAATTTCAAAGGTACAAAGTTTCAAACAAAACCTAGATCTGGATGTAGCAGTGTGATTGGTCTCACTTTAAAAGTGGGCCATTTAGAGTCTAGTGACACTCAATGTATAAGTTTGCACTTTTTATATTGTAACAAACCATGTTTGGTGGTTCCACCCCTTCCATTATTTTACAGATTACTCTAAATATTCATATGAGATTTGGAGCATACAATATTTCCAATTCAAGGGTTTTCACTAGTTTTTTAAATTGAGATTTAGTCACTCTCAATTCATCATAAGTTTAATATTTCTCCAAATGTCTCAACAAGGGGCCATGCATTTTTCCATTTTCAAGTTATAGGGCAATTAGATTGCATAACCTTTCAAGTGTATAATTTCTTTGATTTTTCAAATTTTAAACTTTAAATTTTTAATTTTTAAATACAAAAAATAACTACTTTCAGTGGCATTCTTGTAGATTTGTATTAAGGCATCTTACACAATCAATATTCACATTAAAATACAAAGTGTGTATACACACTTAGGTTCATGTTTCCTTTACTCTAGTAATTTCACTTCATTACATCACCAAAATAAAGTGTAGGAAAATGTAGACAATCAAAATTAATCAATAAGTTCTTGACAATGTTTAGTATTGACATCCTTACCTTGTTTGGCCATTCACCATTCCATTAACTTGAAATCTACATGGGAGCATTAACTTCACAAATTATCTTACAACTACTCAAAACATCAGTCAGACATCCATGTTTTGATTATAGATGCCTATTAGACCAATTCCAGCAGTCTATGTCCTTCTAGGACAAGACCATATAGGATCAAATAGGGCCATAATGTGACCTTGTCCTCCATGCTCCAATGATAACTTTTTAAATTTGAGACACTACATTTTACCCCTCCCTCACTTTGAGAAATGTCAGTTATAAAAAATATTAAAAATATTCCTCTATATAAGCACATTAAGGCCTCTCCTAATATATATAACAATTACTTGTCAATTATATTACACATTGAGTAAAAGAGCACTATCTATTCCAATTCTAATTTTGTTTTATCCTAATATTCATAGACTAAGTCTGAAGTTATTTTATTGTAGGTTAAGGGTATTCATTATCAAACATTCGGAGTAGTTGCATTCATATAACAAATATCAAGATTCACACAATCATTTTAAGAGGGAGAAATACATCAGCCTGAGGCTATTTTGGGCTATGTAGGCAGGACTTAGATATGTGAAGTTTTTTCGGATAGCTTAATTATTCCTTTGCATGATTCCCCCCTTTGTTTTGATTTTGATTGTGTTTATTTTGAAGGATCTAGGGTTTGTATTTTGTAATAATTTCATACAAGAATCAGGATACACGGTTAATCAGAAAACCCTTTTAGATAGGCACATACATCCAAATCAAAAAATCAATTCTAAAATCAACTAAGATGTATCTACAATCAATACACAAGGCTATAGTGCAACCCTATCCTTCTAACATGACCTTTTCAAGGCATGATTTGATATCATGCTTTTGAATGCAACATAATTCATAAGTATTTTTAAGCAATTTCCATCCACAATCAACTTGCACAGTCGGTAATAAATTAGATCCAAGGTATGTTTGTGTATCTTGTATGAATTTATTATTTATAACTCATTTCCAATTCTATAAAATATTTTATTTTACATTCAGATATGTAAATCTAAATCAATTTCAATAATTTATTTATTCTTAGCATTTCATTGTTAAATAAAAAAGAACACTAAACACCTTCTACATGGAGTAGAAAATCCTTAAACATGTATATTTAATGTTGAAGGAAACAAATGAAAGATCAATAGAAAAAATACCTTCCTAATCAAAATTGCCTTTAGAAAAATAATTGAAAATATTTTATGTAACCAAAACATTCCAAGGATCATCCCCATAAAAATACCTCAACACCTATTTAACAACAAGAGAGATACCATGCAATTTAATATTCTTAAGCCCAATGCCTCCAATATTTATAGGTTTGATATAAGTGTCCTGCCCAATAACTCGAATCTTCCTAGTTCTCATTCAATTGTACCACAAAACATGCCTATTAATTTTATGAAACTAATCAATCTAGTAACTATGGAATAACCAACAAGAAACACAATATATTATGTCTTATATTGAGGAAAAGGGTTCTAGTTAAAACACTAATTCCACATCAAATAATTGTATTAGTGATACCTTAATATATCGACACTTTCCTTGTCATCTTTAGTTTTTATCTACACTTTTTGGTCATTTCTAGTCTCCAATTCAAAAGGGTTCTATCTAAAAAATCCAATTCCAAGCAAAAAGTTGCATTAATGATAGCTTACTTAATTACACTTTTATTCTCTTCATTATTCTTGATCTATGATTTTATGGCCATCCTTATACTTGGATTCCCAAAAAAATATGGTTATTATTTTTGCCTTTTTAATTATTTAAACACCTTACTTTTTTCTATAATGAATGAAAATGTTTAGAAAATGAAAATCACCATCTAATAAACTTCAAACTACTTAAGAGAGCACAATTTCATCTAACCTTGTTTACATCATTGTATTGTCATACAAATTTAGACAAACTAATAATACTTGTAGCTACAACAGATTCAAGCATAAAACATATGCAAAATCATAAGAACCCATACAAGGGCCATAAGAAAGCAAAATTTGGCAACAATGAGGTTTTATCTCCCAAACAAGGGCACAACCAAAACCACAATGCAATACTTAATCCAAGAGATATATCCAAAAGAAGACAAATTTTCAAAACCACTTTAGAGAGCATAATTTCATCTAACCATGTCACAACTCAACATTATCATCCAAGTGGAAAACATTTCCAAGATCATAATATACCTATTGTTGCAACGGTTTCAAGCATAAAACATTTCCAAGGTCATAATATCCCATGAAAGGACCATAGAGAAATAAAATATATATAATGACAAGTTTTTACCACCCATATATGGCCTTAGAGAAAGAAAAATCAGACAATAACAAGTTTTTCCACCCATACATGGCCTTAGAGAAAGAAAAATCAAACAATAACAAGTTTTTACCACCCACACAAGGGCCAAACTAGAATCACATTAAAATACTAAATCCAAAACTAACTTAATGACACCAATCACTTATCCTTAGTGGAATCCTTCACATGTGAAGAGCACTCAACCTCTTCAAATCTCTTATCTGTTGAAATAGGTCCTTGTTAACCAATATTACCCATAGCATCTCTCCTTCTCTCACATCAATTTGTACGGCTCTATGTGATAACGTAGCAGATAAAAATGTAGTGGTAAAAAACATAGTGGTAAAAACATAGTATGACAAAAACGTAGTATGCAAAAACATCATAAGGATAAAACATAGTAAGGAAAAACATAACGGTATTGGTAATGTCGCAAAAATGTCACGAAGAGCATAATTGGGACATTTTAGTGATTATCACATTGTTTATTTGTTGTCGAGTTCATTTTGGTGATAGTAGTTAACATTTCATGGTGGAAAAGTAATGCACCAAATTTACAAGCAAAATAATAGAGGAAAATGTGATTTCATGAGTTTGGACCTTTAATTCAAAGTTGTGTCATCTTCATGACATTACCAATATGCTACATTTTTTCCTTGCTATGTTTTATCCTCACGATGTTTTGTCATACTACGTTTTTGTCATACTACATTTTTACTGTTACATTATTTACCTCTATGTTTTTGTCCGCTACTTTTTCATAGGATGCCATTTGTACAACATTGCCTTCCACACACTAAACCAAACTCTAAATTTTATTCTCAATTATCTTTTCTATCACATGAGGATAACAATCTCCATTAATACTAACACTTTCGGCGATATGGATATCAACAATAAAATAATTAGATTACAAGTTTTAGTGAGATGTAGCACTCTCATTGCTAAAATCACATTAAGTAGCAACATGAGTGTTGTGAAAAATGTCATGGTGTTTCAATTGTCTTGTCATAACTATCTCAACAACATATCAAATAATTTTGTACACAACATCAATGTTATCTTCAACCCTTTCACCTACCACATTTTGTGAAATATTAAAAGGAGTGGTCATCCTCTCCCCAACGTCCTCATATTTATCTTCCCTTATTATGCATGGCTTACTTTTGTTTCTAACATATTTTCCCTACATATCCTAATGATTATGATTATGACCCACAATTTATTTTTCTTCATGAGAATACTGATCACCATTCAATTCTTTCAACACCTCCCAACCTTGTTCATCACCCTGTATGTTTTCAAGAGAAGGTTCAAGCTAGCTCTAATCCAAAATAGGTGCAATTATAAGAAATTTATTCATTTCTTCAAGATATTCATTATAAAATTTCAAGAACCCATCACTAATAAATTTGTGCAATTCTTATTCAAGGATCTTCAAGCATATATCAACCTTCAAAGAAACATATATAAATATGACTTCACTTGTCAATGCAATAGGTACCCTTCTCACATGCTCTAAAGCATCCTTGTTTCTTGCTTTCTACAAATTCCATAATATTCATTTGACATTACAAGACACAATTTTTGTAGAAGCTAGGTTTATCATAATTGTAATTAATAAAACCAAAGACAATATCATTATGAATAATCGTTTTCTTGGACAAACTTTGCATAAATATTTTCCAAGCATATCAAGCATAGACGCACTAAAAAAACATGTTTAATAGACTCGTCCTAGTCCTAAATAATACAAGGAGAAACACTAAACCCATTTTTTGTAATAATTGTACCAACATCAAGAATTTTATTAATTAATAGTTATCTAAAACATTATTTTTTAGGTTCAATAGAAGATGACCACACAACACGAAAATTATCAGCTTGGCTTCTAATAGTATCAAAAATTATACCATGATTTCAAGAAGGGGAGGACCTTTCAACCAATGAATATTATCCCAAATGTTAGAGTCAAAATTAAGTTGTATGCCAGTGATAGGAGTTTAGGATATGTTCTTCTTTGAGAATTGAGAATATTGTATCTCTTTTTGAGATCTTCCCACTAAATCCATTTACCAACAAGATATATGCAAAAGTCTTTATACCTTTTCTAAAACAGTCCTTAATAAAGAAACCTCTTATTTTAATAAGGGGTTTATTTTTTAGAGATAAATTCTACCAAATTGATCTAAACTCATGGAAAAATAGATTTCCTAGAAACAAAATCCCAAGCCTTCCATATGAAGTAGAAAACCCTTGAGTATGTAGGTTTAATGTTAAAGGAAGAAAATGAGAGATAAATAGCACAACTGCCTTTCTAGTCAAGAATGCCTTAAAAAAACACAAATTTTATTTTATATAACCTAAGATTTCTAGGTATTGTCTCCATTAAAATCCCTCAACACCCATTTTACAATAAGAGAGATACCACGTATTTTAAGATTATTATGCCTAAGACCTCTAATATTCCTAGGATTGATATAAGTGTCCCACCCAATAGCATGTATCTTCATATTTCCCTTTCCATTGTACCACAAAAAGTACCTAATAATTTTATGAAACTAATCAATCTAATAACGGTAGAATAACCAATAAGAAGTATGATATATCTTGTAATAAGATAAAACTTTCTGACACACTTGGGATCTCCCATCCAAAGAGAGAATGTTTACATTCCATTTAATAATAGTTTTGTTAATTTTTTCATAAACCCATTACCACATTTATTTTCAAGAGGGGTTATGAAAAAAAAAAAATCCCAAAATATCTAAAGACTACCCGTAGCATTTCTGACCAATCCACTCATCTAGGGATTCAACGCAACCAAGGATAGTTTTGTTAATTTTTTCATAAACCTATTACCACATTTATTTGCAAGAGGGGCTATGAGAAAAATAAATCCCAAAATATCTAAATACCACCTGTAGTATTTCTAACCAATCCACTCATCTAGGGATTCAACCCAACCAAGGATAAATGAATTTTGAATACCAAGTTTTGACCTAGATACATTACATTAAACCCTTAGCCTTTTGTTCACGTCATCGAAATTGTCTTTCTCAATCACATGGAATAAGGAAGTGTCATCAATAAATTAAGCTTCGAGCAAGACTTTTTTATTAGGCAAGACAATATCCTCTCTAGGGTACCAAGGGAGCATTCCCTTAATATAAAATGAATAACTTATGCAACAATAACAATTAGGGATGGGATTAAAGGAAAACCTTGTCTAATAGATTTTGAGGGATAAAGGATTCAATGATTTCCCCATTAATTTATATTTATTCAGATGTTTCTTTAAACAATATCATAACCATCTTGATAAACATTTTCAAAATACCCACAACCCTAAATATAAATTTTATGAACTTCTATTTAGTTATGTCATATGCACATCATAAGCTTTCTCAAAATCAATAAGATCCATGGAAACATTTTGACCAATGCTCTTAACCCAATACAAACCTTTCCAATTAGTGATAAGATTATCTAAAATATATCTTCATTACACAAAACAAAACTAAGAGAAACAATTCTAGGAAACAACTTATTAATTATGTTAACAAAATGTTTTACAAGTATTTTGTACATGACACATTCCATACAAATATATGTCTCTAGTTTTTAACATAGTTTCTATCCCCATTTTTGGATTCAAGTTATTTACCTCTCTATTGATGTCAAACCAAAAAGTACCAACCCCTATAACTTCATTATAAACCTTCAACAATTCAAGACCAATTGTAGCATCCCCCTTACCAAGAACTAGAAAAATGTGTTGGAAATTTCTTTTTCCATCTCTATGCAGACTAACAAGATAGGCATGTTAACAACTTCTAACATTCTAATCTAAATGAATTACTACACTAATTCATTTCCACTTTGTCACAAATCAATTAGTTACTATTTCCATGTTTAAAAGGTTCGCACAACATTGTGAACCATTCCAAGGTATAATAAAACGTAGAAGTGATTATGACACATGTTTATTCCTCAATATGTATGACCATAAAGATGTATCATTTACATAGTTATTAAGCAACATTTTTCATTGCAACTCAAAGGAAAGAAAATCCTAATATAAGCAAGATCATAAAGTAAGAGGAAACAATAATACACAATACATTGCACATTTAAAACTTGATTTGGTTTAAGGAAAACTCTCCAACTGAAGGAAAACCTATCCTTTTTGGAAGAAATTAAAAATTATTTCATTATATTTTGTGAAATAGCTCCATACACTTTGTTTCAGATTCTAAGCTAATTCGTTCACTTGAATCTCCCTCTTCAGTGATTCTTACCAAGTTGTTATAATTTTGCACTCTACTATTAAGAATCATCCCCACTAAATGACTCCTACTCTAGTACTCTAGTTTTTTGTCAAGTCATTACCCATATTGAATCTATTTATCAACATGTACAAGCGAGGTGAGCATATGCATCTAACAACCTATCCAAAGCATGATTTCTCTGTTATTTTCTAGATTCATATGAAGACTACGGAAATCAAGGTAGGCTAAAATTACCTTATATATGCATGAGGGTTTAGATTAGCACAATATCCCATGTGAGCTATTAACTCAATCATCGAAGACTAGTTACCTTACTGGTAACTAGTAATTTACCAAATGAGCATCATCGAATGGTCAAGTTATCTATTCACAAGCTACTTATAGGGATTTACTTATCAATGGAGCCATCTTAACCTTTGATCCTATTATCCAACAAAACCTAAATACATATGATCTTTCTATCAAATGGACAACATCATGACATTTAATCTCTCTATGCAATGAAAATATAAATAAATTTAACCCTCTATCAAATAAAAACCCCATATCATTTTAAATCTTCATCGATCAAAACACCTAACATTTGATCCTTCTATAAAATGCAACAACTAAGAAAATTAGCCAGATAACCCTCTTGTCAAATCAAACATCTAGACATGTTATTCACAATGATTCATCTTTTAAATGAGGCCTCTAAACATATTAGCACAATTAAGCCTTTTTATCAAATGAAGTATCC
The DNA here is from genome assembly GCA_037957365.1 of Torreya grandis. Taxonomy (NCBI): domain Eukaryota; kingdom Viridiplantae; phylum Streptophyta; class Pinopsida; order Cupressales; family Taxaceae; genus Torreya; species Torreya grandis. The sequence continues at coordinate 175,980 of JARHVA010006580.1, forward strand.
AATCATGTTAACATGAATTTGTCCCACTTATCAAATGAAATTATTACAAATACCATTTTGTAACACTTGTTAATTACAAGTATTGAAGCACTAATTTTCCAAACTTGTTGATTGGAAGTATTATAAGCACAACCTTGAAACACTTTCTAATCGAAAGTGTTATAACCAAATCTTATCTACGTTTAGTCAAATGAAAGAACCATTTCCCCCCACTAGTCAAATGAAGCACATCATTATTTTTAGTCAAATGTAAAAATCATAAGCACACTTTGCCACACTTGTTGATTGGAAGTATTATAAGCACAACCTTGTTATACTTCCTAATAGAAAGTGTTATAAGCATGTCTTAGCAATGTTTAGTCCTACTTCTTGTTAATCGTGGGAACCATAGTCTAACTCCTCATTAATCGCAGCACAAAAGCTAACTTGAATCGCCTCGAAAGGAAATGTTTATTGTCGATCAAGCTTTATCAATGGTACATAACCATTTTGCTCTCTTCTTTCTCTTTTTTCCCTAGTTTTTATGTTGTTTTGGGCCTTTCGCCCATAACCATACATTATATGGTTCTAGAGCCCAATATCGTATTATGTACAATTCTAATGTGTGCCCTTGTGACCATTATTTTGGGTCCTTTGTGCCTTGTACTCCCTATATGTCAATGTCTCCTACCTATTTTGTGTTAGATCGTGAGCCACTTTGGTCCTAATTGGAATGTAAGGACTCTATAAATACAAGTGCTTAGTGCATATAAGGCATGAAATGAATGCAAAGGTCAAGAGAGGTAAGTGAATCTAGAAAGGAAGAGTTAAAGTAAATTTTGAATCAAAAGTTGAAGTCTTTATTGTTTTGAGCCACTTATTCATGCTAGTACGAAACGTCATAAAGGATCAAGGCTTGCATCTACGAATTGTGTGTTGAAGTGCTACGAACATTGAGTGTTGTTTTCCAAATTCACCCAGTATAGAGATTTGATAATAATGTAGGGATAATAATTGCTATGTGATGAGGTGTTAGGGTTACAGAGAAGGAGATCAGTGTCTTAGAGATCTATGTAGAATTCAAAATGTGTGAGTGAGGTTTTTAAAGCCCAAGAATAGGCGAACAGAGTCGTGCAATCATATTTTGAAAATTTAAAAGTGTCCAAAATTGTATTCCCAAAACCATTTTCTCACTTTTATCATTTTGAACAACTATCTCTATTCGACTCAATTTTTTTAAGTTTTATTTGTCTTATCTTTAAATCTATTTTAAGTTATTTGTTTCTATTGATTGTTCTCAAATTCACAATAAAATTAAATATTCTTCTGAAACCCTCTCTTTATATTTATTTATTTATTCAATTTAAAATAATTTATATTTTATTTATTAAAACCCATCTCAGTAGATCAAATCAAATCGAATGTCATATACATAGCATTTTAATATAAAACCACTTTTCTTATAAAACAAGTGTAATAATCCATTCCAAGCAATTTAATGAGGGGCAATCTTTGTTTAAAAATCTGATATGAAATTATTAAGATATGAAATGGTATAAACGAATTAAATAATTGATATCAAAAGTACATTGATATGTATTTTTAATTTTAACGGTATTATTAAGATATGAAATGGTATAAACTTATTAAATAATTGATATGAAAAGTACATTGATATGTATTTTTAATCAATTTTTAATTTTAACGGTATTATTAAGATATGAAATGACATTTGACAGGGAAACTAAAATTGACACCAGTCAATTTGATGGATTTGTGATATTTAGAAACGCTAAAGAGTATCAGTTTGCAATTTATAAAGCCAATGATGCGTCTCATATCTCAGCATTGAGTGATTTATGAACATTACATATCTATACGTAATGAAAATCATGTAGAAGATCAGATCCATGATGTTGATGGTATAGTAGATGTTTTTGTTATTTTGATAGTAATCTATTTATTTAAAGGTATTTGAACAAGATTTTTTTATTATAGAATTATAGAGGAAAGGGAAGGATCGAGTAAATAAATATATATATTTTATAGTGATTTTTTTATTATGGCTTGTCGTTATATTATGTGTTAAGATTAAATTATTGGTAGGTCGACAGCATCAAACAATATATTCTTTTTGATTATTTGTATTTTAACACTTTTTCCTGCGCAAAAGTGCTAAACAAGTACAATGTTCAACTGTCGATCAGAGAAATATGCCAGCAACATAGTGCCTTCCTATATTATGAAGCTAACTCCAAAATGTACGTAATTGTATTCAAATTAAAATAATAAGATGTATGTTTAGAAGCATGTAATAGAAAGCAGTACAAAATTATTGGCGTTTAAGGTGTTGTGCTAGAAATACAATAATCATTTAAATTTAATTATTAATTGTTAACAATTCATAGATATTATATTTTATCACAATAATCTTTAATGTAAATATTAAATTTAGTTAATTGACAAAATATCTTCAAATTAAAAAATAAATATATTTGTATTCTTACCGAAAATTAGATATCAAATGTCATAATATCTTCAAATTAAAAAAATATCTATTTGTATTCTTATCGAAAATTTAATATTAAATATAATAAAAATAATTTAACATCTTACATCAAACAATAATTAACAGTTTAATTAATTGTCAAAATATCTTTGAATTTAAAATATATATATATTTATATCTTTATGGAAATTTAATATTAAACATAATAAAAAAATTTAATTAATTGTCAAAATATCTTTGAATTTAAAATATATATATATTTATATCTTTATGGAAATTTAATATTAAACATAATAAATTTTTAGAAATATAATATTAAACATAATAAATTTATAGAAATTTAATATTAAATATAATAAACATAATTTAGCGTCTTACATCAAGCAATAGTTGTTAGCACTTGCATTTGTGAAGGGACTATTAATATATATATATATATATATATATTTCTCAATAGTTTTTTAAATTTTGAAATAATTATTAATATATTTTTTATTTGTTAACTGTTTTTTAATTTTGATTTTATTATTTATTTAACAAATATATTTTATTACAAGTCAAAAAGAAAGTTTAAGGGATTGTGTGTTTTATATGTATTTAGTTGATTTTGTTAATGTTATTTTTCTATTTTTTCTTCTTTCATTTCTAAAGTAGAAACAGTTAGTTAAGTTAGTGAAAATAAATGTACGGGGTTTATTTGTGCAATACTTCTTTTTTATTGGAAACACATTATTATGTTGAAAGTAAGTTTCTTGTGTATAGTTTCAAGATAACAATTTTGTTACTTTAATTTTTCACTGCACATATGAGTTGATTTAATAGTGAAGAACTTGTGTTCTTCAAAGAGAGGTCACAAGTTCAAATGTGTCACCTACATGTTAAGAGTACAAAGTAATCTTATCTATTGTAAGCTACCTTGCAGACTTAAGCAAACCACATATAAGTTTCATGTGATTGTGCTTATTTACAAGTTTGGTGAAAATTTGCGTTGTCAAGTCGCTTGGGTAACCGATTGTAGGTGTGCCTAAGGATTTTTGAAGTTAGGGTTCATTTAGCCCAATAAGCCATCGGCTTCTAGTGTCTTTAGAAATGATATTTATCATACCTTATTGGATACAAGTTTGAGGTGCTTTGAGCTCTGTGTCTATTTAGGCTTTGTTGGTATGGTAAAATCATTGTAGCCTACCTTTTGTATAATTGAGGTAAACATATATTATAATTACCCAAGCGTAGGTGACTTCAAATGTATAAATAGTTGAAGGTTGTGCCTCATTTGGATCATCTTGAGTGTACCACCCATATCTTTTGCTCTCTCACATTATTCTCTCTCTTGTTGTCACAACTTTGTTACATTACTTTATGAACTCAAATCAATCTTGAATATAAGATCTTGTTCGGACATGGTATCAAAGCCTAGGAGGTAAATCATCATGCTCAACACAAGCTTTCCCATTAATTGTGAAAGCATTGGAGTCACTCAAAGTTATAGAGGGACTGTTGACTCTAGATTTGTACTTAAGGTAACGATACAGCGTTTTCAAGGCTTAATGCACAAGTGAGACACGCTAAAGGCTATTGGCCCTTAAGTACGTGCAAAGTACATCTAGACAAATCATGCACACATGAAGGAAAGGGTTGTGCATGATACATGATGTGCAATGTGTGAATTACAAGAAGCATAAATCAGAGGGAGGAAACACATGTGGAAAAGGAAATCCAATAAAGGAGAAGTTGACACATAGCACGCATCCAGGCAAGGAAGTGGCACATTGCATGAGGTTCGATCCATGTTAGCAAATAATATGCAAATAGAGAAAAGGAATATGCCACTACGCAAACAGGTGGACATGATTTAGAATAGCATATTCTTAGATGCGCAAATAGTTTGCATGACAACAAAAGTGAAGAGTTCACATCAATTGGTAGGGGTGCAAGAAAAACTATAAATAGGGACCTTGGCCTCTCATTTGAGTATTCTTGAGAAGTTAAATGCTTTGCAGGTGTTAGGCAAATTGGAAATTAACCTTACAGTTAGAAGGATAAGGCTTGTGATTTATATGTATAGATCAACCTTTCGCGGCGATCATTGTAGATTGTGTGATGTGTGCCTTATAATAGATGTATATTGGTGTGAATACAAAGATGGATTACGTAATTGTGATGTGTTGAGTGATCATGTTCTTTGTTTATATGGATGATATTTGCTTCTTTTGATGAGTATGTATTTATGTTTTGTTTTCATAATGAGGGATATCAATTATCACTTGTTGCACCTTAGGTGAGCACTCAAGGCTTTAGGTCTAAGTGATATGTTGATGTAGTAAGCGTGAGTGTCCTCATAGTTGTCCAAAGATCAAGTGTGTGTCATACCTTGGAATGACCTAGAGAAAGAACAAGATGGACTTTGATCCCTGCTTGAACTTGGATCTAGGGTTAAAGGGAAATTCACTTCTCCATAATCAACGACAATTCTATCCTATTTTTTCATGGTGACGGAGGGTGCAGGGGTCATATAAACTTCAACTTCTAAATCGACTTGTGCATTATGGTGCCAAATTAGGTTTTGTATTAAAAAACCTTACTGTTTTGGTCAGCATTCAAAATTTGTCTAGATCTAATCCTATTACAAATTATGAAAATTTGAAGACATTGTGGTGTTAATGATGTCTTCTAACTCTATTTCTACCCAAAGATATCACCAAATTAGGGTTTTTTCATTAAACCCTAATATCTTGTCCAAGAGTCGGAGAAAATTTTCTAAAACTTCCTACACAATAGGATTCATTGCAAAAAGTAAAGGAGGTCAATGTGTTGTGATTTTTTTGTTCGATAATTTCTAACCCAATATTTCACAAAATTAGGGTTTTGTCACTAAACCCTAATATTTTGTTCGTGAATCCTCTAAAAATATCAAATCAAGTTATAGATTAAGATTTCTTGAAAAAAATGTTAGGGAGGGCATTGCATTGAATTTTTTTGGCTTGACTATTTAGGCCCTCAAAATTTGTGGTCATAAATGTTCACCTTTCAAGGAAACAATCGAAATTGGGGCTTCTCAACTTTAAGTGGTAGTTTTTCCACAATGCATCAAATTATAGATATGATTTCAACACTCAACTGCATAGTTTTGAGTCAACTTATGTTGACCCATATTTCATGAGTAGTGGTTCACAAGGACCCACCTCTCATGAGTAGGAATTGTCCACTCAACTCTCGGATCTAAGTGATGCTCACAAGTGTTAAGAGTGTTGAGTAGACCATTCATATTCATGAGAGAAGGGTTCTTGTGAACCGCTACTTGTGAAATATGGTCAACGTAGGTTGACTCAAAACTACATAGTTGAATCCCAAAATCATACCATAGCTTTTCAACTTTCTCTTAACTTTTTGGGCAAATTTTATAAAAACAATTTTCCCAAATACATACAACATGATCCTTTATAACACAAGTATTGCAAAGTCCATAGTACATCAAATTATAGGCATAAATTAAATTATCTACCATGACAATGATCTTTAATCTATATTTGTTTGTCTATCCAATTGTAGCAGGAAAAGCCATCAAAGAATGAATATATTTCATATCTTGACTTTTTTAATCATTAAACGTTGTCAAATATGGATCCTTAAACATCACAATGTGTGATTCTGCATGACCTCCTTGAGGCTAATAAGAATTTCAGAGACCCATTTGCTGGTGTTATCTTGGAATATGAAATTATGGCCTCTTAACATCTTGTCAATCTTGGTCTCAACCTTTTTTCATGCATTGACTTCCTCCTATAGTTAGTTGTCTAACTAGTTTTGTGCTCATACATGTATTTTGTGCATACACAACTTGTGCAACATACCTTTGGGATCTCTACATATCCAAGAAAAAACAATTTTATATTTTATAAACAAACTGAAGATGGAAAACTTCGAGAACAAAGTCTCAATCATCACTAACAAAGAGCGTTTTTGGGTTGCCATGAGCCAAATTTTACCACCTCAATTACTAAGCCCACTTGATAACTCCTAAAGCATCAAACTTGTGTTTCCATATCATTGAAATATTCACCTCCAAACTGGAATTTAGTAAAAATGTCATATGGACTCTGCTCGAGCTACGTTCTTGATGTCTAGGGCGAAAGGTTCAAACTTCAAGCATTTGCCCAGTTGATCAACATCGAGTTCAATACAAAGATCTAAAAAGGTGAGAAAAACTCTTGATATTCAAGTTCCTAGTGTAACGAACCATTGTTTGACTTTGTTCTCATTTGTAGAACAACGTTCTAACAACAAAATGTCCTCAGTTGTGTAGTTAATTAGTCTCCACAATGATGGCATTTCTCATTAATTCGATGTTGAACTTTGAACCTCTACGCTCAAAGGATAGTAAATTCTTCTTCCAATTGTGTCACTTGCCAGCCCTTATCTACACTCACCCCAAAAAGGTATCATAAGCTGGTATGCTTAGGAGATGGCCATAAAGTTCATTAGAAATTTGAGTTTCTATGTTCAAACCTAATCCAAAAGGTAAATTTCGATACAAGTTTACTCCCCGTAAATTGAAAGTTGGTGGTCACATTGTAGGCTTCGGCAGTTGTTAACATGTGTCCTTGGCTAGCATGTTGACCTTGGAACCTGAGTCCCTGATTACATTACTCAACAGTTTTCCCAAGATATGAACAGCAAGATTAAGGTTGCTACCTGATCCTTCCCCGTGAATTTTGGTTGAGGCAGAGACTGGTGCTTGGGGCTTTGTGTAACTTTAGAATCCTTTGCATGAGACTTGCTACCTGTACAAGTATTGGATTTCAACTGATTTGCTTAGGTTCATCTAAAAGAGCTGCATTTCAATACAAAACTATTCTTCTAACAAGCATGTTTGAAAAAGCATCTAAATGGTGCTCGTATATAATGGCAGTCTCCTATTGGCTATATATTTTTATATAAATAACTTCTCTTTGACACCATTATAATATCATTTTATGTGAGCGAGCTGATTTATAGAAGAAAAAAAATAGATGCTTCAAGGCCAATTGTTGACCAAAGATTTAAGTTATCTCGCACTTTGCCTTTTAAATTAAAATAATAAATTATGCCAGCAAAAAAGTCAAAATAGATGCGGAACACCATTTCAGAACTAGGCATTGCATTTGAAGCCATGCTACATGAAAGGAACTACTTAAGTTTCTGTTTCATGCCAAACTTGCTTACAGCTTGTAACATCATTCATACTGAAGCAGCAATTCAATCCTCTCTACGTATTTACAACTTTACAGGCTTGCGTGTATACCTCTTGACGCATAACATTTGGTCCAGAAACTATAAGAGTCAAGAGCAATGACATCCGACTACAATGACACTCGAGTCATCAAGCATAAAGCTTGAATCACAGTAAATTCATCCTATTCTGGAAAGATATACAGACATAAATTGATAGAATTTCGTATACAGCCATATTTAGTTAGTATCATGTTGCAGGCAGGATGAATGCAAGTAAACTTGCAAAGGAGGGGATCTAGATGAAATTTGAACTTTACATCCATATTTGAGAGGAAGATAATCATGAGAACCATCAATGTAGATAAAACCCTCTGTACAACCCCACACAATATGCATGAATTCATTAGTTCTGATCCATCCATGCATGACCTTAGAGTGGTCATGTAGCAAAATTGGTTCTCTGACCATGTACTGGAGATCTCTGGACAAGATAGGCATGGGGCAGCCTCCACCTGAATGCATGGCAGCTGTGGAACCAGCAGCAGTACACACTCTAAGACCACTAGATTTGCTGTGTACTGGAGGAAAATCAGAATCAAGAGAATCCTCCCTTTTTATCCTGGAGGTAACGAGTAAGCAATCTTATAAATATAGAGATTAACTGAAGAACCTTTTCTCTTATACGTTTCACAAGTTATTCAATGAAATGCAACTTTCAGACAAATCTATAATATTGCATTTGTCTAAACTACTAATGTGCTAATTTACTGGTACATACACAGACACGCTTGTATACTAAACATATTTTCCTAGCACCTAGATATTGTAAAATATCAATACATGGGTGGCAATCAACCCATAAAGAATCTTCAAATCTCAGTGAAGCTTGTTATGTAAGTTACAAAATATATCAATAGTCAACTTTTATATCTCACCTGAATGAACAACGAGTCACAGCAGCAGGACATGGGTGTGCAAGCAAAACATCGTTTAGTGCATGTGTATGGGAATGTAGACCATCAATACAAGTTGATATCCTTGATAGCTGTACAGGTTTTCTCCTTCCTTCGAGGATATCATCTAATACCTGTGGAACAACACAAAAAATCCTCAAGCAGTGAGCGGGAAAATGATTCAATCTAAGAATTCCACAATCATAAATGCCAAAATGCATTTACTGCTCCATAGCGTTCAAGCAATCAGGTTTTCAATTGCCGATTTACAGAAAAATGGAAAATGGCAGAAAAGAATCATGTGCTTATCATAACAAGTAATGGGTTAGTTTCAAGTTTACACACTTGACTATTAAAAAAAGCAATTTTTAAGATTGAATTTTGTTGCAAAGCACGTCAAATTCAGATTAAAATGAACGAACTTCATTAAAATACAATAAAATAAAATGAAATATATTGAATTAATCTACTTTACTTCCTTCGCATTTTATATTGAATGACAAAATTACCTGGAAAGCAAACAGTTTCAGTGAACCAGGTGAATAATTCACATTATTGGCCATTCCAGGATATATTTTTTTTAGTTTGAAAAGAATGTCGATGGTAGTTAAGACTTAAAGTTTCCAACTTCAACCATCTCAGAAAGGAAATAATAGAAACTGTCCATTTAAGCTCACTGGTCAGATTCACCATTGCTGTTATGGCCTAAGAACATTAGGTATCATAAAAACTATATAGCATTGCAATGTATGTTCAGTTTTCTTGATATGAATTTTGAAACAAGCCCGTGGAAAATGTAAATTACTATGCAGACCTGATGGGGCACCACTGAAGCCACAATGCAGCAATACAACCATTACAAGCCAGGAGAATAAATCAAATCAAAGGCACTGTAGTGACATAGACATAACACTATCAAAAAGTATTATCTGAAAGTTTTCTGGCAATGTATGATATGCATGTGTTTGGAATACTCATAAGTACATAGTACTTGGTGTAGCCGTCCAATAACCTGGCTCTAGAACTGCACCTTTAAGCAGCCCTCTACCGAGCATACCAACAAAGTAATAGGACCATTCAGGCCAATAGAAACTAAGAAATTAGGTAGACATTCAAAGGAGTAAATACTAAAACACATACAAACTGGAAAAGGCTAGTGTGTGCTTTTTCCATATTTTCAAATGTTTTTTTTAACACAGAATATTTGACCGTGACAGAAAAACAGAAATATGATTCTATGTGGTCCTATAACTTATTTGACCCTATAATTATGCCAGTTTTGCTGAAGCCAAAGGAGAATATAGAATTAGAAGCAATTACTTCAATTTTGGGGAACTGTTCATGTTCTTGAAGTTGAGGTAGAACTGAGACTTACATTATGAATAAGGGTATATACAGTGCCATTGAATACCAAGATGAACTCTGGTATGAGACATCTTCCGAGTTATTGCTTCAGCCAATTTATGGTTATTGTATATTTCATATGAAAATATTGTCATTCAAATTGTTCTGGTTTACTGTGTATTAAGGAAAAAAACATGTGTTATCAGCATATGCCCCTCTTTTTTTTTTCATTAGCTCCAGAGACAAATTTGGAGCCCCCAATTGCTAATGAATGAGCTCTATTTATTTTACAATGTGGTGACACTTAATACCAATAAAGGAAATAAGGACCCACAATGGCAAACTTTAGGGTGCAAGTCCCTGAGTTGATATGTGAGCATACTCCCTCTCTGCGATACTACCATCACTGGCGATTTCGGTGACATGCCTTTTGGGCTCCCTCTAGCTTGTGGTAATTATCTCTGTGATTGCCATCAATTAAAAAGCCATTTAATACAGTGGCATATCCATATGATGAGATTCCTTCTACATTAATATCCTCTCTCCTTACATGAGTGTGTTGGGTGTGTTGGAAAACAATTGTGAGAAAGATATCATTTATGAGGCATTACCCACATTCTCAATCCAGAATCAGGCTTTGAAGTGCAAATCCCCAAATGATGTTTTAGCATCTTCCCTCCTCATTACCAACATCATCAGCATTTTAGGTGTCATGCCTTGCAGGCCCTCTCTAGCTTGTGGTTGTTATCATGTGATGTCCAATTAAAAGCTATATCATATGGTGTTTTATCCCTATGATGGGATTCTGTTCCACATTCATAATCTCTCCCTCAATGTGTGTATTGGGAATGTGCATTTTGAATAATACCACATGGATAACAATTGCAAGGAAGAGGTGGTTTACATAGCATTACCTGCACCAAATGCTTTGTCAATCCAGAAGAAGGCTTTGGGTGCAAGTATCCAAGTTAATGAGTTAGCATCCTCCCTCTTTCTGGTTATGCATCTCACACAGTTTAAGTGTCGTGCCCTGTGGGCCCTCTCTAGCTTGTGATTGTTATCTATGAAACATCCTTCAATTTAAATGGTAGCATATCCCTGTGTTGCCATTTAGCTCCACATTCCCCCCTCCCTCTCTCTCTTCCAAATTTAAGGAATGTGGTCCTGTTAATCTCTTTCTTGGATGGAACAATGGAGAATAATCTGTAATTGTAATAATAGGTGTGAAGGATATCACGAATTGGCCAAAGCCATAAATAAGTCATTCCAATTCAAAAAAGGGATGATTGCATTGAATGCCAAGGGATTTTTTTTCCTTATCCAAGAAGCTGAGTTGGATAAATAACCGCCATTGTCCAGTAGTGCCTGAGTAGGATTACATCGCATGCTAACAGTCTGGGCAGAAATCTGTTACTGTACCCATATGCAGGTTCAAGGTAGACAGTCCTTATGGTATTACAACTAAGCCAGATCTTTCCCTGCTGACATACAAGCACAGTCATGCTTTGAATGAAAAACCTTGCAGATCAGAATGAATCCACTGCTGCAGAGTTTGAAACTCCCCTGCCCCTTCCACTTCGGCATATTTATTTTTATTTGTATATGGAACGATCCAGATTCTACACAAAAAGTCCAAATCCTGAGTTTACTACCATGGGACATTTTTCAACCCCATAAACTGTCATGAGAGAAAAAACGTTGAAGGCCTAAGATACATTCTATGTAAAAAAAATCTTCATTCCAAACTTACCCGTCTGTGGATATGACAAGAAGAGCAATACAAATTTAGCCCATTTCCAAATGAACCTCCATATCAACACAAACCCATGAACACTGGAAAACAAACCGTCTTGATAAGAGAAAGTTAAGGAAAACTACAATTACCTTCCTCTCCAAAATACCCTCATTAAGGAAACTCCAACTTCCCCTGTGCTAGATACAACCACAATCAAGAACCTCCATGTCAAATGAAAACTGACTAGACACATGCATACATCACACATCTAATGAAAGAAATTTTACTATATCTCCTAGGGTTTTGTATACTTATAGCTAATGTCATATAAGCTTCTTTCTTTCTTGGTTTTACATTTTTCTTGGCAAGCCCTCTTTGGTTGAATTCTTAGGTGGGAGATGATTTAGGCACTCCTTGTACTGCTATTATTACTGATTGTATCTGTTTAATTCCTTCGATCCTTTTTTACAGATGTTAACAGTATCATGAGGCCGTCTTGAGACCAATGATGTAACTACTTATTATGACACCAACTTGAGGCAAATGTAATAATTTTATTGTATATAAAGAGAGACCAGGGCAAGAGCCTGCCTCATTTGTTACATTCAGCCTTCAAACATCAATTTTGCAATGGGCTAAAGTTAGCTTCATGATTAATTTCTTTCTATATTTGTTAGTGTAAATTTTCTTCCTTACTCCATATATTGTAGTATATGTTACTCTTTAAAAACTAGGTTGTTCTCCCCAGGCTCACACATGCAGAACTCCATTGCAAGCTGCAGAAAGATTATAACAGGTCATTTAACATGCGAAATAAGAGATGAATCAAAAGCTGCCTTCTAGGAGGATTCTTGACAAGGATTTTCAGCATTAATTAGGGAGAAGATCCTGGGGGAGTCTCATCAAATCCTGTCACACGTCTGGAGCAGCAAAGAGAAGGACTACTACAAGGAAGGTAGAATTCGAATTAACAGAAGATGAAAGAAACTGCCCTCGAAGTTGGTTCTGGCTGATCAGAACCAGATCTTGGAAACCCTGCTGTCCAATAGAAGAATCCCTATTGATAACAGAACAGACAAAGTGAGATGGAGAGGCTGCAGGTCTGGTTCCAACAAATTATAAAAGAAGGCTCATCCTGGAGGGAAGCAAGTGACAGATTGGCTAGCAAAGCACTTTAGAGTGAAATATGGTCTACAGGTCAGCTCCTTTGTCTGATTAGCAGAACAAGGCAAAAATCTCACTGATGACAGACTCAAACATATGGCAATTCAGGACCCCTCTAGATTCATCATGTGCAGACAGGCACAAGAATCAGCCACCCAACTCCTCCTCCACTGAATTCACAGCAGAGATATGGTCTTCGCTGGTTTAGAAATTGGGTTGGGTCTGGCTCTATCCAGGTGAGATAAAATCTCTGATTATATCATGGCCCTGCCCTAGCAAAAGATTTCAAGTGGCTAACATCTGCTATAGTTATGTGAAATGTATGGCTGGAGAGGAGCAAAAGGATCTTCAAAGACAAGGCCAAATCTTGGCAAAGGTGTGCAGCTCAAATCGAGGTAACTATTTTAGAATCAGTCAACTCTTCCTAAAAGGCCATCCCTGGTAAGATATCTGCTAGGGACAAATAGATCTTGGAGACCTAGAAGAAAATTAGATGGCAACCTGTTAACAGATCAACCATACACAGTGTAAACAGGGTTAATCTAAAGCTCAATTTTGATGGAGCCTCATGAGGCAATACCGGGAAAAGAGGGGCAAGATGTATTCTAAGCAACGAGGAGGGAGCCTTGGCAGGCACCTCTTCAAATTTATTTCCTTGCAGGTAGCAATAACGAAGCCGAAGTGATAGCCCTTGTAGAAGGGTTGAAGATGGCTGTAGATTTGAGGATCAGGAATTTGGAGGTGGATGAACACTCGCAGGTTATTATTAATGCTGTGAAAAAAGGGGCAACCCCCCACTGGAAATGGGGAAGTCTTCTGTACGAGGCTCAACACCTCCCCCACTGCTTCCTTTGATTTTGATTTTGAGCCAGTGATGCAAAAAAAACGGTCCACCAGGAAGCCAACACAAGCATATATCAGGGCCCCATAACTCATACATTCAGCAAAAGAGTCAAGGAGTGGGAGAGGCTGCAACTTTTGACCCAAGCTTGAGGTCCAAGAACAAAATCCCCCTAATTGAGCTGTTGAATTTGTAATTATGATGGCAAGAGGGCAGGTAATTGATTTTTTGAAAAATTAAAAAAGGCAATTCAGAGCTTTGTCTTACTGTTCCACCTTTCCTTGATTTGGCGGAGGGGAAGTACATCACGGACAGCATAATCTCAATTTGAGGTGACTTGTATGCAGGGCAATGTCTGAACTAACACTCCCTTGAAGAAAAGTCCCTGCTCTCATTCTCTCCTCACATTTCACAGGCTTTTGTATTTGTTTGCTCTTTGTCTGGCCACGCTTAGGTCTCTCTCTACTGTCACTAGCTTTATCTGCCATGACCAAGAAAAGTGAAAAACGTTCTTGGGTGCGAATTCTGATCTTTTGGGTGAGAATTCTGATCTCTGCTTGAAGCGGGCTACTCCATGATATACTCTATGGTGGGCCACGATTATCGAGCAAAAAACAGGGAGAAGAGAGAGAACTCTATGATTTTGGAAGTCTTAGTCCATAAATTTACTACTTGATCCAGGATGAACAGGTCTTTAATTGGGCTGTCAAGCAAATAATCAAATTTGAAGAAATTCTGCCCTAAGCTGAGGCATTAGCTGGTGAAGATGGGTCTGCTGGTGATGCGGAGGAGAAAGATGAAAAAGAAGATAAGGAAGTGGTGGGACAAATCAGAGCAGAGCTAAAGTCCCTGCAAGGCTGTTTAGAGGTAATAAGAAAGCATTATAATGAAATGCTCAAGCATATCAGGATGTGCGGGTACAAGTTGACAACAAAATATGGAAGGTTTCAAGTACCAGGCCCCTGCCAATTCTTTGACAGAGCCCCACCATTGAACATGCGATCAAGAAAAGAGATTGGTCAGGTTCAGCATGTCATGTTGGTCGCCCCAAAAATCAGCAGCTGAAATCAAGAGAAAAACAAAGGAACTTGGCAAAGATTTACAACGGTCCTATACTTACGAGGGGGAACTGGTGGAGGAGCATAAGATGAAGATGGAGGAAATTGAGTTGGTATTCCATGTTTTCACAGCCTGTCTGAAGAAAGACGATGCTGACGACAAAGAGAATCCAGAGCTATCTTCCCCAATGAAGCAAGAAGCTGAAGGTGCTACTGCAGAAACCCCCTGCTCTTTTTCTGGGAAGTGCAACTACCACCATCTCCAAGGTGGCAAGACTGGGATTTGGAATTTATGGCTGAGACATTTATTACATTATGGCCATTGATGCTAAGTTACTGTTGACCATTTTGGTCTTGCAGGCCAAAATCGGTCCTCCTTCCCCTGCTGTTCTGAGCCGGTTTAAAATTTGATTTTTGCACAAGTCTTGTTTCTACGGACTCTGCAGGTTGATTTCTACGGACTCTGCAGGCTTATTTCTACGGACTCTGCACCCTTGTTTCTACGGATGCTGCAGGCTGATTTATACGGACTCTGCAGAGTTGTTTCTACGGACTCTGTAGGAAAGAAACAAGTTCCCAACACTTAGGCGACAAAAGAACCTTTGCAACTTTTCCAAAAGGCAATTTTAGAGGCCAAACAGCCCTTGCGGAGGGCAGTCAAGCATAAATGGGACCATTCCAGTGCCCTTACGGAGGGCAGTCAAGCATAAATGGGACCATTCCAGTGCCCTTACGGAGGGCAGTTCCGGACCCAAGTGCCCTTGCGGAAGGCAGGGAACACTTGCAAAGGGATCAAAGAGAAGGCCAAAAGGGTAAGTTTTTTCTTCAAATTTGTTCAAGGCAAGAGATGGAGAATTTCTTCGGACAAATGCCCGAAGGAATTCCTTCGGACATTTTGTCCGAAGAAATCCTTCGAAAGAAAATCCCGCGGCAATAAAAAGACTAAGGCAAAGGCAAAGGCAGGAAATGATTTCCTTCGGACTTTTGTCCGAAGGAATTCCTTCGGACAAAAAGTCCGAAGAAATTCAGAGAAAGAGCCGCGGGAAAAAAACCCGAAGAAGGATTCCGAAGGTCAAAGTGATCGAAATAATTCTTGCGGACATTTTGTCCGCAGGAAAAATGGCCGAAAGAAAAGCCGACGGAAAAAGAGTAAGCGAAAAAGTATAAAGGAAACATATCCATCGGACAAAATGCCCGAAGGAATTCCTTCAGACATTTTGTCCAATGGATGTGACTACCAAAAGGAGCCCGAAGGACCCCGAAGGGCAAGTACCCTTGCGGGGGACTCTCGGCCAAAAATGAAGGGACACCTCCCCTTTGGGAAGGATCAAACAAGAAAGCCGAAGGAATTGCCAAGGAGGGTGACGGGCCCGAAGACGTCAAAGTTGGGCACCATGAACTAGCCGTTGGCTTTCAAAGGGCGACGGGTGCGCGAACGTCAACTTTACGGCAATGAAATAGCCATTGATCTTTAAAGGCTTAAGGGCGGACCCGAATGCATTCAAAGGCCTTAAGGCCAAAAGGAAGAACCGCTGAGAGAAGAGCCCAAGGAGCCAGAAAAGACAAAGCCAGGAAGAGACAAAGTGCAAAAAACGGACAAAGCATTCCAAGTGTCAAAGGAAGGTGTCGACTCAAGGAGTTACTCCAGTGGTTGACACAGTATCTGCCAAGTGGTCATCAAAGGGCACAAACAGTGAACGGCGCGACCCGTTTTCTTCACTTTACATTAATGAACAGACAAACCGCGTGAATCTCTTTAAGAAGCGGTCTTGTTTGCAGAAAAGAGGCGCGGCCCATGTTTTCACATTAATGTTTGAACGCTAAAGTCAAGACTGATAGCCAACACAGCGTTCAGCAGCAGCGACTTCCTCTTCCCGATGCTCTCAACGCACATGGGCCACTTGTAAAAAAGGGGCGCCAAAGTCTTTCCAAAGAGGCACCTTTACTTCTCTCTCTATATATTGTAAACTTCTCATTTGAGAAAGAAATCTCTTAGCCTATAAGGCAAAGCTCTGCCCAAAGATCTCTTAGCTTGTAAGGCAGGGCCCTACCGGATTTTACCTTGAATCAAAGACATAGCATTGTTACCTCCATTTGAGCTTGCACTTTTGCATATGTCTATGGCTTTGTTTTGTGTTAAGTCATTTTCTTTTATGCTTTCACAGAATGATTCCAGCATGTCTAGTGTATTGTGAGTTCTTTTGCAAGTTAGCCAGAAGTGTCTACAGCAAGGTATAGGTGCATGTGAACAGGCTACCATAGTGTGTCTTCGAACACCTCTGGTAGTTCTTCCTCCCTGTATCTCCAGAAAACCCCTAGTTCACTGATGCAGGATAATTTCTCATATCAAATGAAGTGTATGTCAGCTTGTTCTTGGGGGAAAGTGTAGACTCAAGCTAAGTAAGTCAACCATTTTGGTGTATCACCATTTAGTTTAGGTTCTGTTTTTAGCATCCTTCTCCCTTTTCAACCCCCACTTTTTTATTTATTTGTTAGCAGTAGGAAATCCAGTAGCTCAGAGATACATCAAAAAGAGCTAGCCCTCTAGAGACTCTCCCCTCAGTTTTGTCAGACCCACAGGCAAGAGAAGAGTTTCCATTTTGACGCGTGGAAGACAAGAGCTCAGCGTTCTGTCAAGGGTGCAATCCGCAGCGTCAACAGTTACCAAGGTACTAGTATGAGTACAAGTATGGGGGTTCCCGATAGTTTTTGGGACCCTGCATTCAGCACGGCTTGGGGTTCCCTGATAAATTTCAATTGATAAACATTTTCTAGAACAACATTTTACAAAATAATCAATGGCCAAAAAATAGCCAGTAATATTTTCCTGTATTATGAAACGATTAAAGATGATTTTACTTCAAATTTGTGAAGGAAGATAATACAACATATAAAGGAATTTAATAACCCTGAAGGTAGAAAGGTTCAATTCTGAAACCAACATACAGTGGAACTGCAGGTCATTCACGCAATCACCTTGATTGTGACTATTGTGAAAAGGAAACCCCCTTTTAGGATAAATAGTATTTTTTAACAATTTAACTACATCTTTTTTAGAAAGAAGAAAGAACTAGATCAATTGCATACACAAAATTTGAAAGATCAATGTTTCAAACCACCCAATCTGATTCATCAATAGGATGAATGATAAGATAACAGAAGAGGTCTCCTTGTATAGATAGCCCAAATTACAATAAAAAGTAGAGATAAACAATATTTGCCACAAATGTTTAATGCTATGCCATAATTAATGCCTATTTTATCTGATTTTTCTTTTCATATAGTGCTCCTCCTCAGCAAGAATCACTGCCTTATCCATGCAAATGTTGTGTGAAGATTTGTGAGAATGTTTCAACAAGATTGAGGACTTGATGCAGTCTCGATGAATATTAAAGCCATGTTTCTTGAATCTAACTTGAAAAGACCTCCCTATGTCACTAATATATGGACAACCACGCATGCGATCAATACAATAGACACTACAACATAATTTTGGCTCAAGAGGGTCCTTGATTGATGTCAACATGCCCCCTATCTTCTTTTGGGGTATGAAGATGGGTTTAACCTTATACCTCCTCAATATTACACAATATTGCAGGGAGACGTGTCCCCTGCCCCTTGGGACATGTTTCAGGTACGGGAGACAGGGATGGAGATGTCTCCAATATCCGGAGATGTTTGTCAGCTCATCCCCGCATCTCCAACACGTTCCCGAATGGAAAAAATGCATCTCCAAACCCTAATCGCAGAAAAAGCCTTAAATGTGTGAAAAATGCACCAAAAAACTTATAAAAATAACCATAACATTGCTTCTTTTACCACAATCGTCAGATTCATTGAAGAGTGAAGGTTGTTTGCAGTCAAGCACAGGTGTTTACACTTGCAGTCTCGTATAGTCTATATTATGTTTTAAAATTAATATTTAAATGTTTAATAATTAGGTTTCTATTTTTAATATTTTAATATTTATTATTTAATAATGTCTATTTAAATGTTCAATATTTTTTTTATTTTTAAATGTTTCAAAAATTAAATTTTTTATATTTATGCATTGTTTATTTTTAATATTTTATTATTTAATAATATTTATAATTTTATTAATTAATTATTATTATTTAATGTTTTTATTTAAATTTTGAAGTGTTATTTTTTTTAATTATTCTATGTGATATGTTATAATTTTTATTTTTTTATTTTTATTTTAATAATTTATTTAAATTTAGTTTACGTTTTTAAATTTAACAATATTTTATTTTAATTTTTTTAATAAATTTTAAATTATAATTACTAATTTTTATTTTATTTTTTTCCCAGAATGTCAAGGGGAACTAAGGAAGCTTTGTATCCATTGTGGAAGTTTTGCGATTGTGTTCTCAAAGGGAATGGGAGAACAACAGAGATCACTTGCAAGCTTTGTGGGAAGGCCTTTCAAGGCACTTGCACAAGAGTGAGGGCTCATTTTTTCCAAACAAAGGGAAAAGGGGTTGACCCTTGTTCAAATGAGGAAGTGTGGTTGGAAGCAATGAGAGAACAAGATAGCGCTGAAGGCAAACTAACTCCTTTAAGCTCTCACTTGTCAACCACAATCAAACTCAGAGTCACCATGTCATACCAACCGCGAGAACAAAATCAAAGATAGATGTGTATCTTGGGCATGCAACAAAGAATGTGAGGTTTTCTCACAAGCGATCACACATTGGCAGTTCCAATCCCATTGGAAACATGTTTAATGTGTATGGTCAAGATGCAATGGATGTAGTGATTGCACGCTTCTTCTATGCGAATGGCGTTTCATTCAATGTTGCTCGATCACCTTATTATGAGTAGATGGTTCATGCTATCAACATTGGGCCGGCAAGGTATAAACCACTTGGTTATGAGAAGCTTCACACGTCTCTAATTGACAAAGAAAAAACAAGGATAGAGCAGCAAACTGCACTAGTCAAAAAAGTGTGGTCTACAGAGGGATGTAGCATTGTGATGGACGGTTACACTGATACAAGAACCCAACCTCTTCTAAACATTATGGTAACTTGCTCCAAAGGCCCTTATTTTTTTAAGGCTATCGACTGTTCTGGAAGAGAAAAATGCAAAGTTCCTTGAGAAGCAGTTATGTGATGCAATCGATGGGGTGGGGACATCGCACATTGTCCAAGTTATTACAAACATTGCCCCGGTTTGTAAAGCAGCTAGCTTATTGGTGCAAAAAAAATACAAACATGTATTTTGGACACCATGTTGCATGCATGCATTGAATAATGCACTCAAAAACACTGGCAAGTTTTAGTGGATTTCTAAGCTTATTGAAAAGGGCAAAAGAAATACAAATGTTCATATGCAATCATCACCACACACAGGTCATTTAGAGAAAATTTTCCAAGGTGGAACTTCTCAAACCTGCAGATACGAGGTTTGCTTCATTCTTCATACAACTTGACCACCTTTAGGTTGTCAAAAAGGCCTTGTGTTCCACTGTAGTTAGTGATACATGGGTAGGTTGGAGAAAATCTACATCAAAGACTGCAGTTGAGGTGAGGCAGATAATCCTTGATGACCATTTTTGGGTTGATATGAAATTTGTTATTGACTTCATTCAGCACATTTGTGAAATCATCTATTTTGTTGATTCAAATAAGCCATGTTTAGGGGAGGTTTACAAAGAAATTGATTGTGTGAAAGAATCAAAAAAATCAGACTTAAAGGATCCTTCTTTATATCCTTTGATTGAGGAAAAGATACATGGAAGATGGAACAAGTTTAACACCCCTCTACATTGTATTCCTTACACTTTGAATCCAAAGTGGCATGATTCAGAGGTCACCAAGAAGAGGACTCCATATGAAGATAGAGAAGTAATGAACGAAGTTTAGGTTGCAGTAAAAAAAGGTTTATTGTCGAGGAGAGAAAGCTTCTTGTATAAGGACTGACTGTAACATGTTTTCACTTGGTCGTGGACAGTTTTCTACAATGGAGGCTCTCTATGATATGTGTGCGAAAAACTTAATAAAGTAGTGGTGGAACCATCGCAGTGAAGCCCCTGAATTGCAATCATTTGCAATGTGGTTACTCTCATAAGTAGCGAATTCGCCATCTTGTGTGACGAATTAGAATACTTACAATTTCATTCATTCATTAAAGAGAAACTAACTAGGGTCAAAGAAGGTAGAGAACCTGTTGTATATTCATAGCACACTTTATCTTCTTTCTCATGTAGACCCAAGGTACAAGGAAGGTCCTTTAGCAAAATAGGACCACATACCACCTGATGGAGCAACAGACATCCTTGGAGGATGATGTGCTTGAGCCAAATGTTAGGATGTGAAGTCACTATTCACAATCAATATTCACGAATCACTATTCACAATCAGTATTCATGGCCACTATTCAAGATGATGTGGCATGTTGGTGATGTGACTAGTTAGTGATGTGGTTTGTGGGTGATGTGGTGTAGGCCCATGGAGGGCCCTTTTGAGTGATCAAGTTGATGTGATGGGAGTGGGGTGTAGCACTCCACCAAGGCACATGGGTTTGTCCTTGGTAGTCACATGGGTATTGTCACATGATACAAAAGACAAAAGTGTTGGTGTGAGGCGCATTTCTAGATGTGTCCAAGATTCCCATGTGTGGAGAAAGTCCAAAAGTGATTGCAAGCACCTTTTGGACTTATATGATCACATGGAGATAAGATAAGATATACTAAATGTCCAACAAATGACCACAAAGAAGGTCAATGGGACTGCAAAAATACAACTAGGACAACACAATCAGAGAGCTAAAAAGAGTATCCGAAGAACAAAAGATAAACCAAAATACAAGCCCAGGAGAAAAGGTACAAGAATAACAGTGCCAGTAGGAAGGAACAGACACGAACTCGCCCTCGAAAATGGAGGGGGAGAAGGGAGATACTAAGCCTAGAAGTTGAAGAGAAAGATCAAGCGGCCAAAAGGACCGCAAGACTCATCTCACAAACGAGGCCGACTGGAAGAAGCTGGTAATGAACTGGTTGCCTGAACTCGTTGTGGTCCTAGAGCTTGAGTCCACGTGCAAGTGTTCCGACAAGAGTGTCTGACGAGTCTGGAGGGTCGTCGAGTGCTCGTCTGTGCATACCCAAGAGAGTGGAGGAGCTGAGTGGCCGTTCTCAGGGAACTCCTGACTCTGGGGCAGGGGTCAAGACTAGTACCATGTTGTCTCTTAGAGCCTCTATTTGTTGGGATCCCTATGAAGAATGAAGTAATCAGCTGTGTGGTCGACGATGTGGAGGGTGGTTGTAACACCTCCCTACGGAGACTCAGTGCTTCGTGTAGGTAAAGCACTAGGCACCTCTAGTGAAGAAGGTAGGAAAATCCAGATGGTCTCTAAATAAGCAATGGAATCTCCCTCTAATCTTGTAGATGGCGCAACGAAAAATGAAGTTTTCCCCCATCTCCACCCCCTGGAGAGAGCAAAGCTGGCAAATCCTGTCTGAGCAGGGTAACTGGTGGTCAGTTTCGACCCGGACCCTGTGTGATCCAACTCTGAATTGGCCCAATGCAATACGGATGGACTGTGTCCAATGGCGCACAATGTACTGGGGACGAATGATCAGACCATCACGGATCTCAAGGAAGTGCTCTACGTAAAAGGCCATCTCGGGTCTTAGCCCTCCCTGCGGTAAAAGCTAGTTGGTCCGAATAAACTGTCTGTAAATATCTTCCCTAATAGATTTGTTCAGCTCCTGTTTACCCGAGAGGTGAGGGAGGGCATCCAAAAAATACTTGTAAGGAGGGAGCCGATCTACCTGGATGCCCACTGAACCCAAAAGTCTTGAAACTCCAGAGTACCAACACTGAGAGCGGCCTGGATGGTCGAAAGAGGCAATGGATTCCAAGGAGAAATAGGCCAAATAAGGATATCGGTTCCTCCCTGCAGTTGAATCTGTGAAACCTCTGATGCGATGAAGGAAAGAAGTCAAGCTGAACGCCACTTCCAATCTGAAAGGCCTAGCGCCGAACTCTGCTAGGATGATGTTATGAGGAACAGTTTCCTTGCACCTGATAAGACGCCTGAGTAGCAGAATTTGAACTCTCCACAGCAGTCCAGTCTAATACCACTATAGAAGGTCCCCACACCTCAGAACCGTAGAGAATGATCGGTCGAACTATGGAGTCAACAAGAGACATCTTGGAAGAGATGTCCTGGAAGTGGTGGTTGAAGCACTATCTTTCCAAGATGGCCAGAGATCCATACCCCTTGTTGATCCTGGGTTGGTGAGGCTGACGCATGCTGAAGCGGGGTCCGGAGAAAATCACTCCTAGATAGGTGTAGGAATTGACGATCTCGAGCTCATCCCCTCGGAAGTAGGAATGGAAATCAGAGATTTTCCGGCTGTTGAAGATCATGACTTTGGTTTTCCCCAAATTGACCTTCAAGTGTTTGTTCTCACAAAAAAGGGCAAGGACATCCAGTTGTCGCTGTAACCCATCTGGCGACGAGGCTAGAAGAACAATGTCATCCGCAAACAAGAGGATAGAAAAAAGGACCTGGTGAAGCAAGCAACCATCTCCCTCCTGAATGTGGTCGTGGAGAAAGGATTCCAGCTCGTCAATATAGATCCCGAATAGGGTGGGAGATAGCGGGCAGCCCTGTTTAACCCCGATGGTGCTCCTGATGAAGTCGGAAAGTCCATTGACTAAACGAAGCCGGCCAAGGACCTCCTCGTAGAGACGCGTGATAACTGTGAGCAGAGTATCCGAGATACCAATGTTCCTGAGTCTCTGGAAGAGTAAATCCCTCGAAACTAAGTCGAAAGCTTTCTGAAAATCCACAAGGCAATAGAAGACTTTGGACGACCGGTGGCGAGTTTCTTCAATGATGGTACTGAGAATGAAGATATGATCAATAGTCTGATAGTTTGCACAAAAACCTGCCCGTCCCTTGGCTCACAACCGTCTGTGCTCGAGATCCCGAGAGAGCTACCTGTGAAGTGTTGTGGCATAGAGCTTCGCAAACGTGTGGCCCACCATGATAGCCCTGTAATTGTTGGGCTCTGAAGTGAGACCCGATTTATGGATCGGGTGAATAATATGATGGGACCAAGTCTGCAGAAACCCAGTACATACTACCTGATTAAAAAGATCAGCCAAGTAGCAGCTCAAGGTACTCTAACCCTGTTTGAAAAATTCTGCCTGGAACCCCTCCTCATCTGCAGCTTTACTGCTATTCATTGCCCAAACAGCTTCCCTGATCCCTAAGGCCCTGAAGATGTGGCATGAAGGGGTTGGGGTCAATACAAGAATCTGGAACTGGCCAGGAATGTCAGAGGTTGTAGGCATGGGGAGGATGGTACGCCAGAAGCACTTGAGAGAGTGGATAAGAGATGTGCGAAGTTCCCACCTCCGTCGTGAGATGTACTGGCGTTTCTTGTGACGAAGGAAACGACGGTAGGAGGTTTTCAAAGAGTGGTAGGAGGGGTGGGCGTATGTGAAGGTGAGGCGAAACTGGCAGTAGAAGTCTTTGCACTCACTATCGTACCATTTATTCATAGGACATGTTTGAGTATTGCGGGATGAAATGGTGGAGTGGGGAAAGGAATGTAAACTTGGTGCCAAAGTCGGTAATGGATATGAATTGAGAGAAGGGTGGAAGGAGTTGATGGAGGTAAGAAGAAAAGGTTTCAGGGTCCCCCTCCTCGAAGTTTGTGATAACACAAGTGGGGGAGCGGAGGTGGGGAAGAGTGGGAGGGGGATTGGCAAGTAGACGAAAAAAGAGGATAGCATGGTCGGCAAGGGGGATGGAGGAAATGGTTAGGTCATGGATGACAGGAAGCATATTGGGAGTGGACAGAACATAATCGACCACACTAGCTCACTATGAAGACAAGAAGATCACTATGTGTGATTGGTCTCACATGTGTGAGTGAGGCACCAACTTTGGAGCCACATGGTGGTGGCTCATGATCTTGTCTAGTGGAGGATCTCTTTTGTTGACTTTTCGCACATGGTGACAAACACCACTATGGATCACATGACATCCCACTAAGTGTGGCGCATTTTTCGCCACTTTGCATTCTCTCTCTCTCTCTCTCTCTCTCTCTCTCTGTGTGTGTGTGTGTGTGTGTGTGTGTGTGTGTGTGTGTGTTGTAAATGCATAAATATGCATAAGCTTCCTCATTGTAACTCATCGTGTTAGAGGATCCATGCAAGCTTGTGCTTGCATGCTTGGAAGTTGGATCCTGGAGGCATTGTTATGCTGAAATATCCCCAAATAGGGATAATAGAAAAATAACAATATTTCCAAAACTAAGGCACAGAAAAATCCGAAACTTAATTTGCATATAAGAATTTAAACAACAAACTCAGATTTACAATCAAATTTAATGATCTGATTTACTACTAAAAGAAATAAATTTTTGAGTATTATTGAACTCAGGAAAAGTAGAGGAAATCCTTTTATTTTTGCCCAGAAAGTTCAGATATGCATTAAAATGATTTTTATGCTATATTTTTGAGATAAAACTGAAATTAATATGCAAATTTAACATAAAATACCTCAGACCTTGATCAAACCCTAGCCGTCTTTAAGTATGGCGTCAACTCCCAAAATAAATCAGTGCTAGATCTGCGTTTTTGTTGTCGTTCTCTAGAATGCTCAGAAATATGAAATACCACACTGAAATTACTCCAAATCTGAACCTTCAACTCTGAATTTTATCTCCAATTTGGCCTCCAAACTTGATAAACAATTGAAGCCCAGAAAAGATGATGTGCTAGAGTTTCACAAACCAAAGCCTTTCCACCGAAACACACCCTCCTGACTAGGGGGAGCCCTTATGTCTCTCTGAAACCAAGGATACTCAAAGGTTTCAGACCTTAAGCCAAGTTGCAACAGCAATACATAGAAAACTCACAACATCACCATCTATAAAAGACCCTTAGAGAGTTATATGATACCTCTCAAAGAGATGAATTAATCTCAACCCTTGAATCACCACCTCTTAATCCAAAACTCCATATTAAAAACCTAAAAATGGAACCAGTCAGCTCCTAGAAAACCCACATCTCATTTGCCTTTTTATCACATGCTTTTTAAAAGTCGTTTAAAGTACATAAAAAAAACTTAACCTTTTGGCTAGGAGTCACTTAAGTTGCTTAAAAAGATGTGCCCTCAACTTAAACTAACTTAAGTTCACTTATAATAACTTAAGTTGCATAAAAAGATATGCACACAACTTAAGAATAGAATTGAGAACAAGCCAAAGACTCCAATACTTACCCAATGATGCTCTACATCCTCTTTCTCTTGGGTAATCCAAGGAAAGGACAGCCAATGTGTTGCTAATCCTCATGCTTTGAGTTGGAGACATTACATATGCTTGGTTCACAACTTGAATGTTTCAGGTGTAAGCATTAAGTGCTTGGTTGTTAGCACTGAAGAAGTTGCCTAGAGGAGTTGTTGTAGAGGAGAGTTGTGTTAATATGAACTCTGAACGTTGTGATTTGCCTGTAGTTTTTCTTTGCACATTGCAGGGTTTCCATGTAATTTCTTGTGTAATGTGTCATCTTTCTTGTCTCATTTTTGTAGCTTGTGTATTCTGCATTTAATTACTTGCACTGTAGAATATAGCTCATTAATCTAACATGTAGTATCAGAGTTTTATTCCTAACATCTAGTATCAGAGCTTTGGTTGTGAAGCTTTGATTTCTAACAATTGGTATCAGAGCCATGGTGAAAAACTCCATGTGCGAGTGTTTTCTGATGTTGGTTGGTTTTGTGCAAGTTGAAGCTACTGTGACAAAAGGAGAAACTAAGTTGGAGATTAACGAAGGTAAAAAAAAATTATGGTAGGTATGTCACTATGGAGCAAGGTGGAGGATCTCTTGGTGAAGATCATGTTCTCTTCATGTTGTTGAGGAAAGCTCGTAGATGAGTGGAGGAGAAAGCTTAAAAAGCTTTGCCAAACAAGTCAGCAGCGTAAACAGTGTTCATGATGGAGAAGTAACTCTACAGCTTGAGGAGCAAGCTGGTCTCCTTTGGAGGAGGTTGAAGACAAGGCATGAACTTGTAAATCTTGACAACAAACAGAAAGGGTATATGATGTGGTATCCTATTGACCGCATGTTGTTAGCCAAGATGCTGAAGAAGAAAAGTCCATGCAAAGGAAGGAGGTACAGAGAAATTTGAAGTTGTACCTGTTTTGAAGTAGTTGAGGATGAGGAAGATGAAAAAGAAGATGCAGATGAACAAGTGAGACCTAGTATTCTTGGAAGGAGAAGGTCGTGTGATTGGACATGTGGTAAAGCAGTGATGCATTTTGGATGCATTTTTTAGGCTCGAAAACTCGATAGTGCATTGTTGCACTGATTAGTGCGACGACTTCCCTGAAACTGTGATTGGTCCACTTGTGTCATGTTTGGCATGATTGGTATCTGAAGGCTACATGCAAAAGATCAACTGACACCTCGTGTTCCCAGAAAGAGAAGGCCGATGTTGACCATATAACTCAGGGTGCTGGAGTGTTTTGCATAAGATTGTAGTGTTGGCCAGGTAGACCGATGCATGAAGTAACACTAGAGGCACATGAGTTGGTATTTTGGCAACATTTGGTAAAGCAAGATGGATTTCGGATGTGAGCTCGAAAACTCGGTAGGTACAGTGATACATCGAATAGCGTGACAACTTCCCAGAAGATGTTATTGGTCCAGTGAACTTATGCCATGTTGATAGCTTGGTGACTATGTGGAGAAGTCAAGTTTTGACTTCTATGAGATCTTCTCTCCTCACTATTATCAAGAGTGCTACGTGCACTTGTTGTTCAAGGAGTTGGATCAGCGTGATTCCTACATGGTGATCTATCTTAGGGAGAGAAAGATAAAGGATGAGGCAAAGAGTTGTTGGTTTGCATATTGAAGAAGTTACTATACGGGTTGTGCAAGCGTCGCACATGTAGTATAGGATATTCAGTACCTTCATGGAGAGCCAAAGTGTTTTAGCAAATGTTGTTGCTACATGTTGTTGACATGTTGGATGCAGGCCCCAACATGATCACTGTTGTGATGGCTCAGGTGACAAGGACACGATGAAGGTTGTTGGAGGAGCAAACCAAAGATGGAGATGCACAAAGATGGGAAAGCAAGAAAGTACACACTTCTTTGCATTGTGAGTTGTCTTCCTAGAAGCGTGTCCTATAATAGAGAAGACATGTTGTCCTGTGTATGGATTCATCAAGAGTCAGAAGCCTCATAATGCCATGGTGAGCACTAAACCAAATATTCCCAAGCAATGGGAGCTGTGAGACGGTTCATGGCAAAATCCCACTTGGAGGATTGGTCCGTGGAGAAGTGAAGAGTCACTTCAATGCTACAATCTGCGATGGAGTAGATGTTGACAAAGCTAGTCAAGGCAGAGAAGTTTTAATAGTGCAAGAAAACTTCTACTAAGTTTGTGTCAGGGCAGCAAAGGGCATAGATGGACAGTTGGTTGCAGAATACTCAGGGCTGATAAAACCATGTGTATATTGACTTCAAGTGGGAGTATATTAGGATGTAAAGTCACTATTCATAGTCACTATTCACAAATCACTATTCATGGCCGTTATTCATGGTGATGTAGCATGCTAGTGATATGGCTAGTTAGTGATGTGGCTTGCGGGTGATGTCGTTGATTGGTGATGTGGCGTAAGCCCATGGAGGGTCCTTTTGAGTGATCAAGTTGATGTGATGGGAGCGGAATGTAACACTCCACCAAGGCACATGGGTTTATCTTTGATAGTCACATGGGTATTGCCACATGGTGCAAAAGACAAAAGGGTTGGTGTGGGGTGCATTTCTAGATGTGTCCAAGATTCTTATGTGTGGAGAAAGTCCAAAAGTGATTGCAAACACCTTTTAGACTCATGTGGGTCACATGGAGAATGAAAACAAAAAGATCACTATGTGTGATTGGCCTCACATGTGTGAGTGGGGCGCCAAGTTTGGCGCCACATGGAGGTGGCCCATGATCTTGTCTAATGGAGGATCTCTTTTGTTGACGTTTGGCACCTAGTGACAAACACCACTATGGATTACATGACATTCCACTAAGTGTGGCGCATTTTTTGCCACTATTGTACTCTGTGTGTGTGTGTGTGTGTGTGTGTGTTGTAAATGCATAAATATGCATAAGCTTCCTCATTGTAAATCATCATGTTAGAGGATCCATGCAAGCTTGTGCTTGCATGCTTGGAGGTTGGATCCTGGAGGCATTGTTATGCTTGGTTCACAACCTGAATGCTTCAAGTGTAAGCACTGAGTGTTTGGTTGTTACCACTGAAGAAGTTGCTTGGAAGTTCTGTTGTAGAAAGGTGTTGTGTTAATGTGTCATCTTTCTTGTCTCATTTTTGTAGCTTGTTTATTTCGCATTTAATTACTTGCACTGTAGGATATAGCTCATTGATCTAACATGTAGTATCAGAGTTTTATTCCTAACAACAAATAGCCTCAATGATTTGCCCCTATTATATTACCTGCAAATGAGCCACAACTTGAGAGTGATGCCTATCTAGACAGAATCTTGGAGGACCTAGAGGATATAATTGATGTGACAATTGATCCTATTGTATCGGATCATATATGATCCAGGTCACACGTGTTTTTTTTTTTTGCATGCCTATTTGTCGACATTTCATTGTATATGATGACCCTTAAGCTTAATATGGTGAGATATTTGTTCACTCAAGATCTTTTCATTGGCTTGTATTATGTATATTGCTAGTATTGGCATTGCAATAGTATAAATTTCGTTAAATTTTTCATAATATGTATAATTATTAATATATTATATATATAATATATAAATATTAAATAATGGTTATAAATATATATTGTGGTCTCCCGATACACGTCTCCTATTTTTCAAAAAAATGGTGTATCGATACACGTACCCGTACCCATATTCATCTCCTAGCAACTATGATACTATGTCTAACTTGAAGGAAATACCTTCACTAATGTGAGAAATGCATTGGGCGAGTCATTTGCTTCATTATTCTACATCCCATAATCCAAAATATTCCTCTCCACGTTCACGAGGACCCTCTTAATCGACATTGCAAGAAAATGTCCCAACCCCCTTGCCCTCCCGTTTCAGCCCTAGAAACGTTTCCGACAGAAAAATAGTTGATCAAGTCAAAAAAAAGCTAAAACATTAAAAAAAAAACCTCATCTTCTGGAATACACTATTTAAACCCTATATAAACACAATCAATGCAAAGGCAAAACGCATTCTCATCATTGTTGTTTTTTACAAAAAAAGGAGGAATTTATGGGGCATCCATTGTAAGGACGAGTTTGGAGGCAGAGATTGTTATTTTTAACAAGTTTTTCTCATTCCATCCAAGTGTTTTTATTCCATTTTTAAATTTTATGATTAAAAAAATGTTACATTTCTCTATATAAACTCAAAAAATATTTAAATGCTTTAAAAATTTATTCTTTAATTCTATTTTTTATATTTTGTTTTTTATAAGCACCCTAAGATCTAACTCTGTATTTTTTTTTTTTTAATAAGCATCCTAAGACCTAACTCTGTGTATGCTCTCACCTCACACCTTTATGGCAATCTTGATGATCAACATCAAATTAGGATAATTAATAATATTAAATTGAGTTTAATTATTTTTATGTAAATCAATTCTAACTTCTGCATATGCTTTTCTCTTGTATGTAACGCGATCTAGAGAAACGAATATAGGGTTAGAAATGCAAAAAATTTACATGAAGATTTAAAATTTTATATTCTTAAAATTTTAATTTTTTTTTGTTGTTTTAAACATTCTAACTTTGTGTATGCTCTCACCTCGCACCTTTATGGCCATCTCGATGATCAGAAACAGATTACGATGTTAGTAAGAGTCTATTTTTCTTTATGTAAATCTCATTCTAACTTCTATGTATGCTCTTCTTTTTTGCATAATGACATCTGGTAAAATAGAAACAATGTTATAAATTTTACAAAAATGCATAAAGCTTTAAAACGATATTCTTTCAAGATTTTTTTGATGTTTTTTAAACATCCTAACTGTATGTTCTCATCTCACACCTTTATGGTGATTTTAATGATCCGAAGTAGATTAGGATATCCATGGTACCAAGTTTAGCATCAAAGGAAAGGTAAGGTGAAGCAAACCAAGAAGAAGGCCAACATGAAAACATTCTGGTTACCATAAAATATGATCTCGCTTCTCCTCTTTGGATATGTGAGAGTGGTGGAGAACATTGTTGGTGGAGGCTCTCATATTTGGATATGCAATGATTGCAATTTGACATATAAGTCCTTGTATACTCAAGCTAAAACTTATTTAACCGAGTTTGGAGGACCGCGGATCAAAATGTGTTACAATTTTTCATAGGGAAAAAAGACAAAGTACATGAAAGAGCAAAAGCAAGTTGATTTAACAGTTGTTGCAAGAGATCGGTCTAGAACAATTCCTTTGCAAAGAAGGCCTTCAGGAAAACCACCCACATCTTCAACTTCAAATCATCTTTTCATTCAACTTCAAGCTCAACCACTTGAAACACCCTTGGATGACGAGGCAAAGACCACCTCACGAAAAAAAAACCAAAATGAACATTACAAAAAGCATTCAATGTTGAAAAGAGGGACATTGTTGATAAGTTGGTTGCTCGAAGCATTTATGCATGTGAGCTACCCTTCAACCTATTAAGATCACCATACTGGCAACAATGGTTGAAAGCCATCAATGAAATTCCACAAGGGTACAAAGGCCCTAATTATGAGAAAATTTGAACCTCGCTCATGGCAAAGGAAGTGAAGCATATACAAACTTCTTTGCAATCAAATAGGGATTTGTGAAAGGATTCAAGGGTGTATTATTTCAAATGGATGGAAAGATGCCCGAAATAGACCCTTGACAAAGGTTGTTGTAGTATGCCCTAAAGGAGCAATGTTCCTAAAGGTTGTTGATTGTAAGGACCAAGTGAAAGACACTCAATTTATTGCCAACATTTTGATAGAAGCTATTGAGTCAGAGGGCCCCCAAAATGTTGTCCAAACCATCATGGACAACATAAAAAGTTATAGAGCAACAAGATTGACTATAGAGAGGAGATACAAGCACAAAATTTTGGGCGCCTCGTGTAGTATGCTCATTCAATTTGATGTTGCAAAAGATTGGCAAATTCTTGTAGATAGAGCAAATATATGCAAAGGCAAATAACATCCAGATGTTTGTCATAAATCATCACATCCCAAGACATTTCTTGGAGACTCTAGAGATTGGATTTGTTGAAGGCAACTTAAGAGAACTAATTCTTAGTTTTAAAGTTCTAATTTTATATAATGTGATTTTCTTTTAAATTTGTAATTTATTAATTTTTTGTAAAAAACTTTATTTTCTTTATGGTTTGCTACGACGAGATTTGCCTCTTACACACTCGTCTTGAGACAAGTTGTGAAGGTAAAAGAGGTCTTAAGCAATATGGTGAATAAAATGCTTGGACCGTGTGGAGACAAAAAAAAGATAAAGCCCACAAGATAAAATCATTATCCTTGATGATGATTGGTGGGTCAAGGTTGAGTACTTGCTCAATTTTACATAATCCATTTTATCTAATGCAACTTACATAGGATAAATTTATGATGGAATTGATTCTATACTCAAAAGTATAAAAGAGATCATATAAAAAGAAAGCAAGATCCTGAAGAAAACTTCTACAATGAAGTTAAAAGTGTGGATATGAAAAGGTAGAATGAAATGACCACCTCATTGTGTTTCTTTGTCTATGTTCCAAATCCAAAATATTATAGTAATGAAATACATCAATTACCTAATAGGAAACCCCTATATGATGACTCAAAAGTTGAAAATAGAACTAGGGTAGCATTTAAAAAACTTTTTCCTATGTCATTTATAGCTAGTATGGTTTGTAATGAAATGGAAATGTTTGTAGCTTCAAAAGGAAGCATGGAAGAAATTGAGGCTCTTTTTGACAAATACGGCATGACTCCAATCAAGTGGTGATATGTACATGGTCATGATACCAACTACCTACAACCTATTGTCATCAAAATTCTCTTACAAATACCAAATTAAATCAAAAAATATATTAAGTTAATAACATATATTTATGTATATTGTTACTAATTTGAAATTTCTAACAACCTTTTTTGCAACAGGGGGCTAGTAATTCTTTAACAGAGCGAAATTGGAGTACATATGCCTTTATCCACTCAACTAAACGAAACAAGTTGCCATCCAAGAAAGTTGAGGATTTGGTATTTGTGCATTCCAATTTGTGCCTCTTATCACACAAGTTTGAGGACTATATCTAAGGGCCTAACAAACTTTGAGATATTCATCGAGAGACTACAAACTCAGATGCTTCCGCAACTACTCTTGCCCAACTTTCACTACTTGGTGTCAATAATGACAATCAAGGGAGTTCTACACAAGGGGTGGAGAGTGGAGCTAATGGGAGTAACATTCATGATTTTGAGGACAATCAAGATGATTTATTCTATATTTGAATGTTCATTTTGTCTTTGAAGATTGAATAAATACCATAAAATTTTTAAGTGGTTTATCTTTTATGGACTAAAAATGAGTAGTACACATTGTTTATATATATGTCTCATCCATTAGCCATTTAATTTGAAAACCTTAGCCAAGTATCACTTTTCCTCGTAAGTGGTTTTATTTTGCGTTCCGAAAAGCCATGTTTGTGAGAGAGTAGAGAACCCCAATCTTCTATGAAAGATGGTGATGTGATGAGGCATGGGATAGAGGTTGATAAGAGTATTTTTCTGTATACTTGGTGAGCAAGAAAAACATCATCTCTTCTTGAGATAAGCACATCTAGGAATGGTAGAGAACCATTTTCCTTCATTTCCTTAGTGAATTAAATATTAGAGCAAATGTTGTTGAGATGTTATTGGAAAATGTTTAAACTCTATGCTTCGTTTGTATATGGGAATTGACCCCACGAAGCAAAAAACCTAGATATTTTCCAATCAATTTTTAACTACATTTTCCCTAGTATTCAATTCACCAAAGAAATGGAGGATAATGGTTCTCTACCAATCCTAGATGTGCTTATCTCAAGGAGAGACGATGGTTTTCTTGCTCGACGGGTATACAAAAAAAGTCTCATTTTGACCTCTATCTCCATGTCTCGTCACATCACCACCATTCACAGAAGATTGGGGTTCTCTACTCTCTCACAAACAAGGTTCTTCAGATTTCAGATGCGAACCACTTAAAGAAGAAAAGCGATACTTGGCTAAGGTTTTTTGAATAACAAGGAGCAGAATAATGAAGTAAATGACTTAACTAGAACATTTCTCCCACTTGGTGAAGGTATTTCCTTTAGATAGACCATATTGAGGAAGTATAAGGTTAAACCCATCTTCATATTGGGAACATGGTGACATCAATCAAAGCCCCTCTTGAGCCAAAACTATGCTATCGTGTCTATTGTATTGATTGAATGTGTGGTTGTCCACATATTGGTGAGACAAGGTCTTTTCAGCCAAATTCAAAGAACATAGCTCAAGCATTCATCAAAACCATATCAAGTCTTCAAACTTGGCGTAACATGCACACAGAGCTTCACATAACATTTGTATGGATAAGGCAATGATTCTTGCTAAGGAGCACTTTATGAAAAGAAAAGTCATAAACGTTATTGACATTTGCTAAAAACCAAATTAATCTTAGTCGAGATGAGGGTATTGAGCTAAGTTATTCACTAAGACCCATCATACATATGCTTAAGAACTCATAAAATAATGAAATTAATTAATGTCATGAATTTATTTGATATTATACAAAGGCATTAATTAAGTATGGCATAGCATTAAATATTTGTAGCAAATATTGTTTACCTCTACCTTTCATTGTATATTGGGTTATCTATATAAGGAGCCCTCTTATGTTATTTATCATTCATCATGATGATGAACCACATTGGGTGGTTTGAAACATTGATCTTTCAAATTTTGTGTACGAAATTTAACCAAAAAATATATATTATTTCAAACATAAGGGATTGTGAAAGTTTGAAGCATTTAATGGATCTTTATTATTCTATGATGATAAAATTTGCATGTTATATCTCTTTTGGAAATAGGCATATCATAAAAGCTTAACCCTGTGGTATTTATTTAAAATTCAAAATTGAAAATATAAATGTTTGGGATTGCAAGGAAAAATTTCATGCCAAATGACCAATCAATAAAGGCATTATTTTCAATTCCTATCTTTTCCTTCCCGTTATGCAGAATATACTATTTACGGATATGTTTTTTGTACAAAATACTTTTTTATTCCAAAACTCAAACACAACAGATCTTGTTTCTTCTCCTATTATAAATGTTTCTTGTTTCTGGCACCTTACAGCTCTAGAGATTTTATAAGCCTCACAGGCACAACATAAAGAAGGGACGTCAATCATGTGAAAAGGACATCTAGCACAAAAAATAAAAATTTATGATATGAATTCCATTGATGTGCTGACTGCTCACTACGAACCATATATTAGCTTTGCAATGTTTTGAATATGAACATAATGAAAATCCTTCGCTAACACTTCGATTTCGTGAGAATGAATTGCCATTAACCAGAACATAAACGGCAAAGGATGTCATGCACAGAAAATGCACTACTACCAGCTCTAGAAAACAAAAGTTCCAATGCCTACATCTTTCAAGTTGATCTGGATTGGATCAAGAAACCGATGGACAATACACTAAATTGAAGAAACTTAATGTGTTATAGGCAGAAGCAATTTAATTAGACCAATTGTAAAACAAAATAG
This sequence comes from Torreya grandis, assembly GCA_037957365.1. Classification (NCBI taxonomy): domain Eukaryota; kingdom Viridiplantae; phylum Streptophyta; class Pinopsida; order Cupressales; family Taxaceae; genus Torreya; species Torreya grandis. Next base: position 211,563 of record JARHVA010006580.1, read on the forward strand.
CACTGCAAAACTGTAGCAAAACTAACCATGAATGAATGGAAATACAATATACACGGAAAGACATTCTAGATAAAAGAAATTGCTGCTTCATTAATATGGGAGGTATGTACAACTATCTATAGGAAGAGATGTGATCTGTTTTCTCTGTGAACATATGTGAGCTGCTATCTCTAAGAAAAGACGTGAGTTATTTCTCTTGTGCTGTTACAAATAGAAAGTAGCAATCTTTGAGAAAAGATGCAAGTTATTTCTCCTGTGCTGTTACAAATAGAAAGTAGCAATCTCTAAGAAGAGATGTAAGTCTACTACTCTCTGTTTTGCATATTACAATATGGTAGCAATGTCTGCAAAGAGATGAGAAGATACAGGACTCTCTATGGTCTTACAAGTCTTCCCCCTTTTACAATTTGAATCACATCTCATTTATAGCTATTTTTAGCAAGAAATGAAGAGTGTAAAAATAGAATATGAAGTGATTCAACTTGGAATGTGAAGAGTCATTTGACAAGCATTCCCCCAAAAAGTTGAGAGGTTTTTTCATGACTCAAAATTCACAAAAATACAAAAATATAATTTCATTATTTTTACATATTTTTATACGTTTTTGTATTTTTCAAATTTGGGGCCCTTCAGAGTGTTTTCCAGACCCAAAACTTTAATCGAATGCCCTAAATAGTTGTCAAAGCCATGTATTTAGGGCATCTAAGATAGTTTGCGTAATGAGCTTTTCAACGCATATGAAAATTTACAATTCCAATCAACGAGCTAGGAGACATGACCCTGACAAGGTGACATATTAGTGATATACTAGTTTTTTCAGTATTCTACCCAAAGGACTGCCTCCAACTGCCACCTAGATCGTTCGCCTTTCCTTGAGAAGCAATGGGCCCCATTGCTTGTAGTTATGATTTCTAAAGAACATAGGAAACTCTGAATGCAAAAGTGATTTCGTTCCACTTGAGTGGGGTGGCCCATCAAAATTTCATTTTTACAAATTTTGAAGACGTCTGTGTAGGGATGCCAGCAAAACAAAATAAAACTGACATGGTTGCACTCCCTGCATTATTCACAAGAATGGAGATTCCAACAATTATTAGAATTATGACCTCTTCCACAACAATAGTTGCAAATAATGTATGAAACAAATACCTTCCAAGTGCATGAAAAGAATGCTCGCACTGATATTGAGCAAGCTGTTCTACATACAAGTCTACTTTAATGAAGTTAGACCCATGGTGGGTTGAGAAGACTCTTCGGTGTGCCCAAAAGACCAAAATTCTTAGGCCTATTTTCTACTTCAAGAGGTTTCTAAATTTCTTGACCATCTTTAAGGAAGCCTTGACCAGTACATCCCATTTTGTTTAAAAGCTTGAAACCAATGTCTTTTTTTTATGTTTCAAAATTGCCAAATTAATACAAAGAATGATCAGAATTTGAGGAACCGGAATAACATACCACATTTTCCTCAATTTCTACTCACAAGTCTACAACAAGTGCCTTCTTCTCTTTCATTTTTTTTCAAATTCATCTTGTAGAATGGCTAGGTCCTTTTGCATTTCATGACAAAATGCTTCTTTTTCTGCAAGTTGGTGTGGAAGCTTATGCACAGCTTTGTTGCACCTTTCCTCTTCTTGAAGAAATCCTTCCACGATGACGCTTTGGAATTGGGAAAGATTCTTCTGAATATTCATCATTTGCTACATGACGATGTTAAAGTTGGTCTGCAGCAGTTGGTTTTCACCCTCTAACCATTGATTTTCTTCAAGGAGTAACTTTTGCTCATTTTGCGGTGTCGAAAATGGATTCTCATCTTGAATTGGGTCCTCTTAACAATTTGTCCTGCTTGCTTTTCCCATGAATTGTGAATTCCTACAAAATGTACAAAATTGTTTTTCCCCTGCTCTAATACCGTTGATCCAGATTGGATCGAGAATCTGATGGACAACACACTAAATTGCACAAACCTAATTTTTTATAGGTGGAAGTGATTTAATTACAATAATTGTAGCATAAAATAATATTACAGAACTGTCAAAATATACAGAGAGACAAATCATGAATAAAAGAATTTACTACTTCATTAGTATAGGAGGTACGTACAACTATCTCCAAGAAGAGATGTGAGTTGCTATATTGCGAAGAGATGTTTTCTCTTGTACCATTTCAAATAGAAGGTAGCGATCTCCGAGAAGAGATGTGAGATTACCACTCTTTTGTTTCGCATATTATAAAATGATAGCAATCTCTACAAAGAGATGAGAATCTACAAGACTCACTTTGTTCTGACATTTCTTTTCCACCTTTTTACAATTTGAATAGCATCTCCTTTACAAATATTTTCAGTACAAAATAAACAATTTAAAATAGAATATGAAGTGATTCGACTTGGAATGTGAAGTCACATAACAAGCAATCCCCACGAAGTTAAGAGGTTTTGTCATGACCCGAAACTCACAAAATCAAAATTTTATTATTATTAGGCATTTTTATACATTTTTATATTTTGCAATTTTTAGGCTCTTCAGAGTGGTTTTTGGACCCAAAAATTTAGTCAAATGCCCTAAACTGTGTCGAAGCCATGTATTTAGGGCATCCAAGCATGATGACCTTTAAAACTGATATCATCGTTTGCAATTCCAATCAACAAGCTAGAAGATATGACCCTTAAAAGGTGGCGTACTACTGATATACTAGTTTTTTGCTATTCTACCCAACGGAAATCCTGAACTATCACTTGGATCATTTGCCCTTCGTTGAGAAACAATGGGCACCATTACTCCAAGTTTTTTATTTCTATAGAACATAAGAAACTCTGAGTGCAAAAATGATTTCCTTCTACTTGTGTGGGGTGAGCCATCTGAAATTCATTTTTATTGACTTTGAAGACCTCTGTGAATGGATGCCAACAAACCAACGTGTAGAACTGATGTGATTGCATTGCCTGCATAATTCACAAGGATGGAGATTCTAACAATGACTATAATTATGATCTCTACCACCACAATAGCTGCAAACAATGTGATGTGTGCATGCAGAGAATGTTCGCACCAATAATGAAAAAGTTGTCCAACATACATCCTTATTTTAAATAAATTATGTCATGTCCCATTTTTCAAATAAAGAAAAGAATAATTTAATAATAATGTTTTAAGTTGTTCTCCAACGACACTTTATGATGATAACTTAAAAGAGACACTTAAGTCATTATTATTAATTGAGTGGGCCAAAAAACAGATTAATTAAAAGGCCAAATAAAAAAGTAATTATTATGAGAAGGAAAAATGTGAATATTAAATTAAAAATAATTATAATTACTTTAGGGTTAGGGTGGATTGGCAAAAGTGAATTTTATAAAAGGACAAGAGGGGCAATGATTTTTATTATTATTAATCATTCACTTTGTCAGATTCATGAACGAATCCAAGATTCCTTCTACATCTGCAAGAGGACGAAAATCATCTTTACAGCCAAACCAGAGGACGAAACCCCTCCTGGTGAATGGCATTCGAGATGAAAACCCTCAAATCTGCAAAGGTAATTCCGCACAGGGATTACATTTGAGCATAATTACAGGTTGGCGTCATAGTGAACAGCCTCTACCTTGGTTGGTGTTCCACCTCAGCACCTTGTTTTCTCTACCGTACAGCCAAGACAACAAGGCATACCAATCTAAGGACAGTTAATAACAGTCTTGGGACTGTCCAAGGGTTTCAAGGGGATCGTTGCACCTGGGCAATTTAATACAGCAGGTCCAAACAGCCCCAACAGCAATCGTACCACCCCAAGTCAGGTTATTTGAATGCATTTTGGGGCCATCCAATGTTTGCAAGGATATTGCAGCATTTGGAAGGACTGTTGCAGTGATTCAGCAGCCCTAGGGTTAGCACCATCCTTGCTCATCCTATCGTGGTCGTACCAACCCTCCTTGAACCTGTTCGCAGCACTTAGGGCAGCCGTACTATTGGTACAACCAAACAGGTTAGGGTTTGTGACTTCATCATGAAAAATTCAGTTTTACCCTTATCTTGTTATTTATCAATGCAAACACTGAGTAAAGGAATTGAATTGGAAGTAGGGCTAATCTTTCAAAATGGGCTATTAATTGTTTGTGAATTTTCTAAGTGAGCTGATTGAAAAGAAATTTATTAAAAATTTCAAAATTCATCTGCTATTTGTAAATTCAGTATTTTTGTTAGAAGGGATATTTCAATGGTATCATAGCCAAATTCTTGCTAGCCTGTTGGAAAATTTCACATCTTTATGTATAATATCACATGCATACCAGTGATATTAGTGGAAGAGAATTAAGATACTATCAAAGAGAAGAAAATTTCAACCACCAGAGATCGAAGAAGAAAATATGGGTGACTGAAAAAAAAGAATTCCTTTTGATGAAATCAGTTATTTACATGAGACAATCAGCGGAGGTCAAAAGGATTTGGAAAAGACAATCCAAATGCCTTTGAAAGAATCCATGTTAGAAGTAATCCGAGCTATGTAGGCTATGAACCCGAATAAAGCAAACTAGGGAGAAGCAAGCTCATTAGCCAATGAGAGGGTTTCAATCACCCCACCTTCTACATCTTTCCGTGCCAAATTCCTACAAAACGAAAAGGATCATCTTGAAGTAGAGCCTCAACCACTTCATACAAGGAATGAGTTTACAATATATCATGTGGAATATGGACTTGGCCTTGCAGTACAACAAGCTCTCACTTTCAGAGAGTTCTGTGATTTGAAAATGAAAAACAGCAACGAAAGAGGTAGGAGAAATCAGCCAAAACAAGCACGAATAGATATACAACAATGGTTGGATAAGATTACCCTTCCTACTTATGATAGATCAAACAAATGTTAAGCTAGATCTTGGTTGCAAAAGTTGGATACTTCTCACTGAACCTGATGTATGAGAAAAATGCAATTAAATTTGTTACCCTTCACCTTGAAGGAGTGGCACATGAGTGGTGGTACCGTGGCATGGTCACCCAAGGTCACGGATCTATTTCTACATTAGAAGAATTCAGCCAAAGGTTAACAAAGAGGTTTGATAGGAAAGATACAGAGATCCATTTCAGAGAGGTAGCCCAACTCAAACAAGAAGGAACACTGGACTATTACATCGCTGATTTTCAAAGGCTATTCGTGATGGTACCAGATGTAACTGAAAGGAAATTGGTGGTTTTAATTGTTGAAGGCTTGGCTGAACCTCTCAAGGACTTAATAAAAGCTTTTGACCCTTTGTCTTGGGAGGATGCAATCAAGAGAGCCTTGAACCTGGAATCACCTAAGAGAAAACTTCTGCCTTATGGGCAGCCAATGCCATCAACTTTTGAGCAACAAAAAAAGCCATTTCAGCAAGGGATTTCTCTACAAAAAGAGTTGCCACAGAAGCCAAGCACAGAAGTGAAAACGAGAAATGAACTTAGAAGGAAGAAACTGTGCTTCACTTGCAAGGAACCCTGGGAGCCGGGTCATAGGTGTCATCCAAAAGGACATGTGCATTACATAGAGGTAATATCATATGATGAGGCAGAAGTGAGGGAACCTGCACCGAAAAGTACAGAATGAGGTAATTCAAGAGACACCCTTGCCACATTTTAGTAGGCCCCTGTGCCACACTTTCAGGTGCACCCAGGAATTACCCTTTTAGAATTCGTGAAGTTATGCATGGTCATAAACTCACAATGTTGGTCAATAGTGGGGCAACACATAATTTCATAGATGAGAGACTCGCAGCCAAAAAAGGGTTAAAAACAGAGGAAGTTGATGGGTTCAATGTTATTGTGGTTGATGGTTCTACTATTCCTTGCACTAAGAGGATTCAACGGTTGGAGATTACACTTGATAATCACAGGGTGTGTGATGACTTCTATGTTGTGGGCATAGGAGAAACAGATATGGTTTTAGAGGTGCAGTGGTTACATTCCCTTCGGGAATTCACACAGAATTACCAAACTATGGAGTTGAAATTCAAATTTGATAGAAAGAAGGTTGTGCTTTGGGGTATGGCCAATGGAACCCCTACAGTTGTTACAGCAAACAAAATGGAGGGTGTCACATTTGGTAGTTATTCTTTCTAGATCCCAACTGAATCATGATTCAACTATCATGGATTCACTCAGTAGGACTGTTGGAGAAGCATTCCCTGGTATAGAGCTTCCAATTCTTCATCATATCAAAGAAGCGCAACAGAAGCTAACTGCCTCACAAGGAGGACTAGAAGGGACAACAAGATTGGTTTGAGATCCTGGTATTTGCAAGACGGTTTAAACATTGCTTGAGGGCAAGCAATCTTTGGGCTAGGGCTTGTGATTTCATCATAAAAAATTCAGTTTTACACTTATCTTGTTATTCATCTTTGAAAATGTTGAATAAAGGAATTGAATTGGAAGTAGGGTTATTCTTTCAAAATGGGTTATTAATTGTTTGTGAATTTTCCGAATGAGCTGATTTAAAGAAATTTATTAAAATTTCCAAGATTCATCTTTTGTTTGTAAATTCGGTATTTTTTGTTAGCAAGGATATTTCAAATTAAGACCAGTGGTGTGTTGAGAAGATTCTCCGACGTACCAAACCTGGGCCTCTTTTTTGATTTGAGAGGTTTTTGAATTCATTGAACATCTTTGTCAAGGCCTTGACTAAAATATCCTATTTTGTTTAATAGCTTGAAACCAATGTCTTTTTTGTGTGTTTCAAAATTGCCAAATAAATATGGAGAATGATTAGAATTTGATTTACCAATATAACATACCACATTTTACTCAATTTCTATCTATGCATCTACAACAAGTGCCTTCTTCTCTTTTATCTTTTTGAATTCATCTTGTAGGATGGCAAGGTCCTTACGAATTTCGTCACAAAATGTTTCTTTTTTTGTAAGTTGTTGTTGAAGCTTTTGCATTGCTTTGTTGCACCTTTCCTCTTCTTGGAGTAATCCTTCAACAATGGGGCTTCTAAATTGGGAAAGATTCTTCTACATATTCATCAACTGCTCCATGACAATGCTAAGCTTGTTAAGTTGTGGAGCTAAAAGCTTCACTGATGCAAATGGAGGAGGTTGCTGAGTGTCAGAGCAACCGACGTCGGTCTGATCAACTGACGTTGGTCATCTTCAACTACGCAGTAACCGACATCGGTTAGGAGTCGGCCGACATCGGTCAGACAAGAACCGATGTCGGCAACCTGTGTGTGTGTGCATTTGCATGCGCTTCCAAAACTGGTCTAATTTTAGACGGACAGTTAGTTTGCATGTAAAAGACTAATTTTAGTCTTGAGTCTGCGTTTCTAATTATTGTAATTAAGAAGTCTAATTATTGTTTGCATGGGATCTATTTAAGAGACCCATGGGGCTGTATTGTAATCAAGGACAAGGAAGAGATCCTTCCAATTGTAAGATCAGTTGATCTGCAGGTTGTGCAAGATCAGGGAAGATCTACATGGTAAGTAAGATCAGTTAGATCTGCAGGTGTGTGTGTGTGCAAGGTCAAAGGAGATCTGCGGGGTAGCAAGATCAAAAGAGATCTGCAACACATCAAGGTGCAAGATCAGAGAGATCTACTTTGAGTACTTTGAGTACTTGGTGGACTGGCAGTATTGTTACTGACTGGTGGAGAAGGAACAACAACTCGGTATTGAGTTGATTGTTGTTTGTAATTGATTGTGTGAGAGAAAGAACTCTTGAAGGAGAATTACTGGTACGCCTAAGAGGTGTGGGAAGAGTGATTTTTTCATTGTATTTCCTTCTGAAAGAGTGTTAATACAAGATTGTATTGTCTCTCAAATTCTGTGATGTTTCTGAATTCTAGTTACATATTACTTCTGGTTAAATTCCATGTTTAGTTGCTTATACAAGGTAATCAATTGTGCTCTTAATCTTAACAAGCGGTATTAGAGCCTGGTTCGGAACAGCTTAGTATTTGTTGATTACAAGTCACTCTCAGGGGTTTCTGATTGAGTGGGAGTAAAGCAATAACAGAAAAAAGTAAGCTAAAAATGGAGAAATTCAATGGCAAGAATTATCAATTATGGAGGATGCAAATAAAAGATTATCTGTATCAAAAAGATCTGTACTTACCGTTGGGTGGGGTTGCAAGCAAGCCCACAGATATGAAAGATGAAGAATGGAATGTTCTTGATCGGAAGGCTCTGGGATCTATAAGGTTGAGCCTGGCATCGTCTGTGATTTCCAACTTATCACAGGGTAAGACAACGGTAGAGTTAATGAAATCTTTAGCAAATTTATATAAAAAACCCTCAGCTTCGAATAAGGTATTTCTTATGAAGCAATTATTTGATTTGCAAATACTGGAATGTGGATCGGTACATAGTCATTTTAGTGATTTTCATGGATTAGTAAATCAGTTAGTTTCAGTCAATATAGATTTTGATGATGAAATTAAGGCTCTCTTAATCTTATGCTCTTTACCTGAAAGTTGGGATAGTTTGGTAATGGCAGTTAGTAATACTGCGTCTGCTTCAAATATCTTGAAAGTTGATGATATTGTTAGTGTAATCTTAAATGAAAAAATTCACAAAAAAAGCACAAGAGAATCATCAGGTAATGCTTTAAGTGTTGAAAGCAGAGAAAAGCAAAGAGAGAAGGTCGAGCAAGGAAAATCAAGGTCAAAGATAGGCAGAAGATCCAGATCCAGGTATGGCAGTATAATCTGCTGAAATTGTGAAAAGAAATGGCATGTAAAGAAAGATTGTTGGTTGAAAGAAGGTCAGCATGAAAGAAATAAAGAAGCAGATGTTGCAGATATTGTTGCACAGGATGCTCTTGTATGTTCTTTGGATAAAGTGGAATCTTGGGTTTTATATTATGGTGCCTCTTTCCATGCAACCCCAAATAGAGAATTTTTTCATGATTATGTCCATGGAGACTTTGGAAAGATTTATTTAGGGGATGGTAAGCCTTGTCAAATGGTTGGCAAAAGAAAAGTGTAGCTAAAATTGCAGACAGACAACACATGGGTGTTGAAGGAGGTCATGCATGTCCCAGTCCTGAAGCGGAATTTGATTTCTGTAAGAAAGTTGGGTGATGAGAGATGCACAGTAACTCTCATAGCGAAATCTTGAAAAGTTTCCAAGGGTGCACTTGTTTTAGCGAGAGGTAAAAAAATAGGTACTCTTTATCTATCTACTTGTATTACTGATTCTCCTTCTGGTTTATCTACTTCAGATGTAGATGCGAAAATGTGGCTCTGTAGGCTTGGTCACATGAGCAAGAAGGGGATGCATGTTCTTGAGTCAAAAGGTAAGAGTTCAGATTCGGAAAGCATAGATCGAGATTTCTGTAAGCAACAGAAAAAAGTGAGGTTTCTTGAAACTCATGCTACAAGAAAAGATCGGGTTTATTGCATAAAGAGGAAATCTGATGTTTTTTACAAGAACAAAAAAGCCTTGATTTTCAAAGAAAAGATAATGGACAGAGATCAGTTCAAGGGGCTGAATAATTCTGAGCAGGGCAGTTTGGACAAGGTTATGATCCAAAGTGAGCTCGCGGATAAAAATCATCACTCACAGAAAAAAACAGTTACCGACGTCGGTCATGTGCAGACCAGAGTCGGTGGTGTCGGGCAGGTGGATACCGACGTCGGTCAGGGAGCCGACGTCGGCGACCAGGTGGACACCGACGTCGATCAGGGCGCTGACGTCGGCGACCAGGTGGACACCGACGTCGGTCAGGGAGCCGACGTCGGCGATCAGGTGGAATTGACATCGGTCGGGTGCAGACCAAGGTCGGCCAGAGGTGACTGACATCGGTCACTGTTAAAACGGATTTTGAGCGGACAACAAGCTGTCAAGGAGTCTCAAACGCCCATGAGGAGGACTAAAAGGGTAAGTAAGCCTCAAATTCGTTATTTCCCTTCTTTACACTACTTGTTGCTCACTGATTGTCAAGAACCAGAAAGTTTTGAAGAGGCAAAGCAGGTAAAATCCAGAAAACAGTGGGAGCATGGCATGAATGAGGAAATTGATTCCTTGGAAAAGAACCAAATGAGAGATTTGGTAGAGTTGCCAGCCAGAAAGAAAGCACTGAAAGACGAATGAATTCCCAGGTTAAAGAAAGGAGAGAATGGACACGTGAGACAGAAAGCCAAGTTATATGGTCTTGAGCACGCTGCAGGACAATGGTGTTTAAGGTTTAACAGGGGTATGACAAAGCATGGCTTTAGTCAAATGTCAATGTGACCATTGTGTTTACTTTATCAAGTTGAATAATATTAGCTACATTACCCTGTTACTGTATGTAGTGTATATGCTTGTTGCAGGGTCACACATGCAAGAGATTGCTGAGCTAAAGGTAAAGTTAGTTCAGAGGTGTGCCATGAAGGATTTGGAAGCAGCAAAGAAATTTTTTGGCATGAGTATTTCTAAAGACAGGGAAAGTCACAGGTTCATTTTGTCTCCATATGATTATGTGAATAAGGTAGTGTAGAGATTCAATATGCAAGATGCAGAATCGGTTAGCACACCTATGGATGGATAGTTCACAGAACAGTGTCTCAAATCACATGATGAGGTTGAGTACATGTGTACTAGACCTGATATTACTCAAGCAGTGAGAGTTGTCAGCAAATTTGTGGCCAATCCGGGAAAGAAGCACTGAAAAGCAGTTCAATGGATTCTCAGGTATCTGAGAAGGACCAGCAGCAAGTTAACATGCTATGCAGGGTGAAGCACTTCTCTACATGGATATGTAAATTCGGATATGGCAGGTGACTTGGATGACAGGAGAAGCACCACAGGATTTGTGGTGGTTGATCTTCAAGATTGAACTTGAAAAGGGATACAAGCCAGAAAACAAAATTAGACGATGTACAGGTACAGGTGCAGCTGTTTATCTCCAAGTGAGAGATTGTTAAGTTATGGAGCTAAAAGCTTCACTGATACAAATGGAAGAAGTTGTTGAGTGTCAGAGCAACCGACATCGATCTGATCAACCGATGTCGGTCATCTTCAGCTACGCAGTAACCGACATCGGTTAGGGGTCGGCGGACATCGATCAGACAGGAACCGACGTCGGCAACCTCTGTGTGTGTGCGTTTGCATGCGCTTCCAGAACTGGTCTAATTTTAGACGGACAGTTAGTTTGCATGTAAAAGACTAATTTTAGTCTTGAGTCTGCGTTTCTAATTATTGTAATTAAGAAGTCTAATTATTGTTTGCATGGGATCTATTTAAGAAACCCATGGAGCTGTATTGTAATCAAGGACAAAGAAGAGATCCTTCCAATTGTAAGATCAGTTGATCTATCAGGTGTGCAAGATCATAGAAGATCTACATGGTAAGTAAGATCAGTTAGATCTGCAGGTGTGTGTGTGTGCAAAGTCAAAGGAGATCTGCGGGGTAACAAGATCAAAGGAGATCTGCAACACATCAAGGTGCAAGATCAGGGAGATCTACTTGGAGTACTTTGAGTACTTGGTGGACTGGCAGTATTGTTACTGACTGGTGGAGAGGGAACAACAACTCGGTATTGAGTTGATTGTTGTTTGTAATTGATTGTGTGAGAGAAAGAACTCTTGAGGGAGAATTACTAGTACGCCCAAGAGGTGTGGGAAGAGTGTGATTTCTTCATTGTATTTCCTTCTGGAAGAGTGTTAATACAAGATTGTATTGTCTCTCAAATTCTGTGTTGTTTTTGAATTCTAATTACATATTACCTCTGATTAAATTCCGTGTTTAGTTGCTTATACAAGGTAATCAATTGTGCTCTTAATCCTAACAAAGCTTAGTCTATAGGGAATGGTTTTCATCCTTTAACTCTTGATTTTCTTCAAGAAGTGACTCGTGCTTATTTTGTGGTGCTGAAAATGGATCCACATCTTGAATTGGGTCCTCTTCCCACTTGTGTTTCCCATATATTGGAAAATCCTACAAAATGTATGAAATTATTTATTTTCATGCTCTGATACCACTGATCCAGATTGGATCGAGAATCGAATGGACAACACACTAAATTGACAACTTAATGTTTTATGGGCGGGAAGTAATTTGATTACAACAATTGTAGCATTAAAATTTGCAAAATTGCAGAAATAAAAAATACACAAAGACAAATTCGGAATAAAAGAATCTACTTCATTGATATGGGAGGTATGTATGTCTATCTCTACGAACAGATGTGAGCTGCTATATATTTGAAGAGATGTGAGCTGCTATCTCTACCAAGAGATGTGAGCTATTTCTCTCGTGCTATTACAAATAGAAGGTAGCAATCTCTGAGAAGAGATGTGAGGCTACCACTCTTTGTTCTACATATTACAAAATGATAGCGATTCTACAAAGAGTTGTGAGCTAGTTCTCTTGTGCTATTACAAATAGAAGCTAGCAGTCTCTGAGAAGAGATGTGATGCTATCGCGCTCTATTCTACATATTAAAAAATGATAGCAATCTTTGCAAAGAGATGAGAAGCTACAAATCTCTCTGTATTCTTACAATTCTTTCCCCCCCTTTTTACAATTCGAATGACATCTCCTTTATAGCTATTTTAAGCAAGAAATGAACAATCTTAAAATAGAATATGAAGTGATTTGATTTGGAATGTGAAGAGTCACGCGACAAGGATTCCCCCAAGAAGATGAGAGGTTTTGTCATTACCTGAAACTCACAAAAACACAAAAATACAGTTTTAATATTTTTAGGTATTATTATATGTTTTTGTATTTTGCATTTTTTAGTCCATTTAGAGTGTTTTTTAGATCTAAAGTTTAGCCTGATGCCTTAAATAGTTGTTGGAGGCATGTATTTAGGGCATCTAAGCTAGTTTGGTTGATGAGCTTTCCAAAGCATATTATGATTTGCAATTCTGATCAACGAGCTAGGAGATATAACCCAACAAGGTGACCTAAAAGTGATATACTAGTTTTTTCAGTATTCTACCCAAAAAAACTGTCATGAACAGCCACTTGGATCACAAGCACATGTTGAATCATACACAACAGCTTCACTTGCTCAGGAGTCAAATATTATTCATCGTTATGCTAAATATAGATATGAAGCAAAGATGTTCTTTCTGAAAGCTCTAACAACTTAAACATTGAAAAGAAAAACGAACCGCAATTGTTACTTCACCTGCTCAAAACTTTCTGCTGTAGCAGCACACATATAACCAGTACTTCGCCTTGCATCAAATGACTCTAACTTATCCTTTATCTGCATCAACAAGTGAACATCAATGAAACATGAATGACGAGCTTATAAAGATGAAAGTCGTTTTGTCATAATATACAAAATATCACCATCCATATCTGCATTGCAAGCATTAAATTAAGAACGATGCTGTTGTAGAATTTTCCATTATGAACTTTGGTAATCCTTGATTGCTTTATCTGGTCATCCTGACCTTCTATGGTCAGGCAGAGCTTATATGTCTTGAAATTTGACTTTTGCTTTATTCATTAATTTGCTTTTAACACAATCATATCATATCATCATGAACTTGATACTTTTAATAACTGTCACTCAAACAAACCTCTGTAATTCTTGCAGGGTCTGAGTTTACTCCAAAAATTGGAGTGGAGCTATCCATATAGTGACTGGCTCGCAAAAGTGTTCCATCCCCTCCGATTGTAATGACCAGGTCCACATCACTAATTGGCGCCTCTAACTCATCACCCACAACTGTCTTCCATTCAAGTGGCTTCCGACGCAATACATCCTCACAGAATTTCACTGTGTCTACGTGAGTCTTGTGCCTTTCTGCCAGATTACCAACAACCTGCAAAGCCATAAAAACAAGAAATTTAGTAGTAGCATGCACTGAGTGCAATGACTTATTTTTGGTGTAAATGCAAAGACACGAGCGTACATTAAATTCTCTTTGATATTTATGAATTACTCTCATTGTTAGTGATGCATGCATCCTTTCAGCTTAAAACTAACGGTAAATGAAAAAAACGAAGATACAATATCATCGTTTATTAGGAATTAGTGTTGCAAGTGAGTATATTTGTCAATCTAAATATATGTGTGCGAAAATAATGTATGTACACAACTCACGTAGAATAAAGGTGTGAGAGAGATATTCTAGGATGAGAGATTTTAGGGATGTGAAGTGCTTGTTGATAAGTGTAGATTCCTAGTTTTTAGGTATCCACTTGTCTATATATAACATAATCTTATTAAGAAGAGGAATTATGAGGTGTGTTTTATTGAGTTAAACTGATCCCAATTTTTCATTTGGCATCAAAGTGGTCTGGTCTCGTTCCTGTGATGTAGAAATAATCTTGTTTGTAAGGGCAACTATAATCATATTTTGCCCTGCAGATGATAGTTGTGAGAGTGAAATATAGTTTGTAGTTTTGAAATTGCTTATTGATTTTAGAATTTGCTTTATAAAGTGCGTATTTCTTATATTTTGGAAGTTTAAGGTAATCCGTACTTATCTCTGCCATTCATCTCTGTGGATGTATGTATTTAAATTGAGAGTTTTCTGGTAAAACGCTTTTTTTTTTTTTAACTAGTTTGATACAGGTTCAGTAAAATCGTGATATCTCCCTCTATTCTTATAGAAAATAAAAAATTCAAAATGTCCTAAAAAGCTTAAAAGGAGAAGAACAAAACCCAAAAACAGTTTGAAGAGATTCTGCTAATTGAAAGAGCAGTTTTACGTGGGGAAAAAAAAAGGAAGCAAAAGTGGCGTGGGAGAGTGCAGAAACTCGTCTAAGATGTGGGTCTCCATTGGAACATGTTACGATCTGTAAGACAATGTTTAGATCTTCCCGTTGATCTGTTCGTATGCTGCAGCTGAACTTCATACATTGTCTCTAGCAAATCAGTGAATCTTCGAATAGTTATAATTTCCACTTGCATCTTGTATGCTTCACCATTCTACTCTGCAAACATCCAGCAGTTCTGAGACTCGAGAGCTGTCCATTTGCATCGCTGAAACATCATGCAGTAATATTCATCCCTGTTCATGCGTCTGCCTCAGCCGTCATGCAATCTGCCAAACGTGCATTTGTTGTCAATTCTGCTACATCTGTTCTGCCGTCTTTATGCTCAGGCACTCTCCCAACAAGCATGATATGATTATTTCAAAAAATGCATCGCCCCATAGTCCTCATGCAAACATAGGAAGCTCTAGTTTGTTTTAATATTTAATGCCTTGCAATATTCAGTCAATTTACTCTTTTTGCACAATATCCTAATTTGAGTTTAGTTTGTTTAGAGTTTGTACGTTTATTCATAGGCATTATTAATTTGTAGTTTGTTGGTCAACGTTAATGATAGTCAAGAGTTTGTTTTGAAATCAAAGTCTTCATAGGAGAATATTCCCCGAACATTGGGATTTAAGCCAATAAGATTTCAATTGTATAAGCTTCATTTAGTGAAGTATTAATATGGTAGGTTGTTATTTTATAATTTATTCTATGGTCTACAAGTTTATCGGTTAGTTTCTTGTAGTCATTTGATAGGGTAGAGTATTTCATTAGATAGTGTAGGGCATCTTTATTAGTGTGTAGGTTGATATTTTTAGTTTGATAGATTGTCAATTGTATTAGGTTTAAAAGTCTCTAGTCTATTGTACTGTAAATAAATGGTTATCTTGTGTCGGTATAATTCATATATGTCGTCAAAGTCTAGAGTCAAATTCAAATTTGTAAAAGGATGCATTCTCGGTTGAAACCAACATCCAAATTTGAACAAATATACCAATCATGTGGGGGAAGGGGGGCGGGCAGGGCTTTCTTCCATACAAATTACATGCATGTGAGCCTTAAAAGTTCAATTTGTTGAGTAAGCAACATCTAAACAGAGATCAGAGATCGGAGGTAGGAGGCCTAGTAGGACCTCTCGTCAGCCACTAACAATGGGGCCGCACCATGCTATAGTGGCACTAGTTTTCATTTTTGCATTTTAATTTGTGGTGTGCTAAAATAAATCCTTTGTTGTGCCAACATTTTTGAAAGACTCGTATTTAAGGAAACTCATTTTTTCAAGACAAAAAGAGAATGAGGTAAACTCAACATGGCTGGGAATTCAGGAGTTCAAGGAGAGGGGTCTGAAAACTCAGGTATTCAACTCGGGAGCTACACATTTACGAGTGCTATGAGACATCTTGATAGAGTTGTAACTGGTCCAAATATTGTTTTCAGAGAGAAGCTTCTGAAGAATGTCTAATTATTTTCTTCTATGTTCACCCTAAGAAGGAGAATGTTAGGAATTAGTGTTTCATGTCAATATATTTGTCGATCTAAATATGTGTGTGAAAAAAATATACGTACACAACTCACGTGAAAAAAAGGTGTGAGGGAGATATTCTAGGATGAGAGAATTTAGGGATGTGAAGTGGTTGTTGATAAGTGTAGATTCCTCGTTTTCAGGTGTCCACTTATCTATATATGATGTAATCTTATTAAGAAGAATAATAACGAAGTGTGTTTTATTTTGAGTTAAATTGATCCAAATTTTTCATCGTTAACATGTTAGAAATGCATGGGATTGAAATCAATATTGCTAGAAAGTCCAAACTAAGTCACGTGGACATGCAGAAAAGATGTTGGAAAGAGCTATAGCAAGTAACAAAACAGCCTCTTGAAGCCAAAACAGAAAATTTTATAATATAATATTGGCTATTCACAGGATGCAAATAAGCTGAAGCAAATGTTCCTTGCCTCAATTTGGTATATAGGGCCAAGGGATACCATATGTAAAAAAAAATATCTTGCAAAAATTTTAAACCTTATATCATATTTGTATTCTAGTTGATTTCCATGTACACAATCAACTAGTTTAGTGTGTCTATAGCATGGTTAATATTCCCTCATATACCTACTATAGAAAAAAAATTGCTAAGAAATCCCATGACAAGTACATGCAATGCATAGAGTAGATGAAAGCTACTATATTGTCGAAAGAGTAACATATGAAATCCAAAGTCACACTTGACATCACAGCAAGTGTTAAACTCAAGATACATATGCTTTAAACATAGTAGTAGAGAGACGCATCTCGCACCCCCCTAGGATGCGTCTCAGTTTTTAAGACGCCTCTCTAGTACAAGAGACAGGTACAAAGATGTCTCTCGTACCCAAAGACGTCTGACGTCTCTCGACCGTTTCCTCATCAAAAAAGTCTTGTACCCAAAAAACCGCATTTTTTGTAAACCCTAAACGCAACAAATTCGTTATAAAAAATACCAAATGCAACACCTTTTACCATAACCAGTCGAGATTCTCAATCAAAAGTCATCAAATCTGCCATCAACGGTCACCAGATTTGCAATTGAAGGTTGCCATATTCGCAATTGAAGCAGAAAATAACAAGTATGTTTAACTTTTAATAAGTTTTAAATTTTTAAACACTTAATTTTTGTATTAGCAGGGGCATTGTCGTTCGACAATGGCAATTCCTAGCATTGTCATGATACCTAAGGTTTACATTTTTTTAAATGTTCATTATTTCAAGTACAATTTAAACTTTAATATTTATTACGTCAGATCTTAAAGTTTTTAATTTTATTATTTAATTTTAATTTTTAGGTTTTTTTAAAATGTTTAGAAAATTTAATAGTTTTTTTTTATTTTTAATATTTAATTTTAATTTTTTTTAATCTATATTTTTATTTTATCATTTATATAATTATTTTTTTTTTTTTTAATATAATTTTAGTTTAGGTTTAAAATTTTAACGTTATTTTATTTTTTAATTTTAAATATATATATATATATATATATATTTTTTATTTTTTATTTTTTTTGTCAAAATGTCAAGGGGAAGGAAATACATTGTATCCGCTCTAGAAGTTCGCATTCGCAAAGGGAATGGCGGAACAACAGAGATCACCTGTAAATTGTGGGAAGGCTTTTCAGGGCACTTACACGAGGATGAAGGCTCATTTTTTTTAACATCGAGAAAAGGAGTTGAACTGTGCTTGAATGAGAAAGTGCAGTATGCAGTGATGAGGGAGCAAGAAAGCACTGAAGGCATAGTGACTCCTTTAAGATCTCAGGCTTCAACCATAGATCTAACTCAGAGTCACTTTGTCATAGCAACCGTGAGAATATAATAAAAGCTAGGTGTGTCTTTTGGACATGCAACAAAGGATGTGGGGTTTTGTTATAAAAGACCACACATTGGCAATTTGAATCTCATTGGAAGCATGTTTGATGTGCATAGTCAAGATGCAGTGGATGTAGCAATTGCCCACTGCTTCTATGAAAATGAAATACCATTCAATGTTGCTCGATCAACTTATTATGAGGAAATTGTTTGTGCTATCAGCAATGGGTCGGCAAGGTATAAACCCCTAGATATGATAAGCTTTGCACAATTCTTATTGACAAAGAAAAAACAAAGATTGAGAAACAAACTACGTCAATCAAAAGAGTGTGGTCTACAAAAGGATGCAAATTATGATGGATGTTTGAACTGATACTAGAAACCATCATCTTCTGAAAGTTATGGTAACTTGCTCCGAAGACCCTTATTTTTTAAGGCAATCAATTGTTCAGAGCAAAAGAAAAATGCAAAGTTTCTTCAAAACCAACTATGTGATGCAATTGAGGAGGTGGGGGCATCACATGTTGTCCAAGTTGTTATAGGCTGCCCCAGCTTGTAAAGCAATTGGGTTGTTCGTGCAAAAAAATAAAAACATATATATTGGACACCATGTTGCATGCATGCATCGAATAATGCAATCAAAGACATTGGTAGGTTTCAATGGATTTTTGAGCTTATTAAAAAAAACAGAAAAATACAAATGTTCATATGCAATTAACATCACACGCAGGCTATTTATCAAAGATTTGTCAAAGTGGAACCTCTCAAACCTGCAGATACATGGTTTGCTTATGTCTTCATATTTCTTGACCATATTTATGTTGTCAAAGGGGCCTTATGTTCCACTGTAGTTAGTGATACAGGAGCAGGTTTGGAGACAATCTACATCGGAGACTACAGTTGAGGTGAAGTAGATGGTCCTTGATGACCATTTTTGGGTTGATGTGCAATTTGTTGTTGACTTCATTCAACCCATTTGTGAGGTAATTTGTTTCACTAATTCAAACAAGCCATGTTTGGAGGAGGCTTACAAAGAAATTGATTCTATATGTGAAAGAACAAGAAAAATCAGAGACTTAAGGGATCCTTCTCTATATCCTTTGATTAATGAAAAGATGCATGGAAAATGGAAAATGGAAAATGGAACAAGTTTAACACACCTCTACATTGTGTTGCTTACATTTTGAATCTAAAGTGGTATGACACAGAAGTCACGAAGGAGGCTCAATATGAGGACAGAGAAGTAATGACGGAAATTTTGGGTTGCACTGAAAAAAATTATGGTCGAGGAGAGAAGGCTTCTTCTATCAAAACTCAGTGGAACATGTTTTCACGTAGCCACAAGCAATTTTCTATAGTGGAGGCTCTCTATGATATGCGTGCAAAGAAAGATCCAATACAGTGGTGGTGGAACCATGGCAATGAAGCCTTAAATTGCAATCATTTGCAATACAATTATTGTCACAAATAGCTAGTTCATCATCTTGTGAGAGGAATTGAAGTACTTATGGTTTCATTCATTCATTGAAGAGGAACTGACTAGGATCAAAGAAGGTAGAGAACCTGGTGTACATTCATAACATGCTTCGTCTTCTTTCTTGTGTAGACCCAGGGTACAAGGAAGGTCCTTCCGCAAAATGGGACCAAATTCTACTTGATGGAGCAGCAGACATATCCTTGAGAATGACGTGCTTGACACAAATGGCCTCAATGATTTGCCCTCTATTATACTCCCTGTAAAGGAGCCACAACTTGAGAGTGATGTGTATCGAGAGAACATCTTCGAGGAGGACCTAGAGGACATAATTGATGTGGCAATTGACCCTATTGTATCAAATGAGATATGATTCACATTTACATTTGTGATTTTTGTTTTTTGCATGCTTATTTGTAGGCATTTCAATGCATTACAAATTACAATGTACTTTTGACCCTTAATATGATGAGATATTCATTCATTCAAGCTATATGGTTGGCTTGTATATTACTAGTATTGTATAGAATATATTTCATTCGCGTAGTATTGAAATAGTATACATTTCTCTAAATAAATTACAGTATATGTATGTGTGTGTATATACATATCTGTGTCTGTGTGTGTGTGTGTGTCTGTGTGTGTGTGTGTGTGTCTGCTGTCTCCCCATACCCACCTCCTATTTTTCAAAAAAATGGCATACCCGTACCCATACTCATCTCCCCATACCTATATCCATACCCATCTCCTAGCAACTATGGCTTTAAATAGTTAAACATGTTAAGACATTACTATAACACTTTCTCAAAACAAATTTGAAAGTGTTAAAACATAAAACATGTGTAAACAATAAAAAATAGACAATTACCAGCCTGAAATGGTGTGTTTGTGTAGCCAGTATCCATAAGACAGTAAGTGCATTCAACCAGTGTCTTGAATTGAAATTCCAAATTCCTCAGTTCTTGATGAATAATTTTCTTTAATTGTAAAAACAATCCTTCTTCATGATAGTCATTACTTGCAATCCAGTAGAAATAGGACAACAAACAGACCGTAATTCTTGAACTGTAGATTCCAGAATCTAAACTAAGAAGGCTGTTGGTAAAGTCCTTGCATACATGAAGCAAATGGATTTCAAATTGATGTCCTTACATAGCATACCAGTATCTAACGAACACATCCAAGAAAATGTATAAACATTCCACATTTCACGGGAGGTGCCTGGAGATTGGGTCAGCAACAGGAGTTGTTAGTTCCAGAAAAAAGTTGAAGCTCTGGATGCTGTTTGGGAGTTTTGACTCTGGATCACTTACCCTAACAGGGTATAACATTAATCCACTTTCTTGATGCAGGAATTTGGTATGCATTCCGCCAACATTTATAGACCTCTTGCTGAGATCACTCAGCAGGTCAAGAGGAGTGATCAGATGGTGCAGATGTAGTTTAGCCATAAAAACAGACATAAAGACAGAAACATCAGGTCCAGGGCAGAGATCAGATGGTGTAGACTTCGTTCTAGCCATAAAAACAAACATCAAAACAGAAACGCAAGAAGCACACTCAATACACTGCAAATAACATGAGACCACCAAATGAACAGTAATCTGAGACAAGACTCGTGACAGAATAACCCCCACTCCCACCATATAAGGTGTCAGGATAATTAGATACACATTTCATGTACCACATAGAAACTTGAAAATAATCATGCCAAAGGTGAGGCCATCTGTGAAATATTACCATGACATGGAAACACCAGAGCTTCCATAAAACCATTTTCTTGATACTATAATGCACGGCCAGAACATAGGCTAGCGCTAGACAAAACATATTATATTATTACTATAGTTATAATTCTAAATGCATGTCATGTTCTATTATCGTGAGGTTTCCTTCTGTGTACAGGGAAGAAGCTTAGTATTGCTGTTTCTCTCCATTAATTTCAGATACTTATATTAGGTAGGGAAAATCAGTAATTGCTGCTATCAACAAGGGAAAAAAAAATCAAGGATGTGAAAAAAATTTAAAGGCTGCATAGGTTTCCCATTGTGATATTAACTGTTGATGTTACCATGAAATGGTGAATATTATCAGAACAGCTCAAAAATACATTGTTAAAAGTCTAAAGTGAAAAACTGACTTACTAGATCATCGAACAATGGAGACTTACCCAGAGATAGAAGAGAAAGCAGAAACCTTTGCCGTGCTCTCGTGATGATCCTACAGAGGAAATTGCACAAATATGAAAGGTGAAGGAAATACTTTTGGAATGTGAATTACAAATTTAGATTCCAGGCTGAGAAGCAGCACTGTTGACAATTATCAGGAATCCAAAGCAACTATTCATGAAAAAAGATGATTCAAGGACTAAAGCTCACAGGCTAAGTACTAGAAAATGTTCTTCATTTAACCATGACTGGAATAATTGACTTCAATCATTGGTGCCTTGATGGTAGGGATAAGCATGCACATTTACATCAAACTAAAGAACTGGTTAACTCCTAGTTTGACACATAAGATACAAATAAGGAAATTACAACGTCCGCAGATGACAAAAGTAGGTCAATTGAACAATAGCTAATTAGAAGTGCTGAAAGGACCTCCAACAACCATAAAATAAAGTATCTAAAACTAAAGCTAGGAAGAAATAAAACAAAAGGGTGGGTGAATCTGAAGGGCATGCCCTAGGCAAAGTCAGTATATACAAAAGCCATATAATAAGATATAATACTGCAAAAGGAAGACACCTGCCAAAAAGAATTGTGAACAGAGCCGAGAGAAGGGATTCGATGAAGAACAAAGATAAAGTTTGTGTATTATAGGAACAGCCGGCATCCTCATTGACCACAAGGAAAGGGAAAATGTTAAGTCCGATGACGCCCTAGAGATAATGACATGGACTAAGAGGGGTCAACTGAACTATCTTGGGAGGAAGCAGGGTGCTCCTACCAATGGCTCTCCTAATGGCCATGGCGCCAAGGCTAACAGTCTTCCAGATGTTGAGAGAAAAAGGGCAATTCATGTCTGCATTGGTGGTTTGAACCGTGAACAGGAGAGCATAGTTGATCCTCTACAATGGGTGAGAGAAGTAGAAGTAGGAGGCACCTCCTTTTGGTAATCCATGCCTAGTAAGAATGCATGTCTTGCCTCAACCAAGGAACTTGTCAAAAAAATAGGAGCATTTCCTCAACAGGTTTTTTGGTTATATGCTCAGTTCTCAATTCTAGCATTGGTTAACACAATGTTGGCCCTGCCTTAAAGGAATTCTGGCGTACATAATCCCAACATCATTCCACAAAGCTCATATATTCTTGGGGATTTTAATATGTATAGGCCTCCAACCCTTTAACCCCACACACATCAAGCTACAAGGTTGTATTGACATCTTACTATGCATGTGAACAACAATCCAAATCGTCCTAGTATATTGTAAAGATAACATTTGTTAGACAAGGTTGCACTCCTAACCCTTATTTATATCTCCATCACTATGTCCATGTAGTACATTATTTCTCCTCTTTTATAGATCTTTTGCTAGTGTTAATGTTTTATTGTCTTTACGAAGTGGTCTATATATGGCAGACATAACCCTAAGTTAGTTTGGATCAGTTAGTGGTTACATGTATGGCTAGTTAGCATTGGAGTCAAGGCAACACTAATAGGCTATGGGTTTAACTTACCCAATTCTAATTAAGCTGAGGCTATTTATATGGTCCTCATGTCATATCATGATTATCTTGTGTTGTGCAGTGGTCTACTATAATCGAGAGGTTACCCACTCAAAGTGGTATATTTCTCTTCGTGTGCTTGAAAGTTTGCCCACTTAAAATGGCATATCGAGCACTTTCATTCATTCATTTCCATTCTGTTATTTATTGTTCTGCAAGTATTTCTTGTCTCAGCTAATCTTGCTGAATTTTTATAAAATAACTTAATAGACAACCTTACACTTTGCCTCGTGATTATTTGTTGCAAGAAAAAATTACAAAATTAAACATATCTACAAAATCAAATGTAATAAACGAAAGACAATAATAGTTTTTTGGGTATTCCCCCATTAATGGGTCAAGAGTAAGTAATGACTCTTTGCTTAGGTGACAGAATGCAGTTTGGATTCCACCTCCAGAGTGGTTTTTCAAACTGAATTTTGATGGTGCAGCAAGAGGAAACCCTGGCGCCTCTAGTGCGAGATGTATCGTACAAGATTGTTTAGGCTCTCTCATTAGGGCAGCTTCTTTAAAGCTGGTTGATGGTAGTAATAATGAGGCTGAAACCCAATCAGCGGTGTTTGGTATCGAGATTGTGATTCTTTGCAGGATCGACCACCTAATCATTGAGGGTGACTCAATGATTGTCGTGTCTGCTCTACGAAACAAGCACGTTGTGACTTGGAACATCAAGAATGTTTTGGTTAAGGCTTGGCAATTGTTGGATGCTCTTGTCTCTTGTTTGTCCATGCATTGTTATAGAGGAGGGAATACTCTTGCTGACCATCTGGCAAATAAGGGGATTGATCAATCAGATGAGCTAGTCATAGACAATGTGTTAAACCCATGACTTGGGTTAGATTTGGGTGTGTAAAAGGATGGCTTTCGTGGTATCCTTGTTTGGCAATCTTGTTGGGGGGGTAGTAATCATTATTTGCCATGGTGGCTATTATAAAACATGAGACATCTCTTCTCCGCACAGTTGGTTGATTTCCTTGGTGGTCGGGTGTGTGAGCATTTTTAGGATTGCTCTCCTTGCACTTTGTCAGTTGGCATCTGGTCCTTGTTTTGGTAAGTTGTTTAGCGGCCACTAGAAGTCACTAGTTCAGACCCTCTAGGCTTGGTGGTTTTGGTATTTGGAAGGGTCATGTAGTTGTTGACCTAAATGAAGGAATTGGCAAAGATTTTTACGGTCCTTTCCCTGCAAGCTGAACAGAGGGAGATGGCTTTTAGTGGAAGGATGCTTGATAGGTGTCTAAAGATGGTGTTCCAGATTCCTAAAGGGGAGCTTTTGAATGCAATCAAAGCAATTATTGGACCTGATTACCTACGATTAGTTTGGAAAATCAAAGTCAATTTGGATGTGGCCTCCATTTTCAAAAGTAATTGGCTGAGAGTGGTGAAGAATGCAACAGTGACCCATCAAGCGGTTGAATGCTTGGTGTGGCCTAGGCTTCAAGGTGGGTTGTCATCCCTTCTGGAGCGATTCGAGAGTGGGGATGGTTGCAAGCTCCCATTTTTGGGTACTAATCATTTGGGTCTTGTTCCTTTGTCTATCTTTCGGGACTTGGAGGAGTGTTTTGTGATCCTTAGGGACTATATGCATAATCTATAGTCTCTAATGTGGGAAAAGGGGATCGAGGAGACTGTGTTGCCTCCCTAGCATTTGGGGGGCTTTTGCTCCCATTCATTCATTGAATTGTATTTTGGACCATTTTACTTCTTGCGAGGTTGTGGCTGCAGCCAAATTCTTGGTGAATTTTTGTGGTGGGAAAGACTATTTGTTGTTGTGCAGGGCTAAGGTTGTGGGGGATGTTTCTAAGTATAGGGATGGTCCTATTACGCAGAGGGTGGTGACTTCTTTTCACATGCAACGACAGATGCAAAGTATGTAGAATTTGGTTGGGTTGGGAGTTATTTTTACCTCACGGGGAAGAAATAGAGTGAGAATGGAAGGCCCCCAACAGGGCAATGGCAAAACGAGGAAGAGTGGAGGGGGTCGTGGCTCTGGGCAAGGGCACAGACGTAGGTGAGGCTGGCACAAGAGGTCTGGTTCTGGTGAGGATAGTAATCAGCTCACGACTGGTTGCCTTTGATATCTTAAAGGCTCAATGGGTTGCGGTCTTTCGGGTGGCGATGGAGGTGTTGGTCCATTGTCTGTAATTTATAGGGCTTGTTGTGACAAGTCAATTTACCCTAATGTTTCAGGCTTGGCCCAGTTTTGTGATTTGGCTTTTTGTCTTTGTTGTGGTTGGTTGTTGATTTCGGGGTTTGTCCCCCATTTGGGCTTTGTTTTTCTATGGGTTTTTCCCTTGGTGGGTGGAGAAGTGTGGTATTCACCTTCTTCCTCCCGGATTTTGTAAATCTCATATTTTATCAATGTACAAGTGAGGGTCTCTTTAACCCTTAATATCTATCCAAAAAAAGGGGGTAATAATTGTCCATTGAGTTGTGATTAGATGAGTCGTCTCCATACAAAAAGCCCGTGCTCAAACCCCAATGGGTGTAAAGCCTCTGATATTTATACATTCTAGTAATTTGGTTGGCCCATCAGGCAAGGGGCACCGTATTGTTGTGCCTTAAGGAAATATCTAGTGATATTGACAACAGCAATGGCTAGGTGCAAGTCAATGGTGATTTGATGGAGCCATATGCAACAATCATGGCATCTAAGCCACAATGCTTCATCCACACCAAGGAAACGCAGTACTTTAAAAAATGGTAGATAATCTATCAAAGCTGACTCAAATAGTAGTTAAGCAAGTGGTTCTGCAACTCTTGACTTTATTTTATGCATGAGTGTTTGAATGCTTGTCTCAGCAATGACCCCGAAGGATCAACTGCTGCACAAGATTGAGTTTAAGGAAAATCACAAGCTTCTAAAGGACTCCTTATGAAAATGCCTCTTCAGGACAACTGATTTAAGGGTTTTCTTTCCATCTAATTGGTTCATACTGGCATATCATATGATAAAATTAATACATCAGCAACAACAGTGAAAACTGCCATTTTCTTTCTTTCCCTGGGGTATCGAAGTGGTATTCTTTCGCTAGGGTTTCGAAGTGATATCAAAGCACATGTTTAATGGGGTTTGAGTTTGTGTGTAGTTTCGTTGCCTAAATTGTCCAGTAGATGACGGAAATCTATATAATAGCATTCAATTGGAGTTGGAGATCATATCTGATACATTTTAATACACTCAACAGACATTAAATTACTGAATAGAGATGCACATTTGCAATTATATATCAGATATATAGTTCCAGCTTACTCCTAAAAATGGGAGCTTAACCTATAAAATATTATAGGTTAAAACTTTGTTTGAAAAGGATGTTACGGGTTTCATCTTCGTTGTTTTCACTCAACATTCAACTCAACTCACTCATTCTACTCTACCCAATTATGACATTTGAACCCCTGCCAATTTTTCAAAAGCAGCTCTTTACCACTTTACTGAATCTTGAAAACCTATTATACGTGTTGAAATCAAAGTGCTATAAAATATGAATAGGCACAAGGTCAATTGGTTATTGATCAGCTCAATGGCTTTGGGATCTAGGGTTTTATCTGGCCCTAAGGTTGTATGGTTTTATCAAGCTTGATGGAATTAGGGTTTAATATTTTAATCCGCTCAAAGAGTTTAGGATTTCCAAATCTATTCAGCTGAAAAGGGTTTAGGGTTTAGGATGGAATGGAATAGGGTTTAAGATTTTATTCAGCTAAAAGGGCTTAACATTTAGAGTTCTCAAAATGGTGTACGGTTTAACGTTTTATTCAGCTCAAAAGCCTTAGGGTTTTATTCAGTTCGAAAGGGTTTAGGGTTTAAGGTTTTATTATGCTCATACGCGTTAGGGGTTGAGATCTGGGGTTTTATTCTGCTCAAAAGGGTTTACCGTTTAGTATATTTCTTCATCTTAAAGAGTTTAAGGTTTAGGGCTTTAAACGACTAAAAAGGTTTAGGACTTAAGGAATTTCCAAAGCAATTAACCAGGGGACTCTGCATAACATGAAGTCCAACAATTCACTAATGAAAATTATTAGATTAACAAACTAAAATTACTACACTAGCAAACAGATAAGACAATACCATCCTCAGACAATCAGAGTTTCCTGATACATCAAATTGAAACGGTCTTTGATTAAGCAATTAAGAGAAAATCTATAAATAATTACCTGGTGACTAGATTGAATAAGAGACAGAATTTGGGGATCTCTCTGCAGATTGGTGTAGACGTCCAAAGCACTGCGTTTCAGCAATACTAAGGCTCTGCGTATTGCCATGTTTACTGCTTTCATTGAAATAAAAATTCACAGTTTTTTTTCGTTCGGTGTCATTTTTTTAAGTTAAGCCTCGCGCCGTTTTTGAAATGGATGGGACTCTTACATCTATTGAATTGATTACCTATTCATTTCTGAGTAAGTTATTTTGGTTTTTTTTTTGGATTTTTAATGAGGTTTTTTTAATATATTGTTGGTACGAGTGTACGGATGATCGAATTCCCTCATTTTACGGTTAAAGTTTTAGTATTTATTCATTAGTCTTTATGAGTGTGGAGATAATTAGTATTGAGGTTTGAGGAGTATTTATTCAATCGCTGGTATGAGTGTAGAGATGATCAAACTCATTCACTGTGGTGTTAATGTTTGAGGTGTATTTATTTTATTGTTGCTATTAAATGTGTAGAGGATTAAATTTTTTCAGTGTAAAGTTAAGGTTTGAGGAGTATCTATTTTTCTATCGGTATGGGGGATATGAATAATTAAACTCCTTCAAATTTATGTTAAGGTTTGAGGAATATCCATTCCTCAAGATTATCTGAGACTCGAATCTGAACTTATCCCTTGTAATGTATTATTGATCCCTACCATGAGATATTTTTAAAAAGTGTGGTATAAATAAAAGTCTGAGCCTTCTCATTCCTCATCTAGCAAATATCAAGCAAACACCTACTAAATCTAAATCAATCAACTTCACAAGCACTCTATTCTACCCTATTCACCCCTATTTTCATATCAATCATACGAGCAATCATATTACAGGTTTGAAGCATTCAAAGAGCACCTTGTGAGAAATGTTTTTTAAATTACAAGTTATATAACTACATGCATCATCATATAACATATTGCACCCTTGTGCACACACTTTCCCACATACAAAGGAGAACTATATAAGTATGAGGCCCTCCTTGGAGTATTAGCTATGTAGGCAGTTCCCTTTGATTGAGGGGTCTTTGAGTCAGTTCAACACCATGAGCCCACTAACCTATTTTTTAGCATACTCATTATAAGGGTGAACAATGGTGAAAAGTTAGGGTTTGATCAATCAACGAAAACGGATAAATTATATCCCATATATGAATACATTGGTAGAAAGATAATAGAAAACTTAAAATAAGGAACTTGGTCGCATCTAGATCCATTCATTATTTTGTATTAGACACCTACATTATAGTCAGACACTAACATCGACAGTAATGTCCAGATCTAATGATAGTGTCATCGCTACAAAAGTACAGTTTCCAAAATCTAATGACTAACACAAAACACTTATCTTGCATACTTTATACATATTTCCAATCTAGATTTGCCCATGCATACAAATCCAACTAAGTACCATTGTTTCTTATTTATTGTAATATATTTCAATAGTTGTACTTTATTATTTTTAGCAATTTCAGTTGTATCAATTTAAAATATTATTTATCCAAGTTTTTTTATTAATTAGCTTATTATAGATTAGTTTATCACCCTTGTGTTAGAACATTTCTATATTCTTAACCCTATACCCCCACTTCTAAATATAGGGTTAAACATGGTAAACTCTTAGCACACATTGCACATAAGACTGTGTACCAATCAAGTCTTGGAATACTTTTGTCGATGCACTAAAGGATGAGTACCACCCCCTCATTCACTTTGAAGATGACTACATCATTCTAGCAATTATGTTAGTGTAAGGAGTAGTCGGTGGAAAACTACACTAACAAGTTCCATGACTACATTGTGTGGTTGCACTGGGATTTTATAGAGTAATGTAAGGTGCTAAAGTACATTAGTGGAATATGACCTTACATTTGTGCAAATATGGAGTTCTTTAATTCATACACATTGGGGAAAACATATCATAATTCTTTCAAAATTGAGGCCAAGGAAAAGATAGAGTACAAGTTCGTTTCTTCATCAAGTGTTATGTGCAAGAACACTATCATGCATAGCACATCATCTCCTCTTATTGCACATAAGCAAAACATGTTATGCAAGAGTGAAATATTGAAGAAGGTTGGGCATTAAAAAAATACTTCAATGTCAGCTATGATAGTTAAAGGAAAGAATTGGTGAAAAAGGTGCCACCGACACTACACAAGCTTGCATAATAATTTTGAATGTCTTGCACAACAATCTTTGATTGTGTCATTTATATCAGGTCCCATGCAAATGGATGACATTGATTTAGATGTTACGATCTTATCCCTTACGTGAATACCATTAACACCTCTTAGGAATGGGAGTGTTTCTTACAAAGCAAGTTTTAGGTGAAGGGTCGGCCTTTCCATGTCGTTATTAATAGTGGGAGCTAGAAGAACATCATTACACAAGGTAAAACCCAACATCTTTGCCTCACCTCTACCACCCATCCAAAATCATACTCTATAAGAGGGTTATAATAAGGGAAGGATATACAAGTCTAGTAGTAATGGACTTTTTAGTACAAATTCAAGCCCATAAAGGACAATGTCAAATGTAACATTTCATCATTTGAAGTATGTGACATATTTCTAGGAAGACTATATTCATATGATTGAGAAGCTACATATCATGTCAAGTTACAACCATTGACTATTCATGTAAAATTTTGCTTATTCAACCTTTTGGAGTTAACTCCATTGATTAAGATCACTTTGGTCTCTACCAAATAATGTCACATGTTCATATTGCACACGTAGAAATTTGTGCTAGTCATGATCTACCCAAAGCACTTGCTCAATAAAGCAAGTGCATTTTAGAAATGAGCCAAGTTGAATAAACACCATCGTGATAACAATAGCTCAACAAGTTAATGTAAAAATACAAGGACACCTTTAGCACATTATGCAATGAACAATCACATTGATTTTGCTCTTAGATCCACTCTACCAAAGTGTTTACTATATCGCATGTCTATTTGGGATAATGATGAAGTATGACATCAAATCAAATAGCTTCTTGATCAAGGCAAGATCATGCCTCACTCTTCTCCTTATGGAAGCTCTATAGTCCTCGTGCCAAAGAAATATGACCCTTGGTGTCTTTACATTT
The DNA here is from genome assembly GCA_037957365.1 of Torreya grandis. Taxonomy (NCBI): domain Eukaryota; kingdom Viridiplantae; phylum Streptophyta; class Pinopsida; order Cupressales; family Taxaceae; genus Torreya; species Torreya grandis. The sequence goes on from JARHVA010006580.1 coordinate 242,053, forward strand.
ACAATCACGAGCTAAACAAGATAATGATGAAGAATTAGTTCATGATTCCATGCATTAAGTACCTCTTAGACTAGCTCAAAGGTGTACAATATTTCACCAAGATCAACCTAAAGTTAATTTATCATCAAGTTCTAGTCCACCCTAAGGATGTTTGGAAGATAACATTTGAGATTAGGGAAAGATTGTATAAATGGTTGGTTATGCCCTTTGGATCGACCAATGTGATGGTAACATCCATTTTCTCCATGGATGATCAACTTGGGCCCTTCCTTAACTCCTTCATCGTCTTATACTTAAATGACATCCTCATCTTCAGCAAGACTTGGGAGGAGCATGTGGAGCACATTTGTGCATCTTAAACACTCTACATAAAAACAAGTTGCAAGCCAACTTAAGCAAGTGTATATTTGGTGTTGTCTTGATTCAATAACATGGGTTACGTCATTGACTGTAGAGGCATCCATGTAAATCAAAATAAGATCAAGGTAATCCAAGATTGGCCAACTCTGCACAATCTCATTGAATTGAGGATTTTTATTATACTTAATAACTTCTATCATGGGTTTGTTATTAGATTTTCACACATATCATTTTTTTCCTAGTTAAATAATATGCACCAAGGTAGAATTCTAGTGGACACTTACACAACAATGCGATTTTGAGAAGATCAAACAACACCTATGTATATCTCTAATATTAACAATGTCATAAATTGTGAATTCCTTCAAGATTCACATTAACACATATGTTTATGCACTCAACATAATACCCATGTAACATGGATATGTGGTTGCATAACATTAAAAAATGTCCAGTGTCACAGTTCAATAGTACTCCACCTATGATAAATAATTGTAATCTATTGTGCAATTAATAAAGCAATGGTGGCACTACGAGCTGGGTAAAGAGACAATCATTCATTCAGATCGTAATCCACTTCAATTATTGTAAACACAAAGTAAACTAAATAATATACATTACATGAAATGGATAACTTACCTACAATAATTCCATTTGGCGATAAATCTCAATAAGATAAGGATGATAAGGCTAAAAATTGCCCTAGTCAATCATGGTCCACACACTTGTCATAGTGTTGAATACATGTGATCATAATTTCAGTGACTGGGTAACTCTTTACTCAGTAGATAGGGACTTCATAAATGCCTATACTACCCTTATGTAAGTGAATAACTTTGAGAGTTTTACAAGTCCGATAAGCTTCTGTATAAGCTTGGATATCTCTGTGTTCTAGAGGGCACACCTAGCCAAGGACACATCTTGGATGTACACTATGCCAAAATAGCATGATACTTTAGCATTATCAAGACACTGACAACATTAAAATAACAATTTTACTAGCCACATATTCACATAGTTTTTTTGAGCACTACATGAAGTATTTCATTGCTTGTTACATCACCAAGCCCACAAACTAAAAGTTAAGACCTTACACACCTTTTTTCAATTCCTTATAGGCCATGGGAATCCATCAACATGGATTTCATGATTAGATGGCCTGTGGCATAACGCCATAATAATTATGTTTGTTGTGCTGGATATGTTTTCTAAGACAACCATCATGGTTTCCTTCAAGAATAGCATCAACGTGCACTCTTTCTTTAACCATGTTTGTTTTCATTTTAGATTGCCAACATATATTGTGTATGGCTATAACTCACATTTTGTGAGTCACTTATGGCAAGCATTAACTGGACATGATGGATACATAGTTATGTTGGTCAATTACATTTCAATCCCATAAAGATGTACAAATGAAAGTTTTTAAACACACACTTGGTCATATTATACACATGTAAAATAATGCACACTTGCACAATTAGAATTATAATTTTCCATACATCCAAATATGCCTATAGCAAGGTTTTGCACAACTCTACAAGGCATAGTCCATTCTAGACATGTCTTGGGTTCCAACCAATGACACCCTTGGACACCTCCTATTGTGCACCATCTAGAACTGAGTCATGCTCATAGGAATAAGAGGTGGATAAAGCACAAAAAGGTTTTACAATAGATCCAAAACACTCATCAACATGTTTAACAAATACTCTTGTGCCAATAGATGAATTATAAAGAGTGTCATGGCATATATCACGCACATCATGAGTTCAAGGTGGAAAATAAGGTTTATGAATGCTTCATAGGTACACACTATAAGATCAAGGTCAATTCAACCTTTCTATGAACAGTTGAAGGAAACAAATTTATTCTTGACCTCCCACAATACTTGTGTTTGCATCCAATTGTCAACATGGAATTTTTGAAGCCATAATACCCTCATTTTCTTGAGCTAAATATAGTAAAACATCATTAAAATTTGGATCTTGAACAAGCCAATCCAATGCCAATGGATCAGATTATTGAAGTGACAACAATGTGCACCCACTGAGACACACATTAGTTGTTCTGAGTGGGTAAGGTAGGGAACCACATTAATCATGCTAGGTGATATAACATTTATAAATTTCATGATTAGTTATCAAAATTGACTAAATATGCAAGAAACCATTGTTCCTAAAGAAAGGGTGAAATATTTATGTGCAACTTTTGCATGAGTCAATGTAATCCTCAATTGGATAGTGGATCTCACACGTACATGACATCTCACACTTTACACACAAGCTTGTGGTACCTTTTGATGATGCCATAATGTTCTATTACTTACCACATTGAAGTTTTTATCCACACACACCTTTTAATACTACACATATAGCTCCTTTAACATTGGCACATGTGTAAAATGTCATACCCTAAATATCACCAACTAAAATGTGTAAAAGAAGGCAATTTTTTCTTTTAAAATTTTTGCTATAAAACTAAGTTCACTCATATCATGTGCATTAGTGATAGGCATATTGAAAAGGTAAGTAACCACTTTAGGTTTTAGCTGGTTTTTAAAACAACATTTCCCCTAGGATAACAAGCTAGTGTCCCTAAAATTTCATTAAAGTTTGCTTTAAAAGTATAAAACTCTAAATAAAGGTGCACTATACAATAATGTCAAGGTCAAAATAGTTTGTAATTTTGTTTACAAGTGTAGTTCCACACTAAGGCCATCCTAAATCAAATCCCACCTTTATAAAGGTTTATCTCGTTTAAAAGTTGCATTGAAAAAAAAAAATACGTGTGCCCACAAATAACCACTAAGGCAAATAGAAAAGTCAAAGGGCCTTTTGGTAGATTTAAACTCTACCATTGGATCAAATATAATCTTGGCCATTAGATGAAGGAAACCCTAATTTTTCCCTGATTATCTCTACGAGAAAACAAAAGCATATCTTATTCTTTCTCTTTTTCTTTTGCTTTGCAAGTTGAGTTCATGGAGAAGAGGAGAATATTGATTCATTATTTTGGAGGACTCTTTTTTTTGTGTTTAGGAATATATTCATTTTATATATGATTATACATATATTTTTTGTCATATATGTACAAGAATACTCTTAAAACTTTACATGTAAAGAGATATATAAACACGTATATCATCCCATATATATGTAAATGTATGTCTGTTTACACACACACACATGCATACATGCACATATATACATATGTACATACATACATGTGCAGATATACATATGTACATACATGTACATGTATATAGTATGTGTGTGTGTGATTATACATATAATTTTTATCATGTATGTATAAGAATACTCTTGAAACTTTACATGTAAAGAGATATATAAATATATTAGCCCTATATATGTATGTGTGTGTGTATTATATATATATATATATATATATATATATATATATATATATATATATATATATTGTGTGTGTGTGTGTGTATGTATGTATGTATGTATGTGTATATGTATATGTATGTGTGTGTATGTACATATGTATACATATATAAGTACATGATATAATATATGTACATATATATGTATACATACGTACGTACATACATATATACATACTTCATACACACATATATGTTTAAATATTCATTCAGCCACAACAAATTAACGTGAGGCTTCAAAAATTCAAATTTTTGGTGGGGCTCGACCTTGTAGCATAGGATTACAAAGGAGATTTTTACTTTCTCTTGTTAGTGGAATTACAAAACCCCAATATCAAACAACTCAATGAAAGCAACAACTACTTGCCTAAGTACTTAGGTGAGCAATAATGTAGCTTAAGCACAAAAACAACTAGAAAATAAAGAAACCAAACTATCTTTACCGCCCTTGTCAAATGATGTTTGTTTGTTGGCATATAAGTGTGTTCATGCTTGACTTTTGTGTCCAACGAAGTCCTTTGTCAATGCATTTGCCTTGTGGGCAACACCTCTCCTTGTCCACTTTTGGCTTGGATTGGCTTGGCTTGGCTTGTGCTATCAAAATGAGGCTTTCTAGAGACAATTTGGCATTAATTCTTTGCACAAAAAAACTTGTTAAATAATGGCCTTGGCACTTGTATTTATAGGATCTCCAACTAACCCTAACTCAAGTGTAGTTAAGTTAGATTTAATCTTGGTTAGGTTAGGGAGGGGACAAGCAATTAATATTTGGGATATAGATCCCATTTATTAAGCATGGCTCTTCATTTTTGAATTTAAGGCTTTTATGAAGATATTTCCAATTCCTTGACTTTGAGGTTGAGGGCATCATCATGACCTCATTTTTATTGAAATTTCCTTTTTAGAAAATAATATTTCACTAATTAAATGTAGAATTTTCACTTGAGTAGTTAATTCAATTTGCTTAGGGTTTTAGCATTTTAGGAATTGGTTAAGTGCCCCGCTTAATGGATCAAAAGACCAATTTGTCAATTTACCAGGTCAAAATTTGACTGGAGATGAATATGTGGGAGGTTACTATTGCATATAGGATAATGCCCCAAATAGGGATGCCTCAACATGATTATGGACACTAACATCTAATGTGTAGATGAAATTAGGACATTCAACAACTTCTAGGCTTAATTTGTGTTGTTTGGTAGGAACATAGCTGTGGCCAAAATGGGGTGTCTATAGTTTGCCCTTATTTGAGAAGGCATAGCAAGACACATACATAGTAACGTCTTTTCAAATAATGAAAATGTTATTGATACCTTAGATAATGCCCCAAAGGGTGATGGATGAGCCCTGGATGCCCTTTCAAGCGATCAGGTAGTAAATAGTATCATTGAATGGGCCCTTGAAAAGAGGAAAAATGACAAGGCCTGACTATAACGGGGGTGGAAATACTGATTTGCCCAAAAGTAGTTATAATCAATGGCATAATGATTTACCCTAGTAGAGTGGGTGAAACCAAATAAAGATTTTCTCAAAGGCTTTTATAATCATTAACATAATAAAAATGCCCCAATTGAGTGGGTGGAGTGGAATAATGATTTGCCCAAAGGCAGTTATAATCATTAACACAAAAAAAATGCCCCAGTAGGGTGGATAGGTCAAAAATAATGATTTTCCCAAAGGCGGTTATAATCATTGACACAATGGTTTATCCCAATAGAGTGGATGGAGCGGAATAAAATATATGATGCCCTAATAGGGAAATATACAATGGTAATCGATCAAAAATAATTTACTATGTGCGGGTAAATTAGAAAAGGGAGCTCATGCAGTAAATCTATAAACAAAGTTATGTCAAACTGGCATAGAATATCACCAAGAATCTAGAGGAAATGGTTAGTATGAAGATACACTCTTGAACTAGCATGGGATAGGTCTAATAAATAACACTATTAAATGGGTCTATAAGACACCCACTAACACAGTCCTATAAAAAAATAGTGAATGTAGAATCAAATGACACAAAAAATGGACCACAAAGTCAAAAATAAAAGCTCCTAAAATGAATGACAAGAAACTTTAGGCCATGGAGGGTGAAAAAATAATTTTCCAAGCTATATATTCACCCCATGGGGTGAATTTATTTATTTTCACCCAAACCCTTTGAAAATTTGTAGCTATGACCTTACAAGAAAAAGTGACAAGAAATGGTGTGTGGACGAGGATAGAGGCATGTGAGTGAACGAGTGAGGGAGCACAGGTAACCACCATACGATGGACCTCTAGTAAGTGACCTCACCTTAGCCTTTTATTGCATTTATTATTCATTTAATTATAGTTTTAGGGTTCAAACAAGCAAAGTCATCATTTTTTATGGAAGGGAAAATGATGACTTTACCAAGAAATCAATAACTTTATACAAAGTCACCATTTCTAAAAATGGTGATATCACCAAAACATAGTGGAAAATGCCAAAATGGTGATTGCTCTCATTTTTAGGTGAATTCACCATTTTTATAAAAATAAAAATGATGAATTCTCCTAAAAATGGTAGAAAATGCCAAAATAACGACTTCATTGTTTGGGAAAATGGTGACTTCATCCTAAAGGCAAAATAGTTAACTTTAGGAACCCAAAAGGCATCTAACCTCTAGGAAAGAGGGGCAAATAGGTTTGGTAGGGTAACTATAGGTTATATAGTAGCATAGATATAGCCTAATGCTAATATATTTGTGGTTGCAGGAGTGGATCATGATATTGACAACATAGGAGTGGCATTCTCATTGCGTGTGGATGCCACATATACAGATAGTGGAGATGATTGCATTCTTGTAGGCCATAGATTTTTATGATGTGGCATGGATGCCTATGAATTGCATATATCGAGCATACTTGATTACAATAGCAGAGCAGTGACACTCAGAGGTTTCTACATTTTACGTACTAACATGGAAGGCTATAATTACGCTTGAGGATACCTAGAAGATATTCAAGTTACCCATGAGAGGTTGTAGACTATTCTAGATAGATCCAACATGATAGTAGGTGGTGATGGATGACTTGATGAGCTTCTTAGATATTCTCATGGTATATGAGAAGGTTGATATTGATCTTTTAGAGACATATACAGATTTGTGGCTAGATGACCTAGCCCTAGGGGATCCCCCACCACCAACATTGATCGATAGGAAGGTTGTTGTACTAATAGCCATTATCAATGACATATTACTTCCTAACAAGAGTGACCATTTATTTCACATGGGCTTGGGTAGAGTCATTTGATTAATGATGGATGATGCAACTAAATTTGCTTGGGGGACTATAGTTTTGGCTTACTTGTATAAATATTTACACATGATGGCCTACTAAGGAGGCTAGAGCATTAGAGATTATACACTACTATATATTTGGGGTTGGGAACATATAGCCATAAAGTGGTTAGTTGTTTAGAGATCCTTATGAGCCATTGACTTATGGCTACGTTCACAAAGGTATAGGCCACAAGGGACATCGTGATGAGATATACCACAACTAGTGAATGTTTGATGAGTTGATGACCGATTCCTTCATTTAGAAACCTTATCTTCCATACCAAATTTAGTGGCTATGGGATAAATGGTATACTAGATTTATGACTACTAGATGCTTCCTCATAGGGATACATAATCATATTATTGAGGAGTATGAGCCAAATTAGCCACTATGATAGTTTGACATGTTACAAGATGTTCCTTAAGAGTTAAGGTGGTTTGCACATGCTACTTGAGAGATTCGTCACACTACCCCCATAATGCTGAAGAGCATAGCAATGAGCAATTATGAGATAATGCCACAGGTTCCATGGGCCTACGTAGGAGGCCCTACAGATGTAGGTGTGACATTGGAGTATGTACATTAAGGCTGACAACCCCTAAATAAGCACTAGAAAGGGTGGATAGGTACATGGTCAGGGGATGATAGATGTGGATGAGGTCGAGGTTGAGAGGAGTATTGGGGCTAGTGATAGTGGTAGTAGTTGGCACAACAACGAGGGTGAGGGTGATGATGATGAGGGTGATTATGGAGGGGATGATACCCAAGCCATGATGGTAGATCCAAGATCTACGTGTATAATAGGTAAATTTGTTAATCTAAGCTAGGTAGGGCCATTAGGCACAACTAGGGTAGCCAGGGACAATGTTATTTTAGAGGAGGAGATAACAGCTAGGGTAGGCAAGATACAGGGCTTAGAGAAGAAAGTGGGAGATTTATAGGCTACACTGAATATCAGGGATGAGAACATGACTTAACTTCATTCAAAAATCACCCAATCAAAGGTAGAGGTGGCACAAATGGTCTAGGTATAGGCATAAATATAGGTAGATCAAGATTAGGGTATATCAAATAGGGATCAGGCCCAATCAAATATACAAAGGATCCAACATGAATAAGATGAGGCTCATAGAGCCCACACACAAGAAATTTTCTCATAGGTGGTACTCGAGAGCCTTTGAGCTAAGGATGAGGCCTCTTATTATTACAAAACATATGAGACCATAGTCCCTAAAGACCAAGAAATAGTTATGTTTAAGGTATGGGATGCATAGAGGGTTGGTAGTAGGTCATCTTGGTCCAAGACCAGGACACATAGTACAACAACATTAGCTCAGTCAGTTTAGCAACCATGACCACTGCCATCACTAGGACAACCAGGACCACCTCCTATAGGACCTATGGACTTGTAGAGTCAGAGATGATTGTTAGAGATTTTTGGCATTTTTGTATTTTAACATTGTGATATCAATATATTCATGATGCATATGACATTATTTTACGAGATATACTGACATTCATATTTGGTCCTAGAGGTCTTTATATACAAACTATTATTCTTTTGATATACGTGATGCTCTATTGGTTACCATGTTGATCTTATGTTTAGATGTGATGATTTAACATTGTGGATGTTTATTTTTAGTTAAATATGTATGCTCTTTCATTTACTGTATTACCATGCATATGAGATGTTGCACTATTTGTATCTACTTATGTTATATGATTCATATATGTGTTTATTTAGAGATGCATGTTTGTATTAGCACATAATATAATCATTGGGATTTGGGTGATTATGGGTTTGGATTGGTTTGGGATATGCCAATTGTGAATAAGGAGAAGTACTACCCACTTTATTGATTGATAGATCCATTGGCCTAATTATTGTTATAGCTTGTGATATTATGCATCATAATTATATACAAATGTAATAACAATGTATATCCTAAGCATGTAAATAAACTTAATTTAAATGTAAATGTAAATAACTTAAAAGTAAGATATGAATAATCAAATCCCAAGTGTAAATATAAGACAAATAAAATAAGTTTAGGAAGAAATACAAATATTCAAAACTTAAGTAAAAGATATAGTTAATCTAGACTCAAGTGGAAATAAAATGTAATAGACCTACGACAACAAAGAAAAAATAAAGGTGTAGTCAAAGAAAAAAAAAAGAGAGAGGAAGAAACAATAACTAAACAACTAATTTAAAATAAAATAAAATTAGTCCACAACTAATTTTTAAAAAAAAGAAAAAAAAGGAAGAAATAATAACTAAACAACTTAATAAAAACAACCAAATCACTAATGAAAGGAACAAGGTTAGTGATCAACCAATTAATATTAACCAAACTAACAAAATGAACAAATAAACACACAAACAAAGCCAACATAAAAATTTAGTCATTAACCAATTAAAATAAATGAAGATAACAATAAAATTAAGGCAAGCAACATCAACAAACAAGCTAAAGCAATGCAATAAACAATGAAGTTCAAACAAGAGCAATAAATAACCTTAGCCAAGACAAAAGAATAAATAATTAACCTAACTCAAACAACTAATCTAAATCAAACAAAAGAATTAACAACCAACCTAAAACAAATAAACAAACAACTAATTTAAGGTAAATAACAAACAACTAATCTAAAGGAAATAAATAAACAATTAACCTAAATCAAACAATTAATCTAGTGTTAGTAAACAAATATTTAATCTAAAGTAAATGAAACAAACAACTAATCTAAAATAATGCAAAACAAACAACTAATCTAATTGTTTGTGCATGTGTAATAGAAGTGTTACACTTGGTAAAAGGGTTACCCATAGGCTACAAGGAACAACAACAAAGGTATGATGACAAAGGTTACCCCTAGGCTATAGGGAACAACAACATTAGACGGTCAAGGTGAAATAGAAGAATAAGGAAGGGGTGGCCGAGCTGAATCCATATGCACTAGGGAAGTGGATAATGCCTACATAGTCCCATAGACACAAGGTCCAACATGAACTTCACACCAAATTTAGTTCTTCCAAGATGTGGGATGGAAAAAAATTGATGATAAGTAAAATAAATTGCTCATAGAATAAAGTGGGTCAAAATGTCAAGTGTGTAAAACAAGATGAAGTGGGTTTTTGCAATCATGAAAGTGTCAAACATAAAAAACTTGTGAAACAGTGAGAGTGTGGGTTAAGGCGAAAACCACATTGAAAGATAAAAGATGAGTGGTCACAAATGAATTAAATTGGTAATTCATAGTGTTCACTATATCTAAGGTTTGGCATAAGAATGAGCTCGTAAAATGGTGATAGTGTAAATAAATCACAGAACAATAAAACATAAAATAAGTGGGGTTGATGCTCACAATTGTGAGAATATCAAGAACAAAAAGTTGTGAAATTGCAAGAGTGTGGTTTAGGTTAAAACCACACTAAAATACAATAGATGAGTGATCATAAATGAACTTGGTTCACAATGTTTACTATGCCTAAGGTTGAGGATGAGAATAAGTTCTCAAAAAAATAAGAGTGTGAGATGTCTATGACTCACAAAATGACAAGAGCATTGGGAGATAAACCTAGAGGAAGGAATGATCTAAGAGAGCATTGAATGAAATCAATCGCCAAAATTACTTGAACTAACTCCAAATGCACTAGGCAATTCGACATGGCCTACATAGTCCCATGGACACAAGGTCCACAATGGACTTCAGGGCAAATGTAGTTGTCCCATAAATGGGATGAAACACTATTAGAAAATGAAATAGGTAAATGGAAATTATCCTGACAAAAGCCATGGAAATGGTTTAGTTATACCTACCAATTAGGAGATGCACGTCCTGAGTGGCATGGATATAATCTAAATGGCCTAATGTTGAAGGTGTGCTTAGGAGTTTTCTAGCATATATCCATGTTTTTGGGGGTTTTCTAGGCATCTTAACTCAATGGATAACTACAAGACATAGAATGGGTTAACTCACAAAACAGTGAGAGCACCGCTTAGGTTACTTGCAAAATGGTGAGAGCATTGGAATAAGGGTGCCTTAGTGTCTCTATTTCAAATACACAATGCACACAAAAGTGACTCATTAAATGATGAGAGTGTTTAATAAAAGTCCTTGCAAAATGGTGAGAGTGTATAGAATAAGGGCACCTTAGTGCCTCTATTTCAAAGGCATAATACACACAAAATTGACTAGTAAAACAATGAACATTTATTAAAATTACTCACAAAATGATGAAAGCATGGAAAAAGGGGTGATCAAGATGACCTCAATGTAAACTAAGTGTTGCCTACATAGTCTTGAAGGACCTCAAGTCAATGTAGTTCCACTGTACAACAAAGAATCCGACTAGGTAACAACAAGTTTAGGAATAGGAAAATGGCACAAGTAATGGTATGGCAAGGTAAAGATTTAAAATAAAAGCAAAAGAAAGCATACTATCATCAACTAAGTCAATACCTTTGTGTGAAAGCATAATGGAATGATAAACAAATGGTGCCCCCAAGCAAGGCTATATGCAAGGGAATGACATGTGGGGATAAGATATCTTAGTATAAGTTACATGCTTTGATTTGCCCCAGTAAGGCAAAATCTATGAGCTTGGCCTAAAAGTATGAATGGATGGTGCCCCCAAGCAATGATACATGCAAAGGTAAGGATACACCCCCAAATATACTTGGCCTAAAAGTGCAAATGGGAACCAACTATGAATTTCCCCTACATAGCAGATTTGGGAAGGACACATTCCAATGAATTCTAAAATAATTGGCTCAAAGATTAAGGTGCCCCAAAGTGGGCGGATTAAGGATTGTTGACTAGGTTTAGGATAAGACAAATGTTTTTGAATTTTGGGGCTTCATATCTCTTTAGGAGATTGTAATCCATTTTAGAATGTTTATGTTTTTGAAATGTTTTGAATGTTTTTGGAATTTTTTGTGTATCTTAACTAATTAGAGATTGACAAGATCTTGCTAAAAATATGGCAAGAGCATGGGAATAGGGCATAAGATAACAACAAGGAAAGAAAAAGTGTAGGGGACAACAGAAAGGTATAAAAGGATGGTAAATCAAAATAGAGGGTAAGGCAAGGTAAATAGATTGAATGATTTTGTTGTTCTTACTAATGTGGATATGCTCATCCTAATCAACACATGATACAACCAAAATAGTCAATTGTTTAAATTGATAGCCCACACCTCTTTTGAATAGTTGCTCTATCAAGAATTTATTGTTGATTTAGATTCCAATAACACTATTATAATCTTATTGGTCATTGATTTTGTATCCTCCAAACTTTTAGACAAGATGTCTTTGTAGCCTATTAAATGAAAGTGTGGCCAAGGATGGTAAATAAGGATAAGCATTAGATAAAAGGTCTAATTTGGCAATGTAATATATGTCTAAAATATAGAAATGGATCGTAATGGAATATAAAATGGTTGGGTAATAAATGAAGATTTGGATTTTTAGCCACACACAATGTTGTTGATTCTGGATTCGACCTAATTTTGGTTGTGGTGGGGCCAAAGACTTCAGAATATGCTATCGATAGGACCACCAATTTTTTTAGTTATTTTGGCTTAAGAGATGATGCTATCTGATTATGTTGTAGATTATAAGATATACTAATGTTATCTTCAATTATGTCTTCATTAAGTAATGAATAACTATTATGCTTAGCTATTGGTGCCTCAAAGAGGTTTTTACCATTAAAGTTGTTTTGATTGTCCCATAACACCTCTAAGAAGATTTCACTAAAGAACATTAACTTTTGACTTTATTATCTTCTAAGACCTTAAACAAGTTTTCACTAGAAGATGTTGAGTTTGGAATTTGATTACCCCCTAGTGCCTTCAAAAAGTTTTCACTAGGTGATTGTTCTTCTTTTACATGAATGTGGTCTTGGTCTCCCTAATATTCTTCAACTGATATGTCACCATGGATGTAGTTAAATAATGTGTGATTCTGTTGGTCCCCATCGACACTTATGGGAGGTGGAATGTCAATATAATGACTAGGTTGGTTGGTGTTAATGGAAACTGAAATGGTAAGGCAACACAATCCTTGTAGAAGATACTAGGAGAACTTGTGTTGATGTTGAAGTAAACATCCTAAAAAATTGTGGAAGGATCATAAATTTATTCAAACTGATCTATAAGGAGTGTGTAACCAATGTTGTAACATCCAATAATATATTCTGATTTTAAAACTGAGTTTGACTCAAGGGACTCTGAATCTAATGTTGTGACTAATGTTGATTCTGATTTTGATGCTAAATCTAATATTGGTTCAAAAATAAAACTTGACTTTAATGTTAATTCTTCTTCTGTTGTGGAGGTAAAGATGTTATTTTGAATGTTTGGTATTGGATGAGTAATGTCCTATGATTGAACAATGGGATCTTCATAAATAGGATCATCTACAAAGGGTTGAATAAAGATTTTCTTGTTAATATGAATCCCTACAAAGAGAGGAAAAGGGTTGAGAAATAAATCCACAAATACTGGCTTGTCAAAATGAGGATCATTGAAAATAATGGACTGGTCTAAAGGTAGTTTAATAAAGACTATCATGTCAAAGTAAGACTCCTTATAGATAGGGCAATGGTTAACAACAAACTCCAAAAAGATTGACTTGTCAAAGTGAGGATCCTTAAAGAAAGGGAAAGGGTCATAAGGTGATTTATCAAATGTTAACTCATCATGAATAGGTGTTTTAACAAAAATATCAAGGATTGGTTGCTTGTCTTGACCTTGGCTTACCCTTATTTATAATATCTTAGACTTGGGCACACTTGGATACTTTATCATGACATACTCTAATGATGGCATATGGATAGGCAACAATGAACTATGTTGTAGATCAAAGACTGGCTCAGACATTAGATGTGTTTCTTATTTTTGAAGAAGATTATTCAATCATTCTTTAGGAAATTTAGATGGAAATCTGGATTTGGCCTTCAATGTTTTTAAAAGGGTTGCATCTCTATTTTGAACAAGCCATTTGTCAAATCAAATTTGAAAATGAGTTGGTGATGCACTAACCAACTCAGATGGGTGGGAATTATAAGGCAATGATTGGTGTGGTTATGTCTCAATCAAGGTTTGGACATGTTGTGTGAACCTCACATATCCATTAAGTGAATGGGCTTGAATCTCATGATACTCACAATATTCATCCATTCAGTACTAGGGAGGTTTGAGATCATTTTTACTAAAAGGTTGAGTATGTGGACACACAATTATGTTTGTTATGACTAATTGATAAAATATGTCTCATAGGGATTCATTGGGTAAATTTTCCACTTGGGGCCATGGTTGGTTTGAAAGGTTTGGTCCATGAAGTTAGAATTGTCCCAAATAGGATGGTCTTGATCTTAGTATTTGGTACGGATCCAAAGAGGGAAAACTAGGTCTTGGTAATTAGACCAAAGAAGGGTAGTTTTTGCATATGATAATTGACATGAATTTTCTTAGTAATTAGAAATTATCCCAAAGAGTGAGGTCTTTATCCTTGATAATTGGCATGACCTCAAAGAGTGTGAATTTGGTCTCAATAATTGGCATGGTTTTGTTTGGCATGGTCTTAGTCTAAGTAATGAAAGGGATTCGATTAACATGGTCTAAGTGGGATAAAAAATGACTCTAATTGGATTAGAATATGGGCCCAAATACAAAACTTGACTTGGCATGACTGTGTAAGTTGGTTGAAATACTTGATGTTTGGAAAATGTCTAGCTTTGAACATGGTCAATTTGGACATGAAACTTGACATGTGTGAATTTGGTTTGGTTTAATAAAATTGTTTAAAGTGAAAGAGACAAAGTAGCTTTGGTCTCAGAAAATGACTTGGTTTAGGTATATGAAAACAAACTTGGTCTGAGCAAAGTGAAATCAATCTTGAAAATAATTTTTGGTTTAATCACATGAAATAGGTCTTGACACATGAAATTAAGATAAACTTGACCTTGGCACAAATCACTTAATCTAGGCACATGTATGAAACTAATTGAAAATTTCAATCTTAAGTAACAAACTAAGAGCAAAGAGTAAAACATTCAAGCCCAAGTGATAGGTAAAACTCAAATGTAAACTAGTTGCACTTAGAGCCATACTTGAAAAATGAGTTTCAACCTTAGTTTGAGACTGTAAATTGGTTCAAGACACACCAAAGTAAAGCACTCCCAGGTCTAAGCAAATTTATTTATATCAAGTGAAAAATTGATCCAAGTTACACAATCCAAACATAAAAGATGAACACCCAAGCCCAAATTAAGTAAGACTTCAACGTAAACCAATTAGTTTGGGTCTGAACTTTGAAAGATGAATTTTTAACTTGGTAAAAAAGCCTCAGATATTCAAATGAATAATGACCTAGACTCAAATGGGTAACATAAATAAACCTTTTAGAACAAAGGTACACAAATGGTTTCAAACTTGGTTTTGAACAAAGTTAAATGTCTTGAAACAAATTGGGAAACATAAAAACATATATTTGAACAAGTGTACAAAAGCTGGTTTTCAATCCAAGGAAAATGTTTGGAGTGATTTTGACAGTGTAACACTTCTTGACTCAAATTGGTAGTAGTGGCATGTGATTAGTTTTAAAGTTTTTGACTCATTTTGGACACGGTTTTGATACAAAAACAATAAGAAAAAGCACCTAAGTGCACATCCTACCCTAAATACTGACAAGGTTGGATATTTTTTGCCAAAGTTTCCATTGATAAAATAATTCTCAAAAGGAATTAATTATTATTCCAAAAAAGTAAGAGTGCATGTAAGTAGATTTTTTAAGCCCCCTCCATTTCTTGAGCATTGATAAGTAGCACAAACTTAGAGTGCCAAAGCAACTCAACATTTGGCTAAATATTCTATGACAAGTGGGGTTGATCTAAATCTAAAGTTTTCAAAACATTTCTAGATGTTCCACATGTGTGGATAACATGAGGTAGTAATCATGTAAAATGAGTCTAAACTGCTAATTTGTTAGGCAATGGTCTAGTTTTTTGCATAACAAATTCATCTGTGTACTTAGTCAATTATGATGTATGGCTACCACATGGCCTAAGAACCTATTGGGATGGTCAGACTAAGCTCTCACCACTATCCCATCCAACAATATTCCTAATTTGTATATCCCACTAGAGATCGGGGTTGGAACAATGTTGAGAGATGAAACTCTAGGTCAAAGTCCTCCTAAAGTAATTGTGAGTAGGCTATGAACTCCCGCTCACAAGCCAATGCAAAAAAAGAAATAAATAAAAATAAAAGAACTTTAGGGTCATTTCTGATCACCCAAGTCAAATAAAGCTTGGGGAGATCATACACAACTTTTCTTCACTTCTATGACTCAACCAAACAAGAAAAAATGATGCACTTTTGATCACCCAAGTTCCCTAAAGGGGTTGGGGGAGAGCATACACATAAAGTTTTACTAAAAAGAAACTACTTTAGGAAAAGAAACTAAGTAATTTGTAAAAAAGGAAAACAAAAAGTAAAAGATCTTAGGAGCACTAATCTAGTGTTTTTGTTCTTTTTATATCACTTTAACAAAATGTGAAGTGAAGTTTGGCCCTTTGTGTTTGAACTTTTAACTTTGAAAAATAAAAAGTAAAGTTATTTTGTAAGTGGTTTTTAAGCACCAAAAAGACAAGTGTGAATGACTTTTAAAGTGATTAAAATCTTCTCCCTCTAACCTAGTTTCCTAGAAAAAAGTGTTAGGTGGTTCACTTGTGTTTGTTTTAAATAGTTAGTCCAAAACAATTTTCACTTTTGAAGCTCTCAGGTTTTTGACACAGAGTAAAGTTGCCATTTATAGAACATGGCAAAGTCATTATTTTCCTTCAAAAATAACATAGACAAAACATAGTTTTGGTGAAGTCACTGTTTAGTAGGCACAAAGTTGCCAATCAAATTAGTCAAAGTTGTGGTTCTCCTTAGTAAATAATGCAAATATAGAGGATAGTTACCTGATGAAGTCATCATTATCAAGGGATGAAGTCACTATTCTCAAGGATGAAGTCACTGTTTCCTTCTAATGAAGTCATTATTTCTAGAAAGGCATGTCATAGGTTGAAGTCACTAAAATAGAGGGGGTGAAGTTGTTATTTATATTGAAGTCATTGAAACCTAGTGGTGAATTTACCATTTTCCTAAAAAACATAGTTGAAAATAGAACACAATAAACTAGTGAAGTCACCAATAAGTAGTGGTGAAGTCATTGAAATGCATTTAATAAAAACCCAAACTTTCAAGGCAAAAAATAAAAACTAAGATGTTAAGTGAACTTTTCTTAGATTGTAAAGGTCCAATATCATTCCCTTAGTGCATGTGGGGTGTGTGGTCCCACCGGGTGTGCCATTATGTAGCATAGGATTACGAAGGAGATTGTTAGCTTTTGATTATTAATGAAATTACAAAACCTAAATATCAAACAACTCAATGAAAGAAATAAATACTTGGCCAAGTAATTGGGTGAGAAATAATGTAACTTAAGCAAAATACAACTATAAAATAAAGATAACAAGCTACCTTTACCTCCCTTGTCAAATGATGCTTGTTTGTTGGCATATAAGTGTGTTAATGTTTGGCTTTTGTGTCTGATGGATTCCTTTGTCAATGCATTTGCGTTATGGGCAACACTTTTCCTTGTCCCTTGTGGCTTGGCTTAGCATGTGGTAGCAAAATGAAGCTTTCTGGAGACAATTTAACATTAATTCTTTGCACAAAAAATCTTGTTGAACAATAGCCTTGGCACTTGTATTTATAAGTTCTCCAATTAACCCTAACTCAAGTGTAGCTAGGTTAGGGAGGGGACAAGCAATTAATATTTGGGATAGAGATCCCATTTATTAAGCATGGCTCTCCATTTCTTTATTTAAGGCTTTTAAGAAGATATTTCTAATTCCTTGACTCTGAGGATGATGACATCATCATGACCTCATTTTTATTGAAATTTCCTTTTTATAAATTATATATTCACTAATTGAATATGAAATTTTCAATTAAACAATTAATTGGATCTACTTAGTTAATTCATTCTACTTAGGTTTTTGGCATTTTAGGAATTGATTGAGCTATTTAATGGGTCAAAAGGCTAATTTGTCAATTTTCTAGGTTACAATTTGACTGAAGATGAATCTATGGGAGGTTACCGTTGTGTATAGGATAATACCCCAAATAAAAATGCCTCAACATGATTATGGGCACTAACATCTGATATGCAGATGAAATTGAGACATTTAGTGACTTCTAGGCTTAATTTATGTTGTTTGATAGAAATCAATCTAATGTCCGATTGGAACATGGTTATAGCTAAAATGGGGTGTCTACAGACCTCCCCCCACTATGTTCTTTGTATCCATATAGGATTGTCATAGCAATCCCATCACCCATGGATGATCAGACCACTATGACAACCCTTTCTCCATTACAATATGTGGGGATAGAAGTGTCATATCTCTATCTATATATTCTGCCAATGAAACTATATACCATGAGGGGTCCCCATAGAAATCCATTTAAATCAGTTGTTGTTATAACACTATATATATATATTTATTTATGTAATCATTTTAATATATAATGCCTTAAAAACATAACAATTATAAATGGGTTTGTATATACATATAATACATTTATATATTTTGTTATCCTTAACAATTAATTTTTTTAAGTTTTATTAATCAAACTAATTTGGCAAAAGGAAACATATATTTATATAAATAAAATCACCAATCCTTTGCTAAAGGATTTGGCACTTTACTAAGCACAATGCCCAAAATAATAATGCAATTTACCCTAGTTATTAACAATTAATTTTATAACTAAAAATGTTAATTTTCAAACTAAACAAACATTATCGTTTAGCTAATATTAATTTTCTAATATTATGAACCAAGGCATGGAAATGCCAATTTTTTTTTTTTAAAAATGCTTTACCCCTAAAATAATAATGCAATTTATCATAGTTATTAATAATAAATTTTGTAATTATGAATGTTAATTTTCAAACTAAAATAGCATTATCATTTAACCAATACCAATTTTATAAGATTATGAATCAAGGCATGTGTTGATGTTTATTTCATACACATCCAAGGGAAGATTAATGGGATGAAATCCCTCACATTTTAGGATTATCAGAGACAACCCAAGGCATGGATTGCAATATTGGGATCCCCTACATAGCCCACTTGGCATAATTATGTGAGCAACATAAATATTATCATTGAAGAAATCAATCATGCATTCATGACTCCAGAATACATTGGAATACCACCAATTCTTAAAATAATATCCATAATGGCACCTAATTTCTAAGTGAAAATCAAATAAATGAAACATAAAAAAGGGGAGAGAAGGGTGGGACAAAAAATAAGGAGGCTCTCTGACTTAATAGAGATACTAATGCTTGCATGGACATTTCTGAATCTCGTCAATATTTGTTTATGTCTGCATGGTTTAGCTTAAGCTCAAACTAGAACAAACATGAGGGGGGGGTCTATGGTAAATTTCTTAATGGATGTAATCTTCTTAACATAGATTTATAATATGAATCACTAAAATATTATTATTAACACAACACATTCATCTATAAAAATCAATTTTAACATATCCAAAATAAAATAAGATAGTCTTGTTAGTAATTCACCCTGTCTTATTAAATCCACAAGAGACAATCAAAATTCATACCATTATCCATAAAACTAGTTTGCATCTACCACATCCCTACTGAGAATTGAGGAAGCTTAACAAAGAGAAAACAAAAAGGACCTTAAACACATTCCTAAAAATTTATAAGTTCACTCTTTTTTTTTACTTCCATTATAAATCTCCTCCTTTACAATGTTTTTTCAAATATCTCTTATACCATTCCCCTTCTTAGAGATAATTCAATGCAATCATGGCTCTCCCATGCTTAATAAATGTGTCATTTTATGCATGTAGTTATATTTCAAACCCATAGCAATATATTACAAAGGATCAAAGTAAACATGGCTCTTCCACACTTGACAAATATCCTCGCCTTCCAATGCCATAAATAAGGGTAGAGGCTAACTACTAATTGTTGTAATGCCTATAGATTTTATGATTTGATGATGAATATAACCATCAATTTTAATCTAACATCTATGGGTTGACTTGTTTGTTGCTTTTGATGATGGGGCTCTTCCATGTCATTCTTCTTTATGTTATTTCCATGCGACATCATTTTACATAACCATCATCTTGGATCTGGGCATTTGAATGCAAAATCCACTTTTCTCTTTGTGAATAATGTGGTGATGATAAGTGGCACCTATTGATTGAGTCACATCCCCACAAAGTCATGAATAGTTCTATATGTTATAAAGACATGCAAGGTTGTTCCACATGGTAATATTTGATTAATTTTTAGCCTCATGATCCTTCTTGATTTAAAATCCCTGTGACTAATTGTGAATGTGTGAGTGAACATGACATCGACACTTAACAAGTTGCAGTTGCTTCATGAATTTGCAAGTCTTTGACATTGCAAACTTATTTTACAAGTCATGAAGATGTGAGAATATGAAAATGTGACACATAGAATTACCGACATTTGGATAGCTATAATGATGTTCTATGTGGCTCGGAATAGTTGAGTCACTACCTTAAGAATTTGAGAACACGCAAAGTGATGTGATAAAGTGCAAAAGCATGTGACATAGTCTTTGAGTCTACATGACAAATAACGGGAAATTGGTTTCAAAATACTCTAAAAATAAACTAAGTGAAAATAGGTGAACAAAGGAGAGGATAAGTCTAAATCAGATGACGTGTGACTAGGTGTAATAAAGGGATAATAGGTGTAAAAATCTATGAACAAGTCCTCGAGATTACATGATAAAAGGACTAACACGAGATTAAAGTTTCAAAGGAAATTGAATAAGTAAATCTTGTTAGAAAAATATTACAATGAGGCTTTCATTTTTATTTAATTAAAAAAGTATATGAAAACTCAATGTATCACGTCCTTAAACCAACACACTTGAGTTATGCATTCAAAGCACTTAATCAAAATATTAGAAGTCAAAAGGGAGTATCTTTAATAATAAATTGACTCCAAATATTAATGTAATATGAAAGATAAATAATCTTTCAACTTAACTTTTCATCAACGTGAACTTACTAAGCAATACTCATTCAAACCACAAGCCCCACCGCCCGACTCCGTCATCCCCCTCAGCCCCCCCTCCGCACCCCCCCGCGCTCCCATTTAGAGAGGAATGGGGTGTGTTAGTCATAACAAATGGTGACTATGTGGGGAAACACTATCAAACATTTAGAAATGATAATTTTTGGTTTGACATTTGACACACTAAATATATCATGGGAGAAAAATTCATATTTTTAGAGAAAAAATGGGATATTTGGTTCAATTTATGAAGTGTATAACATTCTATGTTTAAAGTCAACGTGTGTGAAAAGTGATTCATATACCTTTACTCTTGAGAATATTTTGATACAACACAAGAAAAACTTTCATGATTCAAACTTTCTAAAGGGTGTTTGATTTTATTCATTAGTTGGGTAAGGGGGGAAGGCTTTGGTATTGCTCTTCTACTAACCATGCATCCATAGCCCTGACAATGATACATTTTGCTCCACTCTAGGTCTTACTTCATTGTCAGCCAGGAGTCCATAACCTCGATGAAGGTTACCCAAATCACACTTTCATAGGAGAAATTTTTTACTTTTTATGGATATTCATATTATATTTTTTTCTTTTGATCTTGTATTTATTTACTCTATGAGAGTTGGGAACAAGCATAGCCAAGATAAAGGATCAATTCAAAAAAAATCTCATCATATAGGATTTCTCTCTTTTTTGATAGACCTCAAGGTAACTCTTTAATGCATCAAAGTGCAATGTCAATCCATTTTGATAAGAAAAATGTTCTTAATTCATACGATGATCCTTAGAAAAATTATCTAGTTTTGTCTTGAAGATGTGAAATGGTTTACGAGGGCATTTGGATATTTATGATGAAGTTAGACCTTCCAAAATTTTGACTCTTTTCAGTGGATTTGTTGCTTCTTGTACCAATCTAAAAGTGTTCACAGGCCTCAATGCTATAAAATTCAAGGAAGTATGGACTCTAGAAATCAAAACATTATGTGGGGGTAATTTATTACCATCTACAACAATCACAAAAAGGATAATGGAAAAACCAATAAATAAAAATGAAATGACACAAAAGAAAACAAAAAGCCAAAAAAAATAAAAAATGAAAGGGAACTAATTTAGTCTTACTTTAAGCATACACTAAAGCTTATAGTCACTCCATGATGGACGTGGATGGGACAACTGAGAAGTAGTGATTTAAGAACCACCCAATCATAGGTAGAGTGAGGTCCATTCCTGGCAAATCATTTACCCTAAAAGCATTGTTCCCAGAATTTATGAGATCTAATATGGATTGATCCAAAGAGGATCCAACTTAGATTATTTCTATTTCTTCTCATGTGCCTTTTCCTACAACAAGATTAGGTCTAAGATTTTAAGAACCTTGATTTTGGTCATTTTGTTGAATCATCTCTTTGTTATATCTTGATGCCTACTAAAGTTTTGCAATGCTTTATCTCGTGTATCTTCCATTTGGAGGATGTTCAATAATGTTGATTGTACGTAGTCATATTCTTCTATGTATTATTTTATAAATTGATATATGGGGATATTCAAGGTAATGGTAAACACTATCTCTTGCCCATACACGAAGAGGAATGGGGAAGATTTTAGAGCTTGTTTGTGCTTATTTCTGTTAGCCCACAAAGCATATTTTAATAGTGAATGCCAATCCCTTGGTTTTTTGTGGTAAAATTCTTGATGGCATCAATGAATTTTTTGTTTATTGATTCAAACACTATATTCCCTTAAGTGTATTAATTTGAATAAAAATTTAAGTTAATCTTGTTGTCATAAGCCTTGTTGAGGAATTCAACTAACTAGAATGCATGTCCATTATCACTAAATAAAGAGAAATGGGTGTCAAACCTTATGATAATGTATACCTCAATGAACCTAATCACTTCTTTGGTCATGTTGCCTTTGGTTGCCATTATTTTAGTCCATCTAGTGCAATAATTACTGGGCATGAGCAAAAACTTGTGTCCTTCAATAGAATTGGGGTCAAGAACACCTATGAAATTGATTCCCCATTAGGAAAATGGTCTACTTATATAATTAGTTGCAAATACATATCTGCATATGTTTCCTTTTTTGCAAACACTTGGCATGCATGGCATGTTTTGAAGTGATTATGGACGTCCTTAAAGATTATGGGCCAATAATACCTAACTCTTGGTACATTGTTTATTGTATTACCGTAAGGGTGAATATTTCCTAATTTATCATTAAAAATTCTCTTGATTTCATCAACTTCAACCTTTGTCATACACCTAAGATAATTTCCTTCATAGTTCTTGTGATACAGGAATCCTTTATTCAACATGTAAGAGGATGCCTTCAATTGTACAGGTGGACATATTCTATAGAGGGGATAATGGATAATGTGGTCATATCATGGATTAAACAATGTTTGAGTCTGATTTATCTACATCATAATGATCTTGGGGTCAACTTTAGTGATCAATTAAGTGAGGCCCTAACCTCTGACCATCTTGGCTAGTCTGATCTTGATGTCATACATTTGTAGCTTGGAAATCCACTTGCCTCTATGTTCCCTAAGTTCATTTTGGGCTAACATGAGCTTTATGTTGGGGTTAATCATAATAGTGTGGAACTTATTATAAAGTATATAGTGTTTGAAATTCTTAGTGGTCTTTACCAATGCATATATATGTTTATCCATGATGTAATATTTCAACTCCATATACTTCAGGTATGTGCTCATGAAAGTAATAGGATGCTCTTTATCACAGGTTCTTTATGTGAGTACTATCAGTATTGTATGATCTGAGGTAAAAGAGTAAAGGTAGAAATGCTTTGTGAATTATTGGTTGATCAAGATCAGTTCTTTCATGATGGCATCCTTGATGTCTGGAAACATTGATTGGGTTTATGGTGCCCATTCCACTTTCGCATCATGTATCAACATGGTGTTAAGGGTTTTAACAATTTCTTCAAAACCATAAATAAATTTGTGCATAAAGTTTATTTTTACAAAGAATGATTTTAATTCTTTTTTACTATTAGGAAGAGGTATTTTCAAAATTATACTAGCTCTTTCAGGGTTAATATAAATACCTTCCTTCATAATGATGTGGCCTAGAGGCTTACCCTTAGTGACACCAAAAACACTCTTCTAGGAGTTCAAAGAGATGTCTACCTTCTACACATTTCAAATACTTTTTGCAGGTGATGTATATGATATGAATTGTATAATGAGAAAATAAATAAGTCATCCATATAAATAATCATGCACTTACCGATCAGGCCTTGAAAATAAAAATCCATGGCTCACTAGAAGGTGGCTCTTACATTAATAAAATCAAAAGGCATCCTATTATAAGCAAAGGTACCCCACTTGGTGGTGAACATTATTATAACCATGTCTTCTTGGTTGACTAAGACTTGGTTATAACCTAAGGTTCCATCTAAGAAAGACATCATCTCAGAGCCATTAACCATCTGAACTACCTCATAAAGGGATGACAAAGGATAATTATCTTTGTCTGATGCTTTTTTCAAATTCCTAAAATTGACATAAAGTCTAATTTCTCCATTTTTATTATGGACAGGAACTAAGTTTGCCACCAAAGTAGAATGACAAACTAGAAAGATAATTTTGGTTGAGAGTGGTTTTCAAACTTCTTTATAAATTAGAAGTTCAAGGATAGGTTTCATAGGTCGTTGCCCCTGCCTAAATGGTTTATGTCTCTGATTAAGGACTGTGTGAGTAATGATGCTTGGGTAAAAAAAATTCAAGTCATTGTATGTCCAATCAAACACATATTTGTATTGCAGGAGTAATCATTTTAACTCTTTCATCTTGTAAATGGTACAATTGAGGTCAATATTGACATTTTGAGGATTAGTGATTGATCCTAAGTTTACAATTATGGACTGATGGCCTATGGGTTTTGGTTATTTGGGTGTTTTAGATAATATATACATTATCCATATTGAATATCCTTTCTATCAAAACCATACCCTTGGATATGCAATTTTCTCTCATATTCTTGACTCCATCATTGTTGTAGTCATTGGCCATATGCTCATATCCTTCCCTTTTGTCTATAACCTACATATCCAAGACTCTATAACTATTCATGAATTTGATAATATGCCTATCATCATCAAAGTTTTGTAAATTCTTAATGTTGTATGGGATTGAGGAACAATGAACTAATTCAATTAAAAACTGGTGTAGCTTAAA
The DNA here is from genome assembly GCA_037957365.1 of Torreya grandis. NCBI lineage: Eukaryota > Viridiplantae > Streptophyta > Pinopsida > Cupressales > Taxaceae > Torreya > Torreya grandis. The sequence goes on from JARHVA010006580.1 coordinate 267,510, forward strand.
ATCATCCAAAGGGGCCAAATTCGTAGTTGATGTCGCCACATAATATATAGTCTAATTTTTTTTAGGGAATGGGAATAATTTTAATGGCATTAAATTTTTCAATCAAGTCCCATGATATATATTTTTATTTCTTTAAGTAAGGCAGTTTGCATTGAAACTTACTTTTGACCTGAATGATCACCAACTTCGAGTGTCTAAATACTTGTAATTCTCTAACCTTGTGCTTTAATGTAAACTATTGTTTTATCAAATTTGGTAAAATAGAAAACTAATTACCTAAATGTGACAAACTGTTGGGTAAAATCATAATGCTATAGATATAAAATAAATGATACAAAATGATTTGGAACTTACTATATTTGGAAATATGCTAAAATATGAAATGATAAAGAAATACAACTTAATTGGAAATTAGACAATGTAGGACTAAGACAAAAACTAGAAAATTATTTTGTGGCTTGATTGACTAACTATGAATTATAAACAGGGTTTTGATTTCTATTTAGACAATGTCATTAGAATTAGATAGGGGCACAGAGCATTGTTATCTTTAGGGTGTACTAGTTTCATATAGGGTTTTAATAATCTAGGAAAGTTTTGAGTTATGCACCTTTGGTTGTTGACTCTATGTTTATAATCAAATATGTGTGATTTATTTCAAAAGATTTTATATGCCTTCTTCTTCACTTATAAGCCCTAGCTTGATAAGCAATGATGACTGAATGGAAAAAATGTAAAAATGGTTTAGCAGTTGAAGTTATGCTAGACCTCAACACCATTTGTGTTGAACATTACCTATATACCAATACTTTGAAGAAGAACCAACTCCATGTAATTTTCCCATACTATGGTGGTGTGTGTGAAAGACATTTGTAATGGTAGATGCATGTGTAATTCTAGTGTGATTAAGTACTTAGACTATGAATTATGGCCTTGGAAGTGTATTTATAATTTATCTTAGGGTCACTAGGGTTGTATGTATTTAGAATCAAGAGAAATATGGATTTTTATCTTAATGCATAATTAAAATTTTGGTGTTTTTGAATATGAAGGCCTATTATGTGAAAAATGACTTGTAAATGTGATTTTATGGTGATCAATAGGGAATTACTTCAAATAGGGATTACTAAACATGTGGGATGACCTATGATATGAATTTGAATTTAAACAACTATCATTATTTGGCGAGAGCATGCAACCAACGCAACCAAACATGACTAGGGAATGTGATAGTCCAAATGGTGCATTGTTGTCATAAGAGCAAAGACAAATGAGTTAGGTGTATGGATGAGTCAAAGGATAAGCTTGAGTAGTTTTGAATGAGGAATAGGGACATTTTGAGATCATTAATTATTATATTGGAAAAGGTCATCTGCATATAAAGTGAAAGAAAAGTGGTCGAAAGATTGTGGAATGAGGCACGAGATACATTCATAAAAGTGTGGTCATAAGTACACTATTTTAGTTTAAATGTTAATTTATGTGTCTACATTTTACCGCATTTTAATATAATAATTCAACAAAATTGAAAGTATTGGAGTAAAAATAAAAATGCATACCTAAACTTATGAAGTATAGTCTTGAATGAAGGCCACAACATTGAATTGTGCTTCACACAAAACTTGTGATGAAACATGTATAAAATCAATCCTTAATATATAGAAAATCATTAAGTAAATATAAAAAAATTATAGATATAATAATAGTAATAAATATAACTGATTGGTTATGTGAACCATTGTGTTTTCTTGGTACAAATCTGGCAACTAGAGAGTGTAGGACCCTTGGATATTTCTTCTTCATTGAATGGCTTGGATTAGACTATTCATGCCCAATCCTCATCAAAAATAGAGGGTTTTTTAAATATCAAGTTGGAATTGACTCATCATTGCACACTTGAAGTGGTGAAATAGTTTAGAATCCCTGTATGAATTCTAATGAATTGTTCTAGTGTAAAAACTGGTGCAAAAGGTGAACCAACCACCATAGATGAAACAAGGCTCATTTTTGGTGTAAAACCAGTGTGAAAGATAGTATGATTTGATTTTGGTATATACAATGTGGATAATGACATGATTTGCCACTCCATCTACAAAATATGGTGTAAAACTAAGTAAGGAGGTGGTCATGTCCCACACACATGCCCCCAGTATGATATCTAGGTGTATAGAAATTCTAGAATTGTGTAATATCATGTGATTTTATGAGCCAAAACATTTGTGATTACTTGGAACACATGCTGCACATGATGCCCCCAAACTGAGTAAATTTGTGCTAAATTTGAGTATTTTTTTGAAAACTATGCCTAGGTACCTATTACAAACTGCCCTGTACTTTTTATGATTATGAGAATTTCTAAAAAAAGATTGTTTTCTATCTACTTGGACAAAAACAAGTTATTTTGGACACAATTGGTTTGTTCTATTTTCCAAATGAAATGTTATTATCTAAAACTGATTTTTGGGTGTTTTTCTAATGAATCTGGATTAACTATGTAATACCTACAAAATAATGTCTATGTATTGCACTATAGGAGATTAGTCTCTAAGACAAGTCACTGTGTATGCCTCATCTTTTGAGGTGAGTTGTGGAGCCTACACAATAACTTCACTCAAAAGAAAAAGTTATGAGAGAGATGCTATGAAAGATGTAAATCTAAGTAGTAATGATAACATGAAAAACACAGAATCATCATATATAAACTGAGCAAAATAGTGATATAAGATACATGTGGAAACAAGCATAGCTACTGAAATTGTCATGATACATGTTAGTAATGAGGCACACAAATAAATGATAAAAAATAAGTACTAAAATTTAAATATAAGGTCTCAGGAAGGGATGCATAAAATCTATCATGGCATTGAGAAAGATGCATGTTGTCCATCATGGCATCAAAAAATGAGCAAGCAAGTGTCTTGGCTATGATGCACACACACAAAGAGAAATCATGAAGCACACAATAGAAGGTCAAGGGGATACATACAAGGGACATATTCAAATATCACTCACATGCATATAAATATACAATAAGGCTTAGACCCACACACAAGGACATGTTCAAATGTCTACAAGACAAACCAAATAATACAAACAAGACATGAAGTGAGAAAGCTAAAATGAAAAACATGCATGAATAAATGTAATTTATCAAAATAGGTAACTTACAACATTAACATATTCAATAACTTAAGTGTCCAAGAAGAAAGAAATGTGATATTAAGTGAGAAATATCGATAGATTTGTATACAATGTAAAGAAATGAAGTATGAACAATAAGGGATAGATAAAGAATGATAGAGTGTGTGTAAAATTATGACCTTAGTGAACTTTCTAAAGTATAAAAAAGTTTTAGGATGTTTTTGACTTGTTTGAATATGAGAATTGTTAGCTTATGTTCATTGCAATGTTACCAGTAGAATTAGACAACACAATTCACTAATATCTGAGTAGATCAATTTTTTTGTATAACATTTTCTAGGTCTGTGACAATTAAGTGACCTATAATGGTCTTTGTAAATGACATGTATCTTTTCCATTCACTCACATACACTTTTTGAAGCATTTTTAATAAAAACTAGATATATAGAGAAATACTAAGTATATTGAGGACAAATTAACTGATGTAAATAAATTACAAAAGTCATGCATAGTTATTGATTTTCAAATTTTCTAGATTTTTTTTGTATATTTGCATATATGAACAATATCATAATCCACAAATCAAATAACACATCCAAGGGATGTGGATAGTTGAAAGGTGGATTTGGTGGAAGATTATTGAGTGTTGGATACTAAATCTTGTCAACCTCCTATGGATAATCATCATTGTTGTCATAATATACCATTCATGCTTTATAATTTTGGACTTGTAATTGGTGTTGCTATGAATCTTATGCATCTATAAGCGCATGTTGCTCTATTATGTAAAAATCTTTAAACACCATAATCTGGTCAAGTAACCACAAGTACTATGTCTTTTGTAGTTCTTTCACATGAATCAATTAGTGATGATCTTAGTCCTTTTTGCATGGTCATTTTGAGTCTTTTGATGTTTTTATGTCTTATTTTTCATTATTTGTGACACTCTTGGCAGTCAAAAGTTACTTTTTCCCAGTCATAGGGCCCCCTAACCTATCTTTCCTAATTTTAGATCTATTTTAAGCTTTAGAATAGTAGCATCGCTTTTAGAACAATAACACCACATGTCACTAGTGTTCACTTGTGGCTCTAGTGTCTGACGGGCCCTTTCTCTTATGTTTAAGTCCTAACCCCTTCGTCAGCCTTATCTTACATTTTTTATCCCTCTTTTATGACTTGTCAGCTAGAAAACAAGGTCTGATATTCAAAACAAAGTTATTTTTATTTAAAGAGCCTCATAAGGCATTTTATATCTAACACTTACTATTTTAGCACATAATCACATAAAATCAATCAATAATACAACTCAATACTCTACATACTATTATTAATAAGAATCCAAGAGGAGAGATTAGTATTGTGTTAGTATGATTAAAAACAAAAAAAATAAACACACCAATAAAACTAACACCTCTGGCTTAGACACTCAAGGAGCAAGAGAATAATATGAGTAACTATCAATAGAAGACAAAACAACCATTATTTACCTTCTTTGAGAGCAAGAGTTGTATGGTGGCCATGGATGGATGTGCTCGGTCATTTGATCAAAGAATCCTTGGCAATGGTGCTTCTTGTATCATCTCTCTTTGTTACCTTGGCAATGTTGGGCTTGGCTTTGACTTTGGCTTTGGCTTGGATCTCTTCAACAAATGAGCACTATAACACTACAAAGAGGGTATTTGAAGGTATTTTTGCATCATAAAATTACATCAAAAGAGCTTTTTGAACAATGGGTGAAGCCTTGTATTTATTGTTGTTCCCCAAAAATGTCAACAACTATTTTTGGGACAACATTTGAATTATTTTGGTCCTACAGACCAAAATTATCTCTTCCCTTTCCAAATTTTGTCTTAGGCATTCAAATTCCTCATTTTTTAAGCTTTTCAAAAATCTACAGACTGCAAATAGGCTCATTTCTTCAAGTTCAATGGGCTTCACAACTTTTGTAGGTTCAATCAAGCGGTTTAATGCTTTGTTTCAACATTTGGTTCATCCACTCAGCTTCAGCGCTTTGATTCATTCTTTGGTTCAATCAAACAGTTCGTCAGTAGGTTCAAAGCTTTGTTTGAACCATTAAACCAAAATTTGGTTCAACATCTTGGTTCAACAAAAAGGTTCAAAGCCTTGGTTCAACGATTAGTTCAAAGGGGCGGTTCAATGCAAAAGGAAGCTTCCCAAAGGACAAGTGCCCTTGCGGAGGACACTTAATCGATAAAAGCACCCTTCAGAAGGGTCATTTTCAAGGAAGCCGAATGATAATTATTTCAGATTTGTTCAAGGCATAAAAATTATTTCCCCAGACTTTTTGTCTGCGAGAATTTTCCCCAAAAAAAATGTCCGTGGGAGGAAACGTAAAAAAAGCCTGGGGGATATTCAAAGGGTCACCCGAAGAAGCCCAAAGGATAGATATTCCTTGCAGGAGGCTATTTTGACTCAAAATGGGTCATTTCTCAAGGCTCAAAAGGGCAAGTCCAATCTAGAAAAGTGACAAATAGAAGAGCCGAAAGGAGACAAAGGAATGACACACCTGAAAATGTCAAATTCAAGACAGTGAATTAGCTGCTGATCTTTTAAACATATAGACCAAAATACAATCACAAATCTCAAAGCCAAGACTAGTAGAAAGCAGAGAAAGAATAGAATAGTAAACTAAATCCAGGACCTGATTCAATTAATTGGAAAAAGAGGAACGATAAAGAAAAGATCAGATCGTCAGGAGAACATTGGAAGTTGCAACTTTCAATAAGCGTGACTTATTTCCTTGCATTGATAAAATCAAATGGGTAAAGTGCCCCTAAGTTTTGGCATGTCTTTTTAACAGATTCCAACACAAAATGATGTATTGAAGGTTCCCAAGTCCTTCTTGAAGAGGCGATATAAGGGACTTTCTTAGATTGTAATCAGGGTCTCTTTTTTGATAATTAAAAGGAAACTCTGCCCAAATTGAAGGCATTGCTGAGACTTTGAGCTCAGATTGCTGACCATATTTTGTTATTGGAATAAGAAAGCAAGTGGTTTTTCAAACTTTGTGCTGTAATATCTTTGTTATTGAGGAAATTGTTCTTATGTCTTTTTCTTTAATATACCTTTTGTTCCGTTAATTCAACAAGCAGAGTTAGTGACAACAGTCAAAAAGGTATCCTAAAGAGTCGATTGTGGAGAGACTTTGTGTCCCCATAATTGCCTTTAGTTTCTTTTCTTTTCATTTCTGTGTAAAGGACCTTGAGGCAACTTTGTGCCCTCATTGTCCTTCGTATCTTACTCTTGAGCAATCCAGGTGAAGACTTTGAGCTGCATCTTGATTTGCTGGTTATCACATCTTTTGCTACATTTTGTTGTTATTGATAGGAGTATTCTTGTGGTTTGCTGAATAGTATTTCTAAAAAAAGAGGAGTACTATTTGTCATTTCCCTTGAGTTTTTCCTTTGATCTGCGTGCATCATCTCTGAAAGAAGAGAGATGGATGTTTTGTCCCACCCATGAGTATTATTTTCTATTTATATATATATATATATACATATATATATATATATATATACATATATATATATATATATACATATATATATATATATATACATATATATATATATATATATATATATATATATATATATATATATATATATATAAATATATATATATATATATATATATATATATATATATATATATATATATATATATATATATATATATAGCATACCTACAGGGAACCTCCCCTTGATGAGAGGAGAGATCAGTGTCGTTCTGATGTGGTAAAACTACACATTTGGATGACTAATCTTCCTACTTTGGCTGATTAGACCTATTTTGTTTATCAGTACGCTGAACGACAAAATATTTAACCAACAATTTTTGGTGACTCCGCTAGGGAAAGAGCACATAGTTTGAAGTCTCAAACTTCAAGCTAAAGCAGAGCCTACTCTTTTCCAATTTTGTTCTACAATCTGGCAACTTCACGATATACCAGAGGCCAAAAATTCCCAAGGTGTTATAGACCCTACTTTTGAGTTGGTGTGACAGAGTAATTTTGAGTTGTTTCCTCCACAATCTCAACTTGGACGAACTGTTGGTTGAGCCTTGCCTGCCCACACTCCACCTGGATTAGTGATCCCACTTTTGCATAATCAAATCATGGCTCAAGGACCCTGGGGTAATTCTTTTGGCCACCTGAATTTGAATCCACCTCTGCATGAGCTTCCATGCAGTTTAAGGAAGAATTTCCCTAAATTCTTCAGTGATGGGAAGGTTCATCCTGATGAACACATTACAGCTTTCAACATAGCCTGTGGGGTAATAAGGGTGGAATTTAAAGATATAGTAGTCAGGGTATTCATGGAAACACTACAAGGCACTGTTGCTGACTGGTTCTATCACTTGTAGGCTGGGTCAGTGACTGATTGGGACACTTTGAAAGACAAATTTGAAGCAAGATTCAAGCTTGTAGAAGATGCACATGCCTTGCTGGCCCAGCTCACTCAGATGAAGAAGGAACCTCATGAGCTTATGAGATATTTTCTTGCCAGGTTTGACAAGTTGAGGCATAAGATTCCCTTGGCCACCTAGCCAACACCTCAGAACCTCAAATGCTTCTTCATCAACTCACAGTTGCCTGAAGTGAGTTTCTTGCTGAGACAGGCTAGACACGTAGACCTTGTTGCTGCTTAGGACTTGGCTACTGAGGTAGAAGATGACCTTATCTTGGTAGGAAAGATAAGGAGAGACCCTAATAAAGGTGAATCCACTTCATCTTCTAAGTACTCCCCTAGAGTCACTACTGACCCAATTGTACAAAATCTAGCAAATGAAATGCTAGCTCTGAGAAAACAAGTGGCACAAAGGATGTCATCTGCTCCTGCATACAGAGATATTCCTAGGAGGACTTTCCAAAATCAGGCATATCAAGGCCATGCTGCCAAGAATCAGGGACAACAAAATTGCCTTCCTCCCCCACAGAGGAATCTTTCCCTTGAAGCGCCTCTAAACAACTCGACAGTTGGATATCTTGAAGCTGAAATGAATTTTTCATTCCAGTCCAAGTTAAATCCTAAAGATGATGCTAATATCTTCATTGAGGAAGAATAAGATTTAGCTGGGGACTCCTATATTGGTTTCTTAAATTATCAGGATGAACCCAAAAGTGAAGGCCATGTAACTGAGGGGTCATATGATGTATTTACCCAGTTTAAAAATCAATCAGCTCAGCAAGCTGATAAAGAGAAAGTAGAGGAGCGACCTCAATTAGCAGTTTCAATTGCTAAGCATGGATCCATTCTTCCTTTCCAGCCAAAGGACCCAGTGGTTTCAAGAAAGGTAAATACCGCAAATGCTCCTACGCCTTCTACTTCAATTTTGTAGTCCAATCCTCCACCTTTAAAAAATCAAAAGGATGAACTCCCATCATATGCTCCTAGCTCATTCCAGGCATTTGATATTATTGACCATATAAAGAGAACCAAAATTCAAATGTCTGAATTTGAATTTCTACAGTCCCATCCCACGCAGTTAGACAGACTAGTTCAATGTGTTAAAAATTAAAACATCTTTGTTGAATGAACGATCCCCAAGGTGACACATGATGTTACCAGAAATGTACCCACCAGGAACAACCTTGTCACTACTCCCCCTTCTGCTCCTGGTAGGACTGAACTTTTTTATGTCACATTGCTGATAAATGGATATAAGCTGAATAATTGCATCATTGATTATGGAGCTTCAGACAATGTCATGCTTGATAAAGTGGCCGAATCCCTTGGTCTCACACTGACCAAGACATCTGGGAGATGTTTCTCCATGAAGAATAAGCAAGTACCATTGCTAGGACAAATCAAAGATGCCTAATTTGCATTTGTAGCCTTCCCAGCTAAGAGAATTAAGATGACTATCTTGGTGGCTGATGTCCCAGCATCTTATGGCATTTTGCTTGGATGAAATTTCTACAAAGATGTGGGAGGCGAATTAAGCATGGATTTATCTGAGGCAAGGATCCCTGTCCAAGGTGTGATGAAGACATTGCTCCCTGAAAAAGAAGCAAAATTTGTGGTCACTTAGACATCAGCCCCCGAAGCTCAAATTCTTTTTGAATCCACAGGTATGGGTAATTATTTTTTGTCTACAGATGAAGTGCATGAAACACTTGAAAGTATCAACTCAAAAATTAGTTCAACAAAAATAGCAAAAAAATTGGTAAGCTACAGTATAAACTAAGGAGGATTCTTCAATTTTGATGAAGGAAAGTCTAAAGAAAAGTCAGTATCAGATGAAATATGGACTTTGGAATTTGATGGCAGTTGTTCTTCTACTGGTTCAGGGGCTAGGATTTTTTTGATATCTCCTCAAGGAGATATGTTCCCTTCATCTTACAAATTACAGTTCAGCAATACTAACAATACAGCTGAATATGAATCTTTGTTGCTGGGCATGAAAGCTGCTCAAGAAAAAGGCATTAAAATTCTTCATGCCAAAGGGGATGCTGAATCAATAGTTTGCCAAGTGAGGAATTTATACCAAACTAAGAATGAAAGATTACGCCACTACCATAACTTGGTTTGGGACCAAATTGAAAGTTTTGATGCTTTCAACATTTTTGCCATACCTAGTGAGTTTAATGACAACGCTGATGCACTTGCTGTTTCAGGAACTCTCTTAGTTCCTCATTCAGATTTCAAAGAAGATAGGTATACCATTGAGCTGGTTTATAAGCCAAGTGTTCCTGACAATGCTGATCATTGGCAAGTGTTCAATGATGATCATCAAATCATTTCTTTCTTGGAACGAAAAGACAATTTTGAACAACTGTATTTTGAAGGCAGCAAACCTCGGAAGAATGAATCTATGTCTGAATTTAGCTCAGATATAAATGAAGAATTATTGTAGCTGAAAGGAAACAAAATTCCCAAAGGCCTGGTTTCTCTTGAAAAGTTGTTTGACAAACATGATAGATTCATTAAACAACAACAAATAGACTCAAATTTCTCTCAAGGATTCAATCAAGTGAATCTGTCTACTGAAGATAATCCCAAGATGATCAATACTGGTAAGTGCTACACACTTGAAGAAAGATTCAAGTTCACTTCTTTACTCTATCAATACATGGATGTCTTAGCATATTCTTATGAAGACTTGAAGTCTCTTAGACCAGATGAAATCTACCATAACATTCCTCTCAAGGCTGACTCAATGCCATACAAGCAAAAATTGAGACAATATAATCCAAAAATGTCAGGTACTATTCTGTCTGAGATACAAAAGATGTTAAATGCTAGAATCATTTTCCCAATCCATCATTCTACATGGATTGCAAACATAGTGCCTGTAAGGAAGAAGAATGGCAAAATTCACATTTGTGTAGATTTTAGAAATCTGAATCAAGCATCTTTGAAGGATAATTATCCTTTACCAATTATGGATCAAATGCTTCAAATAGTGACAGGTGCAAAGATGTTATCAATGCTGGATGGTTTCTCAGGTTATAACCAAGTTGAAGTTGGTGAAACAGACCAACATAAGACTGCATTCACCATGCCTTGGGGCACATTTGCATATAGGAGAATGCCTTTTGGTCTAATAAATGCTGGTGCTACTTTTCAGAGAGCTATGAATCTGGGTTTCAAAGATGAGATTGGTAAATTCATAGTGGTATACCTTGGTGATTTGACTGTCTTTTTAAAGCATCGATTTGATCATGTATGCCACCTACAGCAAGTGTTGGAGCCCTGTTGCCAGAATAGTATTTCCTTAAATCTTAAAAAGTCTATTTTTGGAGTAACAGAGGGGAAACTCCTTGGATACATTGTGTCCAAAGAAGGCATAAAGATTGACTCAAACAGATTCAAGTCTATTCAAGAGCTTAATCTACCTATAAATAAGAATGTTGTTCATTCTTTCTTTGGAAAGGTGAATTTCTTACGGAGATTCATCCCCGAATTTGCTGAGAAGACTAGACATATTATGAACATGATGAAAGGAAAGACTGTCTTCAGCTAGACTAAAGAAGGCAAATCAGCATTTCAAGATATCAAGACTTCCATTGCTCACACCCCTACCTTGGTTTGTCCAAATTACCACAAAGATTTCATCATATACAGCTATGCGTCTGAGCATACTCTTTTAGTGATTCTTGTTTAACAAGACAAAAAAGGTATGGAATCCCCCATCTCTTTCATGAGTTTTCCTCTCAAAACCCATGAAATGAAGTATTTAAATATAGAGAAGCATGTCTATGCATTGGTAAAAGTAGTCAAACATTTTTGCTTCTATATTCTGAATTCACATACTACTGCCTTAGTTCCTGACACTACAGTCAAGTCTATATTAACTCAGCAGGAGTTTGGCACAAAGAGAGGTAATTGGATTGCAAAGATCTAAGAATTTGATCTAGATATCAAGTTGACAAAGCTGGTCAGAGGTAAAGGCCTATGCTAATTGATGGCTGACAATAATCCAGAAGATACACAACATGAAGAAGTTGAAGTGGAAAATACTCCAACAGTCCTTTTTGTCTCCACTACCAATGAATGGTACTCAGGTATTGCCTATTTTTTTACTTATGGTGAATGTCCTGCTCATTTGTCTTATAAAGAAAGGAGGACTATCAGGTTGAAAGCTGCCAATTTTATCTTTTGGGATAATGGTCTGTACAAGAGAAGCATAGATGGAGTATTCCTTCGCTGTGTAGACAAGGAGCAACAAACCTAGCTTTTGAAATCTTTCCACAATCTGGCCTGTGGAGGACATTTTTCAGCTTCTGTGACTGCTCACAAGATTTTGTGAGCTAGGTATTACTGGCCAACTCTTTTTCAAGATGCACATAAGTGGGTGAGAAAATGTGAACTCTATTAGCAATTTGTTGGAAGACCCAAGTTGGCTGCCCTGCCTCTCAAGCCAGTAATCATAGAGGAACCTTTCTAGCAATGGGGACTTGATTTTATTGGAACAATAAACCCATCTTCAAGTGTTGGACATGATTATGTCTCTACAACAACTGATTATTTCACCAAGTGGGTAGAAGCAATCCCAACTAAGCATGCTACTTTAGAAGTTGTATGCAACTTCCTCAAAGAAAATATCATTTCTAGGTTTGGAGTTCCACTCAAAATTGTTACTGATAATGTAGCTTGTTTCACCTCTCAGGAGATTACGCAATTCTATTTTCATTATGGAATTACACTCTCTCATTCTTCTGATTATTTTCCACAAGGGAATGGATAAGCTGAGTCCAGCAATAAGAATTTGGTAACTATTATCAAAAAGCTAGTAGATGATAATCAAAGGACATGGCATAAAGCATTGGTTGATGCTCTGTGGGTAGACATAATCACACCAAAGAGGGTAATTGGTATGTCTCCTTTTCAACTTCTTTACGGTATTAATGCTGAGATCCAATCACCTTGGAGTTACCAGCCTTGAAATTGGTGAAGGCCATTGAAGATCAGACATATGAGAGTTCTCTTGACAAAAGAATCATGTGCCTGACTCAACTAGAAGAACATAAAACCATGGTGGTGGACAGAATTGTTGCTCATCAAACTCTGGTAAGGAAACTCTTTGATCAGAAGGCCATAAATCATGATTTCCAGATTGGGGATCAAGTCCTGCTATGGGAAAAAAGAAGAGAACCAAAGGGGATGCATGGAAAGTTTGACTCCCTTTGTATAGGCCCATTTATAATTCATTAGCACATTGGTGAAAACAACTTTTTACTGAAATATCAAGATGGCACACTCTTTTCTCTACCCCACAATGGGCACCATCTGAAACACTTCAACTCTTGAAGTATCAGATCATTGCATAAGTATATATATATGTATATTTGTACAATTTTTAATTCTATTTTGTTTCATTTGTTTCTATTTTTGAAGCCTTTCATTTCTGGGTAGCATGACTCCGTAACCCAATGGTACACATGAAGACACTAGAGATTCTAGATTCTACTCCTTTCAATTCTTTTTGCAATCGATAGAAGTTCCCCAACTGGAGCCAACTGTTGTTCCCCAAAAATGTCAACATCTATTTTTAGGACAGCATTTGAATTATTTTGGTCCTACAGACCAAAATTCTCTCTTCCCTTTCCAAATTTTGTCTTGGGCATTCAAATTCCTCATTTTTCAAGCTTTTTAGAAATCTACGGACTGCAAACAGGCTCATTTCTTCAAGTTCAATGGGCTTCACGACTTCTGTAGGTTTAATCAAGCCGTTCAACACTTTGTTTCAACATTTGGTTCATCCACTCAGCTTTAGCGCTTTGATTCATTCTTTGGTTCAATCAAATGGTTCATCAGTAGGTTTAAAGCTTTGTTTGAACTGTTGAACCAAAATTTGGTTCTACGTCTTGGTTTAACGAAAAGGTTCAAAGCCTTGGTTCGACGGTTAGTTCAAAGGGGTGGTTCAATGCAAAAGGAAGCTTCTCGAAGGACAAGTGCCCTTGTGGAGGACACTTAATCGATAAAATCACCCTTCAAAAGGGTCAATTTCAAGGAAGCCAAAAGATAATTATTTCAGATTTGTTCAAGGCATTTAAAATTGTTTCCCCAGACTTTTTGTCTGTGGGAATTTTCCTTGGGGAAAATGTCTGCGAGAGGAAACGTAAGAAAAGCCCGGGGGATATCCGAAGGGTCACCTGAAGAAGCCCGAAGGATAGATATCCTTGCGGGAGGATATTCTGACTCAAAATGGGTCATTTCTCAAGGCTTGAAAGGGCAAGTCCAATCTAGAAAAGTGCCAAATAGAAAATCCAAAAGAAGACAAAGGAATGGCGCGCTCAAAAATGTCAAATTCAACACAATGAATTAGCCATTGATCTTTTAAACATATAAACCAAAATACAATCATAGATCTCAAAGCCAAGACCAACAAAAAGCAAAGAAAGAACAAAATAGTAAACTAAATCCAGGCCCCGATTCAATTAACTAGAAAAGGAGGAACGATGAAGATAAGATCATATCGTCAGGAGAACATTAGAAGTTGCAACTTTCAATAAGCATGACTTCTTTCCTTGCATTGATAAAATCAAATGGGTAAAGTGCCCCTAAGTTTCGATGTGTCTCCTTAACAAATTCCAATGCAAAATGATGTATTGAAGGTTCTCAAGTCCTTCTTGAAGAGGCGATATAAGGGACTTTATTAGATTGTAATCAGGATCTCTTTTTTGACAATTAGAAGGAAACTCTGCCCAAATTGAAGGCATTGCTAAGACTTTGAGCTCAGATTGCTGACCATATTTTGTTACTGGAATAAGAAAGCAAGTGGTTTTTCAGACTTTGTGCTATAATATCTTTGTTATTGAGGAAATCGTTCTTATGTCTTTTTCTTCAATATACCTTCTGTTCCTTTAATTCAACAAGCAGAGTTAGTGACAGCAGTAAAAAAGTATCTTAAAGAGTCTACTGTGGAGAGACTTTGTGCCCCCATAATTTCCTTTAGTTTCTTTTCTTTTCATTTCTGTGTAAAGGAGCTTTAGGCGACTTTGTGCCCTCATTGTCTTTCATATCTTACTCTTGAGTAATCTAGGTGAAGACTTTGAGCTGCATCTCGATTTGCTGGTTATCACATCCTTTGCTACATTTTGTTGTTACTGCTAGGAGTATTCTTGTGGTTTGCTGAATAGTATTTTTGAAAGAAGAGGAGTACTATTTGTCATTTCCCCTGAGTTTTTTCTTTGATCCACGTGCATCATCTCTGAAAGAAGAGAGATGGATGTTTTGTCCCACCCATGAGTATTATTTTCTATTTATATATATATATATATATATATATATATATATATATATATATATATATATATATATATATATATATATATATAGCATACCTATAGGGAACCTCCCCTTGATGAGAGGAGAGATCAGTGTCTTTTTGATGTGGTAAAACTACACATTTGGACGACTAATCTTCCTACTTTGGCTGATCAGACCTATTTTGTTTATCAGTACACTGATCGACAAAATATTCAACCAACATTTATAACCTTTCAAACTAACTCTAACCGAAGTACAATTAGTTTAAATTTAACCATGGTTAAGTTTAGATTAACTTAGTTAAGTTAAGGAGGGGACAAGCAATTAACATTTGGGATAGAGATCCCATTTATCAAGCCTGGCTCTCCATTTCTAAATTTAAGGCTTCAAAGGACATATTTTTAATTCCTTGAATTTGAGGATGATGACATCATCATGACCTCATTTTTATGGGAATTCCTTTTTTACAAATTTTATTTTCACTAATTGCACATGGAAATTTCACTTAATCATTTAATTTGATTTACTTGGTTAATTCACTATGCTTAGCATTTTTGCACTTTAGGAATTATTCAAGTGCCCTACTTAATGGGTCTAAAGGCCAAGTTGTGAATTTACTAGGTCAAAAATTGACTAAAGATGAATCAATGAGAGGTTACTATTGCATATAGGATAATAAACCAAATAGAGATGCCTCAACACAATTCTGAGCACTAATGTTTGATGTGTAAATAAAATTGGGACATTTAGTGATTCTTAGGCTTAATTTGCACTTTTTGGTAGAAATCAATCTAAAGTCCAATTGTAACATAATTATATCAAAAATGGGGTGTCTATAGTTTTCCCCTATTTAGGAAGATGTTGCAAGATACATGCATAATAACATCTTCTCAAAGAATGAAAAAGTTTTTAATGCCTTAGATAATTCCCTGAAAGGTGATGTATGGTCCTTGGATGCCCCCTCAAGGGAATGAGTGACAAATAAGGTCGGCAAACATTCCCTCAAAAAGAAGGAAATGGTGCGACTTATAGGTAATGGGGGTGGAAATACTAAATTTTCTAAAAGTAGTTAGAATCAATGGCATAGTGAGGTGCCCAAGTAGGGCATCGGAGTGATAATGATTTGGACAAAAGTAGTTATAATCATTATCACAATAAAAGCATTCCCCAGTAGGATGAGGAGTGATAATGATTTGCCCAAAGGTGATTATAATCATTAACATAATGAAAAGGCACAATAGGGTGGATATATTGAAAAATAATGATTTGCCCAAAGGTAGTTGTAATCATTGCCACATTATTTTTCCTCAATAGGGTAGATGGAAGCATGATATAATTTGTCTGTGCCCTAGTAGGGTAAAGTGGAAAAAGGGGGCTTATGTACTAAATGTGTACTCACAAATTAATAATAAGTAGACACAGAGGATACATATGAATTTGGGCTACCTACTAGTATGGAGATGCTCATCCTAATTAGTAGGTAGATTAGAATTCATTTGTGATTTAATTATTCTACATTTGGGTAGTGTGGGGGTCAGGGATTTTGCCAAGTGTGAACAAGGAAAAGTACTATAGCACTATTGCTTGTAAGCTTTATTGAACTGATTTTTGTTGTAGTTTGGGATATTATGTATCATAGTTATAGACAACTCGAATAACAATGTGTATCCAAAGCATGGGAAACTTAGTTTAAATGCAAGTATAAATTACTTAGGCATAAGGTATAACAAATAAAATCCCAAGTGAATATAATACAATAAACTAAGTGTAAGAATGTACACTAATTCACAACATAAATACAAGATATGGGTAATCAAGATTAAGTGTAAATAACATGAAAGAATACTACAACCAACAAGAAATAAAAAGGCACAGATAGGAAAGAAAAATAAAATAAGATAAACACAAACAACAAAACATCAATAAACAAAAATAAATAAATAACAAAACACTAATAAACAAAAATAAATAATTAAACACCAATAAAAAAGAAACAAACATGGTTGCAAACAAATAAAATAACACAACCAAAATAAATAAACAATCCAAAGTAAATAAAAATGTAATAAATAAACTATTCTAAATAGACAAAGGCAAAATAAAAACAATGGTTAATCACAATGTTAGTACAAACAAAATATAAATTATTTGTGCATGTGTAATAAAGGTGTTACTCTTGGTGATAAGGTGACCCCTAATCTAGGTAGTAATAACATAGGTAAGACAACACATGAATACAAATATAATAATGTTGCTCCTAGGCTATAGGGAATAATGGTCCAAAAAAAGAAAGTGAGGGGAATAGAAGGAAAAGAAGGGGTAGCCAAGCTGGCTTTAGATGCATTAGGCAAGTAGATGTTGCCTACATAGTCCCATAGGCACAATATCCAACATGAACTTCAGGCCAAATGTAGTTCTCCTAGGATATTAGATAGAAGAAAATTTGATGAGAAGGAAACATGATTGTTGGGTAGAAGACTATGGGAATGGTCTCATAAAATGATGAGTGTGTATAAAAAGAGAGAGATGACATTCACAATCATGAAAGCATTAACATAAACAAATCACATGAGCACAAGATTATGGTTTAGTCTAGAACCATACTAAAATATAATAGACAAGTGCTCACACATGAACATGGTTCATAATACGACGTCTAAGGCTAAACATGAAAATAAACTTGTAAAATTATGAGGGCATAAATAACTTGCAAAATAGTAAGAGCATTGGAAATAGTTACTCTCAAAATGGTGAGAAAATAAGAAACACCAAGTGGTTATTAGTGCATCAAAGTTGAATGCATAATGATCATAATATAAACTCTCAAAATGGTGAGAGCATATGGTTAAGGCCAATAAGGATGGGGAAACTAAATGACAAATGGTTACTTGTGAGATAGTTAGGAGTCCTAAGATCCTTAAGGCAAAGAAGTGATCAGATAAGAAAGGGAGTTGTGAATGAGATAACTTGAGACACCCCATGTATCTATGTGTTTCCTACATAATCTGTGCTAACCTCAGGTTGATGCAGTTCTCACAAAATGGGGAGGAAAATACCATGATGGTCTAGAAATAAACTAAACAAATAAGATGGCCCAACCCATAAAAAATTGACAACTTTATATCTCACATGGAAATTCTAAGCCAATGTTCATGATTTTGTGATTTTTAGAATTTACAAAAATTTTCAAATGTTTTTGGAAGTTTCTAAGCATCTTAACTTGATTGATAATTATGAGATATAAAATGGTATAACTCATAAATCAATGAGAGCATGGCTTAAACATGCTCATAAAATGATGAAAGCTTTCAAACTAAAAATGGTCGTAAAATGGTGAGAGCGTGATAAAAGGGGTGAATAAGATGATCTCAACACGAAGTGAGAACTACTACATAGTTTCAAATCAAACCTCAAGTCATTGTAGTTCTTCCTTACAGTGGAGGAGTCTGACTAGGTAGCAACAATTTTGTGAATTAGGTAAATGGCACAATATAACAACAATGCATGGTAAAGGTATTGCTCTTAATTTGTCCATAGGTATTTATAATTAGGAAATAATGACATGGGTTAATGATACTATTTTTTTCCAAAATTGGTTATAATTAGTAGCACCGAGAATGAGATAAAATGTGGCAATAATGAAGAATGCAATTTCCAAACCATTGTTATACTAATCTTGGATACTGCCTCTTTCTAACATATTGGATCAAATACTAAAAATTAATTTAAATCCCCTTGGTGAAGGTGCCCAAAGAACCAATGGATTATAACTAAGGTAAGAAAAGGGTGGGAAGGGAGGCTAAAACAATTTTGGTCAATAGGGAATGCATGGAAGGAATGGTATATGATATAGTACAATGAAGGTTACAATATGGTATGATGCAAATGATCGTCATAGATAATACTTTGAGTTTCTAAAGCACAATAATGCTTGAGCTGTATAATGTTCATGGGATCATCAAGTTCATATCTAGAAAATGTAGCTAATATGTAAACTCCAAAGCCATAATTAACAACAATGATATAAGAGCCTATCCTATTAGGCTTGAACTTGCCTTTCTTCTTTTTCTCAATCGTAGTGTTCTTTTGGTTTTCTTTAAGGACAAGATCACCAAGCTCAAACTCTTTGTGCTTGACATGATAGTTATACTAACCATGCAACTGGTTGTGGCATGCTTGAAGGCTATTTACAGTAGCCATGCATTTTTCATCTAGTAACTCTAGATCTTATAGTCGAGCTACCCTGTAATCCTCATCATCAAGGATATGCTTCAATGAGATATGTAGAGAAGGTAACTCGACCTCGATGGGAACAATGGTCTCATTGCCATAGACAAGGGAATATAGTGTGGCTGTTGTTAGAGTATGATAATTAGTACGGTGAGCCTAAAGGGTGTAGAAGATTTATAAGTGCCAATCATAGCCAACATCATTGATAATCTTCTTAAGAATATTAACAATGTTCTTATTATATACCTTTGCTTAGTCATTACCTTGTGGGTAATCCGCAGTGGAAAAGTGTTGGGTGATGTTAAACTTGGCACATAGTGCTTTGACATCCTTATTTTTAAATGATCCATTATTATCAGATATAATTTTAGATGGGATACCATAACGATAAATGAGATGGTTGAAGATGAATTTGGAAATCTATTTTTCAATCACATAAGTGAGGGTTATAGATTCAACCTACTTAGTGAAATACTTGATGGTAGTAAGGATATGCTTATGGCTATTCGAGGAGTTAGGGTTAATATTCTCTATGAGATCAAGTCCCCACATTGAAAATGACCAGGGTGTAGTCATCAGTTTGAGTGTTGCTTCTAGAAGATAAATCAAATTGGCATGCCTTTGACATTTGTTACATATTTTTACATAAGCAACTACATTTAATTCCATGATTGGCCAATAGTAACTAGTATGTAGGATTTTTTTTTTGCAAGGATAGCCTTGCTGGTGTGGGTTCCACAAACTCCTTCATGAACTTCCCTCAACACTAAAATTGTTTTTATAGAATTCAAATGACAAAGTAAGGTTCCATCAAAGCTTCTATGATAAAGGGTTATGCCAAGTAAGATATATCGAGAGGCTTGGTGTGTGAAAGCTTTGTGTTATCTTCATGAAAGGTCTGGTGGAAGGATTTAGTCATGAAGGTAGTTATATAAATCTGAATACCAAATAAAACTAGGACCAACAATGTCATAGATCATTTCAATGGTCGAAGGCTCATGCGTAGGTGCTAATAGATGTTCAATGATGAACTAATAATATTTTGGCTTATCTATGCTATGGATCAAAGAAATAATGATAGCCATGGCATTTTTTGTTTTGTTATTAGCCTGAGGTATGTGATCAAATTGACTATGGGCAATCTGCTACTTGATAATGTCCACCATGGCATTATATGTACCAATTTCTCATCTTTGGTCTAGAACTAGTCTGTAACCTGATTGATGATTAGTTGAGAATCACCATAAACTAAGAGATGCTAAATGTTCCATTATACTACTTGATAAAGCCCTACAACAAGTGATTCATATTCATCCATGTTATTAGTAATAATATAGCTGATATGAAATGATCTGTGAATGAGATCCCCTTATGGTGTGATAAATAACAAGCCTGATCCTGATCCATGAGATGTGAATGACCCATCAAAATATAACATCTAGTGTTGCTATTTAGGAGGTGTTTCTATAATGGTCATGATGGATTCATCTAGGAATGCAAAATTAAGTGGTTCAATATCTGAAAGGGGAGCTTCAACAAGTTGATCTTCAAGTACTTGTCCCTTAATGGCCTTTTGATTGACATACTTAATCTCAAACTTGTTCAAAATCATGATACACTTGGCCATGTGGCTTTGTAAAGATATTTTGGATAATGGATACTTGAGTGGATCTACTTTTTCAATGACTATGGTCTTGTTGTTAAGCATGCAATGATAGAACTTTTGGGCCACAAAGATAATAGCTAAATAAGGTTTTTATATTGGTGTATAATTATGTTCATACGCTACTAGTGTATGACATAGGTAGTACATGACATGATCTTTTCTAGTTTCATCATGCTAAACTAAAAGTGCCCCTAGGGCATTGTTAGTGGTAGATAGGTATAGTATAAATAGCCTCCCTAGCATTGGTGGTAACAAAAAAGTTGGGTTGGCCAAATTACTTTAGGTGCTGAAAGGCTTTTTGACATTCTTCATCCCAAAGACATATAATACCTTTCTTAAATAAATGAGTGAAAGGATGGCATTTATATGCCAACTACAAAATAAAACATATGATAGACTAGATTTTGCCCTACAAACTGCAAAGCTTCTTCAAAGTGGAAGGTGGCAACATCTCGATAATGGCTTGTACTTTGGTAGGATCAACTTCAATGCTTTGATGAAAGATAATAAAGCCTAATAATTTGCTTGAATTGACATCAAAGATGCATTTCTTAGTATTAAGTTGAACCTTTTACTCATGAATCCTTTCAAATATCCTTTGAAGTATGCCTGGATGATCTGCATGAGTCTTAGATTTACCCAATATGTCATCAACATAGTCTTCGATAATATCAAGCATCATGTCATGGAATATAATGAACATAGTCCTTTGGTATGTGGCCCCAACATTCTTAAGGATGAATGACATAACCTAATAGTAAAATGTTCCCTAAGGAGTTGTGAATGCCATTTTGTGTTTGTCTTCTGGCATAATCCTGATCGGGTTATATCCTGAAAAGCCATCCATAAAGGAAAACATTTCATACTTGACTGTGGAATTGACTATCATATTGATATTAGGTAGAGGAAAGTCATCCTTCGGGCATGTCTTGTTTATGTCTTTGAAATATGTGCATATTATGATCCCCTCTATATTTTTACTGATAGGCATAATGTTTGAGATCCACTATGAATAGGCGACTAGTCTGATGTATCTTGCTTCTAAGGGTTTTTCCAGCTCTTTTTTAGCTAACATACCAATATGAGGATGCATTTTACATAGTTTTTGATTCATAGGTTTGGCATCAGGGTGTAAAATGAGATGATGTACAACCAAGGTGGGGTCCAATCTAGGCATGTCTAAATATCTCATGCTAAAATGTCAATAAACTCCTTCAAAGGGGTTGTAAAAACTTCATGTTTCTCCTAAGTGAGGGATGCACCTAATTTGATCCACTTCAGGTCTTATAGAGTCCCAATGTTGAATTCCATAGTATCCTCTACAATGAGAGTCAATCCATCTTCCAGAATAGTTAGCAAAGATGTGAATTGGCCAGCAATGGCAAAGTCCTCTGGTCGGACTAGTTCTTCAAGCTCTCCCAAATAGGATGAATCTAAATCACCTAATGGTAGTAATGGCCATGTAACAAATACTATGGGATAGTGTCAGATAATTTGATCAAAGGCATGTTATTCCTTTGTACTGAACTTAGACCCAAAATCAAGTTCACCATTGGTGGTCTCCTAACCTTCATTCAAAGAAGGGTGAACATCCCATCTAGTAACACCTGAAATGGATTTTCACCAAGAGAGTGGTATTTTTATTTACTTTTACCCTAGTCAAAAAGTGCCTCAAAGAGGTTTTCACTTTGGGATCTCAATGTTTGATTATTTTATTTTAGGCTAAGGGTGTTCACACACTCTCCAAAATAGGCTGCAGGATCAAGTTTGATAGAGAACCCTTTTTATGGTCTCCCAATGGAACATTGTCCCTTAGGCCTTAAAAATCACAAAATGCCTCATCAATCTCAAACTTGTCTAAAGGTACTATGGATTCTTGTTGGTCCCAGTATATAATTTGAGGATGATAAATTAGAAGTGGGGAATGTCAAATAATTAGCATAATGGTACAAATGGTATGTGGGTTGAATAAGTTGGTATTGGCAAGGTTTTCGTATATGCTATGATTAGACTCTACTTTGTTAGTAGCATCATCATCACTAGTCATTGACATTAGATCATGAATAAGATATGTGGGGTCACCCAGAGGTAGTTTAAATCCAAGACCATGAGTTCCTTTGTGTTTGGTCATAAAAATGGGCTCAATAGTACCCTGCTAATTTGGCCTCAGGCCTATGCCTTCATATACTTAGTTATCCATGAGCATATTAGGGATGGGATACTTTGTACTATTATAGAAATCAACCAAATTTCCATTATATAACCATGAATCATCATTGGCAAGTGGGTCCTATTCTTGTCTAATGGTAGGTGTGAAAATAATAGGTGTTGGGCTATGAAGTTTTCCTTTTCCCTTTCATCACCATTCCATGTAAATTGGCTTGGCTTTGGGATTTCCATAGGTCTTGGGATTTTTTATAAGCTTGGCTATGTGTAATGTGTCATGGGTAAAATACTCTCTTGGACCATTGTCTAAAATGGTAAAATGACTAAACATTTCAATACAAGGCATATGTGAGGTTGAGGAAAAGATATCAGGGTCTATACAATTGGCCTTTGGAAATTCAACAAGTATCTCTTTGTCTTTGTCTTTATTTGGCACTGGTTCTAGACCAAATTGTAATTGTAACTTTCATATTTGGCCTTCAAATGCTTGCAATGTTCATATGGTTGTAAATCTCCATGGACAATGACCTCCATCTTTGAGTGAGGAAACTTGATACACTAGTGCAATGTTGAGGGGATTATATGGATTTCATGTATCCATGGTCTACCCAAAATCAAATTTTAGGATAAATCCATGTCTAGCACATGGAAAAGTGTATCGTGGGTCAAAGGCCCAATGATCACTAGAAAACTTATGGTTTTTGTTGACCAAGTTTGACTTTTTAGTTAAATTGGGGCACCTATAGTAAAAACTTGACTTTTTAGGTCTATAAAGGGTAAAATATGAGTGTCATGTGGTATATTACATGTTAATTAATCTCAAATGATGTTATATTGGCCTTGGTCAATTAGTTTTTATGTCCATTTATCATTTTGAGTCATTTTATGGGTAAAAAAGGTACATTTAATGCTTTGTACGAGTTTCTTGGGAAATGTGAAGGTGTCAAAACATTTTTTCATGCCCCATGTATCCTTATAAGTCTTAATTAATTGAAAACACTAAAAGATGCAGGTTATGCAAAAGAAAAGTTAGTTTTCTAGTGAAAAAAAGAAAATAGCACTTGTATGACCTCCTTGGGAAGTGTGCCACTTGGAAAAGGTTGAAATGTGACTCTTGATCTCACCATACTCATATACAAACTTTAATTAAATTGGAACTGTAATTTCTTGCTCAAAACCATTCATCTCTCTTCTCGCTCTTCTTAGCAAGCAAAAGTGACTTACATGTTTTGCTTGGTATGGACAACTTAGGAGGTTTTAGGAAAAATTATCTTGGGGACATATTCTAAACTTATTAAGATTCCTTTTGATGTTTTGATGAATAGGAATTCTATTCTAAGCTTTATGAACCATTGATAACAAGTTGACTGTGTAAATCTGCTTGCTAATCTATGCACCCTATGGGTTTTGCCTTGGTTTGGAGGATTCTATACAATCCACTTGCCAAGATTGGTTATAGATGATGTTGACTATGTCCCCTCATACCTCTCATGCTTTGTTTCATGTTCTAAGGTGTTTTTATGAGCCAATAACCTCAATTTTGTAGACTAGCTTCTTTTGAGAATGACAGACATCTTGCACCATTTTTAGAGTTTGATGCTTTGTCATCTATTTCAAGGGGTTGTTTTAGTGTTATTTATGTTTTCAAGATCCTATTGACACCCTATACACCTCTCATCCTCTTTATACAAGCATGTTCATGGTTTGTAGTCATTGATGCCATGCACTTGCAGTCAACCATGGACAACTACATACAGGTACTAGAGAAAGTAATTCACATTGAAAATGATGTTTGAAAGCTGGATTGAAGACTGAAATATCCTAATGTTTCATCCCAATATCATGTTAAGAGATTAAGTGACCATGAAAAGGAAAAACACTTTATACATGATTCCATTTTGGCTCATTGTCTACTTGCAACTCACATACACTTGTAGGAATCTTCATATGACAAAACATGTTGGAAGCAAGTCTTAGAGTTGAATAAGGTCATATATAATGTAAATAATCTATTTGAAATACTTGAGATAGGGATAGAACTCAGGGAATGGTAAAAAACATGCACATTATCCACACTGCTTTCGTTGCCTACATATAAGAAAATAGTCATCTACAAGTGACACTACAAAGGACTGAGAGTGCATGTATGGGAGTGTTGAACTAATTTGGAAATTTATTAAAAGTCCTGATATGTTAAGGGGACTTTAAATTTATGTTTGGTATGATGAGAGGGTAGATAAAGGGTGAATAATCCTTCTGGCATTTGGTTGCTAAAAAGTGAAAATAGAGGTACATGCCCTATTTTGAAGTTCCTCATATAGAGTTTCTTAGTTCATAAGACATACAAGTATACTTGTATTCAATTCCATACATATATCTATCAATATGTAAAGAAGAGAGGTATTTGAGTTGAAGAGGATAGTTTAGAAGATCCCTCAAGTTGCTCTTTGAACACTAAATTTCCTCAGTGTTACCTATAGTAAAATGAGTCAAGGATAACTTTGTGGCCTAATAGGTGGATTTAATGGTTAAGGTTTGGTTATAATGTTTTAGTTCACTAAGGAACATAACTTTGGTAAGATGAGAATAAAGGCATACATAGAAGATGTTTTGCATTCATTAGTGGAAACAAGACAGTCCGTATATAGGCCCTTAAACACCCACCTACAACAAACACAGTTGATAATGATCTAACATTGTTGTTTTAGTAGTGTATTAGAGAATTAAAGGTGAGTAAAGGGTATATATAGTTGTTTTGTGACTTCAAGGCTCTAAATAGAGTCTCCAAACACCATAATCAAGGTCTCATGAAACAAAAGTAACCTACAACAAGGTCTAGAAGACAAAATACCTCAGTCTAACCTATGACCCTAAATTGATGCCTAAATGATGTCTTAAGACCTTCAAAGAGGAGAAATATTTAAAACCTACACTTCATGACTTAGAGATTTTTAGTTAAGGTATATAAGCATCATGATTGAGCTCAGTTGAAGCCCAATAAGACCTGCATACAAGGGTGCTTCAATCAGCAGATAATGGACTGTGGAGTGAGTTTTGATTAATACCAATGTATTTAGGTGAAAAAAATAAGGTAAAAATAAGTGTTTATGATCATAAAGGGCTCTAGGGTGACCAAAAAACATTGTATTAATCTTAAATCATGCAAGGTAACCTACAACTCCCCTTTCAATGCAAGTTTATAGTAAAGGATTAAGACACCGTTTTGACCAAGAGAGGAATGTGGGAGGTTCATTGAAGGGTCAAAGTGTTAAATGGGATTGGATCAACTTAATCACAATTATAAAAACCAAATGATGGATTCATGAGCTATAAACAGGATAAAACAAACCTACAAATACCTCTCAAAAAGAAATAAAAGTAACCTATAATAGGGTATAGTCTTGGTGAAGATGAGAAGTGAGTATGCCAAAGAGATGGAAAGGGAATAATTAGAAATTAGAAGTGATATATAGACTTAAAGTGTCTTCACCATGACCATTAGTGTCTATATAAGGCTTTGACAGTGGAAAACAAGCATGTAATCAAGCAAACATAGTCCATTTGTGGTTAAACCCTGCAGAGTCCTTCCTCCAAGAGGTCTGTCTTGGAATTTAAATGAGTTAAGGGGTCCATTAACCTAATAAAGAGCTGATTTTTTGTGAATAACACCTATATGACCTATATAAGCCTCTAAAATATGTAATTTGTTTGAACAAGTAGGGTAAGTGACCCCTATTTTGTCTGAGATAGGGGGTACTTCCCTAGATGCATGAAGCCTATAGTTTTGTGAAAAGAGATGAGAGGGAGTACTTGAAGGATTAAAAGGTGATTTGATAAGTTTAAAAAAATTTGGAAATTATGGAAAACACCTTTCATAGGGGTGAAACTAAACATGGAGTCCAAAATGCAAAAGTTGTAGGTAGGCCCAAAGGTAAGATGCAAGCCTAGTGCCCAAATGAAGGGTCACTCACACTTTTAGACCCAAGCATGGATTTTACCTTGTTGTATCATATTTTTAGAGTCATATCAAAGGTTTATGAACAATCAGAGAGCAAGGAAAACCATCAAAGGTCAGTTGAAGCCCTAAAATGCAGTTAAGCCTATTAGGAAAGGGTATGCCTAAAGCCCAAACAAGGAGTCATTTTCATTTCCAACATGAAAAAAACATATACATGGATTTAAAAATGTATATGAGGGTGTTATATAATTTCTAAATCTTTTAGTGTGTAGAGGAAACATCAATAAGGCCATTTTTGACTCAAAGATAACTCAGACATGTAGGAAAAGAGAAATATAACTTGATATGTCAAGTTCAAGCACTCATATCTTTCATGAGGCATTACATGGGTGACAAAGGAGTTAAGGGAGGTTAGCAGGGGTCTTTACGGCCATATTTTTTGAATTTTTTGGTAGGTTGTATGTCATATATTTATGAGCCAACCTTAAGAGTGGAAATAGGCCTAAAACCTTTACAAACCCTCAACTAAGACCAATTTGATGAAATGGAGTTGAATAACTGATCAAATGTAATAGTTTTCTCATAAAACCTATTGGAAGTTATAAGGGACTCACTAAATATACTTCACATTCCAAATAGCTATATGAACTTATACAGATGGGGCAAAAAATGGGGTTTTTCTCACTATTTTATGTGTTTTGTAGGTACCAGGAGGTTTCAAGAGATGAATTTCACATGGATGGAAATATTAAGACTTAAGATAATTCTACATATCACTATCATGCCTTGAAACAACTCCTAAGTGTCCAAACTAGGTGCTTCAACTCATCTAGTCAAAACTGGCCTATTGGACAAGCTAGTGAGAAGTGTGAAAACTCTAAGGGAAAGTGATTTTAAAGTGTCCCTGATGCTTCTAAGGCCATAGATGGCCTTGAAAATTATCATTCACTTCCTCCCATGGATTTGCATGAGAAATTGATGTTAATTTTGAAGACCAATCCTAAAACTAATGCATGGAGAGGCATGTCTGATGTCCTTACACATAATTCAAATCATTAGACTTGATCCTAATCAGTTATGAGGTGTGCAAACAAGGCCAGTCATGCAAGCAATTTTTTTGAGCTAGAATGAGGAGTTTCTGGCCACTTCCCATGAATTTTATGACTTGGATTCACATTTTTAGCTCTTAACCTTGCATGGTTCATCCTATACCCTCTCCACATGCATAAGTAACTCCTTGGATGAGTTTGACAAGTGTCTTTGTGACCCTTGGAATTCTCTCTTCTTCTCTCTCTCACAAGTTCTATAAGAACTAGCCATTTTGGCATTGTATTGGATGTTCCACCTGAGTATGGAAAATCCTTGCTCAAATGTATACCTTTTGATCAATAAGACTACTATGTTTTACCTCATCTATGACTGTTCATAAGTGTGTTCTACTTGGATGATGAATCTTGTTTAGTGAAGACTATGGATTCCTAACATGTGGTCTCATTCTTTCACCTTATTTGTAGTTGGAAAGCCTCTTTTTATATGGCATGTTATGTTTTTTAGGAGATATTCATGGTTTAAGTGAGTTAGTGTATTCATTAGTACCCTCATAAGCCTCTTGTCTAGTCCTCCTAGCTTTGCACATTCATCCATAACCTCACAATGTAACATTGATGTGAGAAGATGAAGATTGGAAAAGTGTAGATTTAGCTTGTCCTTTAATTTCAAGTGTAACATGCATATGGCTGGATGTCATCATGTTATTTGGTGTATCACCTCCCTTAGATTAGTTTGCTTTCAGTTATCTCTCTCCCTTTTCACCCCCCAAGTTTAGTAGTAGTTGCAATCCAAAGTGGTACATCAAGGGAGCTAGCCCTATCTAGAGATTCACCTCATTTCTTGGATTGCCCACAAGCCTATAGGTGATTCCATTGTGTCACTTGGATAAGGAGAGATTTGCATCTCCTTAAAGGGTGAAAATATAAGTGACAATAGTTCCTTGTGATTCTCACTCTTCATTATCATAGGTCTTAATAGTTATAGTCTTTGGCTGAAGGTCAACTATTCTATATCCCAAATGCTTGATAGCTTTAGAGACACAATATTTAGGCCCAATCCATTGTCTATGAGGACACATTTAACTTTGTGTTGCATTATAACAACTTCAATGTATAATGGGTTATTATGGAGAGGGCCAAGTGATGATATATCACTTTGGTCAAAGGTCAACTATTGGCTTGGGGCTAAGTGTCCATCTAAACCTTGAAAATTATCTAGCATAATGTCATTTGATACTTGGGATTGGCTTAGGTGTTGTATAAGGATATTCTTGTGGCTGGTAGATGTATGCAACAAATCTAGGATGGAAATTTATATGGGTGTCTTTTGGAGTTGTTCCAGAATGTCATACATTTTTTCTTAACATTGGTAACTGGCTTACTCTTAGCTAGCATGGTAGGTTCGATTAGCTCATTAGTAGGGGGTTGTGGGCTTGGGATGGTGATTTTAGACCATCAACTTGTGATGGTGTAATCTGGATTGGGTACAAGACCATTATAACTAGAAAATGATGGATATGGGCCAAAGAGGATAATTCTTGATTGTCAGTGTGCTTGGTTGTGGTCATAGAGTAATGAAGATTTATCGACATAGGGTCCTAAAATGGTAATCCTTGGTTGATGTTGTGGTTAGCTACAATCACAGGTCAAGGAAGGATTACCAACATTAGTAGGTTGATTAACATTATTAGGCAATGGTCCTGGTCTATTGGCACTTGGTCTAGGATTGATGGTAATGGTAAATACTGACCTCCCACAATATGACCTACAACTTTATTGTAGTCATGTATAACTGTGTGATAGGTTTGTTGGTCAATAAGGTCATTTTAGCCTTGGTTCTTTCCATTTTTTGGTTGATGTTATTTTTGATACTACTGATACTCTTTTTGTTGTTATGGTTATTATTGTGGTCTTCATTTTTGATGTTATGGATTAGGATTATTATGCCATGGAAAATGATTTTGATAGATACTTATATTTTTATTGGAAGTAGATGCTCTATTATCCAATTGGATCTCTCTATTTTCCAACATATTGTTGATAAGGTACTTTAGCTACACATAATGGTGCATAGAATGTCCATGAACACAATGATATTCATGGAACTCATGCTCTTTATACCAATCTAGATAAG
Source organism: Torreya grandis (assembly GCA_037957365.1). Classification (NCBI taxonomy): domain Eukaryota; kingdom Viridiplantae; phylum Streptophyta; class Pinopsida; order Cupressales; family Taxaceae; genus Torreya; species Torreya grandis. Next base: position 297,592 of record JARHVA010006580.1, read on the forward strand.
GTATACCCTTAGGAAAGTGTTTTGGAATCATTCAACTAATCATATTGGCCATGGATGATTTTTGGATCACTACTTCAATAGGCTCACCAAGGTCAATAAAGACTCTAGGAGTTGGTCTTGTTTTTGGAGAAGGGGTTTGTAAAGGTGGTGGTTGTAACATTTGAGTAGATGGCCTAAGCTGAGAGATAGGCTACACTTGCTGGATAGGCTACATTTGTGGAATAAGCTACATTTATATCATAAGATAAGTAGATGGTGTTTGCACCGTTTTAACTAAGCAAGTAAAACAACCTAATGTTGGGGAAATAATACACATCCTACTAAGCAACATAGACTAGCTTTCTTTAACAACCCAATTACCATCAGGTAATCTTCTATAATTTTCTTGATAAGTAATACTTAGCCTTGTACATTACCATCACTTTTAACTATCTTCTATGAAACTTTTGCTTAGAGGGCCCCTGAATGGAGGGCCATACTAGAAGATTGAACCTTAACTCTTTTGCATTTTTTCTTTTTTTATACTTGGTCTATTCTCCCTTATCTTTCACAACTTCCAACTAAACTAGTAAAGAATTTTTAATTGGTTTAAAGGGATAAGATTTGTCTTCTACTCATGTAACTTGTTTTGTTTTTATCCTAAATATATCACACTCTAGATTCACTTCCATAGAGATATCTAGTTCAAAGGGTTCTAAAAATGGGTCTAATGTCCTCCTTCAAGTGATTGGATTTGCCAGGAGGTCTCCCTCATTTTGGAAGGTGTTTTTGAGGTCCTCAATTTGAATAGGGTATTTAAGATCAACTGATGATGATGTTGAATCCTCACTTCCATAATCAACCAATGTTGTAGGGTGGGTAGGAAGGGAGTCCTTCCAACAAGAAGAACCTTTTTTCTTCTAACGTTGATGTAGTTTTTTATCAGACGTCCCATATTAAAATATTTATGGGAACAAAATGGTAGGCCTTTATAGTTGAGGGGTTGAGACCATGAATGTTCTTCTACTTGAAAAATATTTTTTTCAAGTGGGTCTTTAAAGGTGTCGATATTTACCAAAATCTTGGCAAAAGTAGTGTGGTAAAAATGATCAATTTATGGTTCATTTGTATAAAATCACCTATATATTCACCACGAGTTTTATGACTATATTTTATCTAAAATTAGAGAGGGGGATAGGGTAGGTGAACCCAAATGGGTTTTAAATTAAGTGGCTTAGTGATAGAGTTAAAGGTTGGGGACCATGGCTTCAAGACCATGGGGTGGTGACTCAAGCTTGCTCCAAAGCTGGTTTTGAATCTTCTCCTTGTCCTTAATATTATTAAAGATAAAAATTAAATTTTTTTTGGGCTTGGTTAGATTTCAACTCTACCTTCCAAGAGGGGTTACCAGTTCTTTTAGATCTAGTCATGTAGTTCTTGAAATATTGGCCAATAATCCATGAATCTGAAGATGGCTTCTTTGGCTAAGAAGAAATCTTATGATCATAACACTTCCATATATTTCTCTTCATCAAATAACACAACAAGATCATAGGATGCATGCTTGAGGGTTTTGGTTTAGGTCGTGGTGTTGTCTTATGGGAAATAGCCTTAATGAAGAATGGCTTTAGGCACCTAGCTTCTGCTTCCAACTCCATAATGTCCAAACCCTTGGAGATGTTAGTATTTATATTTGGTTTCATGACCTAGGGTCATGTGATAACCAATCCATTAGTTAGTTCATTAGATCTATTCATCCCTCCCAGGTCATCACCTTATGCCAGACTTTGATTGAAGTGGATGTATAACATTTGGGTAATAGAAGAAGTTATTATTATAGGGTCTTGGAGATACATATAGCTATTATTAAACCTAGACAAGGCAAACAAATGATATTGAGGGGCTGATGCCATTCCTTCCCAAGGATCCAAGCCATTTTTACTGTGCTGGGTCATCATAGGTTTTGAAACATTTTGAATATTTATTTTTATATATATCACCAAGGACAAATAAGATCATAATTTTATGGAATAAAATACATTCTAGAATATTTATCTTTCATAGATATATTATGGACATCATAAGATAGATAATTCTCAATAATAAACATGTAGAGGAAAAACACTTTCTTTTTTTCTAATGAAATACAATATGGTATTTGTATTTACAAGAGTAACATCTCAGGTTTCTCAATTTATTATGATCTAAAACAACATTAAAATAATACAAATTTATAAGGAGGGTTGAGTGTTAACTTAAATAGTTCTATTCAAAACTTAATTCTTCTTTTGACAGGTTTTCTTTGTTTTTGGTGCACATTTTAAATGTATAATTTGAAAATACTTTGAATTTAATAACATCACGTTCATTCTTATCATGAGAAATGATCTATTTGGTTAATATATATACATATGGAATTAGTAGTTAATTTTTTTATCACACAAATATTGTATACCTAAGTATAGTCTCCCGAAAGACAAGTTTAATTCAAAATGTAGCCATGTTAATTAAAACAAAAAAAATTAATTAAAATCTTTTTATAAAATTTGTATCACATTATTTTTATAAATTTAATTTAAGAAAATTAAAATACATCAAAAAGTAGCTAGTAAAAATGTCATTAGAGAAGGTTACTACTATTGAGACATTGCTATCTTGATATAAAAAATATAATATATTAGATTTATATGTTTTTGTGGACCAAACCTTCTAATAATATATTTTCACATTGTTCTAAAAGGATTTTTTGAGGATATTTTTAAAGAGTTTTTTAATATTTTTAATCCATAAAAGAATGGGATGAGGGGATAAGCAAGGCAACATATTATTTTGTAATAAATCAACTATTGTGTTAGTAGGAGGACAACTTCCATTCTGGGATCATCCTCAAAAACACAAGGATCATGGTATATGACATTTGTTTGACAATTTTAGAATGTACAAATATATGACTTGAGAGCGTAAACATATTTAGTAAGTTTTTAAAATTTTTATATATTAAGAGAGAGGGAAAGATAGGTCAAATAAAAAACATACTCATGAACAATAAATCAAGTAAAAATACCACTATTATTGAGACATCGCTTGATTTAAATAACACAATATATTAATGATAAGCTGATTGGCATTGTTAAGCAATAGTCCTGGTCTATAGACACTTGATCTAGGATTGATGGTAATGGTAGATACATGACCTCCTGTAATATGACTTACAACTTTATTGTAGTATGTGTAATTAAATGATATGTCTATTGGTTATTGGGGTCATTTTAGCCTTGGTTCCTTCCATTTTGTGGTTGATGTTATTGTTGATGTTGCTGACACTGTTGTTGTTGTTGTTGTTGTTGTTACGATTGCTGTTGTGGTCTACATTTTTACTATTATTGATTGGCATTATTATGCTATGAAAAAGCATTTTGATAGATACCAATATTTTGATTGGAAATAGATCTTATATTATCCAACTACATCTTTCCATTTTCCAACATATTCTCGTTAACATGCTTCAACTACACACAATAGTGTATAAAATATCCATGAACACAATGGTTTTCATAGAAATCATGCTCTTTATACCAATATGGATAAGGTATACCCTCAAGAAAATGTTTTGGAATCAACTGACTAATCATATTAGCCATGGCTAGTTTTTGAAACACTGCTTCAATAGTCTCACTAAGGTCACTGAAGACTCTAGGAGTTGGTATTATTCTTAGAGGAGGAGTTTGCAAAGGTGGTGGTTGTAGAATTTAAGGAGCTAGCCTAGGTTGAGTCATAGGATATACTTGTTGGATAGGCTATATTTGTGGAGTAAATTACATTTATAGCATAGGATAATTAGATGATGTTTGCACCATTTGAACATGATGCAACTTAGTTACTCCATTACCAACAACATTCTTGTAGAAATTGTATATTTTTTATTTTTCATAATTATTAGCCTGAGAAGGTACATACACTTGCACTTGGACTAGGCTAGGATTTTGACATGATCTTTATTTTTGATTTTGGCTATGATTATAGTTTGAAGAAGATAACTTGATAATCCCTTTGTTAATAAGGGCATTTTTAATCTATATGCCTTTCTCAATGATCTCCTTGAAAGTGTGAACACACTGAAGCTCTAAGTGATAAGATATTTTGTCATGCAAATTTTTAGTAAACACATCTACCAATTATTTATCTAGTAGATTATGGGTGAAGAGACTAGCAAGCACTCTCCATCTATTTAAGTAGCTGACAAAGCTCTCACCAACTTTCACCTAGCCTGACTTAAATCAACTACTAAAATCGCATGCTCGATATTGTAGGAGAAATGTTGCACAAATTTGTTTGATCAATCATTAAAGTTAGACACTGAGTTCTTTAGCAACATAAGAAGCCACTCTAAAGCCTATCTAGCTAGGCTTTGAAGGAAAAATTAGGTAGATGTCACTATAGGCCGCTAGCTGATAAGTGATAAAAAACTCTTTTAGATACTCTCTAGGGTCTCCTTTACCCTTGTACTTATTAAATTTTGATGGATCATAACTTAGAGGAAATGATATATAAATATACTCCATGTTAAATGGGCATGAGCATACATCATCCAATTTGAACTTATTAGTCTACTTTCTTGTTTAAATGGCTACAATTATATCCTTCATCTATTATAGTTCTTGGGCCAAGAAAATTGATGGCACATTTGGTTGTGGTTATGGTTAGGCAATCAAAGGTAGATTACCTTGATTGAGGTACAATAGAGGTATGGAGTATTATGGAATGTTGGTTTGATAGACCAATCGACTAGGAATATACATCCATGCATTGGGATGAGGTAGATGATACTGTATGTGTTGTTAGTAAATATTTTAGTTTGGATTCAAAATATGGCCTTGGGTATAAGGGAATTGGGATTGTGATGGAAGTATACCATATTTTTCTAAACTTTTTAAAATTTACCAAAATTTCCCCCAATTTACAAATTATTACCAATTTATCCCAATTTTTCAAAGTTTCCCTAATTTTTGGTATATTACCTCAATTTGTTGAAATTTTTAGAAGTTTCCATATTTTTAAAATTTTTCCCTAAATTTTAATTTTTTAACCTAATTTTTAATAATTACCCTAGTATGATTTTTTTTGATTTGGTTAAAGGTCATAGGTTTAGAATCTCCCAAAAAATTATAAAAGGAGAGAGAGTTGACAACATTTATGCTCATATGGGATGCCTTTACCAGTGGCAACCAAGCAAGCAAAATCACCTAATATTGGGGAAATAATACATGTCCTACCAAGCAATAGAGACTACCTTCCTTTAAGAACCTAATTATCATCAATCAATATTCTAAAAAAATTCTGAGAAGTATTACTTATCCTTGTACATTACCATCACTTTTAACTATCTTCTACAAAACTTCTGCTCAGAGGCCCCCTGAACGGAGGGCCATATTGGAAGACTGAACTGTTAACTCTTTTTGCATTTTTTATTTTTGTATACTTGGTCTATTCTCCCTTATCTTTTGTATATTTTGGCTAAATTGGTAAAAAATTATCAATTGGTTTGAAGGGCTAAGATTTATCTTTTGTTGATGTAACTTATTTTATTTCTACCTTGACTATGTCACACTCTAGATTCACTTTTGTAGAGATAACTAGTTCAAAGGTTTCTAGAGATGGGTCTAAAGTCCTCCTTCAATTGATTGGATTCGCTAATAGGTCTCCCTCATTTTGGAAGGGGTTATTGAGGTCCTCAATTTGAACAGGGTATTCAAGATCATCCAAAGATGATGTTGAATCCTCACTTTTAAAATAAACCAATGTTGTAAGATGGGCAGGAATGGGGTCCTTCCACCAAGAAGAATCTTTTTTCTTCTAATGTTGTTGCATTTTTTTTTTAGATGTCTCATATTAAAATAATTATGGGAAAAATGGAAGTCCTTCATAGTTGATGGGTTGAGACCATGGACATTCTCTTACTTGAAAAATAATATTTTCAAGTAGGTCTTTAAAGGTGTTGATATTTCCCAGAATTTTGGAAAAAGTAGTGTGACAAAAATGATCAATTTATGGGTTCATTTGTAGAAACTCACCCAAAGACTTACCAATATATTTAAGACTAGATTCTATCTAAAATTGGAGAGGAATATAGGGTAGGTGAACCCAAATGGGTTTTAAATTAAGTAGTTTAGTGATAGGGTTGAAGGCAGGGGACCATGGCTTCAAGACCAAGGGGTGGTGATTCAAGCTTGCTCCAATGCTGGTTTTGAATCTTATCCTTGTCCTTAATATTATTAAAGATAAAAATTAAAAAAGTTTTTTGCACATGGTTAGATTTCAACTTTACCTTCCAAGAGGGGTTTCTAGTTCTTCAAGATTTATGCATGCAGTTCTTGAAAATTTGGCTAGTAATCCATGAATTTGAAGATGGATTCTTTGTCTAGGAAGTAATATATTGATCATGGCACTTTCCTAGATTTATCTTCATTAAATACCATAATATGATCATAAGATGCAGGCTTAAGGGGTTTTTGTTTAGGTTTTAGTGTTGTCTTATGGGAAATAACCTTAACAAAGGATGGCTTTAGCCACCTAGCTTCTGCTTCCAGCTCCATAATGTCCAACCCTTGGAGATGTTAGTATTGATATCTGGCTTCATGACCTAGGGTCGTGAACTAACCAATCCATTGGTTATTTCATGAGATCCATTCACCCCTCTTGGGCCATCACCCTACACCAAACTTTAATCAAAGTGGATTTTTAGCATTTGGGTGACACAAGAAGTTGTTTCTATAGGATCCTTGAGCTAGACATGGTAGGCAAATGATATTGAGGGGCTGATGTCATTCTTGCCCAAAGATCTGAACCATTTATACCATGCTAGGTCATCATAGGTATTGAAACATGGGTTGTTATGAAAAAATGGGAATAAAAGTGGGAGACTTAATTTTCAAAACCCTAGATATGAACACGAAGATTAACCTTGTATGGAATAATTTAAAAAAAATTCCTTTTTTGAATTTTCTACAATTTTAAAATTGACCAAATTAAGCGTCCATTTAGATCTTGGATATATTTAATGAAAGTTCTTATTTTTAAAAAAAATATATGGAATTGATAATTTTATATCCATTTTTATTTATTAACATTTTGAATATTTATTTTTATATATATCACCAAGGACAAATTAGATCTTAATTTTATGAAATAAAATACTTTTTGCAATATTTGTCTTTCATAGATATACTATGGACATCATAATATAGACAATTCTCAATAATAAACAAGTAGAGGAAAACAACTTTCTATTTTTCTAATGAAATACAATATGGCATTTGTATTTGCAAGAGTAACATTTCAAGTTTCTCAATTCCTTATGATCTAAAACAACATTAAAGCAATGAAAATTTATAAGGAGGGTTGAGTGTTACCGTAAATAATTTTATTCAAAACTTAATTCTTCTTTTGAATAGTCACTACTAATAGATTTCAGGTTTTCTTTATTTCTAGTACTCCTTTTGGATGTATATTTTGAACATACTCTGAATTTGATACATCATGTTCATTTTTATCTTTAGAAATGATCTATTTGGTTCATATATATGGAATTAGTAGTTAATTTTTTTATCACACAAATAGTGTATACCTAAATATAGTCTGCCAAAAGACAAGTTTAATTCAAAATGTAGCCATGTTAATCAAAGCAAAAAAAACTTTAGTAAAATCTTTTTATAAACTTTGTAAAACATTATTTTTAGAAATTTAATTTAAAGTTTTAAAAATGCATTGAAAATTGGTTAGTAAAAATGTCATCAAGGAAGGTTATTATTATTGAGACATCGCTATCTTGATATAAAAAACATAATATATTATATTTATATGTTTTTTTTGGACCAAGCCTTCTAATAATATACTAAAAAGAAAGCCTTCTAATAATATACTAAAAAGAAAGGGAGGAGAAGGCAACACATTATTTCATAATAAATCAACCATTGTGTTAATAGGAGGATAACTTTCATTCTCTTCGAGCTCATATAAGCACAGGTTCTAACATATGAAATGTAGGTGGCATCGATAGGCTGTGATACAATCCTATTCACCCCAAAGTCAACAATATTCACTTGTTATGAATTCTTCTTAATTAACAATTTGGAGGGTTTAATGTCTCTATGTAAATTGTTTTTACTATGATGGTATGTCAATCATTGCAACACATGCGCAACAACCTTAGCCAAGAAGGACTCACTCATTCCTTTAATGTTATGTACCTACACTAGCGCAGGCAGATTATGACTCATTAGAATTGAAATCAAAGTTGGAAGCTTCGATGTCAACTATTTCTTTATGACCATTTCTACTATGCTGTGTGTTTTCCACCAAGCATGTAATGGAAAAATAAATAGTGAACAATTGAGATATAGACTTTCAAATATATGCATTAATCCAAATTTAGAAATCAGACAAATAGAAAAGATTAAACAACATATAAATGAAAATAACCATGTTTTTTAAACTTTTGGACTGGATGATATTGGGAGCATTTCAACTGTTGATAATACATCTGCAGTGATAAGCAGATGAGATAAATTATATGTCAACTTAAAATGCATCTGATGTAAGTCCATATGGATTGAATGTTTTTTTAACTTTTGGACTTAATTTGTTTTTTTAACTTTTGGACTTAATGTTATCTATTTATCTAATAGTACATCTGCAGTGATAAATATATAAAAAATATTTTCAAAAGCATAAAACATATTTTTTTTAAATAAAAGGTTTTATTTAATTAAATTTATGCAATATTATTAATTATAAAATTACGTTATGAGATTATATAATAATTGTTATTATATGTATAATTATATACTGAAAATGTTAATGTACATTTTAACTACATATATTTCTAAATAAAATTTATACTGAAAATGTTAATTAAATTTTATAACAATTATTATCATATGTTTAATTTTATACTGATAATGTTAATGTACATTTTAATTTTATATATTTTTAAAATTAAACAAGGGTTTAGTTAATTAAATTTATGTAATAATAGTAATCATAAAATTACATTTTAGATTATATAATAATTATTTTTATATGTATAATTATATACTGATAATGTTAATGAACATTTTAATTTAATATATTTCTAAACAAAAAATAGTTTCAATATGACTTTCTAGATATAGTTTTTTGAATGCAAAAATAATTTAAACATATAATGAATTAAACATAATGATAAATCAAACACATCAACAAAGAGAAAGTCACCCTAATATAATCGAAATATATAGTCATAAAGTCATGATTGACTGAAAACATTAGTGTCATCATGTTCATCTATATTAAACCCAATGATGATCCTAAACTAATGTAGCATCATTTTCACTGAGATATCCATAACCAAACCCAATGTTAATACTACCATTCTTTGAATTTGTTTGGCACTAATAAGCATTGCCTAAATGGGAATAACCCTAATAATCATGGTCATTCTGTTTATAAACAACATTGGAATTTTATATTAAAAAGTCTTCTTATTCATATTATAAATAATTTGTATGCAATTTCGAATGAAACATATCTAAGCACAAAAAATTTAGATATGTAACTATCAATAGTGCATCTTATCACATGGTCAGTTGCATGTGTCCATTTAATATCTAGATTATGCAACCTTTCCATCTTTACTCCATTCCGTTCACAGTTTTCCATTATGAGGCCAAAAATACTAGAGTTCAAGCCTTGAATACCATGCCACTAATAATTAATGGAACTTGCACCACAAAATACCATAGTTATCCCCGTATATATGAGTAGTAACAATTTCCTAGGAATTAAATCCTATTCTAACATACTCTTATTTAGTGAACTCACATATATATTGTGTTTCATCCATGTTTCCAAATATCCATCTTAACATTTTATACATCTCAAAAACATAAATATTGTTAGGAATAACCCCTAGAAATTTTTTTGTGCATGCATCAATAGGCAACATTCACATACAATTACTAAATTACAAAGCATGTCAACATATTTTCCTGTATTTCAAAAATAAACATATAAAAGATTATAATGATGAGTAAGCATACATCTAAATCAATGACCTCCTTTGGCTAACAAGTTACAAGTAAGGGGCATCCATATCGTCAAAGTCACCTAAGAAATGATCCTGACCTTAACCATTTGACTCTCTATGTCAAGGACCTAGAGGGATTTGTACCCTAATGGATGGATATAATCAACCATCATCCTCACTAGTCAAACTACAACCCTTTCGATACCCCTAGAAATGTTTGTATAGACATACTATTATTGTATTCTATAGGTTGGAAATGGGACTCACAAGATAGTGAATTATTCAAAAATAGTAATTTGATGCTTTCATTAGATGTAAGGAAAACTTATTCCATTTCCCTACCTTAAGAGATGTGATTAAGATTCAAACTTTGTATAGAAAAAAATATTTCCACATATAATAATGTATTATTAAAAAAAATTGAATTCTTCTTGATATATTACTTACAGAAATTGTTATGGCTAAAGAAACATTTTTTCACAAGAGAGACTATATAAAATCATTAAACACAAACTATTACTACATCATATATTCTATAAATAATGTTCAGGTTTATTTTATAATTAATTTATATATTGTATATTTATGGGTTGGACTCTATCCACTCTTAGAAAATTCAAACAAAATAATTATTAACATTGTAATAAAAAATTAAAACTTAAACATTTATTAATAAAAACTAATTAAAATTGGGATACATACAAATTTGGTGCATGCTCCTTTGAATCTCACCTTTAAATCCCATATCGTACCTATGGTATGGTAACCTTTTTCTTAAGTTGAGGTTGGTTAATAACTCTATAAAAAAATCTAAAAATATTAATCACATTATTTTCAATTATGCAGTTAAATTAACTCTTTTCATTACGATTTTATCTTTCACTTGAAGATAAAATCATCTATCCAAAAAGTGAATCAATAAATGAATAATTTAATTAATTTATTATTTATTATTTATATTTATTTTTTGTTCCATGAATTAAAATAATGGATTATTTGATAATAATATGATATGATTAATTTTAGAGTTGTAGATGCAATTCCAAGACACACATTAATTTTTTTAACCCATATTAAAAATGAGATAGTAAGGCGATATTATAATCTTATTATAAGGAGATGTTTTTTAAGGATTTATATAACAATTTATACGTGTATTTCAAAGGCACATATATTAAAACTATTCAACTTGAAATAGTAAGTAGAATATTATTTAAAGTAGATTTTTAAAGAGTTTTTAAGCAACTTAAGAGGAAAGTGGATGCCAAGAAATGAACATCATCATCTACAAGAATTTAACCATTATATTAGTAAGAGGTCCAAATCCATTGTGACATCACCCTCGATAGCGTAAGTATCATAATATATTATATTTGTACATTATCATAGACCAAACCTTATAAGCAATGTGGGAGGAATATGCTTATTTACATATGAGGATTTTAGAATTTTAGAAGAAATTTGAATATGCATAAATTAGGTGTTTCTAGCTTGAGATGATAAGGAATTTGTGGAGGCTTATTTTATTTTAATATATATTTTTTATGACAGAAGAGTAGAGGTTATTTTGGGAAAGAAAACATTGTCATCCACATAAAATAACTTATGTTGTTAGAAGAGTCACTATCATCACGACATCATCAAAAATAATAATATATTAGTTTTATATGTTTTGAATACAGTAAGTCCACCTTTGATTAGTGTGGGTACCAACCTAGACACATCACGGGCTCCGGGTCCCCCAACTTAAATGAGAATAAAAAAGAAATAGTTAACTAGGAGAATAAAAAGGACCCTACCAAAAAAGGTATTAATAGATAAAGAGCAAAATTATAAAATCCCAATATCAAATAACTCAATAAAAGCAACAAATACTTGCCTAAGTACTTGGGTGATCAATAACATAACTTAAGCACAAGTACAACTATAAAATAAAGAAAACAAACTACCTTTACCATCCTTATCAAATGATGTTTGTTTGTTGGCATATAAGTGTGTTCATGCTTGGATTTTGTGTTGAATGGAGTCATTTGTCAATGCATTTGCCTTGTGGTGAAAACTTCTCCTTGTCCACTTATGGCTTGGCTTGGCATGTGGTAGCAAAATGAAGCTTTCTAGAGACGATTTAGTGTTAATATTTTGCACAAAAAAGCTTGTCAAACAATAGCCTTGGCACTTGTATTTATAAGTTCTCCAACTAACCTTAACTCAAGTGTAGTTAGGTCAGGGAGGGGACAAGAAATTGATATTTGGGTTAGAGATCCCATTTATTAAACATGGCTCTCCATTTTTGAATTTAAGGCTTTTATGAAGTTATTTCCATTTCCTTGACTTTAAGGATAATGACATCATCTTGACCTCATTTTTATTAATTTTTTTTTTAGAAAATAGATATTCACTAATTGAATATGGAATTTTCAATTAAATAATTAATTGAATTTGCTTAGTTACTTCATTCTACTTAGGGTTTTGGCATTTTAGGAATTGATTAAGTGCCCTGCTTAATGGGTCAAAAGGCTAATTTGTCAATTTTCTAGGTTGTAATTTGATTGGAGATGAATCTATGGGAGGTTAATATTGTGCATAGGATAATACCCCAAATAGAGATGCCTCAACATGTGTAATGTCCCCAAATTTATGATAAAATGGTTTAATTAATTTAATTAATTTAAGTTGTTCAAAAATTAAGATTACTTCAAAAGGATGACTTTAATTAATTAATTTTAATTAATATGGAAATAAAATATTAAATAAGTTGGCTTCATCTAGAAGATTCCTGGAAGCCTTTAAAAGAAGTTGAGGGCAAAGCGATTTTCATCATTTTTTGTTGCTTAAAATATTCTGATGCAGTATTGTGAAGCTTGAATCTCTGATTCAGCTAAATCTCTGAGGACGAAAACCTTTAGTAGATTAGAGAAGAGTTGGACGAAAACCTAGCTCTTTTCAGGGGTGGATTCGTGATGAAATTCACATCAAGATTATTGATTAGATCTGGGGCTTCAATGGTCATTCACTGTGATAGATTAGGTGCTATACAAAATCTGCATAGATCAGTACCAGGCCGTACCAACGAAATCAATAGATTGAAGAAGGGCACCGTTCACAGTTACAGGCCGTAGGGTAGTGTAAAAACCGATATCAGCTATTCAGTGATCGACATCAGTAGGAAGCCCGACACCGGTAGATAGAGGTCAACACCAGCTAACCGACGATAGTAGAGTATCGACTGACGACGACAGTATAACCGACGTCAGCGACTGTGTTTTAGACATAGCGACTAGATCCAAGGTTATTTCCAGTTTGCAAAAAGATCAGTTTGGGATGCAAACCCCAACTTCTTCATCTTCCAGCTTGATAGCAAATCTGTATTGCATTTGGGAAATACATTGGATCTATTACTTGGTTCTATAATTTAGACAAATCTGCCTGGTATGATTGCAATAAATTTTGATTTTTGCTGTATTTCAATCTTGTTATCTGTTTGTTGTTCTCTATTTCTTTTCTATGTTTTAAATTAATCAAAACAAAAAAACAAAGGAAAGAAAACATTCAAAAGTAGGAAAACATAAATTCAAAATACAAAAATACAGTAGATCTACAAAAGAGATCCATCAGGGATCTTTCAGTGGTATCAGAGCCATGCATCTTGCCAGCCTGTAGGGGTGAATATATTTTATTTCTATGCATTCGGGAAGATTTGATATAACCCATAGATACTTTACATGCAACAGAGCTCAGTACGAGTGAGATTTGGGTATAGAACAAGAACCTATCATGGCAAAAGAATAGGGGAATGCTTGAATAAATCAGGGTGAGGTAGAAAGAGAGATGATGAGGACTCTCATCACTACTAAGTCCAGGATTGTTCAGGCTTTAGACTGATTACAAGATACCATGGATCGTTTGGAGGTGGATAGACACAAAGGCAAGAGGAATAGATCAGTTTCAGTGATAGGTAGTCATCATAGCCATCAGTTCAGTCAGCATAGTCATCAGTCCCATTATTCAGTTGGGAGCTCTCGTCATTCCTCCAGGTGAAATCATCATCATACACCTACTCCAAATAGACCATTACTGCCTTAGTTTGTACCAAGTGAACAACTAGCATAGGTGGAGCCACCAGAGATTGGGTTCCAGGAGTCCGTTTTGGCAGCCACAACAGAGTGGAGAGCTTTACCCCTAGAGGTTAGGGAGGTTTTCCCTCTTCCCCAGTATTGTGCACAACGTAGAGATACAGCTAGATTCAGAGGATATCGTGGTCATAGACCACCCTAGAAATAGAACTATGACCTCAATTGAGCTACTGGGAAGATCACGTTGGCTACATATGATGGCACGGGTAGTATGAGTGCATGTGCTTGGGTGCACAAGCTAGACATATATCTATCCTTGAGACCCATGCCTGAGCGTGAGGCTATTCAGTTTGCTATTTTACATTTAGATGGGGTTGCCTACAATTGGTGGCATCATGGATTGGTCACCCAAGATCATGCCTTAATTCATTCCTATGCAGAGTTCACTGAACGACTCATTACCTGGTTTGATTGTAAGGACACAGAGCTCTACTATAGGGAGTTGGCACATCTTAGACAGACTGGGCAGGCAGAAGCATATGTTAATGAGTTTTAACGTATTGTAGTTATGGTACCTGATATGCCCCAGAGGTGTAGTGTGATGTTATTCATTGAGGGACTACAGGATAGACTTAAGGGACTAATACATGCTTTCCAACCAGCCACTCTTAAGGATGCCATTGATGTGACATTGAGACTGGATACTGTTCCCACTTCTTAGACAGACTGGGCAGGCAGAAGCATATGTTAATGAGTTTCAACGTATTGCAGTTATGGTACCTGATATGCCCCAGAGGTGTAGTGTGATGTTAGGAGGCCCCTTATCCAACGGTAGCACGATTGATTACTTATATATGAGCAATTGAACATGGAAATTATACCAGAATGATTAAGAAACTAGAAACATGAGACATCAAAGAATTTGAGAGACAATACACACTCTTGTATTAGATAATACTAGAAGAAAATACAAATAAGGAAGATGCCACTTCTTCCTCCACCTCAAAGGCTTGCCACACCTCAAGACCTTCTTCCCTCTCTCTCTTGCTCAACACAAAACCAACTCTATAACCTGAGTTACAATCCCTCCTTGAATGCTATAGCTGATCTCCTTGACCTTGCTTGCTTCAATGCTCTTACTTGATCAATATGATAAATACAATACATGCCTCATGGTTCTTTAAATAGAATCCCACGGTTACAAAAATAGACATCTAACTACTAAAATTAGACACACAGCTCACGACTTAAAATAGCCTCTTAGCATGCAAACACTCGGTTTAAGTAACTAACTATTCGTAAACAGTAGTTTTGGACCGCACAGGTGACCGACGCCGGTCCCTGCTTGTCTGGTGCTGCCGACGTCGGCCGACTCCCTACCGTCACCGGTCTCCTTCTCCACTGCATCTGACCGATGTCGGTCATACTACCGACGCCGGTGGCTCTAGTTATTCAGCATCCTTTTCATGTGTGTGCAAACAGTTGAAGCTTTTAGCTCCACACCTTAACAGGCAGAAGCATATGTTAATGAGTTTCAACGTATTGTAGTTATGGTACTTGATATGCCCCAGAGGTGTAGTGTGATGTTATTCATTGAGGGACTACAGGATAGACTTAAGGGACTAATACATGCTTTCCAACCAGCCACTCTTAAGGATGCCATTGATGTGACATTGAGACTGGATACTATTCCCACTTCTTATCAGGGTGATAAGAAACTAGCCACAGACTCTCGACCTATACAGAAGGCCAACATGCCACAAAATAAAGAAGGGTCATCTTCTATAAACCCTTGGATGAATCAGGAGATGAGGAATGACTTGAGGAGGAAAAAGTTATGTTTTTCCTGCAAAGATCCATGGGAACAAGGACACCATTGCATGGGTAAAGGAAAGGTTCATTTGATTGAGGTGACTTCTGAGTTAGGGGATGAGGAGGTTCCTGATACTGATATTGAGGATAATACGGAAGATGTTGAGCAGGTTCAGACACAGTTGGAGTTAGACACCCCTGAGCCTTTGGCATCAGCCAAAGTAATTATGGCTACCCTCTCCAGTTATCCTAACTTTCATGCCTTTTGGTTGAAAAGTACACTTAAGGGCAAGTGGGTCATGAGCTTGGTAGACACAGGTGCTACACATAACTTTATTGACCAGAAGTTAGTGGAAAGGCATGGATTATAGTATGAGAAGTTTGGTGGTTTTGGAGTAAAGGTCACAGATGGTGCAGTTTTGGGTTGTACCAAATGGATTTCACAGCTTAATATTCAGATGGGGGATTACACTATGACTGATGATTTTTATGTGTTTCCTTTAGAGGATTATGATGTGGTCTTGGGCATGCAGTGGTTACAGGGTATTGGGTGTTACATCATTGATCACCACTGTATGCAGTTAGAGTTCCTTTCTGGGGGAAAGAAGATCATCTTGAGGGCAACGCTAGATGGAGGACCTAAGGAGGTGTCATCTCGTAGGATGGAGTCTCATTTTATAGGTGATGAGGTAAATGATTCTATTTGTTGCATGACATTTTCCCTTCTAATCATGAGTCATCATCCTTATGGGGATTTGGAGAGCTTGATAATCAGAGTAGCGTAGTGGCCTTTTGCGAAGACTAAGGTATGTGATGGTGAGTTTGTTAATTACATATTGAGAATTATCACACTACTCTCTAGGAGAAATAAGGAGAATGTATTCATAGATATTTTATAGCATAGTGTTTCAGATAGTAGAGTTTGCAAATTTTTGAGAATGATATGGGATCCTGGAAGTTGGTGTTGGGTATCAGGGGCGAATTGCTTGAGGACAAGCAATCTCCAGGAAGGGAGGACTGTAATGTCCCCAAATTTATGATAAAATGGTTTAATGGATTTAATTAATTTAAGTTGTCCAAAAATTAAGATTACTTCAAAAGGATGACTTTAATTAATTAATTTTAATTAATATGGAAATAAAATATTAAATAAGTTGGCTTCATCTAGAAGATTCCTGGAAGCCTTTAAAAGAAGTTGAGGGCAAAACAATTTTCATCTTTTTTTGTTACTTAAAATATTTTGATGCAGTATTGTGAAGCTTGAATCTCTGATTTAGCTAAATCTCTGAGGATGAAAACCTTCAGCAAATTGGAGAAGAGTTAGACGAAACCTAGCTCTTTTCAGGGGTGGATTCGTTACAGAATTCACATCAAGATTATTGATTATATCTGGGGCTTCAATGGTCATTCATTGTGATAGATCAGGTGCTGTACAAAATCTACACAGATTAGTACCAGGCCGTACCAGTGGAATCAATAGATTGAAGAAGGGCACTGTTTACAGTTGCAGGCCGCAGGGTAGTGCAAAAACTAATATCGACCGTTCAGTGACCGACATCGGCAGGAAGACAAACACCGACAGATAGAGGTCAACACCTGGTAACCGATGGCGGCAGAGTATCGACCAACGATGGCAGTATAACCAACATTAGTGAATGTGTTTTAGACACAATGACCAGATCTAGGGTTATTTCCAATTTGCAAAAAGATCAGTTTGGGATGCAAACCCTAGCTTCTTCATCTTCCAGCTTGACAACAAATCTGTATTGCATTTGGGAAATACATTGGATTTATTACTTGGTTCTATAATTCAGACAAATTTGCCTGGTACGGTTGCAATAAATTCTAATTTTTACTGTATTTCAATCCTGTTATCTGTTTGTTGTTCTCTATTTCTTTTCTATGTTTTAAATTCATCAAAACACAAAAGCAAAGGAAAGAAAACATTCAAAAGCAGGAAAACATAAATTCAGAATACAAAAATACAACAGATCTACAAAAGAGATCCATCAAGGATCTTTCAACATGATTATGGGCAATAACATCTGATATGCAAATGAAATTGGGACATTTAGTGACTTCTAGGCTTAATTTACGTTGTTTGGTAGAAATAAATCTAAAGTCCAATTGGAAAATAGCTATTGCCAAATGGGGTGTCTTCAAACCTCCCCCCACTATGTTATTTGTATCCATATGGGACTGTCATAGGAGTCCCATCACCCATGGATGATCAGATTGCTACGACAACCCTTTCCCCATTACAATATGTGGGGATGTAAGTGTGATCCCCATTCCCTCTTTTTAATTAGTTGTTGTTATAACACTATCTATATAACCATTTAAATATATAATGCCTTGAAAACATAACAATTATAAATAGGTTTGCATATACATCTAATATATTTTATATATTTTGTTATCCCTAATACTTGTTTTTTAGTTTTATTAATCAAACTAATTTAGCAAAAGGAAACATATATTTATATAAATAAAATCACCAATCCTTTACTAAAGGATTTGAAGCTTTACTAAGCTCAATGCCCAAAATAATAATGCAATTTATCTTAGTTATTACCAATTAATTTTATAACTAGAAATGTTAATTTTCAAACTAAACAAACATTATCATTTAGCTAATATAAATTTTCTAATATTATGAACCAAGGCATGGGAATGTCAATTTTATTTTTAAAGAAATGCTTTACCCTTAAAATATTAATGCAATTTATCGTAATTATTAACAAGAAATTATGTAATTATAAATGATAATTTTCAAACTAAAATAAAATTATCATTTAACCGATATCAATTTTATAAGATTATGAATTAAGGTATGTGTTGGTGTGTATTTCATACACACCTAGGGAAGATTAATAAGATGAAATCCATCACATTTGAGGATTATCAGAGACAACCCAAGGAATGCATTACAATATTGGGATCCCCTACATAGCCTGCTTGGCATAATCATATGCGAAACATAAATACTATCACCAGAGGAAATAAATCACGCATTCATGAATCCATAATACATTAAAATGATGTAAATTATTAAAATAATATTCACAATGACACTTAATTTCTAAGTAAAAATCAAATAAATGCAACATAAAAAAGGGAAGAGAAGGGCATGATAAAAAATAAGGAGGCTCTCCAACTTAATAGAGATACTAATGCTTGCATGGACATTTCTGAATCTCGTCAATGTTTGCCTATGCCTACGTAGTTTAGCTTAATCTCAAACTAAAACAAACATGAGGGGGAGTCTATGGTAAATTTCCTAATGGATGTAATCTTCTCAGCATACATTTATAATATGAATCACTAAAAAAATATTATTAACACAACACATTCATCTATAACAATCAATTTTAACATAGGCAATATAAAATAAGATAGTTTGGTTAGTAATTCACCTTGTTTTATTAAATCCACAAGAGACAATCAAAATCCATACCATTATCCATAAAACTAGTTTACATCTACCACATCCTTATTGAAATTGAGGAAGCTTAATAGAGGGAAAATAAAATGGACCTTACGAACATTCCTAAAAATTTAAAAGTTCTCCTTTTTTTAATTTCTATTAGAAATATCCTTCTTTACAATGTTTTCTCAAATATATCTTATACCATTCCCCTTATTATAGAGAATTCAATGAAAGCATGACTCTCCCATGCTTAATAAATGTGTAATTTTATGCATTTAGTTATCTTTCAAACCCATACCAATATATTAGAAAAGATCAAGGTGAGCATGGCTCTTCCACGCTTGATAAATATCCTCACCTTCCAATGCCATAAATAATGACATAGGCTGACTACTAGTTGTTGTAATGCATATGGATTTTATGTTTTGATGGTAAGTATAACCATCAATTTTAATCTAATGTCCATGGGTTGATGCGTTTGTCACTTTTGATGATAGGGCTCTTCCATGTCTATCTTATTTATGTTCTTTCCATGTAACAACATTTTTCTTGGATTTGGGCATTTGAATACAAAATCCCATTTTCTCTTTGTAAACAATATGGTGATGACAAGTGGCACCTATTGATTGAGTCACATCCCCACAAAGTCATGAATGGATCTCTATGTTATAAATACATGTGGGGTCATTCCATATGGTAATATGTAATTATTTTTCATCCTCGTGATCCTTCTTTATTGAAATTCTTCTAACTAATTGTGAATGTGTGAGTGAACATGACATTGACACTCAATAAGTTATGGTTTCTTCATGGCTTTGCAAGTTTTTGGTACTACAAACTTATTTTACAAGTTATGAAGATGTGATAATGTGAAAACATGACACATGAAACTACCATAATTTGGATAGCTATAGTGATGTTCCATGTGGCTTGGAATAGTTGAGTCACTGCCTTATGAATTATAGAACACTACAAATTGATGCGAAAAAGTGCAAAAAAATGTGATATAGTCTTTAAGTTTGCATGACAAAGAATGTGAAATCAGTGAAAAATACTCTGAAAATGAACTAAATAAAAATAGGTGAACAAGGGAAAGGATAAGGCCAAATCAGATGAAATGTGACTAGGTGCGATAAAGGGATAATAGGTGTAAAAATCTATGAACAAGTCCTTGAGTCTACATGATAAAAGGACTAATACGAGATCAAATTTTAAAATAAAATTGAATAAGTGAAGCTTGTTAGAAAAAAATTACAATGAGGCCTTAGTTTTTATTCAATTTAAAAAGCATATAACAAATCAATTTATCACATCCTCAAACTAACACACCTAAGTTATGCATTTAAAGCATTTAATAAAAATATTATAAGGCAAAAGGGAGTAGCTTTAATAATAAATTGACTCCAAATATTAATGGAATATGAAAGATAAATCATCTTTCGACTCAAATTTTGATCAACATGCACTTGCTAAGTAATACTCATTCAAACCATAAGCACAACCTCCTCCCACCACCCCCGGCCTGCCCCCCACCTCCCCCCCATTTTGAGAGAAATGGGCCGTGTTGGTCATAATAAATGGTGATTATGTGGGGAAACACTATCAAGCATTTAAAACTCATAATTTTTGGTTTGACATTTGACACACTAAATATATTATGGGAGAAAACTTCATATTTTAAAATAAAAATGGGATATTTGGTTCAATTTATGAAGCGTATAACATTATATGTTTAAATACATTCAAGAATTCAATTTGGGTGAAGAGTGATTCATATACCTTTACCCTTGAGAATATTTTGATACAACACAAGAGAAACTTTCATGATTCAAACTTTCAAAAGGGTGTTTGATTTTATTCATTAGTTGGCTAAGTGGGGGGGGGGGAACTTTGGTATTATTATTCTACTAGTCACACATCCATAGCCCTAATAGAGATACCTTTGTCTCCACTCTAGGTCTTGCTCCATTGCCAGCCATAAGTTAAAAGGAAGTAGCTTTAATAATAAATTGACTCCAAATATTAATGGAATATGAAAGATAAATCATCTTTCGATTCAAATTTTGATCAACATGCACTTTCTAATTAATACTCATTCAAACCATAAGGGGCCCCCTATTTTGAAAGTAATGGGGTGTGTTGGTCATAATAAATGGTGACTATGTGGGGAAACACTATCAAACATTTAAGACTCATAATTTTTGGTTTGACATTTGACACACTAAATATATTATGGGATAAAAATTCATATTTTTAATTAAAAATGGGATATTTGGTTTAATTTATGAAGCATATAACATTTTATGTTTAGATAGCTTCAAGAACTAAATGTATGTGAAGAGTGATTCATATACCTATACCTTTACCCTTAAGAATATTTTGATACAACACAAGAGAAAATTTCATGATCCAAACTTTCAAAACGGTGTTTGATTTTATTCATTAGTTGGATAAGGGGGGAGGCTTTGGTATTGCTATTATACTAGCTACGTATCCATATCCCTGATAGAGATACCTTTGGCTCCACTCTAGGTCTTGATCCATTCCCAGCCACGAGTCTATAGCCTTGATGTTGATGAAGGTTACCAGAATCACACTTTCTTAAGAGATTATTTTTAATTTAATTGGATATTCATATTATATTTTTCTCTTTTATCTTATATTTATTTACTCCATGAGGGTTGGGAACAAGCATAGCCAAGGTAAAAGATCAGTTCAAAAATTTCTCATCATATAGGAATTCTCTTTTTCTATTTGATAGATCTTAAGGTAACTCTTTCATGCATCAAAGTGAAATGGCAATATTTTTTGGTAAGAAAAACATTCTTAATGTATATGATGATCTTTAAAACTATTGGAAAAAATATGACTGGGGGGGTTAAATAATTCCACTTAACATACATGAACCATTATTAACAACCATGTACATCATAACAAATACAAACATCAAATCATAAGAGCATAAAACACATGAACATAATATATACATGGGAAACCCTCTAGGGGAAGAAAAACCAATGATGAAGTAAGTAGACTACAGTCCTATAAGACAAACATCAATTTTAGTGAATCACGAACTTTACATGGATCACCAACCCCATCTAGCTCAACACCAACTCAACTAGGCTTTAACAAGCACCCACTTGAAATGAAACACCAACCCCCTAGATGACACAACACAAACTCAACCACCTAATTATTTGTTCACCTGTATAAACCCTTATTTTTTCCACAATAGATGATGGTCTAATCTTTCAACACTTCACTCACTTTAGTCCCTCTCAAACTGACCTTTAGCCTTCTTCACTCAACTAACCCTCTTTATGGTTTGACTAGGTATTCTAACCTTGATACAAATATGTATAACCTCTATTATATATTCATAACACTTATATGATGGTTTTAATGACCTCATTATTCTCACCAATGATCTATCTCACTCACTTATACTCTTCTACTCTCTTTTTAAGCACACACAATAGGCCTAAACTGCCTTGCTTTTATACAAGTCACTTGATCATATATTTCTTAGTTGGCCACATATTCAAATCACATAGGTCAGACATGAATAGGTATTTTCATATTAAAAATAACATGTCTTAATCATGAATTAATCAATACAATAGGTCAGACATATATCAATTATCCCTTACTCCTCTTTTAGGCTTATGGAGACCTAAAGGTCTTCTTAACAACATGGTACCATTTGATATTTATTGAATCATATATAAACACATCACATGGTAGGAACAAGTTATATGCCACTCAAATATACCTTATTCAACTTTACTTCAGGTACACAATACCTTTTATGTCTAACTACCACTTGAACCCTTTATCAAATCATTGCATATAAAAGACATGCACATATACATAAACTGTCTCTTGAACAAATGAGGTATATACTAAATTTATCCAAAAAACCATGGAAAAAAAAAATATATTTGGAAAAATCATTACCTTAGGGTCATCACAAACTTCACTTTATGCTTTAACTCATGGTAAACATGCTCAAACACTTATTTACAAGATGTTCACTTTGAACAACCAACTGACTTCAAAACACAGTCAAGGAAACATGAACATCTGACACATGATTGAATATATTCAAGGGATTTCAATGCATGAACATGATATTAAAGCATCCTAAGACCAACATCAATCAATAAAATCATGAGAACTAATGAAAACTATTGGTTTTATAGACCAGTCTTCTGACCTTCTCTTTCACAAACTCTACTCAGTTAAATAAGCTATTTTGGATTTAATGTTTCAACCTCTTACACTGACTTTAAAGCTTATTCAAAGCATGGATAGGTCACTAAAGACTAAAAAAATATCATAATGCATAAAATTTCATCATTCTTACATAAAAACACATCAAGAAACATCTTCTCACTTTTGCCTAATTTTCTTACTATTTGCACCACAAGGTCTGTTTTACAACTAGCCAACTTGGATCCCTAAGTTAATTTGCACACCTAAGATATGGAACCTATATAGAAATATTTATAAATAAAAAATACAAGTCTTATGCTTTAATCTTCATCCACTTAACCACTTTGACTTGATCAAATATATTTGCTATAATAAATTCTGAAAGACAAAAACTTTCTTGTAGGGTCCTCTCACTCACTTGAGAAACCAATCACACTTGGAGATGCCTAGGAGAGTTGACATTAACCTATAATCATTTTTTTGATCATATCAAACTATTTTGAGCTCTTTAGAACAATGTTTTCAACATCAGGTCATTGTTAGGGTTTTATAAGGGTTTAGACTATCTTCCAATCTTAACGATTATTCATAAAACTTAGCTCCCCTTTTAAAAAAATAATGCTTGGAACTTTGATATATAACCCTTCCTCATATACTATGAACAACTTAGGTTATCATGCATATGTGTCACATGCCAATAAACACTAATAAAACCTTCTCAAGTTGATAACTCTTCATTTTGTGCACTCGAGACACCTTCAAATACTTTTCAAGCCTTTTTCTTACTAACCTTGATCTAAAACTTCATGCACATACTTAAAACAACTTGACTCACCTCTATCAATGTTCACCTACTCACTCATGCAATATAAACTAATCCTGTTACCTCATTTGGCTACCATTTATCTTCTTGCTTTCTAAGCCTTGACCTACAAGTCTTATTAGTCCTTGAATATGACCTTCTAGCCACCCTATAAGCTTCACCTTGAAACCCTTTAGTGTTTCAATGTATCTTGTGTATACTCAAGTAATCTCATACACTTATTCTTTTTCATAAATTCAATAGAAATTATTTGGAGATCTTATAGATCTTCAGAGATTGATTGGGATCTTTGTAGCATCTTTAGAGATGCAAACATAGATCTTCAAAGCTGCAAACATAAATCTTTAGAGCAAACATTTTAATCATTTTTGAGGTCCTCAATAGCTCATGTGCAAACTCAAACAACCTTTTTCATGCTCAAACACTATCAAGTGTTCTTCAGAGCATTCTCTTTGGATCATTCTCATCTTCATATCTCATTCAAATCATCTTCATAACTACTTACACATATCTTCAGAGCACACTAATTCTTCTTTGAAGATCACTCATTTCATCATGCCACCTGCAAATACCATTTCAAAAAGTCTAGACAAAGCATTACAATATGATTTATACTTGATGTATTGAATTATACTTATTCATGCTAATTCTCAAAGATTTCACTCATGATAATATTAGATCATTCTGTAAACAACATTCTCTCATCATTTCTCTCATACAACAATAGCATTCACTATGCTAGCAATCATAACTCATTCAAGTACATATCTCAAGTCTTACTTGACCAAGAATTTTCACAAGAAACTTTGACATCAAATGATATTAGATTGACATCAATGAAATAACCATGCATATTCATAAGAACTTTTGACATCAATGACAACATCAAATATCAAATCTTAACACTCAATGACAATGATCAACAATCTCTCTCTTAATCAATGACAATGTTCAATAATATTGCCCTTTGTCATTGATGGCAAACACACTCACTTTTTTTTATGTCAACCATTTGAAAACTCTATCAACCACTTCTTGATGACAATCATCTATTAGATCTTGTTCTTACTTCTTCTCATCCTTTCTGATCTTGCCTCTTCTTTATAATCTTTCTCATTTAATTTCCTTTTCTGATCTTTTTCCCCATTTAATATTAATAACAAAGGTCTTCCAAAAATATCATCTCTTTTAGAATGGACTCAGATTATAAGACTACTTCAACATATATCAAGCTCAGTTAGCAACATGAATAGCTCGCCCTCAAACCAAGCATACACCATGATTCTATTAATAGTATACATCAAAAATTATCTGCAACTATTGAAATCACATTCTTTTCCCTATGAGATGATACTATCTCTCAAAGACACTAGATGACACATAGTCTTCAGAAACTATGGTAACTATTTATGACAACCATTCTCAAATTTTTTTCAATCAGGTCACTCTCCCAACTAATTCATGAAAACCTCAAAAAATAGAGTCTATAAATCATATCAAACATAATCTCTCCTTAAATATATTTATATAAAAAATCAATCACCTTTTTGACAAAGAAAATATAGCTACCAAGATCCCCCTTAGACCAATCATATCTTCTTTATAAGAACTATGAACTCAAGATCAAATACCTTTCTTGACATGGCTAAATAAGATCAAAATCTTGACCACACATAAGGATATCCTATACTAGATATCGAATGTAGAAATATGGACTCCCCCTTCATCTTCATAGATCTAGATCAATTACTCATAAAAAATAGATCTAAGAAACTTACCTCTTATACCAATTTTCCACACTTTGACTGTAGATATCTGATAATAGCTTTAGATCTCTCATCATGCTACCTTTTATAATTCCAATCATATATCTATCAACATAATAATGGATACAATACATCTTAATCTCCTTTATTGTAACATAGATAACTTGAAACTTCTCAAAATAAATCTTCTTTGACTACACCCTCATGCTTCTGTTGATAGAAGAATGTCTCCATGAAGCTTAATGGAGCCACCCCTTTTCATAGGGATCTAAAATAATATGAACTTAGGAGATTCCTATATCTCCATATTTTTACAAGACTAAATGTTCTTCAACCTTTTTCTAGACTTGATTGGCACTATAAGTTTGATCTCATCATCAACCTTGTCCTCCTTTTATTTGACATCCTTATCAACACATGCAAATAACTAGTGTTATTAACATTCCTTCACTTCTAGATTATGATCTACAGTAGCAAAATTTTTACCTTGGTTTATGAGTTGATCATGACTCACTTTATTGCCTTTAGTTTTCATACTTTCATTTGACTTCTATCCTGCATTCTAAGATTTTCAAACTTCTCATTTTGACTTGATGATCTTCTAACTTGGTTAGGACATAATCTTACAATGTGTCTTATATTTTAAAATCTATAATAAATCACCTTATACATATCATTTAATTGATGATGACTATGATCTCACTTTAACCAATTACTTTTCTTTTCAAGTACTTTCTACATTCTATTTCTCTATGACCAAGCTGATTGCATGTAAAACAATAAACATTAAAAGAGTTAACATACCTTGTAGCATTTGGCTATCCGATAGATATTTTTATGTTGACCTTATTTTCTTTAACAGTCTTCTCTTTGACTTGAGGTGCCTTCTTTTGGTCTTCTTTGAAACTAAGACTTGTCTTGTCTCTTACAGACTTCTGAATACTAAGGATATCATCTAGAGCCTTGATGCTCTTTTCAAACTTCACAAATCTCTTCATCTTTCTAGATGCTTGATACAACTTAGATTTTAGAGATTATATTTCCATTTCATATCTATTATAATCTTCCTCTTTAGAATTTACACTTGTTACCACAATATTTATCTGAATTTCAACTTGTTGGATGATCTCTTCATACTCCTTGGAAGTGTTGCTCAACTTTCAAATAATCTAATCTACTCCTCATAGTCCTAAACTAATGACTTTAATTTATTGTTCTTTTTATTCACAAGCATCAAATCTTATAGGGAACCCATGAGCTTTACTTCAAGATCCACTTCAACTTTTTCACCATCATGTATACTTCTTCATCTAATTCTACATCAATCCAAAGGCCTTTCCCATTTAAACAACCCTTATTATCTGATTCTATGACTATGAATAGGGTTTCATTGTTGTCATGTTTAATTTATTACTACCATCATCACTTTTATATGTGTCTGAATCAATTACATCAGATGAGCTATCTTCTTTAGTATAAAAACTCTTCTTGTTATTGAATGACTTCTTCTCACCTTCATACTTTTTTAAACTCTTATTGTTCTTGTCAGACCTATAAGATTTCATGTCTATATCATCATCCTTAGTCTTCTGCTTATGAGGACACTTGTTTGAAAAATGTCTAATTTCTCTATATTTGAAACACTTGAATGGTATCTTACCTTTGTACTTACTTGAACCTATTCTTAGCTTTCTAGAAAACATGACAATCAATGCATCATCATCAATATTTGAATCAATATCATCCTTGGCCTTATTACCTTGTGTCTTTTTATCTTTCAAATTATTTTAAGCTTTTAAATCTACTTCCTTCTTGATCTTCCTTCATTATTTCTCATCTCATAGGTAGCCAAGATGCTATGAATCTCATCCATCTCTAGCTTATCCAAATCTTGCATCTCTTTTAATGCAGACACCTTAGAGTAAAAATTAGGAGTTAGTGATATCAATATATTTTGAATAAAAGTAGACACTTTCAATTCTTATCCTAATCCTCTTATGATATTTACATCTTCATCAACCCTTAATAGGTAGGATGTAATAATTTCATCTTCATTCATCTTTAACTTTCAAGCTATCTTTTGTGGGTTTACAACTTGGCCAACTTCACCTTGGTTTATCCTTCATAGATGGTCTTCAATTTGTCCCATATGTCTTTGGATAAAACATAATGCATTAATTTTATAAGATCTAACTCTGATAAGCCACATAAAATGACATTTATTACCTTAGAGTTATTTTCACTAGCATTCTTACTTACTACATCTGTTGGTAAAATTGGAGGTGTAAGGTAACCATCCATAATTGACTACCAAATATCATGTCCTTATGAAATCAGATATATCTTCATTATAACATTACAAACGGCATAGTTAGATCCATTTAATGGAGCCTTACTAGTAGAGGAACCACCTTAAGCTTGCTGACTAATCATTCTTTCTTCTTAGAATCTCCTTTAGGCTGTCAAGCCTGTTCTAAAGGACCTACTCTAATACTGTTTATTAGAAATAAGATGATTGAGAGGGGGTGAATCAATATTTAAAAAAATTTCATTAAATTCCACTTAACATACATAAACCATTATTAACAACATACATCATAGCAAGCACAAGAATCAAATCATAAGAACATAAAACACATGAACATGATATATACATGGGAAACCCTCTAGGGTTAGAAAACCCACTGATGAAGCAAATAGAATATAGTCCTATAAAAAAACATTAATCTTTAGTGAATCACTAACTTCACATAGAGCACCAACCCCAACTATCTCAACACCAACTCAACTAGGCTTTGACAAGCACCCACTTGCAAGGAGGAACCAAACACCTAGATGAATCATCACCAACTCATCCACCTGATTATTTTATCACCTTCATAAGCCCTTATTTATTATACAATAGATGATGATCTACTATTTTATCTCTTCACTAACTTTAATCCCTCTTAAACTGACCTTTAGCCTTCTTCACTCAACTAGCCCTCTTCATGGCTTGATTAGGTCTTTTGACCTTGATACTCTTCTACTCTCTCTCTAAACACACACAATAGGATTAAACTACCTTACTTTTATATAATTCACTTGCGCATACCTTTCTTAGTCAGCCACATTCAAATCACATTGGTTAGCCATGAATAGGTATTTTCATATAAAAATAACATGCCTTAATCATGAATTAATCAATACAATAAATCAACCATACATTAATTAGCCCTTACTCCTCTTTTAGGCTTATGGAGATCTAAAGGTCTTCTTAACAACACATTACACTTTGATCTTTATTGAATCATATAAACTTACCTCACATGACAATAAAAATTCATATTCCACTCTAATAGACCTTAACCAACTTTAATTTAGGTTCATAATACCTTTTATGTCCAACTACCACTTGAACCCTTTATCAAATCACTGCGTATAAAGGGCTTGCACATATACAAAAACTTTGTCTTCAACAAATGGAGAATATAATCAATTTTTCCAAAAAATCATGGGAAAAAATTACATATTCATATACCTCATGACCTTAGGATCATCATAAACTTTTTTGATACTTCAAATCAAGGTAAATAGGCTCAAATACTTCTCTACAAGATGTTCACTCAGAACTGCCAACTAACTTCAAAACATAGTCAAGGAAACATGAAAAAATGACACATGATTAAATATATTAAAGGGTTTTAAATGCATGAAAATGATCTTATAACATCCTCAAATAAATTTTAGTCAATTAGATCATGAGATCTAATGAAAACTATTGGTTTTACAGACCAATCTTTGGAACTTTTCTTTCACAAACACTACTCAGTTAGATAAGCCATTTTGGCTTAAATGTTTCAACCTATTACACTAAATTACAAGAATATTAAAAGAATTTATAGGTCATTCAAGACCCAAAAAAAACATCATGCATTTAAATGCATCATTCTTACATGAAAATACATCAAGAAACATCTTCTCACTTCTACCTAATTTTCTTATTATCTACACCACAAGGTCTCTTTAGTGACTAGCCAACTTGGCTCGCCAATTTTGCACACCTAAGATCTATAAATTGTCCAAAAATATTAATAAATAAAAAATAAAAATTTGACACTTTGATCTTCATCCACTTAGCCACTTTGACTAGATCAACTCTATTTGCTACAAAAAATCTTCAAAAGATAAATACCTCCTTATAGGGTCTTCTCACTCACTTGAGAAAACAATCACACATGGAGATGCTTGGGAGAGTTAAATTCAACCTCCAATCATTTTTATGATCATATTAAATCATTTAAACCCCTTTAAAACAATATTTTCAACATCAGGTCATTGTTAGGGTTTTATGAGGGCTTAGACTATCTTCCAGTCTTAATTATTATTCATAAAAATTAACTCCTCCTTCAAAAAAACAATATTTGTAACTTTTATCTAGAACATTTCCTCATATACCATGAACATATTATGTTCTCATGAATATGCTTCACATGCCAACAAACACTAAGATAACCTTCTCGGGTAGACAACTCTTCATTTTGTGCACTTGAGAAACCTTGAAATAATTTTCAAGCCTTTTTATTACAAACCTTGATCTAAAACTTCATGCACATACTTAAAACAAATTTAATCACCTCTATCAATGTTCACTTGCTCAATCATACCATGTAAAATGATCTTGTTACCTCATTTGGCCACCATTTTTCTTCTTGCTTTCTATGCTTTGAGCTGCAAGTCTTATTAGTCCTTGAATATGACTTTCTAGCCACTGTATAGACTTCACCTTGAAACTCTTTAGTTTTTCAATGTCTCTTGTGTATAATCAAGCAATATCACACACTCACTCTTTTTCAAAACTTTAATAAAACTTCTTTCGAGCTACTTATATATCTTCAAAACTTGACTGTGATCTTCACAGCACCTTCAAAGCTACAAAGATAGATCTTTACAGCTAAACTTTTAATAATTTTTGAGGTTCTCAATAACTATGTATAAACTAAAATAACCTCTCTCATGATAAAAAACTATCAAGTGTTCTTTAGAGCATTATCATATTCGTATCTCATTTGAAGCATCTTCGTAATTGCTTACATAGATCTTTAGGGCAGACTACTTCTTCTTTGGAATTCACTCATTTCATCAAGCCACCTAAAAATACCATTTCACAAGGTCTCGAAAAAGAATTATAAGATACTTTAAAATTATTGTATTGACATGTACTTATTCATGTTACTTCTCAAATATTTCACTCAAGCTGACATTAGAACATTCTTCAAACAACATTCTCTTATCACTACTCTCATACAATAATAACATTCACTATGCTGAAAATCATAACTCATTCAAATACATATCTAAAGGCTTACTTAACCAAGCACTTTTAAAAGAACCTTTGACATCAGATGACATTAAATTGACATCAATAAAAAAACCATGCAACTTCATAAGAATTTTTGACATCAATGACAACATTAAATATCAAAGCTCAACACTCAATGACAATGCTCAACAATCTCTCTCTTAATTAATGATAATGTTTAATAAGAATAATTATCTAATTTTGTCTTGAAGATGTGAAACGGTGTACCATTTTAGTAAGATTTTGAGCATACTATGAATTAAATAAGCTAATTCAAACTCAAACTCAAATTACCTATTCAAAAGGATTCATGAAATAAATCAAAAATATATGGACCTTCAAAAGTTCTTTGCTTCATTTCACCTCCTTCTAGGATGTTCTAATGGATTTATGATTTCATATTAGACACAAATTTTTGGCATAGTGATGGTGTGATAAAAAGATTTTGATGATGGCTGAAGGATTGATTCAAGGACTAATTTGGCATGGATTCCCTACAGGCTTTTTCCTTAGATGATTAGTTTGACATGGCTTTGCTATAGAATTTGGAAATTATCTTCCATGGAGGAAGAGACTTGCTTATATAATTATGGAGGGAAGATCAAGGTTTGCAATTAAAAGTTAATGGGTTGATATCAATGGTTGTAAAATATTCAAGGAATATTAAATTCCTTATATGTCTCTAGTTTAGAGACTTCTAGAGACTTGGAGGAGCTTCTCCAATTCTAGAGACTTCTCCATTAATTTAGGGATAATGAAGGATTAGGTGGAAGTTAGATACGGATTAGGATAGGATTATGGATATAGGGATGTATGAAAGGCTAGGGTGTATGTTAGTAGGTGGGTAGGTGGAGTTATAAGAATTTTAAATTCCCATATACTGGATAACTAGGATTAAATTAGCATAATAAGGATTTAAGAGGAATTAATGAGGGAATGGGATTAGACTAAGGATAGTGAAAGAAGGATTAATAAAGGGGGTTATTAGATGAATGTCTAAGATTAGGATAAATTAGAGAAATTAAAATAGGTTAAGCAAAATTAGTATCGACTAATAGGAATATTAGTCAATAATAATGAAGTAAGCTATTTTAGGTGCATACATTTTGCCCCTCTTTGAAAGGGCATTGTAAGTGGAGTAAAGTAGAAGGAGTAATTGTCTTTCAAAGAAAAACCATGTCATAAATTAATGTTTTTAGATGATGTTAGGGGATATGATGCCCCCTCGAGGGGACATATAAAGAAGAATGAGATGGATGGCCACTCGAAAGAAGAAATGATGGGCGGGATGTGATGGATAGATGAGGGGATGGGATGCTATATGTGGGATAGAAGATAAATAATATGGATTCGACTCAAGTAGTGAGTTATAAATTGATGATTCCCTTAGAAAGGACCCATACATAAGGAGCATAAATGATGGGTGTCACCATTGTTAACACATCCCAAGGAAGAATCAACTATAACATGATGATGATAGGATTAAAGGGCCACTAGCTTTAGACATATCCTAAAAAAGGATGCACACAAGGGAGAGATATATGCTAGGATAAGATAATGTTTTGATAAGATTTATAATGGGTGTAGCTCAAAGCTAACTTAATCAATATGATGTAGGTGATGATAGAGAAGGATCGATATGATTGAGTGACCAAAAGTTAGGGGAAAACAATTGAGCCACATTTCATCAAATTAATGATCCCTAATGTGATTAATGATGATGTCCATAGTAAGGACATTTGGCCAATTAGTGATTGATGGAAAAAAATATGGATGTTGTGATTTATCAAGCCCAATCAATGGGTGCAAGAAATTGATAGAAGAGATTAAGGAGATGATGATGGTGATTGATCAATAGATTGAACTATGATAGATCAAGGATTTTACTGATGTAGGACTAGAGGATGGATGAAAGAGATAGAGGCTGAGCTACCTTTGGGCATTGAAACATGGTCAAGTGCTGCCTAGATAGTCTAAAAAGACCTTAGGCTGATGTAGTTCTGACTAGAAGAGGATGATGATTAGTGATTAGAGGATGCTGATGATGAGGGTAATTATATGATTAGATTAATGATGAGGGTGGGGTTGTATGATCAAGACATCACACATTCCTTAAACCTCACCATAGTCTAAACAATCCATTAATTATGGCACTTGGTAGTATGCCCCATGATATAGACATGACCAAGAGGAAGTTGTGCCAAACTGCATGGATGAGTAGGAAATTCTGTATCCTCAAGGGCACTTTTGGTGTCTCATATCATCCCTATTCATTACCCAAGAGGAAAAAAGACAAGATGTTAAAAAATAGAATAAAAACAAGATATATACATGATAAAAAGCATGCAAACAAGTCAATCAGTAGACAAATAACACACAAGTATTTACATGCAATGCTATAATGTCTTGCCTAATGATGGGATGAGTAACTAGGTGATAAGTTGGATTAGGATAATCATGATATGATGGGGATGGAGGATAGACTTGGATTTGGATAGGATGATGATGATTAGGATGAAGATGAGGTATTGCCCCTAATTTAAGATAGAAGGATGGATGACGTGATAAGGTCTTTGAATACTGATTTGGTCTTGAAACCAAATTGAAAAGTGGTGAAGGAAGGTGATTAGATAAGTGATGACCAAGGATTACCATTAGATAAGGCCTTGTAAGGATCTGATCTAGCAAGGAGACTAGGAGATGATGGGATCAAATAACTTGCACACTATCAAGGAGTAATTTTATGGGTACTAGGTATGAATAGGTAATGATAGAATAGTGATGGGATCAAATACCTTCCATACTAGCAAAGGGTAATTGGATGGGTGCCAAGTATGAAAAGGCCCTGATAGGAAGTGATGGGTATCAAATTAGAGTATTTTAGAAGGTGATGTATGTTAATAAGACCTGGCCAGTAAAATGAGAAGATATGGCAAGATGGGTGACCACTCCAACTTGGTTTCAAGACTAAACATAATATTTGAGAATGATATGATATGGATAGAGATGGATTCTACTAAGGGATTTGGGATAAGACAAGACATCATGGATGATTTTTGGATTTTTCAAGTTTTTATCATTTTTAGGGTTTTTGACATATTTCAATTTTTAGGGCTTTTGTGGAATATGTATGAACACTGTACAAATGGGGTTACTAGCAAAGGGAATACCAAGCCTAGAAATAAGGATGAAGGATGGAGGGATGATAAATGGATGAAAAATTATGATGATGATAGGGACCAAGGATGAATGGACTAGGGATAACCAATGACCACATTGTGAAAGAACCAAATGTTTAGTTGCCTGAGTGTCAATTGAAGGGTATGCCAAGATGGTTTTAGAACAAGTTCTCAAGACACATTCCACTTCCTTGAGAAGGTCAATATGGGAAGGAAGGGTACAATGGGATGTATGATATGATGGTAGATAATAGATAAGATAAATATGGATGGGTGATTGACAAGGTTGATAAAGGATGTGATAAGGAAGGTGGGTTATGCCCCCAAGTATTGAGTAACAATGTGGACAAATTATTTATTTTACCATGACAACAAAAATCTATTTTCACCATGGTACTTTCCTAAGGCACCAAAAGACTAGTTTTCACCATTAGAAAAATGATTTTTTTTGACTTTATTGGGCATCTTGATTTATTGGATATGAAGATGAGATGCAAGAATGGAGGCAATGTGGTGATTTCTAGCCAACACTTGTTTTGGTGATATATGACACTAGGACCATGTTGCCACTGATGTTGGATGTACAAGGGTCCATGTGACCTAGTGTGATGCTTGATGAAGACTCTTCTAGATATCTAGACTAGGTATCATAATTTCCCTTAGGAGAGACAATGCTGCCCAGGTCAATGATGTTAAGTATGGAGTGGATTATATCTTCATGGGGATGTACATGACTTGAATATTTGATATGATCATGATATGATGGTGTGATGATAGGACAAAATGATGGGTGATGGAGGACAATGAATGATAGGATTGTTATAAGATAGGGTGATATGTGATAGAGGATTATGACTAGTGGTTACATATATTGTTAGAGATGTGGGATGTGTTTCATTTGATTGGTGCTAATTGATAAAAGACTGTAGAAGATCCAAGACACTTTGACTTTGTGGTTTACCTTTGATCTAATCACTTGATGGATGATCGACCATGATTTTGACATTGTTTGGATTTTGACTACCCCTAGTGCCTAATTTTGGCCTTCACCAGAGGAGATTGATTTTTGACTTGAAGTATTATTTTGGCTTTGTTATGCCCCTAATGCCTGATTTTAGGCTTCACTAGGGAGAAATGCTTTTGGATTAGGTTGATGATTTGAATTTTCTTGATTTTGATTTATGGGATCAAAGATGATTTGATCATGATTTACTTTGGGAATATTGTCTTGAACCTTTGGATTTGTGGTACACATTATATTTATCAAGGGTCCAATGATACATGGTCCTATTTGTCTCTATGGAGGGAGGTGACTAAATGGTCATCAATGGGAAGAAAGGTGTCTATGATGGATGAAGATGGTGGTGAGGGCATGATGAGGTCAATGAGTGGTGATAGGGTAACATAGTCTTCATAGGGGTTCTTAGGAGACTTGGTTTTAACATCAAAGAAAATGTCCTCAAGATCAACAAAAGGATCACGAGGACTATCTGAAGCAGATGCATTCAAAGGAGATTTAAATTTAATCTAACTATCTTTGATAGATAAAGCTTGAAAGAACTCATTTATGATGTCATTATCCTAATTGGGATCAAAAGATATGCCTATTGATGGAGTGGAGGCATTCAGATTAGATGTACCCTAAAAAAGATAAGCATTATCAACATCAATGAGGGATGATGTTTATAATACGAAATCTGATTTAGATCTTAGGGTCGACCACAATCCTATGAACATAAGAATTTTAATGTAGAATTTGATGTATAAGATGTAATGATCCTAATCAGAGATTTATTTTCCACAATTGACCTTTAAATATGGGGTTTGTGGTGTGATGTGAAAGATAGAGATGGTGGATTAATAATGGGTGTAACAAAGATAAGGTCATGGATAGATTCATGAGAAATGGGAGGGTTAGGCTCATGGGGAATAAATTTATCTTTGATGGAGGACTTGTTGATGATCAGGGGATTATGGAGGATGGGTGTAACATCTTGACCTTGTCTTGGAAAGGGAAAGGTTTGATTGTGAGGGGAAATAGAATCTTGATGTTATTCCTTATGTTCACCTAGGGATTTTGACTCATCTAGTTTATCTTCAATGATTATGTCACCATTATTGATGAGGTCTTGGACAGTCTTGAAAAGGTTAACATTTATTAATGGTATGTCCCCAAGTTTGGTGATATGCACAATATTGGTCATATTTATACCAAGAGGTCTTAGGCTTGGTGGGATCAAGATGTCATATGTGTGGATAGACCATCATGTTAGTAGTGGCAAGTTGTTGGAAAAGGGATTCCAAGGATATAGGAAGGGGAGTATAAGGACCCACTTTACTTTTTGTGTAAGCATTGGAATTTGGATTAGATGGTTGTTGATGTGACTGGGTGGATGGATTGAAAGTAGGCAATGTGGCCAAGATTAGATTCCCTTTGCTAGTAGGGGAAGGGGTAGGTGGAAGTTTATGACTAATAGAGGATTGGTACGAGACTTGCATGAGGGGGATTGGGTAGAAGGTGCAATGAGTTGAATGGGATCAACACCTTTGGGGAGTGGTACAACCATCATAAGAAACTTCAAAAAGATCTCATCCTTATAAGAAACTATGTATTGGTCAATGAAAGTAATGTCTAACTCTATGGTAATGGATGATAAAGGATGGATGATAAAAGGTATCCTAAGGACTAAGAATGGTTCCCTAAACAAAATGGGTTAGAAAGACAAAGGTAGTATGATAGATGTTGATCGATGAAAGGATTAAATATTAGGATCAAACTTTAGATTGATAGTTCAATAAGTGTGAATAACCTATTAGCAATGTCTAATTTTCAAGCTATCAAAAGATGGGGATGTGATGGGTGCCTAGATTCAAAAATAGAAAGATGATGATATGATGGGTGATAGTTATGAGTAGGAAGGGATGATTAGATTGATTGATGGGTTTGCTAGATTGAGACTGACAAGATGATAGGATGTTAACAAGATATTGAACAGGTATGAGATCTGATCAAAGGATGAATGATATTGGATTAAGATGATGTGAGTGATATAAATATAATGGAATAGCTCAAGCTTTAAGACCAATTTGTTCAATATGGGATGGGATAGGATGATGTGATAGGA
The DNA here is from genome assembly GCA_037957365.1 of Torreya grandis. NCBI lineage: Eukaryota > Viridiplantae > Streptophyta > Pinopsida > Cupressales > Taxaceae > Torreya > Torreya grandis. Next base: position 335,401 of record JARHVA010006580.1, read on the forward strand.
TAAGGAAAACTATAGAGAGAGGATGATGAAATGATAAAGTGGCAATGAAAGGTGGATGGTTTAGACCTAGATATGACCTAAGAAGCCAACTAGGACAAGATAGGATGAGGTTAAACTAGATGGGTGATGAAGATAAGGTAAAAAAAAGTGATTACAGATGTAGTGATTAGACTTAGGATAAGATGTGTAGGATGAAACAAGGTTTGATTAGGATATGTAGGTGATAAGAGGATGACCAATGATGGGTGGATATGTTCAGACTAGGATGAAAGTTGGACAAGGATGTACAAGAGGACAATATGTACAAGATGATTTCAAGCATGTACAAGCAAGATGAAGTATTTGTGATGGAGGTGTTACTAATGATGAGAGAGGATAAAATGAGATGACTAGAGTAATATGGGTAAATGGATAGATAAGGATAATATGAACAAGAGGATGATGATGATGAGAGCAGATGTTTTGACTAGGAGGGAGTTAATATAATATAGCATTTGGGATAGGCCAAAAAAGTATGAGATGATGACAAAGAAAACACAAGATGAAAGGATATACAAGGGGGTAAGGATGTAGAAGACAAAATGTTCGTGGTGTGGGTTTGACAAATGATGGGTGGATCTAGTGATAATATGAGACTATAAGGATGTACAAGAGAAAAAATATATGTACAAGAGGGTAATGAGATAAGGATAGACAAGACAAGGTGATGGTTAATGATGAGTGGTTATGGTTAGACTAGGATAGGATGAAGACAAGATGTGGGATAGGAGAGGATGATGACAAGAATGTTCAAAAGGATAGTGGGATGATGGAAAGAATGTATGAGTGATATGTACAAGAAGACGATGAAATATGGATATACAAAACAAGATGTAGGTGATGGGAATATGACCAATGATGGGTGGGATTAAGGTAAGATAGGGATATGCAAGCAAATAGGGTGATGACTAATGATGAGTGGATATAGTTAGACTAGGATGAGATAGAGATAATATTGTAGATGGGATTGGATGATGATAAGGATATGAAATATAAAAAAGGGATACAAGATAGTGTATACAAGAGGATGATGAGGTAAGGATGGTGATGGGGATGCGATATGGATGGGTATGGTAGCCTATGAAAGGATAAAGTCAAGATGGGGGATGGGGTAGGATAAGGAGAATATATACAAATGGATGATGATGGGGATATACAAGATGATATGTTGACATGTAGAAGAGGACAATAGGTTAAGGATGTATAAGATAAAAGTTATAGGTTGATGTGGATGTACCCTAGAATGGGATGAAGACAAGATGGGAGATGGGAAATGAAAAATAGGTAAGGGGATGATAATAAGGATGATGATGATGATTAGGATAGGTAAGTATATGGGGTGAAAACTAATGATGAGTGGGTATGGTTAGACTAGTATGGGATAGGGAAAAGATGGTAGATGGGGGATAATGATAAATACAATATGACAAGGGTATAAGAGGTAAGTTAGATGTATGACGTATAATGTGGGGATATGGAAGATAAACAAGTTGAGGGATGGGATAAGGATATAAGATGATAAGGATATACAAGGCAAGATGTGGGTGATGAGAATGTGATTAATGATTTGTGATTAATACGAGAGATGATATGGGATAAAGATAATATGTAAAATGATAGGATGACAAGGATGATGACTAAGATATATATAAAATATGATAGGATAGAATTATGGGGCAAAGATATACAAGATTTGTAAGTGTAAAGGACCTCAATAATTTTGGATAAGTAAAGGTTGACTCAGTTCACAAATAGTATGGGTTTAAGGGTTTAACACAACACACACCCAAGCAAGCAAGCCACAACCTATGATTAGTAAACTGATGGGTGTGTAACCTGATGCCTGCATCATCTAATGACTTCATAGGTGAGGTTGTAGGCCAGTGACCCATTATGGTATTGATCGAATCCTCTCAACCCTACTCATACATGATGGCTACTTCATAATTGATACTAAATCTTATAATGGTACACCTAGTAGGTTTAAAGGACCTATGCTAAGTATGCACAAGATTTATAAGGACATCCCTTATATACACAATGATACGTTAGGTCCCAATTTTGTATAGGGTGTTGTCTAATGCCTATTTCAAAGAATTAATTATTCCCCTTCATGGATGACCTGTATGGGGTCAACTACTTAACCTAACGATAGATGTCCCTAATTTTTAGACTCTACAAAAACATGGAGTTTGTTAGAGTGTGGTGGTGAAATCCATGACACTAACCCTTATATACTAAGTCCGTACATGGTGATGAAATCTATGTCACATGCTATCCTAGAATGGGGTTTTAATGAATAGGCAAAACACATGATATGATTAATTAAGTAATTTAATTATCTATGTGTGATGGGCATGACAAGTTGACACACAAATAAATATGTACAAAGAACAATTTTTCACAATAAGATATACACACAACAAGATGATTAAAAATGATAAATACAAGATGAAAAATGTTTTTTTAAGTGCCAAAATGGGTATTTGATGGGCGGCTTACAAGTACACGGGTTATTAGTTTGATTTGGCACACAAGAGATGGGTCTTATAATAAAATGATTAGTAGTTTCAAGGATTTATTGAAAAAGTTGCTAATTTCTTACAAAACCATGAATACATAGTCAATATAAAAGTGAAACTGCAACTAGAATAGACAAAACCACAACTAGGGATTAAACTTTCTAAAGATAAAGTTTGAATTTTTCAAATGGTAAGATGACCGTAATGATTAACTTGCAAGACCGCAAGAGTCAAGTAAAACCATGAATTTAGTCAACAAAATCGTTATTAGAGTTAAATTGATATTAGTAATTTTTCTATAAATTGTAAAATTGCTATTACAAATGACAATATCACTATTAGTTAAATGTTGAGAGTCGTAATTTTGTTTAAAAAGATAAAACTTTAAAATTTGACTATTTGACAAAAATGAATAATTTAATCAGGGTATGATAGATACCAAAGACATTTATCTACATATGCATATTAAAAACTAGTTTTATTAAAATATTTCATATGGATACCAAAATGCTTAGCAAAGATGAACCAAGGTTTTAATTATTTTGATGATCAAAAGGTGGGCTTCTAGAAATTTAAACCCTAGACTTAGAAACAAAAAAATTAATTACTTAGATGGCTAAAGATGTCTGGCCATGGATAAGACCAATTTAAAACTTAATAATAGGCACTTATTTTTAACAAAATGATCTCAATAAATTGAATTAAAAAGATATTTTATATTAATTTCTTTCCTAAGCTTACACTGTTAGATGTCAAAGATAAAATGTAATAGAACTGAAATTGAAACACCCTACCTGTAAAACTATGACTTAGACTGCAAAGTCATTCTTTCCCAAATAAAAATTACTATAAAAGGTAAAATAGAAATGGTGATTTTGTTAACCTCAAAAAGATTTAAATGTTAAAATTAGATTAGTGATATATGAATTCCATAACATTCCAAAAAATCTTAATGGACAGGTGTTTAAATTCCATAGATCAAAACTTGGTGAATAATTTTTTAAAATGGCTAGATCAAATTATCAAAAGCATTATTTATACCTAAATATCATAGGTGTGGAGATAAAAACTATGTGACATGATCAACGGTCTTGTTGGGAAGGGAAAATCCTGATGTCTGGGCTGGGGATGTGCCTTTCAACTAGATTTTGTTCTATGTTGTGCTATATAACTATACAATGAATTGTAGAAAAACAAAAACCTGGTCATGAAGAGAATATTATGTTTTTTTTAAAAAATGAACAATTATTACCAGCTTGGGTGATGATGATGTAATTTCTAAGACATTTGTTGATTTAGTGATTTTAGACTTTCTAGATAACTATAGTGGTTGCCATTTCCTATATTACCCCTAGAGTTTTTTGGTGGGATTCTACACCATTTTATCACCTATCTACCTCCTAACCAAATTGATTCCATCTGCTACTACAAGGGTAATAGCTTCCAAGGTGGACTTGTGATCATAACATTTAATATAAGTATGGTGGGGGTTAGTGATAAATATACTGAATAAAGAGTTAGTAAACACATTATAAAAAGCTTACAAAGCCATCGCTCATGGTTGTAATATCATGTTTTTAAGGTCAAAGCTGCTACTCATGAAGTAGTAATTTTGTTTATAAACAAAGCCATGCAAAAATTATACTAACAAAATCACCAATCAAACCTAAAATACCATGATTATCATGATAATATCTTTATTGGGAGAGTCATAGTTTTGTCCTAAGATAAAGACCTACAAAAAAACAAAGCGTTAGCAGACTTAAAAAATATCGTGACTAGGATAGGCAAACTTGTGACTCACTCGATAATATCATAATTATCAAGTCATGGGATTGTTAAAAGATAAAAGCCTACACATTCAAGTAGATGGTTAGTAGTTAAGGCAATATCACGATTAGGATAGGCAAACTCATGACACACTTGATAATATCATGATTATCGAGTCATGAGATTATCAAAAGATAAAAACTTGCACAGTCAAGTAGATGGTCAGAAGTTAAGGCAATATCATGACTTATGGGCATAATGTCATAAATGACCTGGATAATGTTGTGATTACTATTATAATAATGTGACTACATCCTATACACATAAAATTTAATTTTTTTTATAGTTACTTGATCTAGATGACCATTCAGGTTAGCAAAAACATAATTAACAAGCAAAATTATTAGATTGGGAGGGATTCTCATCCCACTATGGTTGCGAAAATGTAGTAGGATTTTGAGCACACTATGAATTAAATAAGATAATTCAAACTCAAACTCAAACTACCTATTATGAAGGATTCATGAAACAAATCAGAGTGATATAGACCTTACCAAATTCCTTGCTTCATATCACTTCCTTTCAGGATGTTCTAATAGATTTGTGATTGCATATTAGATTCAGATTTTTGTCATAGTGATGGTATGATAAAAGGATTTTTATGATAGATGGAGGATTGATTCAAGAACTAATTTGGCATGGAGTCCCTACAATATTTTTCCTTGGATGATTAGTTTGACATAGATTTGCTATAGAATTTGGAGATTATCTTCCATGGAGGAAGAGGCTTGCTTATATAGATTATGGAGGGAAGATCAAAGGTTGAAATTAAAAGTTAATGGGATGATATCAATAGATGTAAATTATTTAAGGAATATTAAATTCCTTAGAAGTCTCTAGTTTATAAACTTCTAGAGACTTGGAGGAACTTCTCTAATTCTAGAGACTTCTCCATTAGTTTAGAGATAATGAAGGATTAGGTGGGAGTTAGATAGGGATTATGATAGGATTAGGGACATAGGATGTAGGAAAGGCTAGGGTGTGGGTTAGTAGGTGGGTAGGTGGAGTTATGGGAATTTTAAATTCCCATATAATGGATAACTAGGATTAGATTAGGATTATATGGATTTAAGAGGAATTAATAAGGGAATGGGATTAGACTAAGGATAGTCAATGAAGGATTATTGAAGGGGGTTATTAGATGAATGTCTAAGATTAGGATAAATTAGTAGAATTAAAATAGGTTAAGTAGAATTAGTGTCGACTAATAGGAATATTAATCAATAATAATGAAGTGAGATATTTTAGGTGCATAAAACTAGGGCATTTGGATATCTAAGATGAAGTCAGACCTTTTAAAATTTTGACTCTTTTTAGTGGATTCATTACTTCTTTAGCCAATCTAAAAGCATTCACGGGCCTCAATGGTATGGTATTCAAGGAAGTATGGAATCTAAAAATCAAAACATTATGTTGGGGAAACTTATTATCATCTTTAAAAATCACAAAAAGGATAAGGGTAAAACCAACAAATAGAAATGAAATGACACAAAATAAAATATAAAGCCAAAAAATAAAACACAAAATGAAATGGAACTAATTTAGTTTTACTTTAATCATAAAATACTCTTAAACTAAAAATTACAGTCTCCATGATCGATATGGATGGGGAAAATAAGAAGTAGTGATTTAATAACCACCCATTCATAGGTAGAGTGAGGTCCATTCCTTGAAAATCATTTACCCTAAAAGCATTGTTACCATAATTTCTAAGATCTAATATGGATCGATCCAAAGAGTACCCAACTATAGGGACTTTTTTTGTTATTGTACTATCTGAAGGGTGACTATTTCTTAATTTATCATAAAAAATTCTCATGATTTCATCATCTTTGGTCCTAGTTACACACCTAAGATAATTTCCGTCATAGTTATTATGATACCTAAATCCTTAATTCAACATGTAACAGGATGCCTTCAATTGTCTAGGTGGACATAATTGTCTAGGTGGACATATTATATATAGGGGATAATGGATAATGTGGTGATATCATTGATTAGGCAATGTTTGTTTCTAATTTATCTACATCACAATGATCTTGGGGTTGACTTTAGTAATTGATTGAGTGAGGCCCTGGCCTCTGACCATCTTGGCTAGTCTAATCTTGATGTCATACCCTTGAAACTTGAAAACCCACTTTCCTTTGTGTTACCTATGTTTATTTTGGGCTAACATGATCTTTACATCAAGGTGAATCATAAGATCATGGAAATTATTATAAAGTATATATTGTTTGAAATTCTTAGTGGCCTTTACCAATGCATATATATGTTTATCTAGGATGTAATATTTCAACTCTACATCCTTGAGGTATGTGCTCATGAAAGCAATACGATGCTCTTCATCACTAGTTCTTTGTGTGAGTACTATCATTATGGTATTCTCTGAGGCAAAAGAGTAAAGGTGGAAATCTTTTGTGAATTCTGGGTTGATCAAGATCGATGCTTGTATGATGGCATTCTTGATGTCTTGGAACATTGATTGCGTTTAATATGCCCATTCCAGTCTTGCATCATGTTTCAACATGGTGTTAAGGGGTTTAACAATTTATTCAAAACCATATATAAATTTTCACATAGAGTTTATTTTTACAAAGAATGATTTCAATTATTTTTTACTATTAGGAAGAGGTCTTTTCAAAATTACACTAGCTCTTTTAGGGTCAATATAAATACCTTCCTTAATGATGATGTGGCCTAGAGTATTACCCTTGGTGACACGAAAAACACTCTTCTTGGAGTTCAAATAGATGTCATACCTTCTACACCTTTCAAATCCTTTCTATATGTGGTGTATATGGTATGAATTATACAATGAAAAAATAAATGAGTCATCCATATAAATAATTATGCACTTACCAATTAGGCCTTGAAAATAAAAATCTATGGCTCACTAGAAGGTGGCTATTATATTGATAAAATATAAAGGCATCCTCTTATAGGCAAAGGTACCCCACTTGATAGTGAACATTATTTTTACTATGTCTTTTTAGTTGACTAAGATTTGGTTATAACCCAAGATTCCATGTAGGAAAGACATCATCTCAGAGCCACTAACCATTTGAACTACCTCATCAAAGGATAGTAGAGGATAATTATCTTTGTTTGATGCTTTGTTCAAGTTCTTAAAATTTACATAAAGTCTGATTTCTCCACTCTTCTTATGGATAGGAACTAATTTTTCCACCAAAGTAGAATGAAAAACTAGAAAGATAATTTTGGTTAAGAGTACCTTTCAAACTTCTTTGTAAATGAGTAGTTCAAGGATAGGATTCATAGGTTGTTGCCTCTACGTACATGGTTTATGTCTTTGATTAAGTGGGACTATGTGCATTATGATGTTTGGGTCAAAAAAATTCCAGTCATCATATGTCCAATAAAATACATATTTGTATTGTAGGAGTAATAATTTTAACTCTTTCATCTTATAATTTGTACAATTGAGATCGATATTGACATTTTGAGGCTTAAATATCGATCCTATGTTTATAATTATGCACTGATGACCTATGGGTTATATTTGTTTGGTTCTTTTATCCAATATATACATTATCCATGTTAAATATCATTTTTATCAAAACCATACCCTTGGGTAAGTAGTTTTATCTCAAATTCTTGACACCATCATTTTGGTAGTCATCATCCATATGCTCATTTCCTTCCCTTTTGCCTATAATCTACATATTGAAGAATATACAACTATTCATGAATTTGACAATATGCCTATCAAAATCAAAGGTTTGAAAGTTATTAATGTTGTATGGGATTGAGGAGAAAGGAACTAATTCAATTGAGAACTAGTGTAGCTTAGAATCATTCAGAGGGGCCAGATTCGTAGTTGATATTAACATAGAATCTATAATCTAAGTTTTTTTAGGAAATGGGAATAATGTTAAAGGTATTAAATTTTTCAATCAATTCCCATGATATATGTTTGAATTTATTCAAGTAAGGTGTTTCATTAAAACATAATTTTGACCTAAAAGATCACCAACTCTGAGTCTCCAAATACTTGCAATTCTCTAACCTTGTGCTATAGGGCAAACTATTATTTTATCGAATTTGGTAAATTATAAAACTAGTTACCTAAATGTGACAAACTATTGTGTAAAAACATAATGCTATAGATACACAATAAAGGATATATTTTTTTTTGAAACTTACTATATTTGGAAATATGCTAAAATATGAAATGACAAAGAAATACAACTTAGTTAGAAATTAGACAATGTAGGACTAAAAAAAAACTAGAAAATTATTATGTGGTTAGGTTGGTTGACTGTGAATTAAGAACAAGGATTCAATTTCTCTTTAGATAAGGTCATTAGAATTAGATAGGGGAATATATCATTCTTATCCTTAGTGTGCGCTAGTTTCATATAAGGTTTTAATAATCTATGAAAGTTTTGTCTTATGCATCTTTGCCTATTGACTCTATGTCTGCAATCAAATCTATGTAATTTATTTCAAAATTTATTGTATGCCTTCTCATTCACTTGTAAGCCATAGCTTGATATGTAGTGATGAATGAATGGAACAAAATGAAATGATTGTTTAACAGTTGAAGTTATGCTAGACCTCAACACCCCCATTGTTGAGCACTGCCTATATACTAATACTCCAAAGAAGGATCAAACTCCATGTAATTATCCCATGTTATGGTGGTGTGTGTAAAAGACATGTGTAATGGTAGATGCATCTGTAATTATAGTGTGATTAAGTTCTTAAACCATGAATTATGGTCTTGGAGGTGTATTTATAATTTAGCTTAGGGTTACTAGGGTTGAATGTATTTATAATCAAGATAAACATGGAATTTTCTATTAATGTGATATTAAAATTTTGGTGTTTTTCAATATGAAAGCCTCTTATGTGAAAAATGACTTGAAAATGTATTTATAATTTAGCTTGGATTAGACCATGCATACCCATTCCTCATTGAAAAGAGAGGGAGATTAAAAAATCAAGTTGGCCTTGACTACATCATTGCACACCTGAAGTCGTGAAATAGTTTAAAATCCCTGTATGAATTCCAATGAATTATTTTGGTGTAAAAACTGGTGCTAAAAGTGAACCAACCACCATAGATGAAATAAGGCTCATTTTTGTTACAAAACTAGTGTAAAAGATGGTATGATATGAGTTTGGTGTATACAATATGGATAATGACATGAATTACCACTCCATCTACAAAATATGGTTCAAATCTAAGCAAGGAGGTGGTCATATGACACACATATGCCCCCAATATGATATCTAGGTGTACAAAATCTATAATTGAGTAATATCATGTCATTTTATGAGAAAAAACATTTGTGATAACTTGGAATGCATGATGCACATGATGTCCCCAAATTGAGCAAGTCTAAGCTAAACTTGAGTATTTTTTTTGAAAATTATGCCTATGTAGCTATTACAAATTGTCCTATACTTTTTGTAATTATGAGAATTTCTAAAAATGATGGGTTTCTACCCACTTCTTAAGACAACAACACGCTATTTTGGACACAATTGATCTATTCCATTGTCTAAATAAAATGTTGTTGTCTAAAACTAGTTTTCAGGTGACATTTGGATGAATCTAGATTAACTATGTAACACCTAAAAAATAATGTCTATGTATTTCACTATAGGAGATTAGTATCTAAGAGAAGACATTATGTATGCCTCCTCTTTTGAGGTGAGTTACAGACCCTACACAATAACTTAACTCAAAATTAAAAGCTATGCAAGAGATGTTATGAAAGATGTAAATCTAAGTAGTAATGATAACATAAAGAGCATGGAATCATCATATATAAACTGAGAAAAATAGTTATATAAGATGCATGTGGAAACAAGCATAACTAGTGACATTGTCATGATATATGTTAGTAATGAGGCTCACAAATAAATGATCAAAACTAAGTACTAAAAGTTGAATATAAATTCTTAGAAAGGGATGCATAATATCGATCATGGCATTGAGAAAAATGCACATTGTCCATCATGGCATCGAAAAATGAGCAAGCAAAATCAAACAAGTGTCTTGGCCATGATGCACAAATAGAAAGAACTCAAAGCACACAATAAAATGCCAATGGGCTACATACAAGGGACATATTTAAATGTCACTCACATGCATATAAATATATAATAAGGCTTCGACCCACACACAAGGACATGTTGAAATGTCTACAAGCCAAAACAAAGAATATAAACAAGACACAAATCAAGAAAGTAAACATGAAAAACATGCATGATTATATGTAATTGATCAACATAGGTAATTTAGAACATCATTATATTCAGTAACTCAAGTATATAATAAGATAAAAATGTGATAGTAAGTGATAAATATCAATAGATTTTTATGTAATGTAAAGAATTGAGGTATGGACAATAAGGGATAGCTAAATAATGAGAGTGCTTATGTAAAATTATGCACTTAGTAAAATTTTTGAAGTATAAACAGGTTGTAGGATGTTTTGATTTGATTGAATATGAGAGTTGTTATCTTATGTTCATTGGAATGTTACCAATGGAATTAGACAATAATGTAATATGCTACCATCTGAGTAGATCTTTTTTGTCTGCATAACATTTTCTATGTCTATGATAGTTAAGTGACCTATAAATATGTCTATAAATGACAACATATATGTTTTCCATTCACTCACATACACTTTGTGAAGCATTTTTAATAAAAACTAGTTATATAGAGAAATACTGAGTATATTGATGACAAATTAACTGATGTAAATAAATTACAAAAATCATGCATAGTTATTGATTTTTAAATTTTTGTGAATATTTTATTTTGTATCTTTGCATATATGAACAATATGATAATCTTCAAATTGAATAACACATCCAAGGGATGTGGATAGTTGAAAGGTGGACTTGGTGGAAGATTATTGAGTGTTGGATACTAAATCTTGTCAAACTCCTATAAATAATCATCATTGTGTTCATAATATACCATTCATGCTTTATAATTGTTGACTTATATTTGGTGTTATTCTAAATATTTTTCATCTATAAGGCATGTTGCTCTATTGTGTAAGAAGTTGTAAAAACCATAATTTGGTCAAACAACCACAAGTACTATGTATTTTTTCTCTCTTTCACATGAAGGTTTTAGTGATGATCTTAGCCTTTATTTGTAGGGTCACTTTAAGTCTTTTGATATTTATTATGTCTTATTTTTGATTATTTTTGACACTATTGGTAGTCATAAATCACCTTTTCCTAGTCACAAGGGCCCTTAGCCTTCCTCGCCTAATTTGATCTCTTTTTTAATCTATAGGATAATAGCACAACTTTTAGGATAATAGTGCCATAATTCAATAGTGTCCAGTTGTGGCTCTAGTGTATGATGGGCCCTTTTTACTATGTTTAAGTCCTAACCCATTTTTCAGTCTTATCTTACATTTTTAATCCCTCTTTTATGACTTGTCAGCTAGCAAACAAGGTATTATATTCAAAACAAAGTTCTTTCTATATAAAGAGCTTCACAAGGCATTTTATATCTAGCATTTACTATTTTGACACATAATTACATAAAATTAATCAATAGTACAACTCAATACTTTACATACTATGATCAATAGGAATCCAAGAGGGGAGATTAGTATTGTGTTAGTATGATTAAAAACCAAACAAAAAACACACTAATAAAACTAACACTTCTAGCCTAAACATTCAAGGAGCAAGAGAATAATACAAGTCACTATAAATAAAAGACAAAACAACCATTATTTACCTTCCTTAAGAGAAAGAGTTGTATATTGGCCATGGATGGATGTGCTCAGTCCTATGATCAAAGAATCTTTGGTAATGGTGCTTCTTGCATCATCTCTCCTTGTCACCTTGGCAATGTTGGGCTTGGCTTTGGCTTTGGTTCGGCTCTCTTCAACAAATAAGCATTATAACACTACAAATAAGGTGTTTTAAGATATTTATCCATCATAACATTACACCAAAAGAGCTTGTTGAATAATTGGTTAAGCCTTGTATTTATATCCTTTCAAACTAACTCTAACCCAAGTAAAATTAGGTTAAAGTTAACCATGGTTAAGTTATATTAACCCTAGTTGAGTTAAGGGGGGGACAAGAAATTAATATTTGGGATAGAGATCCCATTTATTAAGCATGGCTCTCTATTTATAAATTTAAGGCTTTAGAGGAGATATTTCCAATTCCTTGACTTTAAGGATGATGACATCATCATGACTACATTTTGATGGGAATTTCCTTTAAAAAAATTCATTTTCACTAATTACACATGGAAATTTCACTTAAGCATTTAATTTTATTTGCTTAGAATTTATATACTTTAAGAATTATTCAAGTGCCCCATTTAATGGGTATAAAGGCCAAGCTATCAATTTGCTAGATCACAAGTTGACCAGAGATGAATCAATGAGAGGTTATTATTACATACATGATAATAATCCAAATAAGGATGCCTCAACACAATTTTGGGCACTAATGTCTAATATACAGATGAAATTGGGACATTTAATGATTCTTAAGCTTAATTTACATTGTTTGGTAGAAATCAATCTGAAGTCTGATTGGAACATAGTTGTGTCCAAAATGGGGTGTCTATAGTTTTCCCCTATTTAGGAAGATGTTTCAAGATGTAGGCATAGTAACATCTTTTTAACAAATTAAAAAGTTGTTAATGCCTTGGCTAATGCACCAAAATTTGATATATGAGCCCTAGATGCCGCCTTGAGGGAGTGAGTGGTAAATAAGGTCACTAAACATTCCCTCAAAAATAAGGAAATGATGTGACCTATAGGTAATAGGGGTGGAAATATTAATTTAACCAAAGACAATTAGAATTAGTGGCACAATGAGGTGCCCCAATAAGGCATTAGAGTGATAATGATTTGGCCAAAGGTAGTTGTAATCATTATCACAATAAAAACATGACCCAGTAGGGAAGAGGAGTGATAATGATTTGGTCAAAGGTGATTATAATCATTATCACAATAAAAACATGACCCAATAGGGTAGAGGAGTGATATTGATTTTCCCAAAGCTGATTATAATCATTAACATAATGAAAAGTCCCCGATAGGGTGGATAGACTAAAAAATAATGATTTACCCAAAGGTGGTAATAATCATTGGCATAGTGGTTTGCCCCAATAGGGCGGATGGAATCATGATATAATTCATTTTTGCCCTAGTAGGGAAAAATGGAAAAAGGGTGCTTATGTATGAATATGTACTTATAAAGTAACAATAACTTGATACATAGGATAAACATGAATTTGGGATACTTGAAAGTATGTATATTCTCATCCTATTTAGTAATAAGATTAGTATTCATTTATGATTTAATTACTTTGAATTTGGGTAGTGTGGGGGTTAGGGATTTTACCAAATGTGAACAAGGATAAGTACTATGACACTATTGCTTGTAAGCTTTATCAAACTAATTTTTGTTATAGTTTGAGATATTATGTATCATAGTTATAGACAACTATAATAACAATGTGTATCCAAAGCATGGGAAACTTAGTTTAAATTCAAGTATAAATTACTTAGTCTAAGATATAACAAATCAAATCCCAAGTGAATATAACGCAATAAATTAAGTGTAGGAAAATACACTAATTCACAACATAAACACAAGATATGGTTAACCAAGACTCAAGTGTAAATATTTTGGAAGAATCCTATGACAACTGAGAAATAAAAAGGCAAAGATGGGAAAGAAAAATAAAATAAGATAAACACAAACAACAAAATACTGATAAACAAATAAAAAACACCAATAAAAATAAACAAACAACAAAACACCAATGAAAAACAAACAAACAACAAAACACTAATAAACAAAAATAAATAATAAAATATCAATAAAAAGAAATAAAAATGAATGCAAAAAAATGAAGAACACAACCAAAATAAATAAACAATCCAAATAAAATAAAAGTGCAATAAATAAACTATTCTAAATAGACAAAGGCAAAATATAAACAATGGTTAATCACAATGTTAGTACAAACAAAATATAAATTATTTGTGCATGCATAATAAAAGTGTCACTCTTGGTGACAAGGTGACCCCTAAGCTAAGTAGTAATAATACAAGTAAGACAACACAAGAGTAATAGACTAATAATGTTGCTCTTAGGCTATAGGGAATAATGGCACACAAAAAGAAAGTGGGAGGAATAGAAGAAAAAGAAGGGGTAGCCGAGCTGACTCCAGATGCACTAGGCAAGTGGATGTTGCCTACACATTCCCATGAACATAACATACAACATGAAATTCAGGCCAAATTTAGTTCTCCCAAGATATGGGATAGAAGAAAATTTTATGAGAAGGAAACATGATTGTTAGATAGAAGAATATGGGAATAGTCTTGCAAAATGGCAAGTGCATATAAAATAGAGGGATAATGTTCACAATCATGAAAGCATCAAAACAAACAAATCACATGAGAGAGATAGTATGGTTTAATCTAAAACCACACTAAAATACATTAGGCAAGTGGTCAAACATGAACATGGTTCATAATTTTTATGATATCTAAAGCTAAGAATGAGAATAAACTTGCACTTACAATATGGTAAGAGTGTTGGAATAATTGCTCTCAAAATAGTGAGAACATAAGAAAATCCAAGTGGTCATTTGTGAATCAAATTTGAATGCACAATGCTCATCATATAAACTCTCAAAATGGTGAGAGTGTAGGGTTAAGTCCAATAAGAATGGGGAAACTAAATGACAAGAGGTTACTTTTGAGATAGTTAGGAGTCCCAAGATCGTTACGGCGAATAAGTGATCAAAGAAGAAATGAAGGTGCAATCGAGATAACTCAAGATACCCCATGTATCCAAGTGCTTCCTACATAATTTATGTGAACCTTTGGCTGATATAGTTCTCCCAAAAATGAGATGAAAAATAATAAGATGGTCTAAAAATAAACTAAACAAATAAGATGGCCCAACCCATAAAATTTTGATGAATTTATATCTCACATGGAAATTCTAATCCAATGTTCATAATTTTGTTATTTTTAGGATTTACTTAAATTTTTTAATGTTTTTAGAAGTTTATAAGCATCTCAACTTGGTCAAGAATTACAACATACAAAATGGTCTAATTCACAAAGCGATGAGAGCATGGCTTAAACATGCTCACAAAATGATGAGAGAATTCAAACTTAAATTATTCATAAAATGGTGAGAGCATGGTAGAAGGGGTGAATAAGATGACATCAACATAAAGTGAGGGCTGCCTACATATTCCCAAATGAGACTTCAAGTAATTGTATTTCCTCCTTATAGTGGAGGAGTTTGACTAGGTAGCAACAAGTTCATGAATTAGGAATATGGAAAAGTATAACAAAAATGCATGGTAAAAGTGTTTCTCCTAATTTTCCCTTAGGCATTTATAATTAGGAAATAATGACATGGGTTAATGATACTATTTTTTCCAAAGGTGGTTATAATTAGTAATATTGAGAATGATATAGAACATGACAATAATGAAGAATGCAATTGCCAAACCACTATTATTCTACTCCTGGATATTGACTCTTTCTAAAATACAAGATTAACTACCAAAAATTCATTTGAATCCCCTGACTGAAGGTGCTCAAAGAATAAATGGATTAGAACCAAGGTTAAAAAGGATGGGAAGGGAGGCTAATACAATTTTGGTCAATAGGGATGGTATGGAAGGAATGGTATATGATATGGTACAAGGAAGGTTATAGTATGGTATACTGTAAATGATCCTCATAGACAATTCTTTGGGTATCTAAAGAAAAAAAATGCGTGAGATGTATTATGTTCATGGGATCATCAAGTTCATCTCCATTTGGGGTAGCTAATATGTAAGCTCCAAATCCATAGTTATTAATAATGACAAAAGGCATATCCAATTAGGCTTGAACTTTCCTTTCTTATTTTTATCAGACATGGTGTTCTTTTGGTTTTCTTTGAGGATAAGATCACTAAGCTCAAATTCTCTATGCTTGACATGTTGGTTTTACTAACCATGTAACTGGTTTTAGTATACTTGAAGGTTATTTACAGTGGCCATGCATTTTTCATCCAATAACTCTAGCTCTTGCAGTCGAGCTACCCTAAAATCCTCATCATCAAGGATATGATTTAATAAGATATGTAGAGAAGGCAACTCAACCTCGATGGGAGGAATGGCCTCACTACCATAAACAAGGGAATATGGTATGGATCTTATTGGAGTATGATAATCCTAGAGGACACAAAATATATATAAGTACCAATCACAACCAACATCATTTATAATTTTCTTAAGAATATTGAAAATGGTCTTATTTGATCTAGGTAGCAATTTAGGCAACAATTCAGGTGACAGTTCTACCACAACTAATGACGGAACTTCTGGGAGCCATAATTTTTGCACCGTAGCTCCAATTGACTTGCCATTTGAACCGTTGGAAAGCTAAGAATGAGGAGAATGCCATAAAATGGAATGAGATTTTCTCAATAAATTTTGACCTTTGAAACCCAATATAAGTTCCCCACATTTTAATTTTAGTAGTGCAGTCTAAAAATAGTAAGTTTCTTAAAATAGTAATTCCTCAAATTTTGTATTGTTGTAAATTGTGGAAGTCGAACCAATTCATCTCCCTCAAGATTGGTGACCTTACACATCCTCTCCACACCTTTAAAACATGTATAAATTAAGATTTAACCTAAAATGGAAATGAGACATCTCTTCTCAGAGATAAGCATATGTTTGGGTCTACAAATTTTGATCAATAAAACATCTCTTCTCAGAGATAGCATTATTTGAATTGTCTTGTTATTATTTCTTGAATTATCTTTCAACCAAAGCTTTTCAAGTTTTGGATCATTAGTATCAGAGTGGTTTGTCTTTAGAGTGTATGATCCTGAGGATGAGGTCAAATTATAAGAAGCTTGGGTGGAAAATAGAACCAATAGACTATCCACCTATTCACTCCAAACAACTTCAAATAGCAGACAACATTGAGAAATCTGATCCTTTCAAGGAAATGGTGAATGAAGCCCTCTAATAGTAACAAGTGCAGATGCTA
The DNA here is from genome assembly GCA_037957365.1 of Torreya grandis. Lineage (NCBI taxonomy): Eukaryota > Viridiplantae > Streptophyta > Pinopsida > Cupressales > Taxaceae > Torreya > Torreya grandis. The sequence goes on from JARHVA010006580.1 coordinate 352,844, forward strand.
CAACAATTCACTCAAATTCTCCAACAAATCTCGATGGGAAATTCTAGTTCCTCATCTGCACCCCCACATCCTTTCAATGCCCCAACACCCTTCAAGGTTCAGGTGAATTTTGATATCCCTACATTTGAAGGCAAAATTAATGCTGATATAGTAGAAAATTGGTTGGATCAATTGTCATCTTATTTTTCTATAAATAAATTCACCGATAAAGAGAAGACAACTTTTGCTCTTTTGAAAGCATCATTGCTTGTCAAAAATTGGCAAGAAGTGTTCAAAAAGAGATTCAGTGTAGATGCTATTGGCCTTGAGACAAAACCTACCTAGGATGATTTCATAGAAGCTATAAAGGAAGAATGCTACCCCATTGGAGCATATGATGATTTGTATATAGAGTGGCAACAACTTTTCCAAGGTAAGGAACGGTCTGTTCAAGATTACACTGACATTTTTCATTCTCTATTTGCGAGATTGGGCATCTAAGAAAGTGAGAAACACAAGGTTTTCAAATACCGTGGTGGACTATAATGGTACATATGGGGAGAAATGGAACTCTTCAATTTGGAAACCCTTGGTGAAGCGTACAAGTTCACATTAAAGATTGAGAAGAAGCATGGAAGAATGAATATGAAGAGTCAGCCTTGAAAATGGAAAAGTGATAAAGAAGGTCAAACACAAGCCAAAATTGGAAGAAAAAGGAAAGAAAGACTAGAAAGTGGTGTGATTATCAAAAATCTAGAACTCACTCTAAATAAGAATGTTGAGCCATCAAGTCCCTACTTTCTGAGTCACAATCCTCAACATATACTACTCTACCTCATATAGACCTTAAATTTGAAGAGATTAAAGAAGAGATTATAGATGCTGAGCCTGAAGCCATTTTTGCTTCATCACAGACCCATGAGGAGAGGTTAAATGACAAGGAAAGGTTGTTTCACTCTAAGTTATGGGTGAAAGGTAAGCCTCTGCATTTCATTCTTGATAGTGGAAGTTAAAAGAATTTAATCTTTGCTAATGTTGTGAAAAGCCTTAATCTATCCATGAAGCCTCACCCAAAGCCATACAATATTGGATGGTTGAGTCTAGGGAGAAACCTCTGTGTCACCCACCAATGTCTTCTCTCATATGCAATAAAACCCTTCCAAGATGAGGTCGTATGTGATGCGGTCAATCTAGATGTTTGTGATGTACTCTTTGGTCAGCCATTCATGTATGATCGACATGGCATCTATGAATCAATAACTCAAAGGATTACTCTCACTCTTGGAACATGGTGCTACATGGTACCAAAGGTACCACCTTCTACACCTGTCTCTCTGATTAGTGTCAAGAAATTTGTTCTCATGGTGGTCAAGCCAAAAGAATCCAAAAGGTCTAATGTTGCAGCCTTGACTACACAAAAAACACAACAACAGAATCAAATAGATACCAAGTTGAAGAAGTTCACAACATTCCATCCACAGACTGATGGTCAGACAGAAATGATGAATAATCCAGCCCTGCATAATTCCATAAATCAGAGTCTATTCCAAGTATGCATCAGGAATCAAATCAAAGTAAAACTACAAAACTTGATGACAAATCTTGATGCAATGGGGACCATTTCTTTTCAAGGAGGGAATAATGATCCAGGCAGCAATTTAGGTGACAATTTAGGTGACAGTTCTACCATAATTGATGATGGAACTTTCAGGAGCCATAACTTTTGCACCATAGCTCCAATTTACTCGCCATTTGAACCATTAGAAATATAAGAATGAGGAGAACATTGTGAAATGGAATGAGCTTTGATAAATGATTTTTGACCCCCAAAAACCTAATGGAAGTGCTTTAAATTTCAATTTTAGTAGTGCGGTCTAAAAATAGTAAGTTTCTAAAAATAGTAATTCCTCAAATTTTGTATTGTTGTAAATCATGGAAGTCAAACCAATTCATCTCCCTCTAGATTGGTGACCTTCCACATCATCCCCACACCCTCAAAATATGTATAAATGAAGATGTAACCCAAAATGGAAATGAGACATCTCTTCTAAGAGATAAGCATATGTTTGGGTCTGCAAATTTTGATCAATAAAACATCTCTTCTCAGAGATAGCATTATTTGAATTGTCTTGTTATTGTTTCTTGAATTATATTTCAACCAAATATTTTCAAGTTTTGGATCATTATTAGATGTTTATTCTTGGCCATTACCTTATGGCTAATAGGTAGTGGAAAAGTGTTGGGTGATGTTAAACTTGACACATATTGATTTAACATCCTTGTTTTTAAAGGAGCCATTATTAGATATAATGTTAGATGGGATATCATAATGGAAAATAAGATGGTTGAAAATGAATTTGGAAATTTTTTTTCCAATCACGTAAGTGAAGGTTATATATTCAACCCACTTAGTAAAATATTTAGTGGTGGTAAGTATATGCTTATGGCCATTTGAGGAGTTGGGGTTAATCTTCCCTACGAGATCGAGTCCCCATATTGAAAAAAACCAAGGTTTACTCATTGGTTTGAGTGTTCTAGCTAGAGGATGAATCAAATTAGCATGCTTTTGATATTTTTTACATATTTTTGCATAAGCAAATACATTTACTTCCATGGTTGGCCAATAGTAACCAGTACATAGGAGTTTTTTGGAAAGGAATCTATAGGTGTGGGCTCCAAAAACTCCATAAACTTACCTCAATGATAAAGTTATTTCTATTGAATTTAAATAATGAGGCAAAGTTCCATTAAAGCTTCTATAGTAAAGGGTTGGGCCAACTAAGGTATATTGAGAGGCTTGGTGTGTGAAAGATTTGTGTTATTTTTTTGAAAGGTCTGGTGGAAGGATTTAGTTGTGAAGGTAGTTATATAAATCTGAATACCAAATAGAACTAGGACCAACAATGTCACATATCATTTCAATGGTTAAAGGCTCATGAACAGGTGCTATAAGATGTTTAATGAGGAACTGATAGTATTTTGACTTGTCTATGCTATAGATCAAAGAACTAATGGTAGCCATGGCATTTGCTATTCCATTATTAGCCTGAGGTATGCATTCAAATTGAATGTAGGAAATCTATTGCTTAAGAATGTCCACCATGGAATTGTGTGGAACCAATTTATCATCTTTGGTATAGAAATAGTCTATAACTAGTTTTGGTTGGATTGAAAACTAGCTGAGCAAAAGGAGAAAGAGGCCTAGGTCTCAAAAAACCTTTTAGGTTCCCCAGTGACCAACAAACTATTTTTTTGCTAGGTAGAAAACTAGCTTGGACATAAAAGGAGGTCCAAGTCTCTTAAGAAAACTTTAAGGTCACATCGATCCAAACCCCTAAAGAATTAGTATAGAGAAAAGGAAAAAAAATTGAAGACCAATAAAAAAACTATATGAGGCCCAAGGCTCAAGAGTACCAATAGGGTCGCATAATACTAACGATTGATTTGATTGGATCTAGAGCCATCTTAGACACAATCGGAGGTCCATGTCTCTAGATATAAAAAGGAGAGATAAAACCTTTCTAGGTCCCTTACGGGACCTAATTCAAATAGGTCACTTCTAAAATTAAAGCAGGAGAACCATACCAGTCATAAGGGTTTGGAACCGGTCTTCAAAATAGAATATTCCATAATTTGACTAGGTCTAGAACTAGCCTAGGCACATAAGGAGGCCCTGATCTTGAAGATAACAAATCCTTCTCACTTGAGGATCAAAATAGGGAATTTGAGATTTATTTTTTAAAGATACTCTTCCCTACCAAGATAGGGAAAATCATTGAAACTAAAAACACATCTCTTGCCCATTCCATCAAGGCCAAAAATATTCCTACACAACACAACTCTGAAAACCTTATTAAATCAGTGTCTCCTCCCATGAGATGCATAAAATCCAATATTTGACCATAATGTAATTAGACAGAGCCAAGCCATAGAGTAATCAATTGATCTTGACCCTAGGTGGAGGTAAAAAGTGCAACTTGAATTAAAAATCACCAAATAAGAACCTAGTGCCAACCAAGATTGAAACTGTGACATGGATATGACAACCTTCCAAGATTGTAAGTTGAAACCAAATAATGTATTAGCTATTAGAGTAGAGAATCACCCACCTAATTTGAAGATCATATGTCCAATTCTAAGAAATAAGACAAACCTACTCTAAGGCACCACTATGAATTTCCATTTGGCTAAAAACTACATGGCCACAAACCAGAACCCTAATAGCTATAGAAATTTTCCAATCAAACTCTCCTTGAATAGGGCATTATTAGAGAAACCTACCTCCTCTACCATTATGCCCTTTTATCTATTAAAAATAGGGCATTGGTTGTATATGTTGATACTAACTAACCCTTATAATAATTGTGGGATTAAGGTTTATGTATATATGTAAAATTAGAGTCACATAAGTAATTTAAAGATTCAAAAATAAGAAATGTTTCAATTGTGACAATAATACATTCATAAAATCTTATTGTAAATGGATATTATGATTTTCCAAAAAGTAGAACATGAAAGGGGACTCTTAGTAAGACAAATTATTCATTTAGAAATAATTTACCATTGTGCTACTAGCAATACATAATTATAAATGTTTTAAGATTTAATTAAAGTCACCTTTAAATTAAATTAAGATTCATTATATTTTACATTAAAGAAAGATCATATATTAAATTTCAATTTTAAATTTACAATTAAATTATAATAGGGATCTTTAGGCCAACTCTACTACTGACTTCAAATTAGCAAAGGTCATCCTAATGCCACCTACTAACACCACCTTCATGAATTTTATTGATGCAAAAAAATGCCGATCTTCTGCAGGCCTTAAATTTTGATCCATAGCTCTATTTGAGCTCATCTTCATGCCAGCACAACCATATTAAAAATTTAAATATTTCCATAACCTACCTTTTTAGTTATGATATGTTTCTTGATATTTTTTAGAGGCCATATGTGACCATCCAAGGGTCTAAAATTGCAGTTTATATTTTTTTTTATGTTTTTTTTTAAATTTTATAAATGATCTATTTTTGTAACCAGACTCAAACCTCAATTTAAATTTATTTAATTGGATAATTTTTGTGTTTAGTATTTTTTAAGATATTTTTAGAGCTGCATGCGCTTGCATGCAAAAGTTACTAGAAATAATAGCTACTAAAAATAACAGGTCAAGTTTTATTTATTTTTAGAGTTTCAAACTTTTCATGTCAACTATAATTATGAGTTGAGGCTTATTTATGCATGGTCTTTAATTATTTTAATTATTCAATTAAAATCAATATAGGCTATTATTTTAGAAGCTTTGCCTATTGGTATATTATTTGTCTTAATAGTATTCTTGTTCATTATTTATAATTTCACATGTGGGACTTTGCTAACATGGCTTAAGTGGCTTTTATTACATCATACCAACTTATTTTACAACACCACCTCAATGAATTTGATAACTTTGCCAATCTGGGATAAAGACTTTTACATAGATATTAAGTTTGATATTCATAAAATCAACTCAAAAAGACACTTATTAGGCATATAAGACATGATATAGTAAAATAATTCATAGAATATTACTGTAATGGTAAGTATCTTACTAATCCATGTAAAAGGATATGGGAAGTCAAATAAGTAAATAATAATCATCTACAAAATTCTAACCATTATGTTAGTATGTGGTCCAATTCTATTATTGCATTGTCCTTGTTAGCATAATGATTACGGTATATTTGGTTTGAATGTTATCATAGACCAAGCCCTCTAACCAATTTGGGATTAAATATTTTAATTTGATATGAGGACTTTAGAGTCATAGAAGAAGTTTGAAGATCGAAAAATTAGGTGTACCTAACTAGACATGGTAAGGAATTATGGAAATCAGTTCTATGTGAATCTTTTTGTAAAGTCACAAATATGAAAGGTGATGATGGGAAAACAAACATACTAATCTACAATAAAATATCCATTATGTTATTAGGATAAACACTTTCATCATGGCATCACCGAAGATAATGGTATGTTGGGTTTATATGTTTCTAGAGGTAAAGCCTTCCAAAACATGTGGGATTAAGGTTTTATATGAATACAGGAAATTTATAGATGTATAGTGAATTCAAATATTCATAGAGTAGGAACAATTTAATTAGATTGTAGGACATTTTTATGATATTATTTTAAGGGAATGTTATATTTTTTGATCCACATAAGATGAAAAGGGAGCCTAGGTAGTAAAAAATGTTCATATCACTTTAACATTTTAAATATATTAATTTTCTATTAAATTATTCTTTAAGTCACATTAAAGATTCCTTAAATTTGACAAACATTAAAATTTCAAAAGCTACATTTAATCCTTAAATTTACATTAAAATTTAGATATTCATCTTTACATCGTCTCTAATGCTGAATATAACTTTTATACAACATTTTTCTATATGCACCTTAAGTTTGGTAGAAAATTCACCCCAACTTAATGTGCTAACATCACTTGGGGAGGTTTTCTAGCATCACGTGTGTCAATTTTTTAAATTTAAAGGTAAAATTTCATCATTAAATTCAGATTTAAAGTTTGATAAGCATATTTTGGCCATATATAGTATTGAATTTAAATTATATGAATATAAAATTGAGATAGATATTCCCAAAATTCAACAAAAAATTCAACCTAGTGTTACTTGCTAATGTCGTCTTGATAAATTTTTAATGTTACTTGTGTGACGTTGTTAATGTCACTTGGGTGATGTTTTTATTATTATTATTATGTGTAAAAATATGTTTTGTGAACCATATCATACATTAAACTTTCTACTACACTAGCATATGGTAAATGAGACAAATTTTGTTTCTATTCATCACTAGGACATAAAATTGAATAAATATTGAAATGGAAGTAAAATGGATAGTAACTGGTTTCACATACTTCATACTAAATCTAGTTAGTATCTTTTCCAAATAGATCTATTGTCATAATCGAAGCTTATCATTTTTCTTATCTATTTATATCTCCATGCCTAAAATTGGTTTTGCTACTCCTAGATCCTTCATGTAAAATGTACTAGTTAGATGAGCCTATAAACTATAGATTTTTGTTGTGTTTTTACTTTCTACAGGCATATCATCAACATATAATGACAATATAATGAATACACCATTATCCAAAAACATTAAGTAAACAAAATGGTCATACTCACTCTTGAGAATTTTTTGGCTTTTTATGAAGGAATTAAAGTTCTTGGACTATTTCTTGGGTCACTATTTCAGGCACACAATGATTTTTTGATTTGCAAAAAAATCCTTTTTTACTATCTTGTACAAAACCCTCGCATTGTTTCACACACACACACACACACACACACACACACACACATCATCTTCTAAATATCCATGTAAGAATGTTATCTTAACATCTAAAGGGTCCAACTCTAAATCAAGTAAAGTTACTGATGCTAAGACAACTTGAATTGAAATAAGTTTAACAACTAGTGAAAATATTTCATTTTAATCAATACCTTATTTCTATGTAAATCATTTTGCTACCAATCTAGCCCTATAACTTTCAACCTTTTCATCAACACATATATATTTCATTTGTAGACCCATTTACAACCAATAAATTTTCTTTCTTTTGGAAGTTCTACTAGGTCCCATGACTAGTTTTTAGCCAAGGCATCCATTTACTCTTGCATTGCCCTTTTCCATTTGGTACTACCCACATCTTCCCTTGATTCTTGATAATAACTAGGTTCTCCCCTAGACCCCCTTGCAATAATAGTGGGGGGTGGGATTTACCCCCCGATAGTCCCCAGTCAAGAAGAAGGATACAACCCACACCACATAGTGATCTAACATTTAACTTTGTTGTCACATACCTAACATTATTAAAAAACATTTCAATTATTCTTCGTCTATTAAAGTGTTATGGCCAAGGAGATATTTGTTCCCAAGAGAGATCATATAAAATCAGTAAACACAAGCCATTATTAGACTATATATTTTATAAATAATGTTTAAATTTATTTTATAATTAATTTATATATTGTACCTATATGGGTTGGACTCCACCGACTATTAGAAAATTAAAACATAGTAATTATTAATATTGTAATAAAACATCAAAACTTAAACATTTATTAGAGAAAACTAATTAAAATTATGATACATACATATTTGGTGCATGTTCCTTTGAATCCCATATGACCTATGGGTATGGTATCCTTTTTCCCACATTGATGTTGGTTAAGAACTCTATTAAAAAACCTAAAAATACTAATCACATTCCTTTCAATGATACAATTGAATTAACTCTTTTCATTTATATTCTATAATCTAGTTCAAAATGAGACCATATATAAAAAAGGTAGATCAATAAATGAATAATTTAATAATTTATTCATTAATTACTTTTATTTATTTTTAATTTTATGAATTAAAATAATCAATTATTCGATAGCAATATTATATGACTAATTTTAGAGTTGTAGATGCAATTTCAAGATACACATTTAAAATTTTAACTTGTATTTGGAATGAGATAGTAAGTCATGTTTCTAATATTATTATAAAGAGATTTTTTAAAAAGATTTTATAGCCACAAAAGAAAAAATAAAACTTAAAAAGTAAACATATTTGTTGTTCCCAAAATTTGTCACTCATTTTGGGACAACACATGAACTATTTTGGTTAAACAGGCCAAAATTATGTCTTCCCTTCTCAAAAAATTGTTCTAAGTGTTTGAATTCTCGGTTATTCAAGCTTTTTTAGATATCTACAGACTATGCAGGCTTGAATCTACAAACTCTACAAGCTTGAATCTACGAACTCTACAGGCTTGAATCTATGAACTCTGTAGATATGTTTCTTTAGACTCATCATGCTTGAAATTAGTAGGTTCAACAGGTTCAATGGCTTTAACAGGTGAGTTCAATCAAAAGAACAAGTTTCTATCACTTAGGCATTTTTCAAGGTTGGTTCAACGCCAAGTTTCAACCAAAAGGTTCATTGGCAAGTTTCAAAGCAAGGATTGAACCATTGAACCATTGAACCTTGAACCATTTTGGTTCAAGGGTTCAATAGGTTCAAGGTTCAATGTCATCGACAAGCTTCAAAGAGTCAAGTGCTTTATTAAAGTCCATCAAGTTCAACTGCTTCATGGTTCAACGGCTTCAAAACACTTAGCAAAAAGAAGAAGGCTTGAACCATTGAACCGTTGAACCTTGAACCAATTTGGTTCAAAGGTTAAACGGTTCAAAGGTTCAAAGATTCAAAGTGGTTGATTCAAGTAGTCAATTGAATGAGTGGAACAAAGGAATGAACTGTTGAACCCAAAGTTGGTTCAATCAGTCAGTTCAATCGAACGATTCAAAGGAGTGCCCGAAAGGAAAAAGTCTGAGAGTGAAAGCTGCCAAGTGTCATCTATCGGGTCACATTATAATTTGTTTCTAAAAAATAGCGGAACATGCCATGTGTCCCTTGTAAAGCTTGACGGAAGCTGCCAAGTGTCAACATTCACAGTTTCTTCTTTTTATTTTGTTATTGAGTAAGGACTGTGGTGGGCCCCAGGTGAGTTGCTAAAGTAAGCAGAGCAAGCCAAGTGTCATCATCTATGTGAATCCAAATGAGTCCCAAATGTTTCTAAAGCTTAGCAGAAGCCACCATGTGTCATCTTCTGTAGAATCTCAAAAGGTATCTAAAGCTTCTATAAGTTAAGCAGATGCTGCCAAGTGTCCTCACCTATTTCACAGTGGGAAACACCACGTGTCACTTGTTAAGATCAGAAGAAAGTGGCCAAAGCAAGTGGGAAAGACAAAAAGGAATTGCTAAGGAGGATTATGGACCCAAAGACGTCAAATTTGTGGTAATGAAATAGCTGTTGACCTTTGCAGGCTTAAGCGTAGACTCGAATACATTCAAAAGCCTTAAGATCTTTAGGGCAAAAAGAAGAACCATAGAGAAGAAGAACCAAAAGAACGAGAAAGGGGAAAAGATAGCTCAAGGGCTCAAATTGTAGCAAGAAAGGGGGAAGACTATAAATATATATGCAATAGTTATTCCAGTAGGGGGAACAGTCCACCAGGTAGATATTTGAGCTTGTAAACATTGAAGGTGCAGCCTATTTGTCTCTTTTGGAGTAAAGGCAAAGTGGATAGCTACACAGATATCAGGTGACCGACTAGATGACTTAGGCCCGAGAGAAGACATTTGAGATGAATTGACATGCCACAATTAAGGCAGCCGCCCTATTTCAGCATGGCCCTCTTTGACAAAACTAAAAATGCATTCAATGCATTGAATGTAGCATGGGCCAATCCATGAAATAAAGTGCCAAGCCTTTCTTGGTTACTATATATTGTATTATCTTGTGTCATTTTAGAGGAGATCTTTTCATTTACAGAAGCAAAACTCTACCCAAATTGAAAGGCAAATACTGAGACTTTGAGCTCAGATTGTTGTTCATATTATTTTATCTGAAAGAGAAAACAAGTTACTTGTGGACTTTGTGCTGTTATAGCTTGTGCCATTTTAGGAGATTATTCTTATGTCTTTCTTCTAGATGCATTTTTTTTATTTAATATAACAAGTAGAACTAGTGCAAGTAAAGGGGAAGATGTCCTGAAATCAGTTACTTTTAGACTTTGTGCTGTTATAGTTGTCTTCAGTGTGTGTTTGTCTATTTTCTATTCCTGTGTAAAAGATCTTGGGATGACTTTGTGCCCTCATTATCCTTCGTATTCTATTTCTATGTAAAGGAATTTGGGATGACTTTGTGCCCTCATTGTCCTTCGTATCTCACTCTTGGGCAGTCGAAGTGGAGACTTTGTGCTACATCTTAGTCTATTGGTTACTACGCCCTTGGTTACCAATTACTTGTCACTAACTGAAAGAACTCCTACTATTCCCTGAAAGATCACTTTTAAAAAAAGAGAAGTGCCTTTAGTGTCTTCACCAATATTTTATCCTCTATTTGTGAACATCATCTCTAAAAAAAGAGAGATGGATGGTGTTGTCCTACCCCTGAGTGTTATTATCTACTTACATATATAGTATATAGTGCCTCATACTTATAAGGAACCTCCCCTTGATGAGAGGAGAGATTTGTCTCCTACTGATGTAGTAAACCTACACATTTGGCCAACCAATCTCCCTATGCTATGGTTGAAGAGACCTATTTTACTCACCAGTTAGCTGGTTGACAAAATATTCACCCAACAGTTTTTGGTGACTCCGCTGGGGACACAACAATCTTATGCAATTTGAAGCCTCAAGCTTCAGATTGAAGCATCACTTGTGCCTTACCCACTATAATTATAGCCTTATCCATTTCCATTATATACTCTAGCGACTCTGGTCTGTATCTTACCCATTATCATTATAGCCTTACCATCTTCCTCCACCTCCATGCCGTTGGGATAGAATGCACAGTTTGAAGCTGCAAGCTAAAGCAAGACCAGTTATTTTCCATTTTTGTTTTACAATCTAATAACTCCATGTTATACAAGAAGCTAGAGAGCCCAAGGTGTTGTTGATCCTATTTTTGAGTTGGCACAACAGAGCAATTTTGAGTTGTTTCCTCTACAACCTCACCTTCAACGAATTAGGAGTCTTCCTCCTACCAATACCAAGTCACCAACACAAGGTAGAGCTTCTTTTTATACTGTTAGTAGAGATTTGCCTATACTGACACCACCCATATTTTTTTATCCCCCTTTTCCATAATCCAATCATGGTAGTTCCAGGCAGGTGGGGTAACTCTTTTGGTCCACTAAATCTTACTCCACCTCTACATGAACTTCCACATAGTTAAAGGAAGAATTTCCCCAAATTCTTTAGCGATGGGAGAGTTCATCATGATGAACACATTGTAGCATTTAACATAGCCTGTGGTGTGATAGGCATAGAATTTGAGGAGGTGGTAGTCAAAATTTTCATGGAAATAATACAAGGCACTATTGCAGACTGGTTCAACCATCTGCAGGCTAGATCAGTGATTGACTGGGACACTCTAAAAGCTAAATTTGAAGCCAGGTTCAAGCTTGTAGAAGATGCACATGCCTTACTGGCCCAGCTCACATAGATGAAGAAGGAACCTCATGAACTTATGAGGGACTTCATTGCAAAGTTTGACAAGCCGAGGAATAGAATTCTTACAATTGCTTAGCCAACACCTGAAAACCTCAAATGCTTCTTCATCAACTCACAGCTGCTTGAAGTGAGTTTTCTATTGAGACGTGCTGGCCACATATACCTTGAGGCTGCTCAAGACTTGGATACTGAGGTTGAAGATGACCTTATCTTGGTAGGAAAGATAAGGAGAGATCTAAATAGAGGTAAATACTCTTCATCCTTTGAATACTCACCCACAACCACCACTGATCAAATGGTGCAAAAGATGGAAAATGAATTACTAGCCTTGAAAAAGCAAATGGCACAAGGTATGTCTTCTACTCCTTCATATAGAGATGTACCAAGGAGGACATTCCCCAATTAGGCATACTAAGGCAATGCCGCTAGGAATAAAGGGCAACCAAATCGTCTTCCTCCCTCACAGAGGAACCTTGCCCTCAAAGCACCTCCAACCAACTCAGTAGTTGGATATCTAAAAAATAAACATGATTTCTCTTTCCAACTTGGGTTTGATCAAGAAAATGATGCTGATCTTTTCATGGAAGACCAAGAAGAATCAGCTGGTGACTCCAACATTAGTTTCCTGAATTACCAAGATGAACCCAGAAGTAAAGGTGAAGCAGTCGAGGGATCATACACAGTGTTCACTTGGTCCAAGAACTAGTCAGCCCAACAAGCTAAGTTGATAAAGAAAAGATAGAGGAGTGACCTCAACTAGCAATTTTAATTGCTAAGCGGGGAACCACTCTACATTTCTAGCCAAAGGACCCAGTGATTGCCAGAAAGGTAAGTACATCAAACATCTCTGCACTTTCTACTTCAACTTCACAAATCAGTCCTCCCCCTCCCAAAAATGAAAAGGATGAAATCCTATCCTCTCTTCCTAGTCCATTTTAGTCATTTGACATAGTCGACCATGTCAAGAAAACTAAAAATCAAATGACTGAATTTGAATTCCTACAAGCCATCCTTGAGCAGTTGGACAGGTTGGTAGAGTGTGTGAAGAATAAAGCCATTCCTGCAGGACAAGAGATTAGAAAGATAACTCATGATCCCCCAAGGAACATGCCCATCCAAATTTTTTTTGTCATTACTCCTCTTGCTGCCCCTAGGAAAGTAGATCCTTTCTATGTTTTCCTATTGATAAATGGTCACAAGTTGAGCAACTGCATCATTGATTTTGGTGCTTCAAACAATGTCATGCCTATCAAAGTGGTAGAATCTCTTGGTCTCACATTGACCAAGACATTCGGTAGATGTTTCTCCATGGAGAACAAGAAAGTACCACTACTAGGGCAAATCAAAGATGCCCAATTATCATTTGTGGCATTCCCAGATAAGATAATCAAGATGATAGTTCTGGTGGCCAACGTCCCAACCTCCTATGGCATTCTACTTGGATGAAATTTCTATAAGGATGTGAGAGGAGAACTAAGCATGGACCTGTCTGAGGCAAGGATCCCTGTCAAAGGTGTAATGAAGAGATTGCTCCCTAAAAAGGAGGCAAAATACATTGTCACCCAAATGTCAGCCCCTGTAGCTCAAATTCTATTTGAGTCTTCAAGCAAGGGTAATTACTTCTTGACCATAGAGGGTGTTCATCTATAGATGAAAGTCCTGTAGGTGACAATCTAAAAATTAGCTCAAGAAAAACAATAGAAGGATTGGTAAAGCATAGTATAAGTGCAGAAGAACCCTCCCCTCCAATGAAGAAGAATCTAAGGTGTTTGATGCTGACAATCAAATCATGTGCTTCATTGGATCAGGAGAGCAATGAGTTATGGTAGTTAACCATACTACTGCGTGCCAAAGTTAGGAGGATGAACTCTTCACCAAGAGAGCAAGGAGTTACAGTTTTTAGATTGGAGACCATGTCTTACCATGGGGAAAGAAGAAGAAAGAATCAAGAGGAATACACAAAAAATGTGATTTCTGGTGGAGAGTTCCATTTTCCCATCACCGATTCTAGAGACAAAATGGTTTCTTGCTGGTTTATCAGGATGAAAAGCCATTTTCACTATCTCATGGTGGGTACCATCTGAAGTGCTTCAATTCTTGAAGCATCAGATAAGATCATCTGTACATATGTATATTTGTATAGTCTTTAGTTCTATTTTATCCTTTTCATTTTCATTTTTTGGCACCTTTCTTTTTTGGGTAGCATGACTCCATAGCCCAATGGCATACTTGAAGGCACTGGAGATTCTGGTTTCTACTCCCCTCAGCTATTCCAAGTTTTCAATTGAAGGAAGTTCCCCAACTGGAGCTAGCTATTGTTCCCAAAATTTGTCACTCAATTTGAAACAACACATGAACTATTTTGGTTTAACAGGCCAAAATTATCTCTTCCCTTCTCAAAAAATTGTTCTGAGTGTTTGAATTCTCTGTTATTCAAGATTTTTTAGATATCTACGGACTCTACAAGCTTGAATCTATGAACTCTGTAGGCTTGAATCTATGAACTCTGCAGATATGTTTCTATGGACTCATCATGCTTGAAATTAACAGGTTTAATGGATTTAACAAGGGAGTTCAATCAAAAGAACAAGTTTCTAGCACTTAGGCATTTTTCAAGGTTGGTTCAACGCCAAGGTTCAACCAAAAGGTTCATGGGCAAGCTTCAAAGCAAGGATTAAACCATTGAACCATTGAACCTTGAACCATTTTGGTTCAAAGGTTCAATAGGTTCAAGGTTCAACGTCATCGGCAAGCTTCAAAGAGTTAAGCACTTTGTCAAAGTTCATCAAGTTTAATCGTTTCACGGTTTAATGACTTCAAAACACTTAGCAAAATAAAGAAGGCTTGAATCATTGAACCATTGAACCTTGAACCATTTTGGTTCAAAAGTTCAACGGTTCAAAGGTTCAATGAGCGGTTGGTTTAATGCGGTTGGTTCAAGCGGTCAAGTGAACGAGTAGAACAAAGGAATGAACCGTTGAACCCAAAGTTGGTTCAATCAGCCAGTTCAATTGAATGGTTCAAAGGAGTGCTTGAAAGGAAAAAGCCTGAGAGCAGAAGATGTCAAGTTTCATATGCCAAGACACATTATAATTTGTTTCTAAAAAATAGCAGAACGTGCCACGTGTCCCTTGTAAAGATCGACAGAACCTGTCAAGTGTCAACATCTACAGTTTCTTCCTTTTGTTTCGTTATTGAGTAAGGACTGTGGTGGGCCCCAAGTGAGTTGCTAAAGTAAGTAGAGCATGCCAAGTGTCATCATTTGTGTGAATCCAAATGAGTCCCAAATGTTTCTATAGTGTTTCTAAAGCTCAGTAGAAGCCGCCACGTGTCATCTTTCATTGAATCTCAAAAGGTATCTAAAGCTTTTATAAGTTAAGTAGATGTTGCCAAGTGTCCTCACCTATTTCACAGTGGGAAACACCATGTGTCACTTGTTAAGATTAGTGGAAAGCGGCCAAAGCAAGTGGGAAAGACATGAAGGAATTGCTAAGGAGGATGACAGACCCAAAGACATTAAATTCATGGTAATGAAATAGCTATTGACCTTTGCAAGCTTAAGCGCAGACCCAAATGCATTCAAAAGCCTTAAGACCTTTAGGGCAAAAATGAAGAATTCCCAAGAAGAAGAACCAAAAGAACCAAAAAGGGGAAAAGATAGCTTGAGGGCCCAAATTGTAGTAGGAAAGAGGGAAGACTGGAAATATCTATGTAGTAGTTATTCCAGTAGGTGGAATAGTCCACCAAGTAGATATTTGAGCATGTAAACATTGAAGGCACAACCTATTTGTCTCCTTTAGAGTAAAGGTGAAGTGGATAGCTATGCAAATATCAGGTGATCAACCAGATGACTCAGGCCTAGGAGAAGACATTTGAGATGAATTGACATGCCACAGTTAAGGCAGCCACCCTGTTCCAGCATGGCCCTCTTTGACAAAATTGAAAATGCATTCAATGCATTGAATGCAGCATGGGCCATTCCATGGAACAAAGCACCAAGCCTTTCTTGGTTACTATATATTGTATTCTCTTGTGTCATTTTAGAGGAGATCTTTTCATTTATAGAAGCAAAACTCTACCCAAATTGAAAGGTGAATACTGAGACTTTGAGCTCAGATTATTGTTCATATTATTTTATCTAAATGAGAAAACAAGTTACTTGCAAAATTTGTGCTATTATAGCTTGTGCCATTTTAGGAGATTGTTCTTATGTCTTTATTTTAGATGCATTCTTGTTTATTTAATTTAACAAGCAGAACTAGTGCAAGTAAAGGGGAAGATGTCCTGAAATCAGTTACTTTCAGACTTTGTGTTGTTATAGTTGTCTTCAATGTGTGTTTGTTTGTTTTCTATTCCTGTGTAAAGGATCTTGGGATGACTTTGTGCCCTCATTATCCTTTGCATTCTATTTCTATGTAAAGGACCTTAGGATGACTTTGTGCCCTCATTACCCTTCATATCTCACTCTTGGGTAGTCAAGGTGGAGACTTTGTGCTACATCTCAGTCTACTAGTTACTACACCCTTGGTTACCAGTTACTTATCACTACCTAAAAGAACTACTGCTGTTCCCTGCAAGATCACTTTTGAAAGAAGGGAAGTGCCTTCAGTGTCTTCACCAGGATTTTCTCCTCTATTTGTGAACATCATCTCTGAAAAAAGAGAGATGGATGGCGTTGTCTTACCCCTGAGTGTTATTTTTTGCTTATATATATAATATATAATGCCTCATACTTATAGAGAACCTCCCCTTGATGAGAGGAGAGATTTTTCTCCTACTGATGTATTAAACCTACACATCTGGCTGACCAATCTCCCTATGCTATGGTTGAATAAACCTATTTTGCTCACCAGTTAGCTGGTTGACAAAATATTCACCCAACAATATTCATGCTCAACCAATCAAAAATTATGTTGGTATGAATCCCACATCCATTTTTGTGTGAACCATATTATCATGAGCATTGTATTAGACTTCTATGTTATTGACAAAGAACACTTTTTACCAATGCCACATAAAGTGTTTTACGTAAATACGAATATTTGAGATTTATACAAGCATTTCAAAGGCACACAAATTAAGCATATTCAAATTGAGATAGTTAGTCACATATTATTTAAAGGATGTTTTTAAGAGTTTTTAAGCAATGCAAGAGGAGAGTAGATGTCAAGAAAATAATATCCTTATCTAAAATAACTCAACCATTATACTAGTAAGAGATATAATTCCATTGTGACATCACCCTCAGTGACATAATGATCACAATATATTGTTCTATGTTGTCATAGACCAAGCCTTCTATCTAATATGGGAGGAATATTATTATGTACATATGAGGATTTTAAATTTTTAGAATAAATTTGAAAATGTAGAAATTAGATTTTTCTAACTTGAAATAATAAGGAATTTATGGAAGCTTGTTTTATTTTAATTCTTTTTTGTCAAAATAATGGAGGTTATGTCAGAAAATAAAACATTGTCATTTAAAATCAAACAAATTATGTTTTTACAAGATTCACTTTTATCATTGAATCACTAAAGATCATGCTATATTGGTTTTATATGTTACCAGTGACCAAGTGTTCTAAGAAATGCAATATTAAGGTTTTATGTATACATGTAAATTTTAGAGTCACACAAGTAATTTAAATATTCATAAATTAGGAATGTTTCAATTGAGATAGTAAATATTATTATAAATGGATATTCTCATATTCCAAGAATTAGAGGACAAAAGGGGACTCTGTATACAAAACATTATTCATTCATAAACAATTTACCATTATGATAATAACACTACATAATTATGAATGTTTTAAGTCATAATTAAAGTCACATTTAATTCACATTAAGGATTCATTATAGTTTCCATAAAAAAATTCAAATGTTAAATTTCAACCTTAAATTTATAATTAAATACTAATAGGAATATTTAAGCCAACTCTACTACTGAATTCAAATTACATCAATTCAAATTTAGTAAAAATGTCACCCCAATGTCACCTGCTAACATCACCTTAACTAGTTTTATAATTTCACATGTGTGTCTTTGCTAACATGTCTTGAGTGGATTTTATTACATCATTTCAATGACTTTGCTAACATCACCACAATGAATTTTCTAACTTCCCAATGTGGAATAAATCTTTTTACATAAATATGAAGTTTGATATTTATAGAATCAACTCAAAATGTCACTTATTAGGCATATAAGACTTGATATAGTAAATATTTATATAATATTTTTTTAAGGGTAAGTATTTTACTAATCCATATATAAGGAGAGGTCATGTCAAATAATCAAATAATAATCATCTACAAAATTCAAACCAATATGTTATTGTGAGGTCTAATTCTATTGTTGCATTGCCCTTGTTGGCATAATGATCATGGTATATATTTTTTGTATATATTTTTTAAATTATTGGTAAAGAGGTGTTTTTCAAAAGGGAATCTACCCTTTTACAATGGAGATAATTATAAATAATATAATTCCAAAGAATCTTCTCATCTAGAAGGAAAAGAAATGGCTATAGACATGATATTAATATGCTAAAGGCCATCAAGAGACCCAACAAAAATATGACCTTTCTAAACTTTCTATTTTTTGGAAATGAGGGTCATATTTAATGGTTCCACCTCCTTCATTCCTCTTCCTTTAGTTTTATTGCGCACAATGGTCCAATCTTCACCTTCCCCTGAATTTGAAAAGGGTATGGAGACTTTAAAAGTATCCATTGATTTAAAGTTATTTAATCTCCCATTTAAATTTGAAGTATCACAATTAAGTTTTTGAAATAAATACTATCTTCAACAAAACTCTATCTAGTTCATATTTCTTCTCCACCATGTGACATGAATCCTCTTTTATTCCTTGTTCCTCCTCTCTAGATTTCACTGTTTATTAGGTCTCATCATTTTGATAGTTTGAAACTTTTTCCTCATCTTTTATCTTAGGAATATTTAAGTCCTCCACTTTGAGATGATCAGGAAGGGCATCCTTCCACTAAGAGGTACCCATATTATTTATATGATTTTGACATGAACTAGCCTTATGAACTATAGTAAAACATCTTCTAAATTGTAAAGGTATCCCTTCATAGCCAAAAGTTTGAGTCTAAATGTGATTCTAGATTTTCAAATCAATAGTCATAGGGAGTTTAGAGGACATATCCATACAAAATAAGATTATATCATGTAGGTGGTATAAATATATCCTGTGTAGAATAATCCACCCCAAGATTATGGATTCATCAAGAGGAGATGGTTATCCATAGACTAGATTTGATATTACATTATCATGTTCTTGTCTTTTGAAATATGAAATACACCTTTGAATAAGCCCTTAGCATATGGGTGAATCTAAAAATTATGTTTCACGAAGGGTCTCCAATTCTATGATATCCATTTGTGAAGCACCAAAAAGATAGGTCATAATCGATCTAATCTACATATAACACCCTTTAACATGAACCAATATTCATTTTTTAGCACCTTTGTAAGTTCTTACTC
The DNA here is from genome assembly GCA_037957365.1 of Torreya grandis. Lineage (NCBI taxonomy): Eukaryota > Viridiplantae > Streptophyta > Pinopsida > Cupressales > Taxaceae > Torreya > Torreya grandis. The sequence continues at coordinate 372,410 of JARHVA010006580.1, forward strand.
AAAATAGATTTTGTTTTTAACCCGTCTAGATGCCACTTACGTAAAATTATTCTATTCTCTATGGGATCCAACATCTAAAATAGGGAGTTTGTTTGTAACTTCATATAGAAGAAGGATTGTACCCTTTGGATCTTCTAACATAATATCCATATGCTACCTTGTAGTTATGGATAAAACAAGGATTTTCTTATTTAGCTCTCTAAAATCTATAGATTCAACCAAAATAGGGACCAAACTCCCTTATGGACATGTATTCTTTGATCCTCAAGTTTGTAGTTCACATATATCCCTGGCCATTGGTTTTATTTCTCATATTTTCATCCTTGATTACTATAGCCACTAATTAATTTTCCTAATAAGATGTGTATTTAATGTAAGATTCTAAATTTTAATTTCTACTTTTTCCATTTAGACTAGATATAGTCGCTACCAATACCTTAGAATTTATAGCTACCAAAAACCCACCAATTATCCTACCCACTCCCAAATTTTTCATCCTCCATTCCTTGAAAACTTTCCCTTTGCTTAAATCAAATTGGTGTTCTTCATTCCACATGAAACTTCTATATTAATCTTGGGTGTAATGGTTTGGGAGTATGAATTCATCATGGGTGGGGTGGTTTGTATGTTTTCATAGACCAAACCCTCTAACCAATTTCATATTAACATTTTAAAGTAAATTTGAGGACATTATAATCATATAATCAATTTGAAAATGGAAAATTTATGTGTATATAATAGTTTAACCCTAAAATCTATATTTAAGAGGATATAGGGTTGAAGGGGTAGAGATAGCCTAGGGCACAAGTATGGTAGACTTTCTCTAGAGTAGCCAATTATTTACAAAACTCAGATATAACATATAATGAATTTATTATGCTAAGATGCTAAATGCAAAAAGTAAAACTATGCTAGATATTGAAATAACACTGAAAATAAGATACTTAGTTACTTCTGATGCTAATACAAATATGAATCTAGAATAGGAATAAAGTGGACTAGATATTTATTCTAAAATAATTGATTTATTTTGGAAATTATGAATCTATAGTTGGGGACACGTGTATACCTAGAATGGTTGTGTTGATGCTATTCTCTGACTTGGATGTAGATGTCCAATATAGAATACTTATTGAAACTAGATGCAACCACCTATATGCTTTTATGTTTTATGTCTCCTTCACTTTAGTGTATTTAGATTAGGGTCATATATTTTCTCTACTTGTAAAATAAAAAATCTTAATTATTCAATTTCATATTAGATATGGGAAAAATGGGTCAATAGGCACAAGGTGTAAAGCTTCCCCAAATACACTTTTGTTAATGAGCACTAACTACATGGCCAATACTCAAAATAAGGCTTACAATTTATGTTGTTATCCCATATGTGTGAATCATGGAATGTATGATAAGAAAGTACAATAATGGAATAACTTGTAACTTATAAAATATGACTCATGGAAAATATAACTTGAATTTAACTTCCAATCATTTTTTTGATCATATCAAACCATTCTAAGCTCTTTAGAACAAGATTTTCAAAATTAGGTCATTATTAGGGTTTTATGAGGGTTTAGACTATCTTCTAGTCTTAATGATTAATCATAAAACTTATCTCCTCATTCCAAAAACCAATGCTTGAAACTTTGAGGTAGAACCTTTTCTCATCTACCATGAAAAACTTAGGTTCTCATGCATATGCTGCACGTACCAACAAGGACCAAAAAAACCTTCTCGAGTAGACAACTCTTCATTCTATGCACTTGAGAAACCTTGAAATAATTTTCAAGCCTTTTTATTACAAACCTTGATATGAAACTTCATGTACATACTTATAATAACTTGACTCTCCTCTGTCAATGTTAACCTACTCACTCATGCCATAGAAACTGATCCTTTTACCTCATCTAGCCACCATTTCTCTTCTTGATTTCTAAGTCTTGACCTACAATTCTTATTAGTCCTTGAATATAACCTTTTATCCACCCTATAAGCTTCACCTTGAAACTATATAGTGTTTCAATGTCTCTTGTGTATACTAAGGGAATCTCATACACTCACTCTTTTTCATAAATTCAAAATAACTTCTTTGGAGCTACTTAAAAATCTTCAGAGCTAGACTAGGATATTCATAACATTTTTAAAGCTGTAAACATAGATATTCAAAATTGACCTTTTAGTCATTTTTTTAGGTCTTGAATAACTCATGTACGAACTCAAATAAACTCTCTCATGATCAAATACTATCAAGTGTTCTTCATAACATTCTCATCCTCATAGCTCATTCAAAACATCTTCATAATTGCTTACATAGATCTTTAGATCAAACTTATTCTTTAGAGCTCACTCATTTCATCATGCCACTTGCAAATACCATTTCATAAGGTATAGGAAAATCATTACAAGATTTTTTACACTTTCTATACTGACCTATACTTATTCATGCTGTTTTTCAAATATTTCACTCAAGATGACATTAGAACATTCTTCAAACAACATTCTCTCATCACTTTTCTCATACAAAAACAAAATTCACTATGCTAGTAATCATAACTCATTAAAATACATATCTCAAGGCTTACTTGACCATGAAATTTCACAAGAACCTTTAACATCAAATGACATTAGATTGACATCAATGAAAGAACCATGTAACTTCATAAGAACTTTTGACATCAATGAAAACATTAAATATCAAAGCTCAACACTCAATGGTAATGCTCAATAAACTCTCTCTTAATTAGTGAAAATTTTCAACAAAAATAATTATTCAATTTTGTCTTGAAGATGTGAAATGGTTTACTAGGGCATTTGGATATCTATGATGATGTCAGACCTTCTAAAATTTTGACTCTTTTTAGTGGATTCATTGCTTCTTCAACCAATCGAAAAGTGTTCACGGGCCTCAATGGTGTGGTATTCAAGGAATTATGGACTCTAAAAATAAAAATATTGTGTGGGGGAAAGTTATTAGCATCTCCAATAATCATGAAAAGGATAAGGGAAAAATGACACAAAAGAAAATAGAAAGCCAAAAAAGACAATGAAAGGGAACTAATTTAGTCTTACTTTAATCATAAATTACTCTTAAACTAAAAGTTACAGTCACTCCATGATGGATATGGATGGGATGATTGAGAAGTAGTGCTTTAAGAACCACTCATTCATAGGTAGAGTGAGGTCCATTCCTTGAAAATCATTTACCCTAAAAGCATTGTTCCCATAATTTCTAAGATCTAATATGGATCGATCCAAAGAGGATCAAACTTTGAGTGTTTATTTTTCTTTTGATGTGCCTTATCCTAAAATAAGACCAAGTTTGATATTTTGAAAACCTTGATTTTGGTCATTTTGTTGAATCGCCTCTTTGCTATATCTTGATTCCTATGAAAATTTTGCAATACTTCATCTCATGAATCTTTCATTTGGAGGATGCTTAACAATTTTGATTGTATGTGGTCATATTATCCCTTGTATTATTTTATAAATTGATATGTTGGGATATTCAAATTAATGGTAAATGCTAGCTCTTTCCCATACACAAAAAGGAATGAGGAAAATTTTAGAGCTTGTTTGTGCCTATTTATATCTACCCACAGAGCATATTTCAATAGTGAATGCCAATCCCTTGGTTTTTTGTGATAGAATTCTTGATGGCATCAATAATTTTTTTTGTTATTGATTCAACCATTGTATTCCCTTAAGGATATTAATTTGAATAAAAATTCAAGTTAATCTTGTTGTCATAAGCCCTTTTGAGGAATTCAACTGACTGAAATGCATGTCATTATCACTAAATAAAGAGAAAGGGGTGTCAAACCATGTGATAATATATTCTTCAATGAACCTGATCACTTCTTTGGTCATGCTGACTTTGATTACCATTGTTTCAGTCCATCTAGTGCAATAATTATTGCCCATGAGCATTAAATTGTCCTTCAGTAGAATTGGGGTTGAGAATACCTATGAACATGATTCCCCATTAGGAAAATGATCTACTTATACAACTTGTTGCAAAGGCATATCTACATGTTATTCTTTTTTTGTGAACACTTGGTATTCATGGCACCTTCTAAAGTGATTATGGATGTCCTTGAAGATATGGGCCAATAATACCCAACTCTTTATACATTTTTTGTTGTTGTATTATGGGGAAGGTGACTATTTCCTAATTTGTCATGGAAATGTCAAATGATTTTAGTAGCTTCAGTCCTAGTCACACACCTGAGATAATTTCCTTTGTATTTATTTTGATACATGAATCCTTTCTTCAACATGTAACAGGATGACTTTAATTGTCCAGGTGGACATATTACATGGGATAATGGATAATGTGGTCATATCATGGATTAGGCAATGTTTGATTATGATTTATCTACATCACAATGATTTTAGGGTTAAATTTATTAATCAATTGAGTGAGGCCCTAGCCTCTAACCATCTTATCTAGTTTGATCTTGATGTCATACTCTTATAGCTTAGAAATCCAGTTTCCTCTATGCTCCCTAAGTTCATTTTAAGCTAACATGATCTCTATGTTGGGGCCATGCATAATAGTGTGAAACTTATTATAAAGTATATAGTGTTTGAAATTTGTATTGGACTTTACCAATGAATATGTATGTTTATCTAAGATGTAATATTTCAAATCCAAATCCTTGAGGTATGTCCTCATGAAAGCAATATGATGCTCTTCATAACTAGTTCTTTGTGTGAGTACTATCATTATGGTATGCTCTGAGGCAAATGAGTAAAGGTGCAAATCCTTTGTGAATTCTAGGTTGATGAAGATCAGTGCTTGCATGATTGCATTCTTGATGTCTTGGAACATTTATTATGTCTGTGGTGCCTATTCCACTTTTGCATCATGTTTCAACATGGTGTTAAGGGGTTTAACAATTTCTTCAAAACCATAAATAAATTTGCACACAAATTTTATTTTTACAAATAATGATTTCAGTTCTTTTTTACTATTAGGAAGAGGTATTTTCAAAATTACACTACCTCTTTTAGGGTAAATATAAATACCTTCCTTCATGATGATGTGGCCTATAGGCTTACCCTTGGTGACACCAAAAACACTCTTCTTGGAGTTCAAAGAGATTTCATACCTTCTACACCTTTCAAATACTTTCTGCAGGTGATGTATATGATATGAATTGTACAATGAGAAAATAAATGAGTTATCCATATAAATAATTATGAACTTACCAATCAAGCCTTGAAAATAAAAATCTATGGCTCACTAAAAGGTGGTTCTTACATTGATAAAATAGAAAGGCATCCTCTTATAGGAAAAGGTACCTCACTTGGTGGTGAACATTATTTTTACTATGTCTTCTTGATTGACTCACCCTTGGTTATATCCTGAGATTTCAAGTAGGAAAGACATCATCTCAGAGCCACTAACCATTTGAACTACCTCATCAAGGGATGGTAGATGATAATTATCTTTGTCTAATGCTTTTTTCAAGTTGCTAAAATTTACACATAGGCTGATTTATCTAATTTTATTATGGATAGGAACTAAGTTTGCGACCAAAGTAGAATGACAAACTAGAAATATAATTTTGGTTGAGAGTGGATTTTGAACTTCTTTGTAAATGAGAAGTTCAAGGATAGGATTCATAGGTCCTTTCCTCTGCCTCAATGGTTTATGTCTCTGATTAAGTGGGGTTATGTGCATTATTATGCTTGGGTCAAAAAAATTCAAGTCATCGTATATCCAATAAAATACATATTTTTATTATAGGAGTAATCATTTTAAATCTTTCATCTTATAATTGGTATAATTGAGGTCGATATTAACATTTTGAGGCTTAGTGATCAACCCTAAGTTTATAATTATAGACTGATGGCCTATGGGTTCTGGGTGTTTAGGTATTTTAGCTAATATATACATTATCCATGTCAAATATCCTTTCCACCAAACCATACCCTTGGGTATGCAATTTTATCTCAAATTCTTGACTCCATCATTGTTGTAGTCATCATCCATATACTCATTTCCTTCCCTTTTGTCTATAACATACATATTAAAAAGTTTATAACTTACATATTAAAAAGTTTATAACTATTCATGAATTTGAGAATATGCCTATCACAATAAAAGGTTTGGAATTTATTAATGTTTTATGTGATTGAGGAGCAAGGAACTAATTCAATTGAGAACTAGTGTAGCTCAGAATCATTCAGAGGGTCTAGATTCGTAGTTGATATTGCCACATAATCTATAATCTATTTTTTTAGGGATGGGAATAATGTTAAAGGTATTACATTTTTTAATCAAGTCTAAAGATATATGTTTGTATTTATTTAAGTAAGGAAGTTTGCATTGAAACTTAATTTTGACTTGAACGATCACCAACTTTTAGTCTTTAAATACTTGCAATTCTCTAACCTTGTGCTTTAAGGCAAACTTTTATTTTATCAAATTTGGTAAAATAGAAAATTAATTGCCTAAATGTGATAAACTATTATGTAAAGACATAATGCTATAAATATGCAATAAAGGATACAATATTATTTGAAACTTACTATATTTAGAAATATTGTAAAATATGAAATGACAAAGAAATACAACTTAGTTGGAAATTAGATAATGGAGGACTAAGAGAAAAACTAAAAAATTATTATGTGACTAGATTGGCTGATTGTGAATCAGGAATAGGGCTTCAATTTATCTTTATGCAAAGTCATTTGAATTAGATAGGGGAGAAAAGCATTATTATCCTTATTGTGTACTAGTTTTATATAGGGTTTTAATAATCTATGAAAGTTTTGACCTATGCACCTTTTCTTGTTGACTCTATGTCTATAATCAAATCTATGTGATTTATTTCAAAAGTTGTTTTATTACTTCTTCTTCACTTGTAAGCCCTATCTTGATATGAAATAATGAATTAATGGAACAAAATGGAAAAATGGTTTAGCAGTTGAAGTTATGCTAGACCTCAAGATCCCTTATGTTGAGCACTATCTATATACCAATACTCTAAAGAAAGATCAAAATCCATGTAATTCTCCAATGCTATGATGGTGTGTGTGAAAGACATGTGTAATGGTAGATGCATTTGTAATTATAATGTGATTAAGTGCTTAAATAGTGAAATGTGGCCTTGGAGGTGTATTTATAATTTAGCTTAGGGTTACTAGGGTTGTTTGTATTTAGAATTGAGATAAATACAAAATTTTCTCATAATGTGCAATTAAAATTTTAGTGTTTTTCAATATGAAAGCCTCTTGTGTGGAAAATGACTTGAAAATTTGATTTTATGGTGATTACTAGGGAATTCATTTGAATAGGGATTACTAACATGTGGGATGACCTATTATATTACTAAACAACTCGTTATATTTTCTTTTTTGTGTCATATCAAAATTCAACATATGCACTTAGTTATGCTATTTGAGTCTTTAATTGTGATTAGTTTTCAATAGTACATCAAAATTCATATTTTAGGGTTTCTCATATTTAATAGTGAAGATTTTTTTATTTTTAGTTTAGGATTGGTTATTATTCTCTTATGATCATAGTATATTCAAATTATAAATTTTTGAAGTCAAATTTTTATAGTCTATATATTTGTTATTAGAAAGCAATTAGATATTACTTTCTAACTGATGTGTTTTAGTAGTCATTTGGATTGTATTATGTGTGTCAATCCAAGTCTTGTATTCATTTGTTATGTCAATATATTCCATAGTTTTAAATGTTTTGTAAAAATGTCAATAAAACCATTGTATGTCAAAAGTTGTTTTTATGTTAAAAATAGTAAAAAACTTTCTTGTATGGAAGTATTATCAAGAAAACCTGACATCCTGAGTCATGTGTGTCAATTATGTGTATGGGGGAGTTTACTCTTAAAAAATGACATGAGATTCAATACCTTGTTAGCTGAGTAGGCAGCAACACCTATTGGAGGTTGGAGGACATTGGGGGATGGAGGATTTCTATGCCTCTCATTAGCCACTAATGAAGGGGTGTTTCTTGATATAGTGGTGCATATATATATATATATATATATATATAAATTTATTATTTTTAGAACTTTTTTGTATGTGTGATGAGTAAGAGGTGTATTTACTATTTTTACATATAGTTTACTGCATAAGAAAGGTGTTTAAGAGAAACAAGAATGTGGTAACAGTTAGGAGACTAGCTAACTATAGAGATCCTCTAACTACCTTATTTATGGAGATGAACAACTAATGACACATATATTATAGTCACATAGAGTCAATGAAGGATACGTTCATCACATAGTTGTGGTCATGTGCAACAAGATTCAAATAATAGTATGCATACAATTCTGTTCAAGCCAATTTTTGGAGAGATAGGAGTGAAAGTTGAATAGATGGTTCCTGCTAGTAAGTTCCTAGATTTGGTTGATGTAGTTCCATTTACATGGTTGGTGGTTAATACATGGAGGAGGTTCCCATTACTGGTTGAACATCCCATCTAGTAGCACTTGAAATAGATTTTTCATCGAGAGAATGGTCTTTTTCTTTACTTTTACACTAGTCCAAAAGTGCCTCAAAGATGTTTTCACTTTGGAACTCAATGTTTTGTTATTTTATTTTTGGCTAAGGGTGTTTACCCACTCTCTAAAATATGTTGCAAGATAGAGTTTGATAGAGAACCCTTATTTGTGGTCTCTCAATAGAACATTGTCTCTAAGGCCTAGAAAATCACAAAATGCCTCATCATTCTCCAACTTGTCCAAAGGTATTGTGGATTCTTGTTGACCCTAGTCTATAATATAAGGATAATAAAGTGGAAGTGGGGAAAATTATATTGATGAAATAATGGTGCAAGTAGTATATGGGTCGAATAAGTTGGTATTGGCAAGGTCTTGATATATGCTATTATTAGACTCTGCTTTGCTACTAGCATCATCATCACTAGTTATTGGCATTAGATCATGAATAAGATACATACGGTCACCCCCAAGTGGTTTAAATATAAAACCATGTGTTCTTTTGTATTTGGTCATAGAAATGGGCTAAATAGTACCCTGTTAATTTGGACCTAGGCCTCTATCTTTATATGCTTAGTTTTCCATGATTGTGTTAGGGATGGGATACTTTTTACTATAGTAGAAATCAACCAAATTGTCATTGTATAACCATGAATCATCATTGGTAAGTGGGTCCTATTCTTAGATAGTGGCAGGTGTGAAAATAATAGGTGTTAGGATATGAAGGTTTCCTTTTCCCTTTCATTACCATTCCATGTAAATTGTCTTAGCTTTGGGTCTTCTATAGTCTTGGGATTTTTTGAGATATTGGATATACAAAATGTGTCATGAGTAAAATACCCTCATGGACCATTATATAAAATGGTAAAATGATTAAACATTTTAATAGGAGGCATATGTGAGGTTGAGGCAAGACTATCATGGTCAATACAATTGGCCTCTGGCAATTCAAAAACTATCTCTTTATCTTTGTCTTTCTTTGGTATCGGGTCTAGACCAAAATGGTAATTTTAACTTTCATATTTGGCCTTTAAATGCTTACAATGTTCATATGGCTATAGATCTCTATGGATAGTGCCTCCATCCCTGAGTGAGAAAACTTGATACATTGGTGCAATGTTAAGGGGATTGTATGGATTTCATGTATCCATGGTCTACCCAAAATAAAATTGTAGGATAAATCTATGTTTAAGACATGGAAAAATGTATTGTTGGTCAAAGGCCCAATGATCAAACTGTAGAGCTACCTCAAAGTGGAAGGTGGAAACATTTCGATAATGACTTATACCTTGGTAGGATCAACTTAAATGCTTTAGTGAGAGATAATAAAGCTTAATAATTTTCTTTAAGTGAAATCAAAGATGTATTTCTTGGTATTAAGTCCAACCTTGTAATCATAAAGCCTTTTAAATAATCTTCATAGTATGGCTAGATGATTTGCATGAGTTTTATATTTACCCAATATGTCATCAACATAGTCTTCAATAATATCATGCATCATGTCATGGAATATAATGATCATAGTCCTTTGGTATGTGGACCCAACATTCTTAAGGCTGAATGACATAATTTGATAGTAAAACATTCCCTAAGGATTTTTGAACACTATTTTATGTTAGTCTTTTGACGTAATCCTGATGTGATTATATCCTAAAAAGCCATTTATGAGGGAAAACATTTCATACCTAGCTATGTAGTTGACTATCATATCGATATTCAATAAAGGAAGGTCATCATTAGGGTAGGTCTTGTTGATGTCTTTGAAATTAGTGCAAATTTTGATCCACTCAAGCTTTTTACTAATAGACACAATGTTTGAGATCCACTCTAAATAGTTGAGTGGTTTGTTGCATCTCACTTCTAAGAGTTTTCCCAACTCTTTCTTAATTAAAATAACAATACGAGGATGTATTTTACATAGTTTTTTCTTCACAAGTTTGACATCAAGGTGTAAAAAGAGATGGTGTAAAACTAAGGTGGGGTACAAACCAAACATGTCTAAATAAACTCATATAAAAATGTGAACAAACTCCCTTAAAAGGGCTGTAAAAACTTCACATTCCTCCTCAGTGAGGTGTGCACCTAATTTGATCCACTTTAGGTTTTTTAGAGTCCCAATATTGACTTTAGTAGTATATTTTACTATAAGAGTTGATCCATTTTCCAAAATAGTTGGTAAAGATGTGAATTGGCCAGCAATGAAAAAGTTCTCTAGTCAGATTGGTTATTCAAGTTCTCCCAAATAGGATGAATCTAAATCACCTAATGGTAGCAATGGCCATATAACAAATATTGTGGGACATTCTCAGATAATTTTATCAAAGGCATGTAATTAATCTATACTAAACATAGACCCAAAATCAAGTTCACCATTGGTGGTCTCCCAGCCTTCATTCAAATAAAGGTGAACAACCCATCTAGTATCACCTAAAATAGATTTTAACCAAGAGAGTGGTCTTTTTATTTACTTTTACCCTAGTATAAAAGTGCCTAAAAGAGCTTTTCAGTTTGGGAACTCAATGCTTTATTATTTTATTTTTGGCTAAGGGTGTTCACCCACTCTCCAAAATAGGTTGGAAGATCTAGTTTGATAGATAATCCTTGTTTATGGTATCTTAATAGAACATTATCTCTTTGGCTTAGAAAATCACAAAAGGCTTCAACATTCTCAAACTTGTCTAAAGGTACTATGGATTATTGTTGGTCTTAGTCTATAATTTGAGGATGATAAAGTGGAAGTGGGAAATGTCATATTACTGGCATAATGGTGAAAATGGTATATGGGTCGAATAAGTTGGTATTGGTAAGATCTTAATATATGCTATAATTAGACTCTACTTTGCTACTAGTATCATCATTATTGGTCATTGGCATTGGATCATGAATAAGATATGTGGGGTCACCCCTAGGGAGTTTAAATTTGAGACCATGAGTTCCTTTGTATCTGGTCATATAAATGGGCTGAATAGTACCCAACTAATTTAGCCCCAATCCTTTACCTTCACATGCTTAATTATCCATGATATTTTTTAGGGATGGGATACTTTGTACTATGGTATAAATCAACCAAATTATCATTGTATAACCATGAATCATCATTGGCAAGTGGGTCCTATTATTGGCTAGTGGTAGGTGTGAAACTAATAGGCACTAGGATATGAATCTTTCCTTCCCCTTTTCATTACCATTCCATGCAAACTATCTTATCTTTGGGTGTTTCACAGGTCTTGGGATTTTGTGGAATCTTGGCTATGTGGAATGTGTCATGGGTAAAATACTCTCCTGGGCCATTGTTTGAAATGGTAAAATGACTAAAAATTTCAATAGGATGCATATGTGAGGTTGAGGCAAGGCAATGAGGGTCTATGCAATTGGCCTCTAGCATTTAACAATTATATATTTGTCTTTATCTGTCTTTGGTACTAGGTCTAAATGAAAATGGTAATTGTAATTTTCATATTCAACCTCCAAATGCTTACAATGTTCATATGGATATAAATCTCCATGGATAGTGACCTCCATTCTTGAGTGAGGAAACTTGATACACTGGTACAATGTTGAGGGGATTGCATGGATTTCATGTATCCATAGTCTACCCAAAATAAAATTATAGGATAAACCCATGTCTAGCACATGGTAAAGTGTATCATGGGTCAAAGGCCCAATGATCATTGGTAAACTTATGGTTCCTTGTGACTCTTGATATTAATTATCATAGGCCTTAATAGTAATAGTGTTTGGATGAAGGTCAGTTGCTCCATATTCCAAATTCTTGATTAGATTTAGAGACACAATATTTAAGCCCAATCCATTGTCTATGAGGACATGTTTAACTTTGTGTCATGTTATAAAAAATTCAATGTAGAATGGGTTATTATGGAGAGGGTCAAGGGATGATATATCACTTTGGTCAAAGGTTAGCTAGTGGCATGGGGATAGGTGTCTAACTAAATCTTGAAATTTTTATAGCGTAATGTCATTTGGCACTTGGGATTAGCCTAGGAGTACTGTAAGGATATTCTTATGGATGGTAGACATACACAACAAATCTAGGATAGAAATTTATGTGGGTGTCTTTTGGAGTTTTTCCATAATGTCATAAATTTTTCCTTAACATTGGTAATTGGCTTCCTCTTAGATGGCATAGTGGGTTGGATTGGATCATTGGTAGGGTGTTACAAGAATGGGATGGTGATTTTAGACCACCAAGTTATGATGGTGTAATCCAGATTGGGTACATGACCATCATAACCAAAAAAAGATGGGGATGGGCATAAGAGGATAATTCTTGATTGTTAGTGCACTTAGTTATAGTCATAGAGCAATGGAGAGTTATCAACATGATCCTTGGTTAATGTTGTTCTTGGCTATGGTCACAGGTCAAGGAATGATTACCAACATTGGTAGGTTGATTGGCATTTATAAAATAAGATTTATTTAAATCATAGGTTAAGTAGATGGTGTTTTCAATATTTGAACATGATGTGACTCAGTTAATCCATTACCAACAACATTCTTGTTGCAGTTGTAAAATTTCAATTTTTCATAATTATTAGCCTTAACAGGTGCATATAGTTATGATTGGACTAGGCTAGGGTTTTGATTTAGGATTGAGTTTTGGTTTTAGATATTATTCTAGTTTGAAGAAGATAACTTGATAATCCCTTTATTAATAAGGGAATTTTAAATCTATATTCCTTTCTTAATGATCTCTTTGAATGTGTGAACACACTGAAGCTCTAGTGATAAGATATTTTTCTATGTAAATTTCTGGTAAACACAACTACCAATTATTTATCTGGTAGATTATGGGTGAAGTGACTAGCAAGTGATCTTCATCTCTGTATGTATTTGGCAAAGATCTCACCAAATTTCTACTTGCCTTGACTCAAATTGACTACTAAAATATCAAGATTGAGATTGTAGGAGAAATGTTGCACAAATTTCTCTAACAAATTATCAAAGTTAGACACTAAGTTATTTGGCAACTTAAGAAGTGAATCTAAAGCATATCTAGATAGACTTCAAGGTGAAGAAAGTAGGTAGATTTTAATATAGGCCTTTAGTTGACAAGCGACAAAAAAAATCTTTTAGATGCTCTCTAGGGTCTCCTTTACCCTTGTAATTATTAAATTTTGGTGATTCATAACTTGGAGTAAATGGTATTTGAAGATAATCCATGTTAAATGGGTATGAACACACATCATCCAATTTAAACTTCTTGGTTTGGTTTCCTTTTTAAATGGATACAATTGCATCCTTCATCTATTGCAGTACTTGGGCCAAGAAACTTGATGACACATTTGGTTATGGTTGTGGTTGGGTGGTCAAAGGTAAATTACCTTGACTGGAGTACAACAGAGGTATGGAGTATTATGTAACATTTGTTTAATGGACTAATTGACTAGGAATATACATCCATGAATTGGGATGAGGTAGCTAATACTACATGTGTTATTGGTAAATATTTTGGTTTGGATTCATAATATGACCTTGGGTTTGAGGGAGTTGGGATTGTGATGGAAGTATACCATATTTTTCTAAACTTTTTTAAATTTACCAAATTTTCTCTCAATTTACAAATTATTACCAATTTGACCTAAATTTTCAAAGTTCCCCTAATTTTTGGTATATTACCTAAATTTGTTGAAGTTTTTAGATTTTTCCATAAATTTGATTGATTTTTAACTAACTTTTATTTTTACTTATTTAATCTAATTTTTAAAAATTACCCTAGTATGATTTTTTTTATTTGGTTAAAGGTCATAGGTTTTGAATCTCCTGAAACTTTATACAAAGGAGAGAAAGATGACATCAAATATGCTTGAATATGTGATGCCTCTACCAATGGTAACTATTTAAGGAAAACAACCTAATTTGGAGAACTAATACATGTCCTACCAAGCAACAAAGACTACCATCCTTTAACAACCCAATTACCATTAGGTAATATTTTGTAATTTTTTTGATAAGTAATACTTAAGATTTTTCATTACATCACTTTTAACTATCTTCTATGAAACTTCTACTCAGAGGCCCCCCTAAATGGAGGGCCATACTGGAATACTAAATCATAATTCTTTTGCATTTTTTCTTTTTTTATACTTGGTCTATTATCCCTTCTCTTTCATTGTTTTTAGCTGAACTAGTAAAGAATTTTAAATTGGTTCAAAGGGATAAGATTTGTCTTCTACTGATGTAACTTATTTTGTTTCTACCCTGAATATATCACACTCTAGATTCATTTCCATAGAGATATCTAGTTTAGAGGTTTTAGAGATGGGTCTAAAGTCCTCTTTCAAGTGATTGGATTTGCCAGGAGGTCTCCCTCATTTTGGAAGGGGTTTTTGAGGTCCTCAATTTGAATAGGGTATTCAAGATCATCCAATGATTATGTTGAATCCTCACTTCCATAATCAACCAATGTTGTAAGGTGGGTAAGAAGGGAGTCCTTCCACCAAGAAAAACCTTTTTTCTTCTAAAGTTGATGCATTTTTTGGTCAGACATCCCATATTAAAATATTTATGGGAACACAATGGTAGTCCTTCATAGTTGAGGGGTTGAGACCATGAATGTGCTCCTACTTGAAAAATAATTTTTTCAAGTGTGTCTTTAAAGGTGTCAATATTTACCAAAATCTTGGCAAAAGTAGTGTGGTCGAAATGATCAATTTATGGGTTCGTTTGTATAAACTAACCTAGAGATTCACCAATAGTTTTAAGAATATATTCTATCTAAAACTAGAGAGGGGGATAGGGTAGGTGAACCCCAATGGGTTTTAAATTAAGTGGTTTAGTGATAGGGTTAAAGGCAGGGGACCATGGCTTCAAGACCAAGGGGTGGTGATTGAAGCTTGATCAAAAGCTGGTTTTGAATCTTCTCCTTGTCCTTAATATTATTAAAGATAAAAATTACAAAAGTTTTTTGGGAATGGTTAGATTTCAACTCTACCTTCAAAGAGGGGCTACCAGTTTTTTGAGATTTAAGCATGTAGTTCTTGAAATTTTGGCTAGTAATCCATGAATCTGAAGATGGATTCTTTGGCTAAGAAGAAATATTATGATTATAACACTTAGATTTCTCTTCATCGAAGACCACAACAAGATCATAGGATGCAGGCTTGAGGGTTTTGGTTTAGGGACTGGTGTTGTCTTATGGGAAATAGCCTTAACAAAGGATGGCTTTAGGCACTTATCTTCTACTTCCAACTCCATAATGTGTAAACCCTTGGAGATGTTAGTATTGATATTTAGTTTTAGGACCTAGGGTCATGTGATAACCAATGCATTAGTTAGTTCATTGGATCCATTCACCCTTCCTGGGTCATCACCTTACGCTAGACTTTGATTGAAGTGGATGTATAACATTTGGGTGATAGAAGAAGTTATTTTTATAGGGTCTTGGAGCTACATGTAGCTATTATTAGAGTTAGACAAGGAAAGCAAATGATATTAAGGGGCTGATGTCTTTCCTTCCTAAGGATTCGAGCCATTTTTATCATGCTAGGTCATCATAGGTTTTGAAACATTTTGAATATTTATTTATATATATATCACCAGGGATAAATTAGATCATAATTTTATGGAATAAAATACATTCTACAATATTTGTCTTTCATAGATATACTATGGACATCATCAGATAGATAATTCTCAATAATAAACATGTAGAGGAAAATAACTTTCTATTTTTCTAATGAAATACAATATGGTATTTGTATTTGCAAGAGTAACATCTCAGGTTTCTCAATTTCTTATGATCTGAAACAACATTAAAATAATAAAAAATTATAAGGAGGGTTGAGTGTTACCTTAAATAATTTTATTCAAAAATTAATTCTTCTTTTGAATAGTCACTAGCATTAGGTTTAAGGTTTTCTTTGTTTTTGGTGCACATTTTAAATGTATATTTTGAACACACTTTGAATTTAATATAATCAAGTTCATTCTTATCATGAGAAATTATCTATTTGGTTCATATATATATATATATATATATATATATATGGAATTAGTAGTTAATTTTTTTATCACACAAATACTGTATACCTAAGTATAGTCTACCAAAAGACAAGTTTAATTCAAAATGTAGCCATGTTAATCAAAGGAAAAAAAATAATTAAAATATTTTTATAAACTTTGTATCACATTATTTTTATAAATTTAATTTAAAAAATTTAAAATACATTGAAAAGTAGTTAGTAAAAATGTCATCAAAGAAGGTTACTATTATTGGGACATCGTTATTTTGATATACAAAATATAATCTATTAAATTTATATGTTTTCATGGACCAAACCTTCTAATAATATATTTTCACATTGTTCTAAAAGGATTTTTTGAGGAGATTTTTAAAGATTTTTTTTATATTTTTTAATCTAGAAAAGAATGGGATGAGAGTACAAGCAAAGCAACATATTCTTTTGTAATAAATCAACTATTGTGTTAATAGTAGGATAACTTCCATTTTGGGATCATCCTCTACAACACAAGGATCATGGTATATGACATTTGTATGATAGTTTTAGAATGTACAAATATATGACTTGACATCGTAAGCATATTTAGTAATTTTTTTCAAGTTTTATATATTATGAACAATAGATCAAGCAGAAAGACTACTATTATTGAGACATCCCCTGATTTAAAGAACATAATATATTAATAGTAGGTTGATTGGCATTGTTAAGCAATAGGCCTGGTCTATAGACACTTGATCTAAGATTGATGGTAATGGTAGATACATGACCTCTTATAATATGAATTACAACTTTATTATAGTCATGTGTAATTACATGATAGGTCTGTTGGTTATTGGGATCATTTTAGCCTTGGTTCTTTCCATTTTGTGGTTGATGTTGCTGATACTATTGTTACTGTTATGATTGTTGTTGTGGTATTCATTGTTACTATTGTTGATTGGCATTATTATGCTGTGGAAAAGCATTTTGATAGATACCCATATTTTGATTGGAAATAGATGTCCTATTATCCAAATAGATCTCGCCATTTTCCAAAATATTCTCATTAAGGTGCTTCAACTACACACAACATTGTATAGAATGTCCATGAACACAATGCTTTTAATAAAACTCATGCTTTTTATACCAATATGGATAAGGTATACCCTTAGGAAAGTGTTTTGGAATAAACCAACTAATCATATTAGTGACGGTTAATTTCTGAAACACTACTTTACTAGGCCCACTAAGGTCACTAAAGACTCTAGAAGTTGGTATTTTTCTTAGAGGAGGTGCTTACAAAGGTGGTGGTAGCATTTGAGGAGCTAGCCTAGGCTATATTTGGTGGATAGGCTATATTTGTGAAGTAAATTGCATTTATAACATAGGTTGATTAGATGATGTTTATACCATTTGAACATGACACAACTCAGTTACTCTATTACCAACAACATTCTTGTTACAAATTTACAATTTTTATTTTTCATAATTATTAGCCTGAGAAGGTGCATACACTTGCACTTGGACTAGGCTAGGGTTTTGACTTGGGCCTTATTTTTAATTTTGGATTTGACTATAGTTTGAAGAAGACAACTTGATAATCCCTTTATTAATAAGGGGATTTTTAATTTGTATGCCTTTCTCAATGATCTACTTGAAAGTGTGAACACACTGAAGCTCTAGGTGATAAGATATTTTGTCATGCAAATATTTAGTAAACACAACTACCAAATATTTATCTAGTAGATTATGGGTAAAGTGACTAGTAAGTGCTCTACATCTCTTTAAGTAGTTGGCAAAGCTCTCACCAACTTTCACTTAGCCTAAATCAAATCAACTACTAAAATCTCATGCTCGATATTGTAGGAGAAATGTTGCACAAATTTGTCCAAACAATCATCAAAGTTAGACACTGAGTTGTTTAGCAACATAAGAAGCCACTCTAAATCCCGTCTAACTAGACTTTGAAGGAAAAAAGTAGGTCGATGTCACTATAGGCCACTCGCTAACAAGTGACAAAAAACTCTTTTAGATGCTCTTTAGGGTCTCCTTTACCCTTGTACTTATTAAATTTTGATGGTTCATAACTTGAAGGAAATGATATCTAAAGATACTCCATGTTAAATGGGTATGAACATACATCATCCAATTTGAACTTATTGGTCTACTTTCCTGTTTAAATGGCTACAATTACATCCTTCATCTATTGTAGTTCTTGGGCCAAGAAAATTGATGGCACATTTGGTTATGGTTATGGTTGGGCTATCAAAGGTGGGTTACCTTGATCGAGGTACAATAGAGGTATGGAGTATTATGGAATGTTGGTTTGATAGACCAATCGACTAGGAATATGCATCCATGCATTGGGATGAGGTAGATGATACTGTATGTGTTGTTAGTAAATATTTTAGTTTGGATTCAAAATATGGCCTTGGGTATAAGGGAATTGGGATTGTGATGGAAGTATACCATATTTTTCTATTTTTTTGAAATTTACCAAATTTTCCCTCAATTTACAAATTATTACCAATTTATCCCAATTTTTCAAAGTTCCCCTAATTTTTGGTATATTAACTTAATTTGTTGAATTTTTTAGAATTTTCTATATTTTTTTAATTTTTCCCTAAATTTTAATTATTTAACCTAATTTTTAATAATTACCCTAGCATGATTTTT
Source organism: Torreya grandis (assembly GCA_037957365.1). Classification (NCBI taxonomy): domain Eukaryota; kingdom Viridiplantae; phylum Streptophyta; class Pinopsida; order Cupressales; family Taxaceae; genus Torreya; species Torreya grandis. The sequence continues at coordinate 391,527 of JARHVA010006580.1, forward strand.
TTTTGATTTGGTTAAAGGTCATAGGTTTATAATCCCCTAAAAATTTATATAAGGAGAGAAAGATGACAACATTTATGCTCATATGGGATGCCTCTACCAGTGGTAACCAAACAAGCAAAATAACCTAATGCTAGGGAACTAATACATGTCCTACCAAGCAGTAGAGACTACCTTCCTTTAAGAACCTAATTACCATCAAGTAATCTTATACAATTTTTTTGACAAGTATTACTTATCCTTGTACATTACCATCACTTTCAACTATATTTTACAAAAATTCTACTCAGAGGCCTCCTGAATAGAAGGCCATATTGGAAGACCAAACCATTAACTCTTTTTGCATTTTTTATTTTTTTATACTTGGTCTATTCTCCCTTGTCTTTCACAGATTTTGGCTGAATTCATAAAAAATTATCAATTGGTTCAAAGGGATAAGATTTATCTTTTGTTGATGTAACTTATTTTGTTTCTACCTTGAATATATCACACTCTAGATTCACTTTCGTAGAGATATCTAGTTTAGAGGTTTCAAGAGATGGGTTTGAAGTCCTATTTCAAGTGATTGGATTTACCAACAGGTTTCCCTCATTTTGGAAGGGGTTCTTGAGGTCCTCATTTTGAACATGGTATTCAAGATCATCCAAATATGATGTTGAATCCTCACTTTTATAATTAACCAATGTTGTAAGGTGGTTAGAATGGTGGTCCTTCCACCAAGAAGAATCTTTTTCTTCTAAAATTGCATTTTTTTGTCAAAAGTCTCTTATTAAATAGTTATGGGAAAAAAATGGTAGTCCTTCATATTCAATGGGTTGAGACCATGAAAGTTTTCCTACTTATAAAATAATCTTTTCAATTAGGTCTTTAAAGGTGTCGATATTTCCTAGAATCTTATAAAAAGTAGTGTGGCAAAAATGATCAATTTTTGGGTTCATTTGTAGAAACTCACCAAAAGATTTACCAATAGTTTTAAGACTAGATTCTATCTAAAATTGGAGAATAAGATAGGGTAGGTGAACCCAAATGGGTTTTAAATTAAGTGGCTTAGTGATAGGGTTGAAGGTAGGGGACCATGGCTTTAACACCAAGGGGTGGTGATTCAAGCTTTCTCCAAAATTGATTTTGAATCTTTTCCTTGTCCTTAATATTATTAAAGATAAAAATTAAAAAAGTTTTTTGAACATGGTTAGATTTTAACTCTACCCTCTAAGAGGGATTTCCAGATCTTCAAGATCTATGCATGCAGTTCTTGAAATTTTGGCCAGTAATCCATGAATCTAAAGATGGATTTTTTGTCTAAGAAGTAATCTTCTTATCATAGCACTTTCCTAGATTTATCTTCATTGAATACTATAATAGGATCATAGGATGCATGATTAAGGGGTTTTTGTTTAGGTTTTGGTGTTGTCTTATGGGAAATAGCCTTAATAAAGGATGATTTTAGGCACCTAGCTTCTACTTCTAGCTCCATAATGTCCAAACCCTTAGAGATGTTAATATTGATATCTAGTTTCATGACTTGGAGTCATGCACTAACCAATCCATTAGTTATTTCATTGGATCCATTCACCCCTCTTGGGCCATCACCCTACACTAAACTTTAATTAAAGTGGATTTATAGCATTTGGGTGACAGAAGAAGTTGTTTCTTTAGGGTCTTGGAGCTACATGTAGCTACTATTGGAGCTAGACAGGGCATGCAAATGATATTGAGGGGCTGATGTCATTCTTTCCCAAGGATCTGAGCATTTCTACCATGATAGGTCATCATAGGTATCAAAACATGGGCTATTATGTGAGAAATGGGAATAAAAGTAGGAGACTTCATTTTCAAAACCCTAGATATGAACACAAAGATTAACCTAGTATGGAATAATTTTAAAAAATTTCCTTTTTTTAAAAACGTTAAATAATTTTTGAAATTTACCAAATTAAGTATCTATTTATATCTTGGATATATTTAACAAATTTTATTATTTTTTAAAAAAATGTATGGAATCAACAATTTTATATCCATTTTTATTTATTAACATTTTGAATATTTATTTTTATATATACCACCAAGGATAAATTAGATCTTAATTTTATGAAATAAAATACTTTCTGCAATATTTGTCTTTCATAGATATACTATCGACATCATAAGATAAACAATTCTCAACAATAAACATGTAAATGAAAACAACTTTCTATTTTTCTAATGAAATAGAAATATGGTATTTGTATTTGCAAGAGTAACATTTCAAGGTTCTCAATGGCTTATGATCTAAAACAACATTAAAACAATGAAAATTTATAAGGAGGGTTGAGTGTTACCTTAAATAATTTTATTCAAAACTTAATTCTTCTTTTGAATAGTCACTACCAATAGATTTCAGGTTTTATTTATTTTTGGTACACCTTTTGGATGTATATACTGAACATACTCTGAATTTGATACATCACGTTCATTTTTATCTTTAGAAATGATCTATTTGGTTCATATATATGGAATTAGTAGTTAATTTTTTTATCACACAAATAGTGTATACCTAAATATAGTCTACCAAAAGACAAGTTTAACTCAAAATGTAGCCATGTTAATCAAAGCAAAAAAACTTAATTAAAATATTTTTATAAACTTTGTAAAACATTATTTTTAGAAATTTAATATAAATTTTTTAAAATGCATTAAAAATTGGTTAGTAAAAATGTCATCAAGGAAGGTTATTATTATTGAGACATCGCTATCCTGATATAAAAGACATAATATAGTAGATTTATATGTTTTTTTTGGGACCAAGCCTTTTAATAATATACTAAAAAGAAAGCCTTCTAATAATTTAATAAAAAGAAAGGGAGGGGAGGGAAACACATTCTTTCATAATAAATCAACCATTCTGTTAATAGGAGGATAACTTCCATTCTCTCCAGGCTCATATAAACACAGGTTCCAACATTTGAATTGCATCTGGCATCGATAGGCTGTGATACAATCTTGTTCACCCCAAAGTCAACAATCTTCACTTATTCTGAATTCTTCTTAATTAAAAAATTGTTTGATGTTGCAATGCACAATATTTTTACTATGATGGTATGTCAATACTTTCAACACATGCACAACAACCTTAGCCAAGAAGGACTCACTCATTCCTTCGATATTGTGTACCTGCACTAGCCTAGGCAGATTATGACGGAATTGAAATCAGAGTTGGAAGCTTTGATATCAACTATTTCTTTGTGGCCATTTTTATCGTGCTGTGTTTTATACCAAGAATTTAATGGAAAAACAAATAGTGAACAACCGAGATATAGACTTTCAAATCTATGCATTAATCCAAATTTAGAAATCAGACAAATGGAAAAGATTAAACAACATATAAATGAAAATAACCACATTTTTTAAACTTTTGGACTGAGTGTTATTGTGAGAATTTTAACCATTGATAATACATTTGTAATGATAAGCAGATGAGATAAATTATATGTCAACTTAAAATGCATGAGATGTAAATCCATCTGGACTGAATGTTTTTTTAATGTTTGGACTTAATGTTTTTTTTAACTTTTGGACTTAATGTTATCTATTTATTTGATAGTACATTTGCAGTGATAAGCATATAAAAAATATTTTCAAAAGCATAAAAAATAAATTATTTTAAAAATAAATAAGGTTTTATTTAATTAAATTTATGCAATATTGTTAATTATAAAATTACATTATGAGATTATATAATAATTATTATATGTATAATTATATATTGAGAATGTTAATGTACATTTTAATTAAATATATTTCTAAATAAAATTTATAATGAATATGTTATTTAAATTTTATAACAATTATTATCATATGTTTAATTTTATACTGATAATGTTAATGTATATTTTAATTATATATATATTTAAATATAATTTTAAAAATAATCAAGGTTTTAGTTAATTAAATTTATGTGATATTAATAATTATAAAATTATGTTTTTATATAATAATAATTTTTATATGTATACTTATATACCAATAATGTTAATGTACATTTTAATTCAATATATTTCTAAATAAAAAATAGTTTCAATATGACTTTCTAAATATAATTTTTTGAATGCAAAAAGGAAAAAATTGAATTCAAAAATAATTTAAACATATAATGAATTAAACACAATTATAAATTAAACACATCAACAAAGATAAAGTCACCCTAATATAATCAAAATATATAGTTATAAAGTCATAATTGACTGAAAACATTAGTGTCATCATGTTCATCTATATTAAACCTAACGATGATCCTAACCTAAGGTAGCATCATTTTCACTGAGATATCCACAACCAAACCCAATGTTAATACTTCCAATATTTGAATTTGTTTGGCACTAATAAGCATTACATAATCAGGAATAACCCTAATAATCATGGTCATTCCATTTATAAACAACATTGGAATTTTATATTAAAAAGTCTTCTTATTCATATTATAAGTAATTTGTATGCAGTTTCAAATGGAACATATCCAAGCACAAAAAATTCAGATATGTATCTACAATAGTGCATCTTATCATGTGGTAAGTTGCATGTGTCCATTTAATAGCTAGATTATGCAACCTTTCCATCTTTACTCCATTCCATTCAAAGTTTTTCATTATGAGGTATATTTATCTTTATGCTACCATTTGATATTTATTAAAGCGTATAAAAACACCTCACATGTTAGAAACAAGTCATATGCCACTCTAATAGACCTTAGACAACTTTACTTTAGGTACACAATACCTTTTATGTCCAACTACCACTTGAACCCTTTATCAAATCACTGCATATAAAAGACATGCAAAAATACATAAACTTTGTCTTGAACAAATGAGGCATATACTAATTTTTTACAAACAACCATGGAAAAAAATTAAATATTTATAAACCTCATTACCTCAGGGTCAACACAAACTTCATTTTATGCTTCAACTCATGGTAAACATGCTCAAATACTTCTCTACAAGATGTTCACTCAGAACTACCAAGTGACTTCAAAACATAGTTAAGGAAACATGAACATCCAACACATGATTGAATATATTAAAGGGATTTGAATGCATGAACATGATCTTATAACATCCTCAGAGCAATGCCAATCAATAAAATCATGATATCTAATGAAAAATATTGGTTTTACATACCAATCTTCTGACCTTCTCTTTCACAAACTCTACTCAGTTAGATAAGCCATTTTGGCTTCAATGTTTCAACCTCTTACATTGAATTTTAAGTTTATTAAAAGCATGTATAGGTCATTAAAGACCAAAAAAAACATTATAATTCATTTAAATGCATCATTATTACATGAAAACACATTAAGAAACATCTTCTCACTTCTGAATAATTTTCTTACTGTCTACACCAAAAGCTCTGTCTGTGACTGGCCAACTTGGATCGCTAACTTAATTTGCACATTTGAGGTATGGAACATATCCAAAAATATTCATAAATAAAAGCTAAAAGTCTCACACTTTAATCTTCATCCACTTAGGCCATTTTACTCAATCAAATCTATCTGCTACAACAAATCTCTAAAAGATAAAAACTTTCTTGTAGGGTCTTATCACTCACTTGAGAAACCAATCACACTTGGAGATGTTTGGGAGAGTTTAATTCAACCTATAATCATTTGTATGATCATATCAAAATATTTTGACCTCTTTATAACAATAGTTTTAACATTGGGTCACTATTAGTGTTTAGACTATCTTCTAGTCTTAACGATTATTCATAAAACTTAGCTCTTCTTTTCAAAAAATAATGCTTGGAACTTTGATATATAACCCTTCCTCATCTACCATGAAAAACTTAGGTTCTCATGCATATGGTTTACATGCCAATAAACACTAAAAAAACCTTCTTAGGTAGACAACTCTTCATTTTATGCACTTGATAAACCTTGAAATACTTTTCAAACCTTTTTCTTACTAACCTTGATCTAAAACTTCATGCACATAATTAAAACAACTTAACTCACCTCTGTCAATGTTCACCTATTCACTCATGCCATGAAAACTGATCGTATTACCTCATTTGGCTACCATTTATCTTATTGCTTTCTAAGCCTTGACCTCAAAGTATTATTAGTCCTTGAATATGACCTTCTAGCCATCTTGTAAGCTTTACCTTGAAAGACTTCAATGTTTCAATGTCTCTTGTGTATACTAAAGTAATCTCATACACTTTATTTTTTTCCTAAATTTAATAGAACTTATTTGGAGATACTTACAGATCTTTAGAGCTTGACTGGAATCTTTGTACCATCTTTAGAGCTATAAACATAGATCTTTAGAGCTGAAATTTTAATAGATTTTGAGGTCCTCAATAGCTCATGTAAAAAATCAAACAACCTCTCTCATGCTCAAAAAATATAAAGTGTTCTTCAGAGCATTCTCTTTAGATCATTCTCATTCAAATCATCTTCATAATTACTTACATAGATCTTTAGAGCACACTGATTCTTCTTTGGAGATCACTCATTTCAACATGCCACCTGGAAATACCATTTCATAAAGTCTATACAAAGAATTACAAGATGATTTACACTTGATGTATTAACTTGTACTTATTCATGCTGATTCTCAAAGATTTCAATCATGCTAACATTAAAACATTCTTTAAATAACATTATCTGATCATTGCTCTCATACAACAATATCATTCACTGTGATGGCAATCAGAACTCATTCAAGTACATATCTCAAGGCTTACTTGACCAAGCATTTTCACTTTGACATCAAATTATATTACATTGACATAAATGAAATAACCATATAAATTCATAATAAATTTTGACATCAATGGCAACATTAAATATCAAATCTTAACACTCAATGACAATGCTCAACAATCTTTCTCTTAATCAATGATAATGTTCAACAATCTCCCCCTTTATCATCGATGGAAAACATACTCAATTTTTTTATGTCAACCACTTGAAAAATCTGTCAACCACTTCTTGATGTCAATAATCTATTAGACCTTGTTCTTACTTCTTCTCATCCTTTCTGATCTTGCCTCTTCTTTATAATCTTCCTCATTTTCTTTCCTTTACTAATCTTCCCCCCCCTTTGATATTAATGATAAAGGTCTTCCAAAACCATCATCTCTTTTAGAATGGACTCAGATTATAAGACCACTTCAACATAAATCAAGCTCAGTTAACAACTTGAATAGCCCCCTCAAACTAAGCATCTACCATGATTTTATTAGCATTAGACATCAAAAATCATCTACAACTATTGAAATCACACTCTTTTCCATGTGAGATGATACTATCTCTCAAAGACACTAGATGACACACAATCTTTAGAAACCATGGTAACTATTTATGACAACCATTTTCAAAAACTTCTCAATCAGGTCACTCTCCCAACTAATTCATCAAAACCTCAAAAAATAGAGTCTATGAATCATATCAGACATAATATCTTCTTAACTACATGTATATCAAAAATTAATCACCTTTTTGACAAAGAAAATAGATCTACCAAGCTCCCCCTTAGACCAATCATATCTTCTTTATAAGAACTATGAACTCAAGATCACATACCTTTCTTGACATGGCTAAATAATATCATACTCTTGACCACACATAAGGCTATCCCATAATAGATACCAAATGTAGAAATAGGGACTCCCTATTCATCTTCACAGATCTAGATCAATTACTCATAATAAATAGATCTAAGAAGCTTACCTCTTATACCAATTTTTTGCACTTTGACTTCAGATATGTGATAACAGATTTAGATCTCTCATCATGCTACCTTTTATAATTCAAATCATATATATATATATATATATATATATATATATATATAAACACAATAATGGATAAAATCCATCTTCATCTCCTTTCTTGTAACATAGATAACTTGAAACTTCTCAAAATAAATCTTCTTTGATTGCACCCTCATGCTTCTACTGATAGAAGAATGTCTCCATGAAGCTTATTAGAGCCACCCCTTTTCATAGAGATCTAAAAGAATATGAAATTAGGAGATTCCTATATCTCCATATTTTTACAAGATTGAATATTCTACAACATTCTTATAGACTTGACTAGCACTATAAGTTTGATCTCATCATCAACCTTGTCATCCTTCTTTTATTTGACTACCTTATCAACACATGTAGATAAAAAGTGTTCTTGACATTCCTTCACTTATATATTATGATCTATATTATAAAACATTTCACCTTGGTTTATGAGCTAATCGTGACTCACTTTTATTGCCTTTGATTTCCATAATTTCATTTGACTTCTATCCTGCATTCTAGGAGCTTCAAACTTCCTATTTTGACTTGATGATCTTCTAACTCTATTAGGACATAATATTAAAATGTGTCATATATTTTTAAATTTGTAAAAAACCACCTTATACATATCCTTTGATTAATTATGACTATGATCTCCCTTTAGCCAATTACTTTTCTTTCCATAGTTCCACGAGTACTCATTCTTTGAGGGTCTTCTATGTTCTATTTCTCTATGACCAAACTAATTGCATGTAAAACAATAAAAATTAAAAAAATTATAATACATTATAGCATTAGGATATCAAATAGATATTTTTATGTTGGCCTTATTTTATTTAACATTATTTTCTTTGACTTGAGGTGCCTTCTTTTGGTCTCTTTTGAAACCAAGACCTGTCTTGTCACTTGCAGACTCCTGACTACTAAGGATATCATCTAGAGCCTTGATGCTCTTTTCAAAATTCACAAATATATTCATATTTATAGATTCTTGATCCAAATTATATTTTATATATTCTATTTCCATTTCATATCTACTACAATCTTCCTCTTTAGACTTTTGGCTTGCTGCCACAATCTTTATCTGGTTTTCAACTTATTGGATGATCTCTTCATACTCCTTGGAAGTGTTTCTCAACTTTAAAATAATACAATCTTCTCCTCATAGTCCTAAACCAATGTATTTATTTTATTTTTATTCTTATTCACAAGATTTAACTCTTATACGCCACCCATGAGCTTTGCTTCAAGATCCACTTCAACTTCTTCACCATCATAGTATACTTCTTCATCTGATTTTGCATCAATCAAAAGGCCTTTCCCATTTGAACAACCTTTATTATGTGATTCTATGACTATGAATATGGTTTCATTATTTTCATGTTCTAATTTATTATTACCATCATCACTATTAGATGTGTTTGAATCACTTACATCAGATGAGCTATCTTCTTTAGTATAGAAACTCTTCTTGTTCCTGAATGACTTCTTCTTGCCTTTATTATTTTTTGAAACTCTTATTGTTATTGTCAGATCTATAGGATTTATTATCTATATCATCATCCTTAGTCTTATGCTTATGAGGAAACTTGTTTGAAAAATTTCTAATTTCTATATAGTTGAAACACTTGAATGGTAACTTACCTTTGTACTTACCTGAACCTATTCTTAGCTTTATAGCAAACATGGCAATCAATTCATCACCATCAATATTTAAATAAATATCATCCTTATCCTTATTAACTTGTGTATTCTTCTCTTTTTACTTATTTTTAGCTTTGAAATCTACTTCCTTCTCGAGTGATCTTCCTTCATTAGTTCTCATCTCGTAGGTAGTCAAGATGCCATGAAATCCATCCATCTCTAGCTTGTCCAAATGTTATATCTATTTTAATGAAAACACCTTAGAGTCAAATTTAGTAGTTAGTGATATCAATATATTTTGAATAAAATCATATTCTTTCAATTTTTCTCCCAATCCTCTCATGATATTGATAACTTCATCAACCCTCAATAGGTAGGATGTAATAGTTTCATCTTTATTCATCTTTAGGATTTCAAACTATCTTTTGTGGGTCTACAACTTGGATAACTTCACCTTGGTGTCTCCTTCATATATGGTATTTAATTTTTACCATATGTATTTGGTTGAAACATAATGTATTACTTTTACAAGATCTACCTCTAATAGGCCACATAAAATGTCATTTATTACCTTAGAGTTATTTTCACTAGCCTTCTTACCTACTACATCTATTGGTGGAATTAGAGATGTAATATAACCATCCATAATTGAATAAAAAATATCATATACTTGTGACATCATATATATCTTCATGCTAACATTAAAGACATAGTTAGATCCATTAAACAATGAAGCCTTATTGGTAGAGGAACTACCTTGAACTTGCTGACTAATCATTCTTGCTTCTTAGAATATCCTTTAGGCTATCAAGCCTATTACAAAGGACCTACTATAATATCAATTATTGGAAAAAATATAAATAATATGGGGTGAATTATTATTTCAAAACTTTTCATTCAATTCCACTTAACATACATGAACCATTCTTAACAAACATGTACATCATAATAAGCACAAGCATCAAATCATAAGAACATGAAACACATGAACACAACATATACATGGGAAAAATTATAGGGTTAGAAAATATAATAATGAAGCAAATATAATATATTCCTATAATACAAAAATCAATCTTTAGTGAATCACCAACTTCACATGGAACACCAACCCTAACTAGCTCAACACCAACTCAACTAGGCTTTAGCAAGCACCCACTTATAAGGAGGAACCCAAATCCTAGATGAATCATCAAAAAATAATCCACATGATTATTTTATAAAATTCATAAATCATTTTTATTTATACAATAGATGATGATATACTCCTTCAACTCTTTGCTCACTTTAGTCCCTCTCAAACTGACCTTCAACCTTCTTCGCTTAACTAGCCCTCTTCATGGCTTGATTAGGTATTCTGACCTTGATATTCATATTAAGAACCTATGTTAGATATTAAAAACACTTATCTAATGTTTCACATGATCTCATTCTTCTCACCAATGATATATCTCATTCTCTTATACTCTTTTACTCTCTCTCTAAGCACACACAATAGGCCTAAACTACCTTGATTTTATATAATTCACTTGATCATAAATTTATTAGTCAGCCACATATTCAAATCACATAGGTAAGCCATGAATATGTATTTTAATATTAAAAATAACATGCATTAATCATGAATTAATTAATATAATAAGTTAGCCATACATCAGTTAGCCTTTACTCCTCTTTTAAGCTTATGGAGACCTAAAGGTCTTCTTAACAACATGTTACCCTTTGATCCTTATTGAATCATATAAAAACACCTCACACAATAATAAAAATTCATATTCCACTCTAATAGATCTTAGAAAAATTTAATTTAGGTTCATAGTACCTTTTAGGTCCAACTACCACTTGAACCCTTTATCAAATCACTGCACATAAAAGGCTTGCACATATAAAAAAACTTTGTCTTCAACAAATGAAGCATATACTTAATTTTTCAAAAAAACATGGAAAAAATTACATATTCATAAACCTCATGGCCTTGGGATCATCATAAACTTTTTTGGATGCTTCAAATCAGGGTAAATAGGCTCAAATACTTATCTACAAGATGTTCGCTTATAACTACCAACTGGCTTCAAAACATGTCAAGGAAACATGAACATCTAAAACATGATTAAATATATTGAAGGCTTTTAAATGCATGAAAATGATATTATAACATCCTAAAAGAAACTCAAATCAATCAGATCATGACATATAATGAAAACTATTAGTCTTATAACCAATCTTCTGACCTTCTCTTTCACAAACTCTACTCAGTTAGATAAGCCATTTTGGCTTCAGTGTTTCAACTTATTACAATGACTTCCAAGATTTTAAAAATCATGGATAGGTAATTAAATACCCCAAAAAAATCATCATGCATTTAAATGCATCATTCTTACATGAAAATACATCAAGAAACATCTTCTCACTTCTGCCTAATTTTCTTACTATCTGCACCACAAGGTCTGTTTAGTGACTAGCTAATTTGGATCACCAAATTTGCACACTTTAGATCTATAACTTTTCCAAAAAACTTCAAAAATAACAACTAAATATTTAAAACTTTGATCTTCATCCAGTTATCCGCTTTGACTCGATCAACTCTATTTGCTACAACAGATCTTTGAAAGACAAATACCTCCCTATAGGGTCTTCTCACTCACCTAAGAAACCAATCACACCTAGAGGTACCTGAGAGAGTTAAATTTAACCTCAAATAATTTTTATGATCATATTAAAATTTTTGATCCCTTTAAAACAAGACTTTCAACATTGGGTCATTGTTAGGGTTTTATGTGGGTTTAGACTATCTTCTGATCTTAACTATTATTCATAAAAATTATCTCTTCTTTCAAGAAACCAATGTTTGTAACTTTTATCTATAATCCTTCCTCATCTACCATGAAAATATTAGGTTATCATGCATATGATTCACATGCCAACAAGCACTGAGAAAACCTTCTCAGGTAGACAACTCTTCATTTTATGCACTCGAGAAACCTTAAAATACTTTTCAAGCTTTTTTATTACAAACCTTGATCTAAAACTTCATGGATATACTTAAAAAAACTTGACTCACCTCTGTCAATGTTCACTTTCTCACTCATGCCATGGAAGCTAATATTGTTACCTCATCTAGCCACCATTTCTCTTCTTGTTTTTTAAGCTTTGACTTGCAAGTCTTATTAGTCCTTGAATATGAACTTCTAGAAACCTTGTAGGCTTCACCTTGAAACTCTCCAGTGTTTCAATATATCTTGTGTATACTCAAGCAATCTCATACACTCACTCTTTTTAAGAACTTTAATATAACTTATTTGGAGCTACTTATAGATCTTCAAAGACTGACTAGGAACTTCATAACATCTTCAGAGCTACAAACATAGATCTTTAGATCTGACCTTTTAATCATTTTTGAGGTCCTCAACAACTCATGTACAAACTCAAACAACCTCTCCCATTCTAAAAAAATATAAAGTGTTCTTCAAAGCATTTCATTTAGAGTATTATCACATTTGTTTCTCATTTGGAGCATCTTCATAACTGATTACATAGATCTTTGGGGAAAACTACTTATTTTTTGGAGTTCACTCATTTCATCAAGCCATCTACAAATACCATTTCATAAGGTCTAGACAAATTTTTTTAAGATACTTTACACTTATTGTATTGACATCTACTTATTCATGCTACTTCTCAAATATTTCACTCAAGCTGACATTAGAAAATTCTTCAAACAACATTCTCTTATCACTACTCTCATACAATAATAACACTCACTATGCTGGAAATCAAAACTCATTCAAATACATATCTAAAGGCTTACTTGACCAAGCATATTTACAAGAACCTTTGAAATGTAATGACATTAAATTGACATCAATGAAAGAACCATGCAAATTCTTAAGAATTTTTGACATCAATGACAACATTAAATATCAAATCCCAACACTCAATGACAATGTTCAACAATCTCTCTCTTAATCAATGACAATGTTCAACAAGAATAATTATCCAATTTTGTCTTAAAGATGTGAAATGGTTTACCAATGTAGTAGGATTTTGAGCATACTATGAATTAAACAAGATAATTTAAACTTAAACTCAAAGTACCTATTAGGAAGGATTCATGAAATAAATCAAAATGATATAGACCTTACCAAATTCCTTACTTCATATCACCTCCTTCTAGGATGTTCTAATGGATTTGTGATTGTATATTAGACTCAAATTTTTGGCATAGTAATGGTGTGATAAAATGATTTTGATGATGGATGAAGGATTGATTCAAGGACCAATTTGGCATAAATTCCCTATAGGCTTTTTCTTTGGATGATTAATTTGACATGGCTTTGCTATAAAATTTGGAAATTATCTTTCATGGAGGAAGAGACTTTCTTATATATATTATGGAGGGAATATCAAGGGTTGAAATTAAAAGTTAATGAGATGAGATCAATGGTTGTGAAATATTCAAGGAATTTTAAATTCCTTATAAGTCTCTAGTTTAGAGACTTCTAGAGACCTAGAGGAGCTTCTCCAATTCGAAAGACTTCTCCATTAGTTTAGGTATAATGGAGGATTAGGTGGAAGTTAGATAAGGATTAGGATAGGATTAGGGACATAGGAATGTAGGAAAGTCTAGGGTGTAGGCTAGTAACTAGGTAGGTGGAGTCATGGGAATTTTAAATTCCCATATAATGGATAACTAGGATTAGATTAGGATAATAGGGATTTAAGAGGAATTAATGAGGGAGTGGGATTAGACTAAGGATAGTGAAAGAATGATTATTGAAGGGGGTTATTAGAAGATGTGTAAAATTAAGATAAATTAGTAGAATTAAAATAGGTTAAGTAGAATTAACATTGACCGATAGGAATATTAGTCAATAATAATGAATCGAATGATTTTAGGTGCATATATTTTACCCCTCTTTGAAAGGGAATTTTAAGTGGAGTGAAATGGAAGGTGTAATGGTATTTAAAAGAAAAACCATGTCATGGATGAATGTTGGTAGATGATGTTAGGAGATATGATTCCCCCTTGAGGGGACATGTAAGGAAGAATGAGATGGATGGCCACTCAAAAAAGAAATGATGGGTGAGATGTGATGGATAGATGAGGGGATGCTATGATAGATGTGGGATAGAGGATGAATAAGATGGATTCAACTCGAGTAGTGAGTTATAGATTGATTATGCCCCTAGCAAGGACCCATGCATAGGGAGAAAATATGATGGGTGTCATGGTTGTTGACACATCCCAAGGAAGAATCAATTATAACATGATGATGATAGGATTAAAGGGACACTAGATTTATACATATCCCATGTATGAAAGGGAGAGATATAGGCCGGGATAAGATAATGATTTTATAAGATTTATAATGGGTGTAGCTCAAAGCTAACTCAATTAATATGATGTAGGTAATGATAGAGAAGAATCGATATGATTGAGTGACCAAAATTTAGGGGAAAATAATTGAGCCACATTGCATCAAATCAGTGAGCCCTAATGTGATTAATGATGATGCCCATAGTAAGGACATTTGGCCAATCAGTGATTGAAGGGAGAAAAGATAGATGTTGTGATTTATTGGGCCCAATCAATGGTTACAAATAATTGATGGAAAAGATTAAGGAGATGATGATGGTGATAGATCAATAGATTGAACTATGATAGCTCAAGGATTTGAATGATGTAGGACTAGAGGATGGATGAAAGAGATAGTACTGAGTTATCATTAAAACATGGTCAAGTGCTACCTACATAGTCTAAAAAGACCTCAGGTCAATGTAGTTCTGACTAGAAGAGGATGATGATGATTAGTGATTAGAGGATGATGATGATGATGATGAGGATGATTATATGATTAGATGAATGATAAGGGTGGGATTGTATGATGAAGCCATCATAAATTCCATAAAACTCATCATAGTCTAAAAAATCTATTAAATATGGCACTTGGCAGTATGCCCCATGATATAGACATGACCAAGAGGATGCTGTATCAAAGTGCATGGATGAGTAGCAAACTATGCATCATCGAGGTCACTTTTGGTGCCCTCATAACATCCCTATTAATTTACCAAGAGATAAAAATACATGATGTAAACAAAATAGAATACAAATAAGATATATACATGATAAAAGACATGTAAACAAGTCAAACAATAGACAAAAAACACACACAAGTATTTACATGTACTGCCATAATGTCTTGCCTAATGATGGGATGAGTGATTAGGTGATAAGTTGGATTAGGATAATCATGATGTGATGGGGATGGAGGATAGACTTGGATTTGGATAAGATGATGATGATTAGGATGAAGATGAGGTGTTGCCCCTAGTTTAGGATAGAAGGATGGATTACATGATAAATTATTTGAATACTAAGTTGGTCTTAAAACTAAATCAAAAAGTGGTCAAGGAAGGTGATTAGATAAGTGATGCAAAAATATTACCAATAGATAAGGTCATACAAGGATATGATTAAGGAGACTAGGAGATGATGGGATCAAATAAATTTCACACTATCAAGGAGTAATTAGATGGGTACTAGGTATGAAGAGGTAATGATATAACATTGATGGGATCAAGTACCTTCCATACTGGCAAAGGGTTATTGGATGGGTGTCAGGTATAAAAAGGTCCTGATAGAAAGTGATGGGTGTCAGATTAAAGTATTTGATAAGTGATGTATGTTGATAAGACCTGGCCAATAGGATGAGAAGATATGGTAGGATGGGTGACCACTCCAACTTGGTTTCAAAACCAAACATAATATTCAATAATGATAACTGGGATGATATGAGATGAATAGAGATGGATGTGACTAAGGGATTTGGGATAAGATAAGACATCATGGATAATTTTTAGCTTTTTCAAGTTTTTATGATTTTTAGGGTTTTTGACATATTTTAATTTTTAGGGCTTTTATGGAATATGTATGTACACTATAAAAATGGGGTTAATATAAAAGGGAATACCAAGCCTAACAACCAAGATGAAGGATGGAAGCATGATGGATGGATGAAAAATGATGATGATGGGGCCCAAGGATGAATGGACTAGGGATAGCCAATGACCACATTGTGAAGGAACCAAATGTTTAGTTGCCTGATTGTCTATTAGAGAATATCTCAAGATGGTTTTGAAAAAATTCTCAAGACATGTTCCACTTCCTTATGAAGGTCAATATGGGAAGGAAGGTCATAATGGGATTTATGATATGATGGTATATAATAGATAAGATAAATATGGATGGGTGATTGACAAGGTTGATAAAGGATGTGACAAGGAAGGTTGGTTGTGCCCTCATGTATTTAGGAATAATGCAAAAAAATTATATATTTTACAATGACACCAAACATTAATTTTCACCATGGTACTTGCCTACAACAATAGTAGACTAGTTTTCACCATTGGACAAATGATTTTTTTGACTTTATTGGGCATCTTAATTTATTGGATATGGGGATGAGATGTAGGAATGAAGGCATTTTGGTGATTTCTAGCCAAAACCTATTTTGGTGATATGTGACACTAGGACCATGTTATTACTGATGCTAGATGTACAAGGGTCCATGTGACCTAGTGTGATGCTTGATAGAGACCCCTCCAAATATCTAGACCAAGTATCATTGTTTCCCCTAGGAGAGATAATGATACCCAAGTTAGTGATGTGAAGTATGGAGTGGATTATATATTGATGGGGATGTATGAGACTTGAATGGATGATAGGATCAAGATATGATGGTGTGATGATATGATCATGATAGGACGGGGTGATGGGTGATAGAGGATAATGAATGATAGGATTATGATAATATAGGGTGATAGGTGATGGAGGATTAGGACTAGTAGTGACATACATTATTAGATATTTGGAACATGATTTATTTGATTAGTGCTAATTAATAAAAGACTATAGTTGTTCCAAGACACTTTGACTTAATGGTTTATCTTTGATCTGATCACTTGATGGATGATCAACCATGATTTTGACATTATTTGGATTTTGACTACCCCTTGGTGCCTGATTTTGAGCTTCACCAAAGTAGATTGATTTTTGAATTGAATCATTATTTTGAATTTGATATGCCCCTTGTGCTTGATTTTAGGCTTCACTAGGGAGAGATGCTTTTGGATTACATTGATGATTTGAATTTTCTTAATTTTGATTTATGGGATCAAAGATGATTTGATCATGATTTATTTTTGGAATATTGTCTTAGAACTTTATATTTGTGGCACACATTAAATTGATCAAGGAAGGGTTCAATGATGCATGGTCCTATTTGTCCTTATGGAGGGAGGTGATTAAATGGTCATCAATGGGAAGAAAGGGGTCCATGATGGATGAAGATGGTGGTGAGGGCATGATGAGGTCAATGAATGGTGATGGGGTAACATAGTCTTCATAGGGGTTCCTAGGAGACCTGGTTTCAACATCAAATAAAATCTCCTCAAGATAAAAAAGGGATCACTAGGACTATTTAGAGCTGACACATCCAAAGGAGAACAAGATTTAATTTGACTATCTTTGATAGATAAAGCTTGTAAGAACTCATTTATTATGTCATTATCTTGATTGGGATCAAAATATATGCCTAGTGATGGAGTGGAGACATTTGGATTAGAAGTACCCTAAAAAAGACAAGCATTATCAACATCAATGCAGGATGATGTTTCTAATAAGGAATTTGATTCAAATCTTAGGGTCAAACATGATCTTATGAAGATAAGACTTTTGATGCTAACTTTGATGTAGACTCTGATTTACAAGATGTAATGATGCTAATCAAAGATTCATTGTCCACAATTGACCTTTCAATATGGGCTTTGTGATGTGATGGGAAAGAGAGAGATGGTGGATTTATAATGGGTGCAAAAAAGATAAGGTCATGGACAAATTCATGAGATGTGAAAGGGTTAGGCTCGTGGGGAATAAATTTATCTTTGATCAAGGACTTGTCAATGATGGGGGGATTATGGAGGATGGGTGTAACATCTTGACCTTGGATTGGAAAGGGAAAGGTTTGATTATGAGGAGCAATGGAATCAAGACATTCTTCCTTTTGTTCACCTAGGGATTTAGACTCATCTAGTTCATCCTCAATGATTAGGTCACCATGATTGGTGAGGTCTTGGACATAGTCTTGAAAAGGTCAACATCGATTAAATATATGTCCCCAAGTTGGGTGATATGCACAATATTTGTCATATTTATACCAATAGGTCTTAGGGTTGGTGAGATCAAGATGTCATATGTGTGGATAGACCATCATGTTAGTAGTGTCAAGTTGTTGGAAAAGGGATTCCAAGGATATAGGAAGGGGAGTATAAGGACCCACTTTGATTTATGTGTAAGCATTAGACTTTGGATTAGATAGTTATTGATGTTATTGGGTGGATGGATTGAAAGCAGGTGAGATGGCCAAGATTAGATTGATTTTTCTAGTAGGGGAAGGGGTAGATGGAAGTTTATGACTAGCAAATGGACTATTGGTATGAGACTCACATGAAGGGGCTTGGGCAGAAGGTGCAATGAGTTAAATGGGAACAAAACCTTTGGGGAGTGGTACACCTATCATAAGAAAATTCAAAAGGATCTCATCCTTATAGGAAACTATATATTGGTGAATGAAAGTAGGTTCTAACTCTATGATGAAATATGATAAAGGATGGATGACAAAAGGTAGGCTAAGGACTAAGAATGGTTCCCTAAACAAAATGGGTTAGAAGGACCAAGATAGTATGATAGATGATGATGGATGTATTGATTAAATATTAGGATAGACTTTAGATTGATAGTTTAATAGGTGTGAATAAACTATTCACAATGTCTAATTGTCAAGCTAGCAAAGGATTGGGGATGTAATGGGTGCCTAGGTTAAAAACTAACAAGATGATGATATGATGGGTGCTAGTTATGAGTAGGTAAGGATGATTAGATTGATTGATGGGTTTAGTATATTGAGACTGACAAGGTGACAGGATGCTAACAAGATATTGAATAGTTATAATAGTTGATCAAAGGATGAATGATAGTGGATTAGGATGATGTGAGTGATATACAGATAATGGACTAGCTCAAGCTTTAAGATTGATTTGTTCAAGATGGGATGGGATAGGATGATGTGATGGGATAATGGGATAAGGAAAAATATAGATAGGGGATGATGAAATGATAAAGAGGCAATGAAAGGTGGATGGTTTAAACCTGGATATGACCTAAGAAGCCAAATAAGACAAGATAGGATGATATTAAACTAGATGGATGATGAAGATAAGGTCAAAACAAGTGATTATGGATGTAGTGGATGGACTTAGGATAAGATGTGGAAGATTAAACAAGGTGTGATTAGGATATGTAGGTGATAAGAGGATGACCAATGATGGGTTAATATGGCTAGACTAGGATGAAATTAAGATAAGGATGTATAAGATGAAAATATATATAAGATGATGTCAAAGATATACAAGATGAGATAATTGTGATAGGGGTGTGACTAATGATGAGAGAGGATAAGACAAGATGACCAGATTAAGATGGGGTGAAGAAAAAATGGATATACAAGGGAAATATGGACAAGAGGATGATGATGATGATGATGATGATGATGATGAGAGGAGATGTTTTGACTAGGAGGGAGTTAAGATAAGCTGGAATTTGGGATAGGCTAGAAAAGTATGGGATGATGATAAAGAAAATACAAGATGAAAGGATATACAAGGGGGTAAGGATGCAGAAGGAAAAACATTGGTGGTGTGGGTGTGACTAATGATGGGTAGATCTAGTGATAAAATGTGACTAGAAGGATGAACAAGAGAAAAAAGATATATATATATATATATATATATATATATATATATATAAGTGGGTAACGAGATAAGGATATACAAGACAAGGTGATGGTCAATGATGAGTGATATATATATATATATATATATATATATATATATATATATATATATATATATATAAGTGGGTAACGAGATAAGGATATACAAGACAAGGTGATGGTCAATGATGAGTGATATATATATATATATATATATATATATATATATATATATATATATATATATATATATATATATATATATATATATATATATATATATATAAGTGGGTAACGAGATAAGGATATACAAGACAAGGTGATGGTCAATGATGAGTGGTTATGGTTAGACTAGGATGGGATGAACACAAGATGTGGGATAGAAGAGGATGATGACAAGAATGTTCAAAAGGATAATGGGATGATGCAAAGAATGTATGAGTGATATGTACAAGAAGATGATGAAATATGGATATACAAGACAAGATTTAGGTGATGGGAATATAATCAATGATGGGAGGGATTAAGGTAAGATTGGGAAATACAAGAAGATGGGGTGATGACTAATGATGAGTAGATATGGTTAGACTAGGATGGGATAGAAATAATATGGTATATGGGATTGGATGATGATAAGGATATGCAAGATAAAAAGGGGATACAAGATAGTGTATACAAGAGGATGATGAGGTAAGGATGGTGATGGGGATGTGATATGGATGGGTATGGTAGCCTATGATGGGATAAAGTCAAGATGGGAAATCAGGTAGGATAAGGACAATATGTACAAATGGATGATGATGAGGATATACAAGATGATAGGTTGATATGTGCAAGAGGATAATAGGTTAAGGATGTACAAGATATAAGGTATAGGTTGATGGGGATGTGACCTAGAATGGGATGAAGACAAGATGGGAGATGGGAAACAAAAAAAAGGTATAAGGGGATGATGATGATTAAGATAGGTAATTGTATGGGGTGAAAACTAATGGTGAGTGGGTATGGTTAGACGAGGATGGGATAGGGATAAGATGGTAGATGGGGAGAATGACAAATACAATATGACAAGGGTGTAGGAGGTAAGTTGGGCATATGATGTATAATGTGGGGATATGGAGGATAAACAAGTTGAAAAATGGGATAAGGATATAAAAGGCAAGATGTGGGTGATAAGGATGTGATTAATGATTTGTGGTTAATGTAGGAGATGAGATGGGATAAAGATAATATGTACAATGATAGGATGATGACTAGGATATATATAAAGGATGATAGGATATAATGATGTGGAAAAGAGATTAGTACATGTAAAGGACCTAGATAAGTTTGGATAAGTAAAGGTTGACTTGGCTCACAAATATTATGGGTTTAACAAAACACACACCCAACAAAGCAAGCCACAACCTATGATTAATAAACTGATGGGTGTGTAACCTGATGCTCACACCATCTAATGACTTCATAAGTGAGGATGTAGGCCAATGACCCATTAATTTATTGCTTGAACCCTCTCAAGCCGACTCGTATATGATGGATACTTTAGAGTTGACATTTATTACTATAATGGTACACCTATTATAGTTGAAAGGACCTATACTAGGTATGCATAAGGCTTATAAGGACATCCCTAATATACATGATGGTACATTAGGGCCCAAGTCTATATAGGGTGTTGTCTAATGCCTAGTTTAAAGAATTAACTCTTCCCCTTCATGGATGACCTGTATGGGGTCAAATGCTTAGCCTAATGATAGATGTCCTTAATTTTTAGACTCTGCCAAAACATGGAGTTTGGTTAGAGCGTGGTGGTGAAATCCATGACACTAACCCCTATATAATAATCTCATACATGGTGATGAAATATACATCACATGTTATCCTAGAAGGAGGGTTTGACAAATAGGGAAAATACATGATATAATTAATTAACCAATTTAATTACTTATGTGTGACGGGCATGACAAGTTGACACACACACAAATATGTACAAAGAATGATGTTTCATAATAAGATATAAACACAACAAGATGATTACAAATGATATATACAAGATGAAAAATGATTTTTTAAGTGCCAAAATAGATCTTTGATGAGTGGCATAAAAGTACATGGGTTAGTAGTTTTATTTGGCACACAAGAGAGGGGTCCTATAATAAAATGATTAGTCATTTCAAGGATTTGTTTTAAAATCCACTAATCATTGGAAAAACCATGAATACACAATCAATATAAAATAAAAACCACAACTAGAATAGACAGAGCTATAAATGGGGATTAAACTCACTAAAGATGAAGTTCCAAGTTTACAAATGGTAAGATGATTGTAATGATTAACTTTTAAGACCACAAGAGTCAGGTAAAACTGTGACTTCAGTCAACAAAATTGCTATTAGAGCTAAATTGATATTAGAAACTTTTCTATAAATTGTAAAATTGCTATTACAAATAATAATATCACTATTAGTTAAATGTCAAGAGTCATAATTTTGTTTAAAAGGACAAAACTTTAAAATTTGACTATTTGACAAAAATGAATAATTTAATCAGGCTATGATAGATGTCGAATACATTTATGTACATATGCATATTAAAAACTAGTTTTATTAAAATCTTGCAAATGGATACCAAAATTCTTAGCAAAGATGACCCAAGGTTCTAATTATTCTGATGAAAAAAATGTGGGCTTTTAGCAATTTAAATCCTAGACTTAAAAACAAAAAAATTAATTACTTAGATGGCTAAAGATGTGTGTTCATGGATAAGACCAATTTAAAACTTAATAGTGGGAACTTATTTTTAACAAAATGATCTCAATAAATTGGATGAAAAAGATATTTTATATTAATCTCTTTCCTAAGCTTGTGCTATTAGACGTCAAAGATAACTTGCAATAGAACTAAAATTGAAATGTCCTACCTATAAAACTGTGACTTAGACTGCAAAGTCATTCTTTCCCAGATCAAAATTTCTACTAAAAATAAAATAAAAATGGTGGTTTTATTAACCTAAAAAAGCTTAAAATATTAAAATTAGATTAATGATATATGAATTTCATAACATTCCAAAAAATATTAATTGACAAATGTTTAAATTCCATAGATCAAAACCCAGTGAATAATTTTTTAAAATGGCCAGATCAAATTATCAAAACCATTATTTATACCTAAATATCATAGGTGTGGAAAGAAAAACCATGTGATGTGATCAAAGATCTTGTTAGGGATGGAAAATCCTGATGTTTGGGCTGGGGATGTGCTTTTCAACTGGATTTTTTTCCTTATTGTCTTGTAAAACTATACAATGAATTGTGTAGAAACAAAAACTTGGCCACAAAGAGAATATTACATTTTTAAAAATGAAAAATTATTACCAGCTTGGGTGATGATGATGCAATTGCTAAGACATCTATCAATTTAGTGATTCTAGACTTTTTACATAAATGTAGTGGCTGCCATTTCCTATAATACCCCTAGAGATTGTTGGTGGGATTCTACACCATTTTATCACCTATCTGCTTCTTAACCAAATTGATTCCATCTGCTACTATGAGGGTAATAGCTTCCAAGGTGAACTTATGATTTAAGGGCATGACAAAGCTAAAATTTTGCATGATAAATTCTTTGCTATTATTTTCTTGTCTCACCTTGCACAACATGAAATAAAGTCTATGCTTTATGATCATAGCATTTAATATAAGTATGGTGGAGGTTAATGATAAAAAAACTGAATAAAGAGTTGTTTAACATGTTATAAAAGCTTACAAAGCCATGTCTCATGGTTTGAATATCATGTTTTGAAGGTCAAATCTGCTACTCATGAAGTAGCAATTTTGTTTATAAACAAAGCCATGTAAAAATTATACTTAAAAATTTACCAGTCAAACCTATAATACCGTGACCGAGAGAGTCATAGTTTTGTCCTGAGATAAAGACCTAAAAAAAACAAAGCATTAGCAGAATTAAACAATATCATGACTAGGATAGGAAAACTCATGACTTAATAATATCATAATTATCGAGTCATGGGATTGTCAAAAGATAAAAGCCTAAATAGTCAAGTAGATGGTTAGCAGTTAAGGCAATATCATGACTAAGATAGGCAAAATTATGACACACCTGATAATACCATGATTATCGAGTCATGAGATTACTAAAAGATAAAAACCTGTACAGTCAAGTAGATGGTTATAAGTTAAGGCAATATCATGAATTATAGGGGCAATATCATAATTAACTTGGACAATGTTGTGACTACCTATACAATATCGTGACTGCAACTTGTACATGTAAAATTTAATTTTTTTGACATTTCCTTGATCTAGATGACCCTTTAGGTTAGCAAAAACACAATTAAAAAGCAAAATTATTAAATTAGAAGGGATTCCTATCCCACCATGGTTGGCAAAATGTAGTAGGATTTTGAGTACATTATGAATTAAACAAGCTAATTCAAACTCAAACTCAAACTACCTATTAGGAAGGATTCATGAAACAAATCAGAGTGATATAGACCTTACCAAATTAATTAATTCATATCACCTCCTTCCAAGATGTTCTAATGGATTTGTGATTGCATATTAGATTTGGATTTTTGGCATAGTGATGGCATGATAAAAGGATTTTGATGATAGGTGAAGGATTGATTTAAGGACTAATTTAGCATGGATTCTCTACAAGATTTTTCCTTAAATTATTAGTTTGACATGGATTTGCTATAGAATTTGAAGATTGTCTTCCATGGAGGAAGAGGCTTGCTTATATAGATTATGGAGGGAAGATTAAGGGTTGAAATTAAAATTTAATGGGATGAGATCAATGGTTGTAAATTATTCAATTAATATTAAATTCCTTAGAAGTCTCTAGTTTAGAAACTTCTAGAGACTTAGAGGAACTTCACCAATTATAGAGACTTCTCCATTAGTTTAGGGATAATGAAGGATTAGGTGGGAGTCAGATAGGGATTAGGATAAGATTAGGGACATAGGGATTTATGAAAGGCTAGGGTGTGGGTTAGTAGGTGGGTAGGTGGAGTTATGGGAATTTTAAATTCCCATATAATGGATAACTAGGATTAGATTAGGACAATATGGATAAAAGAGGAATTAATGAGGGAATGGGATTAGACTAAGGATAGTGAAAGAAGGATTATTGAAGGGGGTTATTAGATGAATGTATAAGAATAGGATAAATTATCAAAATTAAAATAGGTTAAGTGGAATTAGTGTCAACTAATAGGAATATTAATTAACAATAATGACGTGAGAGATTTTAGGTGTGTACAACCAAGGCATTTGGATATCTAAGATGAAGTCAGAACTTTTAAAATTTTGACTCTTTTTAGTGGATTCATTACTTTTTCAGCCAATCTAAAAGTCTTCACAGGCCTCAATGGTCTGGTATTGAAGGATGTATGGACTTTAAAAATCAAAACATTGTGTTGGGGAAACTTATTAGCATCTTTGAAAATCACAAAAAGGACAAGGGAAAAACCAACAAATAGAAATGAAATGACACAAAATAAAATATAAAGCCAAAAAAAAAATAAAAATGAAAGGGAACTAATTTAGTCTTAATTTAATCATAAAATACTCTTAAACTAAAATTTACAGTCACTCCATGATGGATATGGATGGGAAAACTAAGAAGTAGTTCTTTAAGAACCACCCATTCACAAGTAGAGTGAGGTCCATCCTTGAAAATGATTTACCCTAAAAGCATTATTCCCATAATTTATAAGATCTAATATGGATTGATCCAAAGAGGTTCCATCTTTGAGTGTTTATATTTATTTTCATGTGCCTTGTCCTAAAACAAAACTAGGACTGAGATTTTGAAAACCTTAATATTGATCATTTTGTTGAATCATCTCTTTGCTATCTTGATGTTTACTAAAGTTTTACAATGCTTCATCTCGTGCATCTTCCATTTGGAGGATGTTTAACAATTTTGATTATACATGGTCATATTCTCCCATGTATTATTTTATAAATTGATATGTTAAGATATTCAAGGTAATGGTGAACACTAGCTCTTGCCCATACACAAAGAGGAATGGGGAAGATTTTAGAGCTTATTTGTGCCTAGTTATATCAGCCCACATAACATATTTCAATAGTGAATGTCAATACATTGGTTTTTTGTGGTAGAATTCTTGATGGCATCAATAAATTTTTTATTTATTGATTCAACCAATGTATTCCCTTAAGGGTATTAATTTGAATAAAAAATGAAGTTAATCTTGTTGTCACAAGCCCTTTAGAGGAATTCAAATAACTAGAATGTATGTCCATTATCACCAAATAAGGAGAAAGGGGTGCCAAACCATGTGATACTATATTTTTTAATAAACCTGATCACTTTTTTGGTCATGCTACCTTTGGTTGCCATTTTTTTAGTCCATTTAGTGCAATGATTAATGGCCATGAGCATAAACTTGTGTCCTTCAATAGAGTTGGTGTTGATAACACCTATGTAAATGATTCCACATTATGAAAATTGTCTACTTATACAACTAGTTGCAAAGGCATATCTACATGTGCTTCCTTTTTTGTGAACACTTAGCATTCATGTCACCTTTTGAAGTGATTATGGACGTATTTAAAGATTATGGGCCAATAATACCCGACTCTTGGTAAATTTTTTGTTGTTTTATTCTCTGAAGGGTGACTATTTCCTAATTTGCAATAAAAAATTCAAATGATTTCATCATCTTCGGTCCTAGTCACACGCCTAAGATATTTTCCTTCATAGGTTTTATGATACATGAATCCTTTATTCAACATGTAACAAGATGCCTTCAATTGTCTAATGGACATATTATATATAAGGGACAATGGATAATGTGGTCATATCATGGATTAAGAAATGTTTGATTCTAATTTATCTAAATCAAAATGATCTTGAAGTCGACTTCAGTAATCAATTGAGTGAGGCCCTTGCCTCTGACCATCTTGGCTAGTCTAATCTTGATGTCATATTATTGTAGTTAGGAAATCCACTTTATTTTGTGTTCCCTAAGTTTATTTTGGGCTAACATGATCTTTACATCATGGCTAGGCAAAATAGTATAGAACTTATTATAAATATATAGTGTTTGAAATTATTAGTGGCCTTTACCAATGCACATGTTTGTTTATCCAGGATGTAATATTTTAACTCCACATCCTTTAGGTATATACTCATGAAATCAAGATGATGCTCTTCATCACTAGTTCTTTTTGTGAGTATTATCATTATGGTATTCTTCAAGGTAAAATAATAAAGGTGGATATCCTTTGTGAATTTTGGGTTGATAAAGACTAATGTTTGCATGATGGCATTCTTGATGTCTTGGAACATTGATTGGGTTTGTTATGCCCATTCCACTTTTTAATCATGTTTCAACATGGTGTTAAGAGGTTTAAAAATTTATTCAAAACCATAAATAAATTTTTGCATAAAGTTTATTTTTAAAAATAACTATTTCAATTCATTTTTACTATTAGGAAGAGGTATTTCAAGATTACACTATCTCTTTCAAGGTCAACATAAATACCTTCCTTAATGATGATGTGGCATAGAGGCTTACCCTTGTTGACACCAAAAACACTCTTCTTGGAGTTCAAAGAGATGTCATACCTTTTACACCTTTCAATTACTTTCTATAGGGAATGTATGTGATATGAAGTATACAATGAGAAAATAAATGAGTCATCCATATAAATAATTATGCACTTACCAATGAGGCCTTGAAAATAAAAATCTATGGCTCACTAAAATCTGGATATTACATTGATAAAATATAAAGACATCCTCTTATAGGCAAAGGTACCCCATTTAGTGGTGAACATTGTTTTTACTATGCTTCTTGGTTGACTAAGACTTGGTTATAACCCAAGATTCCATGTAGGAAAAACATCATCTCAGAGCCACCAACCATTTGAAATACCTCATCAAAGGATGGTAGAGGATAAGTATATTTGTTTAATACTTTCCTTAAGTTCCTAAAATTGACACAAAGTCTGATTTGTCCACTTTTATTATAGACAGGAACTAAGTTTTCCACCAAAGTATAATGACAAACTAGAAAGATAATTTTGGTTGAGAGTACCTTTCAAACGTCTTTGTAAATGAGTAGTTCAAGGAGAGGATTCATAGGTTGTTGCCTCTACCTAAAAGGTTTATATCTCTAATTAAGTGGGAATATGTGAATTATGATGTTTGCATCAAAAAAATTAAAGTCATCATATGTCCAATAAAACACATATTTGTATTGTAGGAGTAATCATTTTAACTCTTTCATCTTATGATTGGTACAATATAGGTTGATATTCATATTTTGAGGCTTAGTGATTAATCCTAAGTTTACAATCATGGACTAATGACCTATGGGCTCTAGTTGTTTGGGTCTTTTAGCCAATATATATATATATATATATATATATATATATATATATATATATATATTACCCATGTTGAATATCATTTATAGAAAAATCATACCCATGGTTAAGGAGTTTTCTCTCAAATTCTTGACTCCATCATTGTGGTAGTCATCATCCATATGTTCATTTCCTTCCCTTTTGTCTATAACCTACATATTGAAGAATACATAACTATTCATGAATTTGAAAATATGCCTATCACAATCAAATGTTTGAAATTTATTAATGTCGTATGGGATTGAGGAGGAAGGAACTAATTCAATTGAGAACTAGTGTAGCTCAGAATCATTCAGAGGGGCCAGATTTGTAGTTGATATAACAACATAATCTATAACCTAATTTTTTTTAGGGAATGGGAATAATGTTAAAGGCATTGAATTTTTCAATCAAGTCCCATGATTTATGTTTGATTTTATTTAAGGTTTTACATTGAAAGTTTTTACCTAAAATATCACAAACTCTAAGTCTCCAAATACTTACTATTCTCTAACCTTGTGTTTTAAGGCAAACTATTATTTTTATCAAATTTGGTAAAATAGAAAACTAATTACATAAATGTGACAAAATATTATGTAAAAACATAATGCTATAGATATGAAATAAAGGATATTATTTTTTTGAAACTTACTATATTTGGAAATATGCTAAAATATGAAATGACAAAGAAATACAACTTAGTTGGACATTAGACAATGTAGGACTAAGACAAAAACTAGAAAATTATTATGTGGTTAGATTGGCTAACTGTGAATTAGGAACAAGGCTTCAATTTCTCTTTAGATAAGGTCATTAGAATTAGATCAAGGTGTTGATCATTCTTATCCTTAGTGTGCACTAGTTTCATATAAGCTTTTAATAATCTATGTAAGATTTGACCTATGCACCTTTTCCTATTGACTTTAAGTCTACAATCAAATCAATGTGATTTATTTCAAAATTTATTGTATTCCTTATTATTCAATTGTAAGTCATAGCTTGATATGTAATGATGAATGAATGGAACAAAATGAAAAGATGGTTTAGCAGTTGAAGTTATCCTAGACCTCAACACCCCTATGTTGAGCACTACTTATATACTAATACTCTGAAGAAGGATCAAACTCCGTGTAATTCTCCCATTCTATGGTGGTGTGTGTGAAAGACATGTGTAATGGTAGATGCATGTGTAATTCTAGTGTGATTAAGTGCTTAAACCATGAATTATGGCCTTGGAGGTGTATTTATAATTTATCTTAGGGTTACTAGGGTTGTTTGTATTTAGAATCGAGATAAATATTGAATTTTCTCTTAATGTGAAATTAAAATTTTGGTGTTTTTCAATATGAAAGCCTCTTATGTGAAAAATGACTTGAAAATGTGATTTTATGGTGATCAATAGGGAATTTATTGGAATAGAAATTACTAAACATGTGGGATTAATTATTATATGACTTTGAATTTAAACAAATATCATTATTTGGTGAGAGGATGTGATGAACACAACTAGATAGGACTGGGGAGTGGGATAGTCTAAATGGTGCACTATTATCATAAGAGAAAATACAATTGAGTTGGGAATATGGATTAGTGAGTGGATAAGATTGATTAGATTTGAATGAGGAATAGGGAAATTTTGATATCATTAATTTTTATGTAGGAAAAGGTCATCTACATATAAAGTGAAGGAAAAGTGGTTGAAATATTATGGAATGAGGCATGATCTACGTGCATAATAGTGTGGTCACAAGTACACCATTTTAGCTTAAATGTTAATTTATGTGTGTACATTTTCTCCCATTTTAAAATAATAATGAAACAAAAGTGAAAGTATTGGAGTAAAAATAAAAATGCATACCTAAACTTAATTATGAAGAATAGTCTTGAAGGAAGGCCATGACATTGAACTGTGATTCACATAGAACCTGCAATGAAACATGTATAAAATCAATCCTTAATATGAAAAATCAATAAGTAAAGATAAAAATATTATAGATATAATAAAAATAATAAATATAGTTGATTGGGTATGTGAACCATTGTGTTTTCCTCGTACAAATCTAAAAATTGGAGAGGGTTGGACCCTTGGAGATTTCTTCTTCATTGAATAGCTTAGATTAGACCGTGCATGCCCAATCCTCATTGAAAAGAGAGGTAGCTTAAAAAATCAAGTTGGCCTTGACTACATCATTGTACACCTGAAGTGGTGAAATAGTTTAAAATCCCTGTATGAATTCCAATGAATTATTCTAGTGTAAAAACTGGTGCAAAAGGTGAACTAACCACCATATATGAAATAAGGCTCATTTTTATTGCAAAACTAGTGTAAATTAAAGTATGATTTGAGTTTGGTGCATACAATATGGATAATGACATGAATTACCACTCCATCTACAAAATGTGGTTCAAAACTAGGCAAGGAAGTGGTCATCTGACACACACATGCCCCCAATATGATATTTAGGTGTATAAATTATAGAATTGAGTAATATCTTGTGATTTTGTGAGAATTTTTTTTGTGATAACTTGGAACGCATGATGCACATGATGCACCCAAATTGAGAAAGTCTAAGCTAAACTTGAGTATTTTTTTGAAAATTATGCATATGTACCTATTGTAAATCATCCTATACTTTTTGTGATTATGATAATCTATAAAAATGATTGTTTTCTACCCATTGGGATAATAGTACACTATTTTAGACATAATTGGTCTATTCTATTGTCTAAATAAAATGTTATTTTCTAAAACTAGTTTTTGGGTGATTTTTGGATGAATCTAGATTAACTATGTAACACCTACAAAATAATGTCTATGTATTTCACTATACAAGATTAGTATCTAAGACAAGACACTATGTATGCCTCCTCTTTTCAGGTGAGTTATGGAGCCTACATAATAACTTAACTCAAAATTAAAGGTTATGCAAGAGATTTTATGAAAGATGTAAATCTAAGTAGTAATGATAAAATGAAGAAAATGGGATCATCATATATAAACTGAGCAAAATAATGATATAATATGCATGTGGAAACAAACATATCTAGTGACATTGTCATGATATATGTTAGTAATGAGGATCACAAATAAATGATCAAAACTAAGTCCTAGAAGTTGAATATAAATTCTTAGAAAGGGATGCATAATATTGCTCACGACATTGAGAAAGATGTATGGTGTCCATCATGGCATAAAAAAATGAGCAAGCAAGAGCAAACAAGTGTTTTGGTCATGATGCACACACACAAAGAACATAAATCACACAATAAAATGCCATGGGGACACATACAAGGGACATATTTAAATGTCACTCACATGCATATAAATATACAATAAGGTTTAGAACCACACACAAGGACATGTTCAAATGTCTACAAGCCAAAACAGAGAATCTAAACAAGACATGAATCAATAAATCAAACATGAAAAACATGCATGATTATATGTAATTGATCAACATAGGTAATTTACAACATCATTATATTCAGTAACTCAAGTGTTGAATAAGATAGAAATGTGATAGTAAGTGAGAAATGTCGATAGATTTTTATGAAATGTAAAGAAATGAGGTATGAACAACAAGGGATAACTAAAGAATGATGGAGCTTGTGTAAAATTATGCCCTTAGTAAACTTTCTAAAGTATATAGAATTTGTAGGATGTTTTGACTTGTTTGAATATGAGAATTATTAGCTTATGTTCATTGGGATGTTACCAATGGAATTAGACAACAATGTAATATACTACTATCTGAGTAGATCTTTTTTGTTTGCATAAAATTTTCTAGGTCTATGACAATTAAGTGACCTATAACTGTGTCTGTAAATGATAACATGTATGTTTTCCATTCACTCACATACACTTTGTGAAGTATTTTTAATAAAAACTAGATATATAGAGAAATATTGAGTATATTAAGGACAAATTAACTAATGTAAATAAATTACAAAAATCATGCATTGTTCTTTATTTTTAAATTTTTGTGAATATTTTCTTTTGTATCTTTGCATATATGAACAATATGATGATCTTTAAATATAATAACACATCTAAGGGATGTGGATAGTTGAAAGGTAGATTTGGTGGAAGATTATTGAGTGTTGGATACTAAATCTTGTCAAACTCCTATAAATAATCATCATTGTGTTCATAATATACCATTCAAGATTTATAATTGTGGACTTATATTTGTGTTGTTCTGAATATTGTGCATCTATAAGGCATGTTGCTCTATTGTGTAAGAAGCTGTAAACACCATAATTTGGTCAAACAACCACAATTACTATGTATTTTATTTCTCTTTCACATGAAGGTCTTATCAATGATCTTAGCCTTTATTTGCAGGGTCATTTTGAGTCTTTAGATATTTCTTGTCTTATTTTTGACACTCTTGGTAGTCATAAATAACCTTTTTCTAGTCACAGGGGCCCTTAGCCTTCCTTGCATAATTTTATCTCTATTTTAATCTATAGGACAATAACACCACTTTTAGGACAATAGTGCCACAATGCAATAATGTCCACTTGTGGCTCTAGTGTTTGATGGGCCCTTTTTGCTGTGTTTAAGTCCTAACCCATCCATCAGCCTTATCTTACATTTTTTATCCCTATTTTATGACTTGTCAGCTAATAAACAAGGTCTTATATTAAAAATAAAGTTCTTTCTATATAAAGAGCCTCACAAGACATTTTATATCTATCACTTACTATTTTGGCACATAATTACATAAAATCAATAAATAGTACAACCCAATACTCTTCATACTATGATCAATAGGAATCCAAGAGGGGAGATTAGTATTGTGTTTGTATGATTAAAAACCAAACAAAAAAAACACTAATAAAACTAACACCTCTAGCCTAGACACTCAAGGAGCAAGAGAATATTACAATTAACTATCAATAGAAGATAAAACAACCATTATTTACCTTCCTTGAGAGAAAGAGTTATATGTTGGCCATGGATGGATGTGCTCAATCGTGTGATCAAAGAATATTTGGTAATGGTGCTTCTTGTATCATCTCTCTTTGTCACCTTGGCAATGTTTGGCTTGGCTTTGGATTTGATTCAGCTCTCTTCAACAAATAAGCATTATTACACTACAAATAGGGTATTTGAAGGTATTTTTGCATCATAACATTACACCAAAAGAGCTTGTTAAACAATGGGTGAAGCCTTGTATTTATATCCTTTCAAACTAAATCTAACCAAAGTACAATTAGGTTAAATTTAACCATGGTTAAGTTTAGATTAACCCTAGTTGATTTAAGGAGGGGATAAGCAAATAATATTTGGGATACAGATCCCATTTATTAAAAATGGCTCTCTATTTATGAATTTAAGGCTTTCGAGGAGATATTTCTAATTCCTTGACTTTGAGGATGATGACATCATCATGACCTCATTTTTATGGAAATTTACTTTAAAAAAAATTCATTTTCACTAATTGCACATAGAAATTTCACTTAAGCATTTAGTTTAATTTTCTTAGTTAATTCATTTTTCTTAGCATTTTTATACTTTAGGAATTATTCAAGTGCTCCATTTAATGGGTCCAAAGGTCAAGCTATTAATTTACTAGATCACAAGTTGACTTGAGATGAATCAATGAGAGGTTATTATTGCATACAAGATAATACTCCAAATAGGGATGCCTCAAAACAATTTTGGGCATTAATGTCTAAAGTACAGATGAAATAAGGACATTTAATGATTCCTAGGATTAATTTACACTATTTGGTAGAAATCAATCTAAAGTTTGATTCGAACATAGTTGTGTCCAAAATGGGGTGTCTATAGTTTGCCCCTATTTAGGAAGATGTTTCAAGATATAGGCATAGTAACATCTTCTCAAAGAATGAAAAAGTTTTTAATGCCTTGGCTAATGCACAAAAAGGTGATAGATGAGCCTTGGATGCCCCCTCGATGGAGCAGTTAGTAAATACGGTTTGTGAACATTCCCTCAAAAATAAGAAAATGATGTGATCTATATGTAATGAGGGTGGAAATAATGATCTAATGAAAGGTAATTAGAATTAGTGCCACATTGAGGTACCCCAATATAGCATTAGAGTGATAATGATTTGGCCAAAGGCAATTTTAATCATTATCACAATAAAAAAGTGACCTAGTAGGGCAGAGGAGTGATAATGGTTTGGCCAAAGGTAATTATAATTATTACCACAATAAAAACATTACCCAATAGGGTAGAGGTGTGATGATGATTTTCCCAAAGGTGATTATAATCATTAATACAATGAAAAGGCTCCAATAGGGTGGATAGATTGAAAAATTACCTATTAGCCAATTTTCACACCCATGTTTTGCATCTTTATTTTTAGCTAAGTGCAACATCCTTATTGGTTTATCCCCATAACAAAAATACCAAGTGTTATTTCCTTCAGAATCCTTTGTTTAATCTTTTTCAAGTGTTATTTTAGTCTTTTTTGCTTAAGTGTTATTTCTTTCAATGAGGTTTTGCTTCAAATTTTTTGTTCAAGTCTCAAAGGAATTGGTGCTCTCACAAAAAGTTTGAAGAAATTGGTCCATTTCAAGCTTTCTGAAGGGTCACTTACAAAATTCTAAAGGGTATAGTTCAGGTTTTTTGAAAGGTACATTTCAATATTTCCAAAGGAAAAATGTCCTTTGTAACTTTTCCAAAGGGTTTATTCTTTCAAAGAATTGGTCTATTTATTTTTCGAAGGGTTTGTTCTTTTAGGAATTGGTCCTTTTCAAGTTTTTCGAAGGGTACTTTATGAGTTTTTAAAAAGAATTATTTCAGACACTTTGTCCAAAATAATATTTTTGAGAAAATATTTCTTTCAAGGAATTGACTCTTTTAACTTTTCCAAAGGAATTGTTTCAGACATTTTGGCTGAAACAATCTTTTTGAAGGGTCATTTTCTCATGAAAGTGTCCTTTGCAATATTTTTGAAGGGACATTTTCAAAATTGCCAAAGGGTTTTTTCTCTTTTGAAGGGTACATTTTAGGTTTTTTTAAAGCTACATTGTAATATTTATAAAAGAAATGTCCTTTACAAAATTTTTGAGGGAATTAGATTTTTGAACTTTTCTGAAGGAATTATTTTGGACATTTTGTACGAAACAATCCTTTTGAAGGGTCTTTTTCTCATAGAAATGTCTTATAAAAAAATTCTGAAGGGTCTTTTTCATGCAAAGTACCCTACACACTTTCCTAAAGGGTGTTTTTCATGCAAAGTACCCTACACACTTTCCCAAAGGGTCTTTTCTCGAGAAAGTGTCTTTCTCAAGATTTTGAAGGGACAATTCAAGAATGCCAAAGGGAATGTTTAGGATTTTAGAAAGGTGAAATAGAAAATTTGAAGGGTTATTATTGGCAAAAGTGTCCTTTAAAAAAGTCTAAAGGGATACTTGTAGAAGGTCTAAAGGGACACTTGTAGAAAGTCCAAAAGAAAGATTGTTGTGGAGAAAAGAAAAGGGGCTTGAGAGGTTAATTCTTTCGAAGAAAAGGGTTTGTGAGAAAATTGTTTCAAAATTTTTGTCTAAAAAAAAGTTTGAAGGAATGGTCCTAGTGGAGTGATGGATATATGGATGTCAACTTCAAGATGATGAGCTATCCTTAAGTGTTTAAACAGTGGGTCCCAAGTAGTTGTAAATGAGGCTCATCTCACTATTGATCAAATCATGATCCACGCCATTTTTTGATGTCCAATCAAAGGAACAAAAGGCTGAGGAGATATGGGACTCAAGCATTTGACTTGGTCAAGCTTGAATGAGTTTTTAAAGGATTCTAATGAATGCCATGAAATAATACACGTAGACTTCAGGTGGTTGCCTCTCCAAGGCTGAATAGAATGAAAGCAACTCTTCCCTACACTATTACACACCTTAACAAGCCAGTGAGAAATTGTTAGCATCAGGACAAATCTATAAAAAGTGGAATCTCATGTGAATAACCAATTAATTTCATTATTTAACTCAAAAATATCTTATTTCTGCTAGTGCAACCATTAGGAAACCATCTTTAAGAGAATAAGCTAGTTGTGTAACCACTTGAAGTGACATGGATCAATCAAATGGCCCAAAGGAGCATCATTAGCAAAGATGGTTGCAGCTAAAGATGGAGACTCCTAATAGATTTATTCCTCCTTTTGGCACTAAAGGCTTCCTCCTCTCACTTCCCTTCTACTATAAATACAGCCCTTGGGCTAGTGTAAAAATAACCACATAGTGTATGGTGATGCCTTTCTAGATTGATGTTACATTTTGCCTTTAAACATTAGGTACCAGTCTATTTTTTTCAAGTTTTCTAAATAGTTGTCTAGGTGTGTAAAAGATGTATAGAGATAGTAAGTGATGATTTTCCATCCTTATATCCTTTATCCTTAATGCTTGAGCAAAATTTCTTAGTCTAATAGGTCATATAGAGTGTGTTCAAGTGTGTTAAATTACTGTAAGCATATAACTATTCTTGGAATGTGCAATTTTCCTTTCATTTCATTTTATTTCTGTCATTTCATGCATCTCACCTCTATACTAAAATACTTGTGTTAGGAACCCTTAGAGCTTAGGAATGGCCTATGCATTTGGCTGCATTGTGCACTAGAATATGACATTAATGTAGAAGATAATCTTGGTGTATCACCACTCTTAGAGTAGGTTTTACTTTTCTATAATCTCTAACTCTTTTCCTTTCAAGAAAACTAGTTTAGATAGAAGTTATTTTGCAAAGATGCATTTAGGGAGTTAGTTCTTTAAATCTAGAGGTTCATTTCCTCCATAAGCATACCCACATGCCTAGAAATGTTCCAACATTTACAAAATCTCAAAGAGGATTGAACACTCTCTTTTAGGGTGAAATATTTGGAGAGAAGAGTTCTAACATGCTCGGTGGGACCAATTACTGACATGTCAAGGTGAATACTAGTCTTGACAAGCCTAAGGTTATAGAAATATTCTTAATCCAACATTTGGCAACTCTAAAAGGTGATGATCTCTAGTTGTAGATAAAGTTTCCCATATTATACTTCATGGTCCTCACTAGGTCATCTACGATTTTTGATCAAGCCCCTCTAGCTAAATCTCTTCTTGAAGGACAACACCCTAAACCATTCCTAGCACTTAGAGATCCTTGGCAAGGAGGTTTGGTAGAAGAAGAAGAAGTTGATGAATTTGGAGAAATATGAGATCAAGAGGAAAGAAGAGAAAGGGAGAGATAACAACCTTTCCTAGCCTTCAACACCCAAAATCTAATTGACCTTCTTGCATATGACCCTATTCCTCCTAATGTTGCCAAGAGTCTCTTTGGTTTCAATGGATAGGGTGATATTACCCCATCTGAACATATTAGGGACATTTCAAAATTTTTTAACATTCATAATGTCACTCAAGCCAACATAGCCATTAGATTGTTTGTTATGTCTCTAAAAGGCAAGGCACTTGACTGGTATAGGACTTTAGAAGGTAGTTGCATTAAAATTTGGGATGGTTTTGGGGAATTTTTGGTAATTAGATTTGTGAATAAGAGTGACCATAATTCATTAATTCATCAGTTGAATGTGATAAAGAGAGGTCTTAATGAATCCATGAGAGATTTTAATGAAATATTTTAAAGGACATGGCATAGGTTGCCACCTATCATGAGACCTCCTCTGAGCTTTGTGTTCCCCACTTTTCTCAAGGGCATTGGTACTAATGTGGTGGTGATGTTCTAGACAATAGGAGGATTCACTCTACCAAATGCATATGAGATAGTTATTGAAGCCGAGAATAACTTGATACAAGCTAGAAAGTTACCTCTAAGAGTTTCCATGCCTTTGATATCTCATAGTTTGGTTGAATATCTAAGTGTAGCACAATTTTATAATTCCAATGTCAAGCTAAGAACCTTTCTCAAGAAGATGGATAATGTTTTAGATAAAGATGAAGAAATCTAGTCATTATGAGCTTAGCTCAAGCAAGCACAATTCTAGGAAAGTGCTCCACCTAACCCTCAATACTATCCTCAATAAGGCTATAGAGATCCACCCCAATACAACTACCAAGGAAGAGGACAAGGTCAATAAGGTTTCAATAGGTAGCCCAATGCCTATAATCCTAATTCCACTCCTTCCATGAAGGCTATTGTTCCAGTGCATGCTAACTTGGTCTAAGAGGAGGATCATTTAGACCAATGGGGACAATCTCAAGGTTAGTTTATGCATGATGGTGGAGAAAATAGCCAAAATTTGGTGGCACAAGAAGAATCTACTCCTTACATGAAATTAGAAGAAGTGAATCTCATGCAAAGAGATACTCATGGAGAAGGTATTAGCCAAAGTGTAGGTATTATGAAATTTCAAGTGAAGGATGATTATGTGTTGAATCAAAGCACATAATTTACAGCCAACACAAGATCCAAGAAGAGATATATAGGATATGTTATAGGAGTACATGTGACTCCAAGTGATGCCTTGCCAAAGCCACAAAGTGTGAATCCTAATGCAATACCTACTACCAGTCATGCTCCTCAACAAAGTTAGAATGCAAGTAGGGTTATCAAGCCTAAAATGCAGTAGGTTCAAAATCCCTCACTACATTTAAGAATGAAAGAAAAGGTGAATAATTCCCCTGTAAACATTGTTAATTACCAAGATAAGCATATCTCTATGGGATGTCTTGCATATGTCTAGTCAAAAAGAGCTCTTATAGGAATAACTTGTGAGTATTCATGTAGCCCCTCAAAATTCAAAACATAATAGTGTGGCCCTTAATAATTATACAAATCATGTCTTAGATCCCTCCACCAAATTTGAAAAGCCTCCAAATTTATACCTCATACTCATTGTGGGAGACAAGTTAGTTCATAATTGTATTGTAGATAGTGGAGCTAGTACCACTGTCATGCCTAAGGTGGTGGTTGATAAGTTGGGATTGAAGTATGAACCACATAGAAAAGGCGTGTTGAAAATTTATGGGACTCAAACCAAGACAATGGGATTGGTTAGAAGTTTGAAAGTCTTTCTACATGATTGCCCAAGTTTTCCCATTTTACAATATGTTGTGGTGGTAGACCTTGCAGCTCATTTTGACATCTTCTTGTCAAGGGACTTCATGGCTAAGATAGGATGATAACTTATATTGATTGGTATTTTATAAATTTTAAAACAAGATATGGAACCAAGGTGACTATAATGACTCATCCCTTAGCAAGGTTTCATATTGAGCCATATATGGAGACAAGGTCAAATTAGAATTGTCTAATTCGTAAAGAAGAAGAATGTGTCATGGATGGTGAAGCATCCTCCCCCTTTGAAGGTATTTTTGATATTTTACTTGATAAGTATAGAAATTAAATTCATGGAATTGATCTATATACATTCATAGAAGAGATTGATTTGGGAGTTTATTGCATGCATGAAAAAGATGTTTCAATCCCTTCACTAACTAATGAAGACCATAAACTTGAAGGAATATGGA
Source organism: Torreya grandis (assembly GCA_037957365.1). Taxonomy (NCBI): domain Eukaryota; kingdom Viridiplantae; phylum Streptophyta; class Pinopsida; order Cupressales; family Taxaceae; genus Torreya; species Torreya grandis. Next base: position 431,614 of record JARHVA010006580.1, read on the forward strand.
AAATGTTTTTTGATGGATCAAGAATCAAAGTAGGTGTAGGAGTTGGAATTATATTATTTTATCTATCAATGAATTAATACTACTCCTCATATATATTCTAATTTAGTTTCACCTACAATGTGGTAGAATATGAAGGCTTAGTTCATGGCCTCCAATGGGAAAAGAAGAGAGGGATAAAAAAATTGAAGGTTTATGGGGATAGTGAATTGGTCATCCACCAAGTGAGAAATCAAGCTAAAACTATGAATACCTTACTTAAATCCTAAAATCATATGGTATGGGACCTATTTGAAGACTTTGATGCCTTCAACATATAACCCATACCAAGGGATTCAAATAAACATGCTGATAGATTGACTACCATAGGAGCATAGTTTGATGCAGTTGCTAATTTAGGAAAGGAGAAATATTAGTCCCATATAAAGGTATTATCAGTCCTTATATTATAGATAATATAGTGTCATGGAAAGTATTTGAAAGTTATGAACATATTGCACACTTATTACAAAATGAGGTAGGATTCTCCTCAAGGAACCAAAAGAAATTACATGATCAATATGAAGAACAAGTTATTCAGTTGAAGACAAACAAGATACCTAAGGGGATGATTAATTTGGAGAGTTTTTTTAATGAATATGATCAAAATTATAAAGAAAGAGTTAGTATGTCAACAAAATAAGAGAACTATGAGAGAGCCATGATTTACAAGGACAAGCCCCTACAAATTGGTAAGGTATGTTCTCTGTTTGAGAGGTAGACATTTATTGGATTTTGAAAAGAGTTACATGACATCTTTGATTGGGAATATAAATATTTGAAAGGGTTTTATCCAAGCCTATATCATCACACCATTGAGTTATAACTTGGAGCTAAACTCGTCAGGCAAAAATAAAGGCCTATCAATACCAAGATGGAGGAACTCATAAAGAAAGAGCTAACTAAGTTGATTGAGTTTAGGATTATATTTTATATCAAAAATTAAACTTGGGTGGCTAATCTTGTACCTATTTAAAAGAAGAATGGAGAGTTTAGACTTTGTGTGGATTTTCAAGACCTTAACAGAGTGTCTCTCAAGGATCATTATCCACTACCTTCCATGGAATAAATTCTATAAGTTGTTTCAGGTTCTCAATGCTTCACTTCTTGATGGTTATTCAAGTTAAAATCAAATACTAGTGAATGAAAAGGATTAGTTCAAGATAGCCTTCACTAAAAAATGGGGGACTTTTTCCTATAAGAAGATGCTTTTTGGTTTATCTAATGCTGGAGATACATTTCAAAGGGAAATGGACATGGCTTTTAAAGGTTTGATCAATAAGTTTCTACTTGTGTACCTTGATGATATAATAATTTTTTGAAGGATGTTACTGATTCATGTTGTAGGTGTTTGAGAAATGTAGGGAGTATGGAATATCCCTTAATCCAAAAAAGTGCATCTTTTTTGTCCATGAAGGTAAGCTATTGGATCATATTTTTTCAAAATAAGGCTTGTCTATTGACCTTGAGAGGGTTGAGGTTATTCTAAGCTTGTATTTTCCTCAACACAAGAAATGGCTTCAAATATTCTTAGGGAAAATAAACTTTGTAAGAAGGTTTATTCCAAGCTTTGTAACTATGGTAAAGCCTATCACAACCATGCTCAAGAAGAACCAAGCTTTTGCTTGGAAAAAGAAAGGTAAGATTAGTTTTGAGTAAATTAATCAAGTAATTAAAACATCTCCTACTCTCTTTAACCCATTTTTTTTTGGAGATTTCATACTCTATACCTTTGATAACCTTGATACAATCTCAGCTATGCTTATGCAAGAAAATGATGAAGAGATAGAGTGACCAATTGCATTATTCAAGCAAGGATTGGAAGATTATGAGGTCAAGTATATATTTGTTGAGAAGCAAGCTCTAACAGTGATAAGAGGATTGGAAAAATTTAGACACATGGTTTCAAACAATAAGATACATGTCATGGTTTCTCATCCTAACACCAATGAATTTATCCTAAGTAAAGACCTTAATGAAAAGAGAGCTGAGTGGATTACAAAGGTGATGGAGTATGATGTGGATATTAAGGTGACAAGCTTGGTAAGAGGAAAGGGGTTATGTGAGCATTTAGCTTTAGATTTTTAGGAGCCAAAGGAGGAAGTCTTGATGAACTAGTTTCAACCCCAACCAACTGATCACATACAATTTCAAGGTTAGACACAAGACATCATTAGTTTTTTTCAAAATGGTGAGTACCCCAATGGCTTGAACAAGTATCAAATGAGATAAGCATAATCATAATAAATATGAACATTTAAACCATGAATCATGAAACATAAAATCACATCTATATATCATCATCACATCATGTCTCATCAAAATATAATAGTACATGTAATAATTTACATCTCTCTCTCTCAAAACATATACATCTCATTGTATCAGATCATAGGTTAGTATCAAAATCATATACACCTATACATATCATATCATAACCTATGACCCTAGGGTACTTTTTCCACTTGGTTCCTTCCCCCTAAGGTGCCTACCTATCTAAAAACATAAGTAGACCACTAAATTGGAGTTTTTATACCTACATCACCTTCCAAAATAACTCTATGTTCACCAAGGATTATCCTTATTTAGATTGCAAACCATTCCCTACTATCTTGGAGATGGTGTTCTCTTTAGGAAAGACTTGAAAGGTGTGATGTTGAGGTGTGTTAATAGGATCAGTTTGATATGATGCTAGAAAAGTTTTAAAATGGTAGAGATGGAGGTCATTTCTCTCTTAAGACAACAACTACAAAGATAATGAGGGATGGTTAGTATTGGCCTAGTCTTTTTAAGGACTATTATCAATGGGCTAACAAGTGTCCTCAATGTGCCTTCTTTGTCGGCAAACATAAACTTGTAGCCCTTTTGTTAAATCCTATCTAAGTAGACTAACCTTTCATGCAATGGGGTCTTGATTTCATTGGTGTGATCAACCCTCCATCAAGTGCTAGACACAAATGGATATTGAATACTACTGACTACTTTACAAGATAGGTAGAGGCTATTGCATTGAAGGAGGTAAGTGAAAATACTATCTTGGAGTTATATGAGATCATTATAACAAGGTTTGGAGTTCCCCATGTTATCATTTTTGATAATGCACTCACTTTCATAAGTGCCAAAAATTTTGATTGGGCAAATAGGAATGGAGTTTACTTGAGTACCTCATCTAACTATTATCCTTAGGGTAATGGGTTAGCTAAATCTACTAACAAAAATCTCATCAAGATCATTAAGAGGACATTGGAGAATAATCAAAGAGCATGGCACAACAAGTTGAAGATAACCTTATGGGATGACATGATTACTCCTAAGAGATCAATTGGTAATTCTCCCTTTATGCTTGTTTATGGGAAAGAGGCTAGGTTGTCCATATATCAAGAAATCCCTACTCTATAACTTGCACATCAACTGACACTACTTGAAAATACTCCAATGAAAGTCAGATTGATAGAACTAATGTTGTTCCAAAAAGCAAGAGACAATGCAAACAAGGCTATGGAATACCACCAAGTACTCATGAAGAAGTCTTTTGACAAGAGAGAAAGTGCAAGAGTGTTCAAAGAAGGTTATTTGGTCTTGAAATGGGATGAGGATAGAGTAAAACTAGGTAGACATACAAAGTTTGAAACTTTGTGGAGTGGCCCTTACATCATTAGCAAGTGCAAACAAATCAAATCCTTTCAACTGACCAAGATGAATGGAGAAGAATTGCCTATCCCTATGAATGGGATATATCTAGAGTTATAATTTTAGTCCTTATGAGTCTATTTTGTAAATAATAGTTTAGGTGTGTGCATTTCCTTTGGTTTGATATTGTGTTCTCTAAGTACTTTATAACACAAGTGTTTTTCCTTCCTTTTGTTTGGTGTGCATCTCTACCTTTGTGTGTGTGAATCAACCAAATATTGTTTTTTGAGCTAAGAGTCTATTCAAGTCATTTTTGAGTGCCTATATGAGTGACTCCATGCCCAATGGAAGGATTTAGACAACTAGTCTTAGGCATAGCAAGTATGCCTCCCCTAACAATCATCAAGAATGTTAGCTGATTTTCACACCCAAGTTTTGCATCTTTATTTTTGGGTAAGTGCAACATCCTTATTGGTTTATCCCCAAAACAAAAAGACCAAGTGTTATTTCATTTGGAAGCCTTTGTTTAATATTTTGCAAGTGTTATTTTGGTATTTTTTACTCCAGTGTTATTTCTTTTGATGGGGTTTTGCTTTGGGTTTTTTGTTCTAGTCTCAAAGGAATTGGTGTTCTCATAAAAAGTCTAAAGGAATTGGTCCATTTCAATATTTTTGAAGGGTCACTTAAAAAAGTCCAAAGGGTATAGTTTAGGTTTTCCAAAAGGTACATTTCAAGATTTTTGAAGGAAAAGTGTCCTTTGCAAATTTTTTGAAGGTTTGTTCTTTCAAAGAATTGGTCCATTTCTTCTTTGAAGGGTTTGTTGTTTCAAGAATTGGTCTTTTTCAAGTTTTTTTAAGGTCACTTTGTGAGTTTTTTAAAATAATTATTTTAGACATTTTGTCTGAAATAATCTTTCCAAAGAAATATTTCTTTCAAGGAATTAGCTCTTTCAACTTTTTTGAAGGAATTGTTTCGTTGTCTGAAATAATCTTTCCAAAGGGTATTTTTCTCTTGAAAGTGTCCTTTGAAATATTTTCAAAGGGACATTTTCAAAATTTTTGAAGGGTCTTTTTCTGTTTTGAAGGGTACATTTCAGGTTTTGTAAAAGGTACATTGTAATATTTCTAAAAGATATGTCCTTTGCAAAATTTTTGAGGGAATTGGATTTTTGAACTTTTCTGAAGGAATTGTTTTAGACATTTTATTTGAAAAATCCTTTAAAAGGGTCTTTTTTTCATAGAAATGTCTTTTGAAATTTTTTTTAAGGGTATTTTTCATGAAACGTGCCTTACACACTTTCTCGAAGGGTATTTTTCATGCAAAGTTTCCTACACACTTTCCTGAAGGGTCTTTTCTCGAGAAAGTGTGCTTTTCAAGCTTTTTGAAGGGACATTTCAAGAATGCCAAAGGGCATGTTTAGGATTTCAAAGAGGAGAAATGGAATATTTAAGGTTTATTCTTGATAAAACTTTCCTTCAAAAAAAGTATGAAGGGACACTTGCAAAAAATCTGAAAGAAAGATTGTTTTAGAGAAAAGAGAAGGGCACTGAGAGGTTATTTCTTTCAAAGAAAAGGGTCCATGGGAAAATTATTTTAGACTTTTTATCCAAAACAAAAAGTCTGAAGGAATGGTCCTAGTGGAGTGATGACTATATGGATGTCAACTTCAAGATGAGGAGCTAGCTGTTGGTGTTTAAATAGTGGGTCCCAAGTAGATGCAAATGAGGCTTATCTCACCATTGATCATATCATGATCCATCTCATTTTTTGATGGCCAATCAAAGGAAAAAAAGGTTGAGGAGCTTTGTAGGATTTGAGAATTTGACTTGGTTGAGATGGAATGATTTTTCAAAGGATTTTAACAAATGCCATGAAAGTATATGTGTAGACTTTAAGTGGTTGCCTCTTCAAGGCCAAACAAAATGAAATCAACTCTTCCCTACGCTGTTACACACTTCAACAAGCCAGTGAGAAGCTATTAACATCAAGATAAATCTACAACAAGTGGACTCTAATATACATAACAAATTAATGCCATTACTTAACTAAAAAATATCTTGTTTCTACTAGTACAACCATTGGCAAAACATCTTTGAGAGAGCAAGCTAGCTGTGTAACCCATTGAAGTGACATGGATCAATTGAATGGCCCAAAGGAACATCATTGGAAAAGATGGTTATAGCTGAAGATGGAGACTCCTAATAGATTAATTCCTCCTTTTGGTGCCAAAAGCCTCCTCTTCTCACTTCCTTTTTTCTATAAATATAGCCCTTGAGCTAGTGTAAAAATAACCACATAGTGTATGGTGAAGCCCTACTAGATTGATGTCACAGTTTACCTTTAAGCATTAGGTACTAGTCTATTTTTTTCAAGTTTTTTGAATAATTGTTTAGGTGTGTAAGAGACATATAATGATAATAAGTGATGATTTTCTATCCTTCTGTCCTTTATCCTTCATCCATAAGTAAAATTTCTTATTCTAACAAGTCATATAGAGTGCGTTCAAGTGTGTTGAATTATTTTAAGTGTATAACTATTCTTGGAATGTGCAATTTGCCTTTCAATTCATTTGCCTTGTGTCATTTCATGCATCTCACCTTTAAACTAAAATACTTGTGTTATAAACCCTTAGAGCTTGGGAATGGTCTATGCATTTTTCTATATTGTGCACTAGAATATGACATTCATGTGGAAGATAATCTTGGTGTATCACCACTCTTAGATTAGGTTTTCTTTTTTTGTAATCTCTAACTCTTTTTCTTCTAGGAAAACTAGTTTAGATAGAAGTTGTTTTACAGAGATACATTTAGGGAGCTAACTCTTTAAATCTAGAGGTTCATTTCCTCTATAAGCATACCCACATGCTTGGAAATGTTTCAACATTTCCCAAATCTAGAAGAGGATTAAACACTCTCTTCTAGGGTGTAAGATTTGGAGACAACATTACCAAAAGGTGATAATAATCATTGACATAGTGGTTTGCCCCAATAGGGTAGATGGAAGCATGATATAATTCATTTGTGCCCTATTAGGTCAAAGTGAAAAAGGGGAGATTATGTACTGAATATGTACTCACAAAGTAAAAACAAGTTGATATAGAGGATAAACATGAATTTGGGCTACCTGCAAGTAAGGATATGCTCATCCTAATTATTAATGAGATTAGTATTCATTTATGATTTAATTACTTTGCATTTGGGTAGTGTGGGGGTCAGGGATTTTGCCAAATATGAACAAGGATAAGTACTATGACACTATTGCTTGTAAGCTTTATCAAACTAATTTTTGTTATAGTTTGAGATATTATGTATCATAGTTATAAAAAACTATAAAAAAAATGTGTATCCAAAGCATGATAAACTTATTTTAAATGCAAGCATAAATTACTTAGGCATAAGATATAACAAATCAAATCCCAAGTGAATATAATGCAATAAACTAAGTGTAGGAACATACACTAGTTCACAACATAAATACAAGATATGGTTAATCAAGAATCAAGTGTAAATATTTTGGAAGAATCCTATGACAACTGAGAAACAAAAAGGAAAAGATGGGAAAGACAAACAAAATAAGATAAACACAAACAAAAAAACACCAATAAACAAAAATAAACAAACAAAAAAACACCAATAAAAATAAGCAAACAACAAAACACTAATAAACAATAAAATATCAATAAAAGAAACAAACATGGATGAAAACAAATGAAAAAAATAACCAAAATAAATAAACAATCCAAAGAAAATAAAAGTGAAATAAATAAACTATTCTAAATAGACAAAGGCAAAATACAAACAATGGGTAATCACAATGTTAGTACAAATAAAATATAAATTATTTATGCATGTGTAATAAAAGTGTCACTCTTGGTGACAAAGTGACCCCTAAGTTAAGTAGTAATAAGATAGGTAAGACAAAACAAGAATAAAAGACTAATAATGTTGCTCTTAGGCTATAGGGAATAATTGCACACAAAAAGAAAGTGGGAGGAATAAAAGAAAAAGAAGGGGTAGTCGAGCTGCCTCAAGATGCACTAGGCTAGTGGATGTTTCCTACATAGTCCCATGGACATAACATCCAACATGAACTTTAGGCCAAATGTAGTTCTCCCAAGATATGGGATAGAAGAAAATTTTATGAGAAGGAAAAATGATTATCAGGTAGAAGAATATGGGAACAATCTTTTAAAATAGTGAGTGCATATAAAATAGAGGTATGACATTCACAATAATGAAATCATTAAAAGAAACAAATCACATGCATGAGATAGTATGGTTTAATCTAAAATCACACTAAAATACATTAGAAAATTTGTCACACATGAACATGGTTCATAATGCTTATGACATCTAAGGTTGAGAATGAGAATAAACTCACAAAATGTTGAGAGTGTAAATAACTTACAAAATGGTAAGAGTGTTGGAAATAGTTGCTCTCAAAATGTTGAGAACATAAGAAAAGCCAAGAGGTCATTAGTGCATCAAATTTGAATGTATAATTCTCATCATATAAAATCTCAAAATGGTGAGAGTGTAGGGTTAAGTCCAATAAGAATGGGGAAACTAAATGACAAGAGGTTACTTGTGAGATAGTTAGGAGTCCCAAGATCCTTAAGGCAAATAAGTGATTGACGAATAAAGGAAGGTGCGATCGAGATAATTCAAGATAACCCATGTATCCAAGTGCTTCCTACGTAATCTATACAGACTTTAGGCCGATGTAATGCTCCCAAAAATGAGAGGAAAAACAATAAGATGGTTTAAAAATAAACTAAACAAATAAGATAGCCCAACCCATAAAATTTTAATGACTTTATATCTCACATGAACATTTTAATCCAATGTTCATGATTTTTTTATTTTTAGGATTTACTTAAATTTTTAAAAGTTTTTAGAAGTTTATAAGCATCTCAAATCATTTAATAATTACAAGATACAAAATGGTCTAATTCACAAATCAGTGAGAGCATGGATTAAACATGCTCACAAAATGATGAGAGCATTCAAACTTCAATTCTTAATAAAATTGTGAGAGCGTGGTAGAAGGGTTGACTAAGATAACCTCAACATAAAGTGAGGGCTGCCTATATAGTCCCAAATGAGACCTCAAGTCATTGTAGTTCCTTCTTATAATGGAGGAGTTTGACTAGGTAGCAATAAGTTCATGAATTAGGAATATGAAAAAGTATAACAAAAATTCATGGTAAAGGTGTTGTTCATAATTTTACCAGAGACATTTATAATTAGGAAATAATGACATGGGTTAATGATACTATTTTTTCCAAAGGTGGTTATAATTAGTAGCATTGAGAATGATATATAATGTGAAAATAATGAAGAATGCAATTGTCAAACCACTATTATACTACTCCTGGATATTGCCTCTTTCTAAAATACTAGATTAACTACCAAAACTTCATTTGAATCCCCCCACTAAAGGTGCTCAAAGAACCAAGGGATTGGAACCAAGGTGAAAAAGGGTAGGAAGGGAGGCTAAAATAATTTTGGTCAATAGGGATGGTATGGAAGGAACAATATATGATATGGCACAAGGAAGTTTACATTATGGTATGATGTAAATGATCCTCATAGACAATTCTTTGGGTCTCTAAAGCAAAATAGCACTTGAGATGTATTATGTTCATAGGCTCATCAAGTTCATCTCCATCTGGTGTAGCTAATATGCAAGCTTTAAAGCCATAATTATCAATAATGACATAAGAGCATATCCAATTAGGCTTAAACTTGCCTTTCTTCTTTTTCTTAGGGTGTTATTTTGGTTTTCTTTGAGGATAAGATCACTCAGCTCAAACTCTCTGTGCTTGACATGTTGGTTTTACTGACCACATAATCAATTCTAGTATACTTGAAGGCTATTTATAGTGGCCATGAATTTTTCATCCAGTAACTCTAGCTCTTGCAGTTGAGTTACCCTGTAATCCTCATCATCAAGGATGTGCTTCAATGAGATATGGAGAGAAGGAAACTTAACCTCAATGGGAAGAATGTCCTCATTACTATAAATAAGGGAATATGGTACATATCTAGTTGGAGTATGATAATTAATATGGTAAGCCTAGAGGGCACAAAAGATCTATAAGTACCAATCACAACCAACATCATTGATAATTTTCCTAAGAACATTGACAATAATCTTATTATATGCTTATGCTTATCCATTACCTTGTGGGTAATAGGTAGTGGAAAAGCGTTGGGTGATGTTAAGCTTGACACATAGTGATTTATCATCCTTATTTTTAAAGGATACATTATTAGATATAATGTCAAATGGGATATCATAATAAAAAATGAGATGGTTGAAAATGAATTTGGAAATTTATTTTCCAATCATGTAAGTGATGGTTATAGCTTCAACCCACTTAGTGAAATATTCGATGGTGGTAAGGATATGCTTATGGCCATCTAAGGGGTTGGGCTTAATATTCCCTATGAGACTGAGTCCCCACATTAAAAATGACCAGGGTTTAGTCATTGGTTTGAGTGTTCTATTTAGAGCCTGAATCAAATTGGCATGTCTTTGACATTTGTTACTTATTTTTGCATAAGCAATTGCATTTTATTTTATTTTTAGCCAATAGTAACCAATACATAAGAGTTTTTTGGCAAGTTCAAACTTGTAGGTGTGAGATCCAAAAAATCCTTCATGAACTTACCTCAATGCTAAAGTTATTTCTTCTAAATTCAAACAATGAAGCAAAGTTCCATAAAATTTTTTACAATAAAGGGTTGGGACAAGTAAGGTTATTATGAGGCTTGGTGTGTGAAAGCTTTGTGTTGTTATTCTGAAAGGTCTGGAAGAAGGATTTAGTTGTGAATGTAGTTTTATAAATCTAAATACCAAATAGAACTAGGACCAACAATGTCACATATCATTTAAATGGTTAAAGGGTCATGAGTAGGAACTATAAGATGTTTAATGAGGAATTGATAATATTTTGACTTGTCTATGCTATAGATCATATAACTAATGGTAGCCATGGAATTTGCTATTCTATTATTAGCATAACGTATGCATTTAAACTAAATGTAGGCAATCTATTGCTTGAGAATGTCCACCATTGCATTGTATGGTACCAATATATCATCTTTGGTCTGTAACTAGTTTGTAACTAGTTTTGGTTGGATTGAAAACTAGTTGAGCTAAAAGAGAAAGAAGCCCAAGTCTCAAAAAGCCTTTTAAGTCCCTCAAGCGACCAAAAAACTAATTTTTTTCTAGGTAAGAAATTAGTCTGGACACAGAAGGAGGTCCAAGTCTCCTAAGAAAACTTCAAGGTCACATCAACCCAAACCCCTAAAGAATCAATATAGAGAAAAGGTAAAAAAATTGAAGCCCAATAACAAAACCTAAATGAGGCGCAAGGCTCAAGAGTACTAATAGGGTTGCATAAGACTAAGAAACTAATTTGATTGGATCTGGAGCCATCTTGGTTACAACTAGAGGTCCATGTCTCTAGATACAAAAAGGAGAGATAAAACCTTTCTAGGTCCCCTACGAGACCTAATTCGAATAGGTCACTTCTAAAATTAAAGCAGGACAACCATACCAGCCACAAGGGTTTGGAACCGGTCTTCAAAATAGAATATTCCATAATTTGTCTAGGCCTAAAACTATCCTAGGCACATAAGGAGGCCCAAATCATGAAGATAACAAATTATTCTCACTTGAGGATCCAAATAGGGAATTTAAGATTTAGTTTTAAAAGATACTCTTCCCTATCAGGATAGGGAAAATCATTGAAACTAAAAACACATCTCTTGCCCATTCCATTAGGGAAAAAAATATTCATACCCAACACAACTCCAAAAATCTTATTAAATCAATGTCTCCTCCCATGAGACCCATAAAATCAAATCTCTAACCATAATGTAATCAGATAGAGCCAAGACATAGAGTAATCAATTGATCTTGACCCTAGTTGGAGGTAAAAAATGTAATTTGAATTAAAACTCACCAAATAAGAACCTAGTACCAACCAAGATTGAAACCTTGACATGGATAAGACAACCTTCTGAGATTGTAAGTTGAAACCAAATAATGTATCAACTTTAGAGTAGAGAATTACCCACCTCATTTTAAGATCATAGGTCCAATTCTAAGAAACAAGACAAACCCACTCTAGGGCACCACTATGAATATCCATTTGGCTAAAAAGTACACGGCCATAAACCGGGAACCTGACAACTATATAAATTCTCCAATCAAACTCCCCTAGAATAGGGCATTATTAGGGAGACCTATCTCCTCTACGATTATGCCCTTTTATCTGTTCAAAATAGGGCATTGGTTTTATATGTTGATACTAACTCTTTTAATAATTATGGGATTAAGGTTTATGTATATATGTAAATTTTAGAGTCACATAAGTAATTTAAAGATCCAAAAATAAGGAATCTTTCAATTGTGACAATAATACATTTATAAAAGCTTATTGTAAATGGATATTATGATTTTCCAAGAAGTAGAACATGAAAAGGGACTCTTAGTAATAAAAATTATTATTTAGAAAAAAATTACCATTGTGCTATTATAAATACATAATTATGAATGTTTTAAGGTTTAATTAAAGTCTCTATTTCGCTAAAATTTGTCTATTTTAAGTCTAAAGAAAAATAGAGAAGAATGATAGGGATAAGTGATTAGAATGAACCCAGATTGGTTTGTGCACCATATCTAGACGTTGTGAGCACTCCTCTTTAGTTGGAGAGGACTACCTACAAGTAAAAAAACACTACCACAAAATGTTTATTATTAGATATTTGAGTGGGTTGCCAAGCTACATGCTTGTTCCAGGAAGTGCGAAACTTCCTTAGAGATGACAGTCCACTTTTGAGAGATAAAAGAGTAATAAATAACTAAAAGAGAGGTAAAGAGAGAGTGAAAGAGAGATAATTTTACCATTATTCATAACCTAAGTGCATCAAAAAGTGATAGAGTTTAGGTGGTAAGTTTTGTTTGTATTTTAAAAGGTGTTTGGGTAGGTTTTGGAAAGGTTAGGAAAATTCACATTCACTAACGTCAGTAAAGAAGTGACCAATATTGGTTATGTCATTGAGGTCAGTGGGTGAAGGTAACCTATGTCAGTTAGGCTACTGAGGTTGGTAGGGATAATAATTATTTGAGAGCTTGCAGAAGGCTTTTCTTGGTTTGATAAATGGTTTTTGTTAGATCTAAAAGGTTGGGGAGAGTGGAGAGAGAGAAAGAGAGAGTATGGTTTAGATGGATCTAGTTAGAGGTTTGGTGTGTTGGGTCAAGGAGAAACAAGTAGGTAAGCTTTATAACTCCATCACATGGATTTGATTAGGAATGTATAAAGTAAAGAATAGTAAATGTAAAGTGATAGCAAAGTAACTACTTAAAAGACCTAAAAAGTAAGTGATATACTTAGCTACAGTGGTGATTGAATGATAAGTGCTAGATGGATGGCTCCTATCAGGTAGTTTGAATCAATGCCCTAAATAGAGAAAATAGGCAGGTGCTATTACTCCTCAAGAGCTTGGTTTTTGATTGAGATTGACTTACACAAGATAAAAGTAAGCTAAGATGTCAAAAATTGAATGTCAAGAGTTTGGATGCAAATAAGAATGAATTTTATTGATTTATACTGAATTGAACATAAGGTTAGAGTTTGGTTTATATAATTGATGTAAGTGATCTTGTTGATGTTGGCTATGTCTTGATGGATGTTGACAGCCTTAGAATAGGTAAAACTACTATTTTTGGCCAATTTTTTATTGCTCCTCATGTCAAGTGTGGCACCCATTACAAAATGGTAAAAATAAGAGGTTAAGAAGGCGTAGTTGGTTAGGAATTTAGTTTTGAGGTGAGAATAAGTCTTGGGTAGTTAGGATAAGGGGTCTAGGTCTTGAGGTGACTCATCAAGTAAGCATTTGTATTAGGATGAGGTGGCTTAGTAAGGTGGAAAAAGAGGTTTTTAATTAACTTAATTATATTTTTCAAATTAATTAAATATGTGAGGGGTAAAAGCATGGGTTAGGGAGGCTAATTGTTTTTATTTGAAATAATGTTCATGGGGGGTTTCAACACAGGGAGTTACACATGTATGTGTGACATAATTTTAGTGTCTACATTTTCCCCTTTTTATCTTGTAATTTACATTGATAATTTACAAGACAAAAACATGAGTTAGATGCTTTAAGTATTGGATGAGGTATCCCCCCTGAAAATAAGAATTGATGGAAGAGAAATCAGAATCAGGTACCGATTTGATAAGAAGTGAAATGGGTGAGTGGAGGAGAATGTGGTATTACTACATGTGCATATACTACTATGAGTTATAATTGACAAAGTCAAGAATAGGTAAGGTTGAGGATGACTCGAATAGAAATGACCAAATCATATCTTGTAAGTGATAGCTGAGAAGGTCAAAATAATCAAAGTTATAGCTCTAATGGCCAATGTGTGACAGGTATCTGAGGTAAGAAGTGGCCCTTAGAAATATAAAAGGTTGTAGGTGATAGGATGAGCTTGGATTCCATCTAAAACACCTAATATACATGCATGTGTATAATAGCCAACTATAGTGGAATAACATAAGCGATCAAGACAAGCAATGCACAATTGGTGCAAAAGGGTTAATGAGCAAGGATATATTCATGATCTCTAAACAAAATAATTGTGGGGGAGATTTAAGTGATCTTTAAGGATGATTGTTAAGACTGGGGAGATATATGTGATCTCTAGGTTGGTGGTTATGGTCAGGGAGATATACATAATCTCCAAATTACCCTAGAGTATGGGTAAAGTCTAAAAAGTTAGGGTTGTTGGTGGAAATATTAATGCAATAGTGTTGACATCAATGATTTCACTGATGTCAATAGTAAATAGTGTCAACATTGGTGGCTTAAAGTAACATTATTGATGTCAGTAGGCTTAAATATCAACATCGATGGCTAACCAAACCTAACAAAAGGGAGTTTGGTGGCTGACCAAACTCATTTAAAATTTGTGATTAGAGAAACAATAGAGCTCTAATTGTGATTGAGATGGTCAAGCTAGGAGGGGACCCAACAAAAGGTGTGCCACCATAAGAGCTAGCTATGCCAACCTAGAGGAGATGGAGAGATGAGGTAAGAGTATTTGCATGTGGATTTGAAAATTTATTTGGTTATTGTGATGTTATAGGCTAATTTAGAGGTGGGGGGAAAAGAAAATGGTAGTAGAGGGGGAAAAGAAAATGGTAGTAGAGGGTTAGGAAATTATGTAGGGTAGGTTTAGGGTAAGTTGAGAGGGTTTTGGGGTAGTTTTTAGGTAAAAATGTGAAATTTAGGGATGGGTTATTTGGCCTTAGGGTTGAATCAGTCACTAATGTCAGTGAGGTCCAATGACATCAACCAATACAAAACTAATGTTGATAGATTTCTATCGACATCGATTGATACCAAGCATCAATGTTAGCATTAAAACCAACATCGACCAACACAACATCGATGTCGATAGGTTTTTATCGATGTCAGTTGATACCAAGTACTAATGTTAGCATTAAAAATAATTTTAGTGACTATAAAGAATTAAAAAAAGGATAAAGGGTTAGTTTGGATCCCTAATGGAAGTAGTCAACTAGCCTAATGGTCAAGCTAGCCTCAAAAGACCCTGTGTTGATTGAGTGCTGCTACATAGCCTTGGAAAAATATCTAAGATATGGTTAAAAGTGTGTTAATGGAAATGGGTAAAAAAAGTAGGTTGAGATAGGTTAAGAGGCCTAAGGTTTAAAAGAGAGGGCATAGGGTCGAGGGTGAGGGATATAGGCCATGAGGCCTAGAGTTGTGATAGGTAGTTAAGCCTAGGGTTGAGATAGAGAAGCAGTGAAACCTAGGGTAAAGAGGGAAGAGTAGGGTAGATAGTTACATGGGTATATGGCTAAGATAACCTTAGAAGACCCCATGTTGATTGAGTTCTACCTACATAGCCTGGTGGAGGGCCTCAAACCAATGTATTTCTCCCAAAGAGAAGGGAAAGTTGGTGATAGATTATATTTAGAAAGTATGTGACTTAAATTATGTGTGTATGGATGCAGGTGAGGTTGGAGTTGACATTGCAAGATCACCTATCGAGGCTACTGACATGGATGAGGACGAATGTCACCCCAAATGAGTGGGAGCATATGGTAGTTGTGGGGTTAGGGGGAGTGAAGATATATTACAAAGTCACATGAGATGTGAGCTTGATGATAACATTGATCGAGAGGTGGGATCACACCACCAACACCTTCCATCTACCGATTGGAGAGTTGATAGTGAAACATGAGGATGTATATAGTATATTATGGTTTCTAATCTAGGGTGAGGAGATTTTTACAAGCTTGAGAGAGGAGCATAATATACACATGATAACATTATATGGTGAGCATGTTAGTGAGGTGACTTATCATGTAATGAGTTTTACCTATAAACCATTATATATGGCTGATGAAGAGCAACATTGAATGAGCATCCTGATGATGATAGGGATCATAGTGTATGAACTACTATATGTAGATGGTGGTAGATTTCTAATCGCATTGATGGGTGTGTTGACATAGATGGTTGGGTAGTGGACTATTTTTACATGGGGACTAGTGTTTTTAGCTTAGTTATACAAAGAGTTGTGGGGTTTAAGACTATGATGGTGGTATAGTTTGTGTGTCAGCGATTTACTAAACTACTAGGCATATGAGCATATCATTGTGACATAACTATCAGGGTTACATAATATGATTCTAGCTAGTTTCAAGGTTGGTTTTAGGTGATGGAGGGATGGGATGACACAAACCTGAGTAGACAACATAGTGCATGACATTGCTTATTATAGGTGTATGATTGAGGGTTTGATCCCTATGGATATTTTGTTGAGACCATACTTGACATACCCCATATTCAAAGGATAGACACAATAGCTAGTTAGATTACAAAGGTCATTATGGGTTAGGGGGAGACAAGTCAATGAGTTAGAGATGGTACTTGTGGTATAGGTCAGGAGGTAGTTTGACTTATTATAGGATATACCATCTACCTTCCCTCAATATAGGATGGATGATATAGAGGCACCCTTATCATTACCTCAAGAGATAGATGGGATATATTTTGAGGAACTACCAGTAGGGTCAGGCATAGTTGATCCAAGATGTAGAGTGGCATATATGGCTTGGTGGGCTGGTTTACATCCCATAGTTGAGGTCAAGAGGCTACCACCAGGTTTATAGGGTGTGGTAAGGGAGAGAGATACAGTCATAGAGTCATGAGATGCAATAGTGTAGGCTAGAAATGTAGCACAAACATAGGTATTAGCCTTATAAAGATAGGTAGAGACATTAGAAGGCCAAGTGGGGGTAGTACAATGCCAAGTTGGGGCACTATAGGGCCAAGTTAGGGTATTAGGGGTAGGTTACTGCATTGATAGTGGAGAGGGATAGTTTGAGAGTAGCAAGTTAGGCTACTCCTCTTCCTCCACCATAAGGACTAGTATAGGTCAGGCCTTTAGTTGGTGTGATGGGACTGCCATAGACTGTCTCTGGTGAGATATACTATTACCCTGGATGAGATTACCTATTACAAGAGGGCCATCAAGGAGTTTCCATAGATTTAAAGGTATTTTGAGTTTAGAGATTAGGAGAGATCTATGCCATGTGCCACTACTTCTAGCTCACACAAATGTAAATAGGTGGAGAGTAGTGATGACACTACTTCACAACCATGTAAAGAGCCTCGAGGACTCTGAGTGCCAGAGTTTTCCCTTTTTGGTTATATATGTTATATGTACACTGGCCTACAAGCCAAAGATGAGAGATGTATATTTTGAAAGAGAGAGATGATATTATGATGATGTATTGATGGACATGTATTCTGAGCACACACACACACAAACACACACACACACACACACACACACACACACACACACACACACACACACACACACACACACACACACACACACACACACACACACACACACACACACACACACATGGCACGCACGCGTGCATACACACACATATATACACACACACATACACACACACATATGTATATGTATATGAGATGTTTATTTATTGTGATTCTGAGATGCATTTATTGTGATTATCATAATGATATTTATGTAGATGTTCATATTAATGTTATGTTAATTTTGATGTTAATGCTAATCATGTTAGTTGAGTTAGACTAGCATTTCCCATACATGTGATGGTATATGCATAGTTGGTTTATTAATTTCATCTTAGCATTTGTCCATATTTTAAAATGAATGGGTTGAGTATGTTGGTTTATTTCATAATTATTCCATATTTGTGATGGTGTATGCTTAAAATAAATTGAATAGGCTAGATAGTGTTAGTATAAAATTTTCATCTCAATAGAGAGATTGACATGTGATTTGGATGGGAAAATAAAGAGGCAGAATGCTCATGTATTGGCAAAGACCATAATCATAACATAAATAGGCTCAAGAATATGAGTCTTTTTCATGTTTTGCATAATTAGACCATTTTGTTTGTTAGAGAAGCATCGTGTTCACCTTGTATTGAGTGAGTTCAAAGTCCCTTGAAAGAGTATGAGGGAAGAAGGGGTAAAATGAGGGAAAATGTTTGGGTAGCATAACCTTTTAAGTGGGAATGATATGTCCCTATTGTGGGTGATCTGAGAGCTACTATAGGCAAGTCCATGACTTAAAGATTATTTTTTGGTGTAAGCTGATCAATGCGAGAAGACTACAATTGGATTGTGTATGTGTAGGGTCATTTAAAGCTGATCAATATGAGGAGATTTTCATTTGTATTCCTCTTTGAGAACAAAGCTTAGCCTAGCCATCCTTCAAGGGAGTGGTCTAAGCATTTGTTTTTAATTATTAAATAGCTATCCTTCAAGGGAGCAGTCTATTGATAATATCCAGGAGAATTTACGTAGCTGTCCTTCAAGGGAGTAGTCTATATTGAGAATCATGACTTGAGAATTTATAACTTGTCACATATCCCACTTTTTTTTTTACTTTTAGTCATGGGCAAGATTATAGAGGCTTACATGTGTTTCACTTTGAGGGCAAAACCATAGCACCTCGTAAGTTAACTATGTGAGTAGCAGTAAGGGTTAAGAAGGGAGATGAATGTAATGGGGGTGCTCAAGGGATGAGCTCAAGTTTAACATGAGGTGAAATGATTCTTAGTTAACAAAAGAATGGTCATATGTGTAAGACATTTATAGGCTCAGGTTTTGGCCTTCCTTTAAGAGAAGACAAGTGAAAATTTCTTGAACCATACTTGTGAGCTATAATATAGGTTCCAAGACAATTAGTTGAAAACTTACCCTATTTGCTTTTCTCCATATTCATCACATGTTAATTTTTCCTTAAGATGAGATCTCCAATATTAAAATCCCACTCTTTAAGGTTATTGTCATAAGCGCATTTGATACACTCTTGATATATTTAGAGGTGGTTGAGGGCTATGAGATGATGCTCATCAATTAACTCAAGTTGAGCCAAACATTCATAGCGAAAGTCATCGTTAGTAAATATATCTTTTAGAGAAATGTGAAGAGAAGGAATCTGAACCTCAAGAGGCAAAACAACCTCCATCCCATAGACCAAGATAAAAGGTGTAGCACTCATAGGGGTTCAAATGCTAATATGGTAAGCCCATAAAGCAAAAGGAATGTCTGTGTGTCAATCCTTGCCTATATCATTGACTACCTTCATGATAATTTTTGTCAATGTTTTTTAAGAAGCTTCTGCCTGTCCATTTGCTTGTGGATAGTATGATAATGAGAAGCTCAAATTGATTCTGAATGTATCACAAAGACTTTGGATAGTCTTATTTTTGAAATATTTGCCATTATCTATTATAATTTTATGAGGGATAGAAAAATGATAGATGATATGATGGTTGATAAATTCAATAATTTTGTCAACTTTAGTGAAAATGAGAAGAATGGCCTTGACCCACTTGGTGAAGTATTCAGTGGTAGTAATGATAGAATGATGACAAAGGGAGGAATGAGGGTTAATCTCCCCAATTAGATTTAATCCCCATTGGGAAAAGGGCCAAAATTCTTAGGTGACTTGTAATGCATGACTTAGAATGTGAAGGATGTTAGTATGTTTTTGACACTTGATGCAATGCTGAACGTAATCAACATAGTCTTAATGGAGTGTGGGCCAATAATAGCCAAGTTGAAGGATACACTTGGTAACTATATGACCATTGAAATGTACACCACAAATCCCATCATAGAATTCCTTAATAGTGAAGGGAGTCTTAGTACTAGTGAGGTATATAAGAATAAGACCATCAAAACCTCCCTTGTAGAGAAGTCCCCCTAGCATAGTGTAATGAGTGGCAAATTTTATGAAGGTGTGTCTCCCATTATTGGAGAGATCAGAAGGGGTAATAGAGAAAAAAAGGTAATCCATGAGTTGATTATACCATAAGTCATGTGGGTTGGATGTTACATTTTTGATAAAGAGGATGTTAGTTGATACATAGGAGGGTAATGTTAAGCGGTGCATGGTGACATAGATTTTTGAGGAAGAGGACAAAGGGGGTATGAGTGAGGCAAGTGAAGCCATTGTGTCAGCAAACTTATTTGTGGATCAAATAATAGTTTTTAAGAGATAAGATTCAAATGATCCCAAGAGTGTATCTACATGATGTTTATACCACT
Organism: Torreya grandis; assembly: GCA_037957365.1. Lineage (NCBI taxonomy): Eukaryota > Viridiplantae > Streptophyta > Pinopsida > Cupressales > Taxaceae > Torreya > Torreya grandis. The sequence continues at coordinate 451,956 of JARHVA010006580.1, forward strand.
GTAGAATCTCATTTTTGCATAGGTAGGAACCATTAACATGGTTAACCACTAGCTAAGAATCATAGAAAATGGTTATGGATTTGATACCCAAGAAGAGAGCTATTTGAAGTCCTAAGATCAAAGCTTCATATTCAGATATATTATTAGTGGATTCAAAATCTAGTTTAAATGACAAAGGCATAGGCTTATCATCTAGAGGAATAATAATGACTCTCACACCTCCAGTGTATTGATATTTAGACTCTTCAAAGAACATCATCATTTGAAAGGAGATGTCATCGGTGGAGAGCATTGTAATGGATTCATCAAGAAATTTGAGGTTTGAAGGCTGGTTGCCAGGCAAAGGGGCGGTAGTTAACTAGTCAGTGATTGTTTGCCCCTTAATAGACTTTTTTTGAATGAATTCTAAATTAAATTCAACAAGAAGCATGAGCCACCAAGCTACACATTGGTTGTGATATGGCTTGGAATGCATGTATTTGAGGGGATAAGTATGGGTGACTACATAGGTTTTATGATTTAGGAGATAATGGTGAAGCTTGGAGGTGGAAAAGACCAATACAAGGCAAAGTTTTCTAGTATGGGTATATCAAATATCATAATCAACAAGTGTGTGGTTTATGTAGTAAACCACTTGTTCTTGATGTTGGTCATCTTGATGTGCAATCATGGCACCCAAAGAATGGTCTATTTGTGAAATGTATTAGGTAGAAAGGTTGATTTTCCTTAGGTGGAATAAGAATTAGTGGGGAAAGGAGATATTGTTTGAGTGCGTCAAAATCTTCCTAGAAATAGATATTCCAATGGAAGGAAACATCTTTTTTGAGGAGATGGTGAAAAGGTTGGCAATGCTCTGACAACTAGGAGATGAAGTGGTGGATTGACTGAAGTTTTCCTTGTAGGCTATGGATTTGTTTGATATTAGTAGGTAGATGCATCTCTAGGATTTCTCTAACCTTAGTAGGGTTGACCTCAATACCATGGAGAGAAATGATAAAACCTAAGAGCTTACCAGAAAGAACACCAAAGACACATTTCTTTGAGTTTAGTCAAATATTGTAGTGGAAGAGATGAGTAAATATGGTTTTGAGAATCATCAAGTGATCTTGGTGAAGTTTAGACTTGTCGAGTAAGTCATCCATGTAATCTTCTATAATTTTGTGTAGGAGATCATGGAAGATGTAAGTCATATCATGTTGATAAATGGCACCAACGTTCTTCAAACCAAAAGGCATGACCTGATAACAGAAAGTTCCCCATGGGGTAATGAAGGTTGTCTTGTGATGATCCTCAAGAGCAACCAAGATTTGATTATATCCAAAGAACCCATTCATAAGTGATAACATCTCATGGCCAATTGTTAGATCAATAAGTTGGTTGATGCTTGGCAATGGGAAGTCATCTTTTAGACAAGTGAGGTTTAAATCATGATAGTTGATGTAAATATAGATTCCCCTGGTAGCTTTTGTCATAGGAATAATATTTGAAATCCATTGTAAGTAGTCAATGGGTTGGATAAAGTTAACAAAAAGGAAGTTTTGGAGCTCTTCTTTGACAAGGAGAGCAATATGAGGATGCATCTTGTAAAGCTTCTGCTTAACAGGTTTAGCATTTTGATTGATGATAATATTATGGGTGATGATAGAGGGGTCAATACCAAGCATGTAATTATAAGACCAAGAAAAGGCTTTGCTATGTTTATTAATAAATGTGGCATAATTAGCTTGCTTAGAGGAATTCAAAGATTGGCCAATTTTGAGGATATGGGGGTTATCGTGAGAAGGCAGATTGTGTCAATGGTTGATTCATTTAACATAGCTTATGTTTTAGATGGGAGTGACCATTGGATATAGGAATCATCTACACCCATGTATGTGCGAATTTCATTATCATCTTGATATTGGATAGTGTTAATAGTGGGAGAGTCTCATCAATTATTTCAAGATGAATGAGAGGAAGGGACCTTGTTTCTTTACCTTGGAAATAGGTGAGAGGCCCCAAATGTATGGCATTTATTGAATTTTTTCAGGAGGTATAGATACCTTTGATTTGATAAGTGATGGTGGAAAAGAAGGTGGAGAAGGAAAGACTAGCTCTTCAATAATTGGCACATGGGAAATTTTAATGAGTTTATTTGGTTTGCCTATCCCACTCCATGCCTCTTTTTGGCATTTTCAATGGTTTGGCTATTGGGATATTCAATAGGCATATGGACACCCTGATCATAAAGACCCAAACTAAATCCTTTCTAGGTATATTGATAGAGATAGGTGTGTGAGAAACTATGGTTTCTCAAGAAAGAGAAGTCACAGGTAACTGTTTGTGGTGAAAAATATGGATTGTTGATAATGGGAGATTGATCAATTCCCCCATATGTGAAATTAGTTCGAAGGTTAGGGGGGCCATAAAGGGATGACCATCTCAATGCGATGATCATAATTTAGGTGCATGTGAATATTTCCATACTATTGTGGAGTATAGAACATGTCAAGTGTCAAAAATTGATATTCACTAAGTGAAAAACATTGAAAAGTTTCCTCTAATGGATCCTTGTTAGGAATTTGTGTTGCTGGTATTGTGTAACCAGGGGAGTGGAGCTTATGGAAGATTCATAAATATCATGTGGGAAAAATGATGCATTAAAGGGAATGAGAAAGTCATGTTGTATGTTTAAAATAGAGGTCGGTTAGTGGGTATAACATGCACTTGCCCATCATGATTAAACTTAACACAACAGTGCAAAGTTGAGGGTACACATGCCATAACACATATCCAAGGTCATCCAAGCAAGATGTTAGATTTAAAATCTCCTTATACAACATATAATAGCTTAGGAATAGTGTATGAACCTACATGGATATGTAAGACAATTATACCCACCATAGTAGCTATGTTATTGTTAAAGAAACAGAGTATCACATTGGTTTGAGACATGAAATTGTCGAGAAGAGCTAGATGTTTATAGGCATGGGTGGAAATAATATTAATACTAGATTCCCCATCAATCATGACTCTCTTGACATGAGTTTGATCAATATATGTGGTAATAAAAAGGGCAAAATCTTGATCTTTAGGGTGTTGAAGTAGAATTTTTGAATTACTGAAGGAAATTAGGGGAATATAATTAAGGGAGCTAACCAAAGCTGTAAGAGGTTAAGGATCATCAGGTTATACCTCAATAATTTGCAAGGTACTAATCAAAGATTGATAATGTTGGGATGAGTTTTGGATTAACTCATACAAGGAAATTGTCATAAGAGTTTGGTAAAGCTATTTCACCATCATGCTTTGAATAACATCTAAAGATGTTGGTTTAGGGACACCCAAGATGGAAACCTTAGGATTATGAGGAGTGTCTTTGGAAAAGGGATGAGACCAAGGAGCAGTGAAATTTTCCTTACCTTTATCCTTTTGGTTTTGTGACTGTGTGGCCACATTAACTGTGTTGATCTAAATTGTAGGTGAAGGAGGTGGCAAAGGGGGTATGACCACATCTTTGGGTTTGAATTTAGGTGGAACAATAGGAGACATTATGGATGCCAGAGGTGGAATAATGAGAGTATTAATAAAGAGAGTGTTGATGTCAAAGTATTTTTGAATGACTACTGTGAGGGCTTTATAACTTTCAGTATCATGTCTAGGTGAATGATGATATAAACACACTTGTGTATCATTAAACCAAGATGGATTCATTCCAAGAGGACTATAAGGATTAATGGGTGAAAGAGTTATTATGGAAGATTGTAACAACTAACGTAGGAAAAATCTCTGAGAGCCTACAAGTGGGCTTGCACTTGTTATGCTAATAAGAGTAGAGACCTTCTTTTTTTAGATGTTGAAAGGGTAATTTTACATGGTGCCTTGTTTGGTGGTAGTGGAATTACATGTTTTTCTGACACTTTTTTGGTGTTAGGTATCATGGTGTTAGATGTGAAAGGCCTACCAACTAGTAAGGTAGTAGTGGAGGTAACTCAACCTTTTATTTTTCTTGGGTTGACAATATTCTAACTAAAGAAGAGGGGTATGGTCCCAAAATGGATGGTAGAGTTAAGAGTTGAAGAGGGGAGGATTAACAAGATATAGGAAGCTTAATATTTTTTTTGTAGTTTAGGCCATGAAACTCTAACTTGTGGTTGAGGAGTTAAATCTAATTTCACCTATGGATGAATTAAATTAGAGATGGGCTGGATGCTTGAGGGCATGATCTTTTTTAATGTGGTAGATACTTGTGAGGGTGAGGGCTCTGACACAGATGGATGAGCTTCTGGGGATTTTGGTGAAGAAGCTCTAACTTTGTCAAATACCTTAGGGTAAAGGGTATTGAGAGGGTTGGCAGTAAAGGTTGACACTCGTGTTGGATAAGGATTTTTAAGCTGGTCCCAAAATTCCATGTGATCTAGCTTCGTGGAGTCAATAAATTCTAGACTTTTCACTAACTGTGAGAAGGGTTGAAATAACACAAGCCTTACGATTACATCTTTAGAAGGCTGAGGTGTTTGAGAAAGAGGAAAATTGTTAGTTTTTGCTACTTCAAGCCAAAGAAGAGAAAAAACTACAATATGGTCTTCTTTGACAAAGATAGGAGAAGAGGCATGGCCTTTCATATGTGGAGGAGAGGTAGGCAAAGAGGGTTTCTCAAGGGGGTAAAGCATATGCATTATTTCTCCCTCAATATATGGGTGAGGAATAGGTAATGTATGATCCTCCATAGGTAAAAGAAGGGGTTACAATTAGAGTAGGCACAATAGGTCTCTCGTCTAATGTGGGAGTAGATAATATTGACTCTTCTAGGTGCAAAGGTGGAATGGATGGGGTACTACTCTCTATCGATGGAGGAGAGGTAAGTGAAGAAGGTTTCTCAAGGGGGCATAACACAAGAATGATGTTTCCTTCAACATGTGGTTGCAGAATGGGTAAGGCATGGTTTTCAAGTGATAAGAGGATAGATAATATTGGTGCAAAGGGAAGTGGAAATATTTTCTCCTCTAGTGGTAAAAGGAGTGGTAAAGGAGGCTCTTCCTCATGTGGGAGTGGAATAGGTGAAATAGAATCTTCTACTTGGGGAGGAAGAATGGGAAAAATAAATGCCATTGACTGTGGGGGAGGAGTCAATAAAATGGGTACCTCCTATTGAGGGGGAGGTTGAACTAGAGGTAAATAAAATGCCATTTTAACCGTATGGATATTATGATCACCTAATTTAGTTGTGGTCTAAAAATTATTTTGATTGGGTGAATGGTTAGGAAAAGGGTATTTGAACACATCGATACTTTGATTAGGGGGTGCATTAGGATTATCTAAGACAAGATCACCTCTATCAAGCATATCTTGAATAATGTTCTTGAATGTCTTATAGTTATTAGAATTGTGGCCTTTAACTCAATGGTAGCCACAAAACTCATCTTCCTTGTACCAAGTTAGAATAGGATGGGAGGGGTGAAACTATATAGGAGGTTTGATTTGAGGAAGGGTTATGACACCTTGTTACAATAGTTTTTCAAAATAGATGTCTATGACTCCCCAATGGGAGTGTATTGTCTTTGTTCATACCATTGTTGGAATTGCTTGGTCAAATTTTGGGAAGTCAAGAAATTCAATTGGTTTTTGGATGTGGAAGTAGGTGACTTAACAACCATTGCATTGGCAAAGCCTTTAACTATTTGGTTAGAAGGAGAAGTGTTAAAAGAATATGAGTCATTTGATTTGGAGTTGAGGTTCTTACTATGTAACTTGGCTTTGCCTTCATATATAACACAAAACTTGAGTTTTCATGCCATTGTAAAGGCCTCATTAAATGTACGGAAAGTTTTTACTTAGAGTGTAGACAAGATGTGCTTTGCACATGCCCTTGAAAAGATCTCAATAAGCTCAGGTTGGGGTAAGGAGAAGGAGAGTTGATTGATCAAGCCTATCCAACGAGTGACAAAATCTACAATAGACTCATCATCAAATTGTCTAATGGAATAAAGGTCTGTAATAGAAACCTTTTTAGAAATGTTAATAGAGAAATGGCCTAAGAATATTTGTGTGAGTTGGGTAAATGAGAAAAGGGAGTGCTGAGTTATAGAGCTATACCAATCTAAGGCAACACCTAAAAGAGACATAGGGAAAGTGTGAAGTAGTAACACATCATTGTGTCCTATTAAATAACAAGCATGCCTAAATGCTCATAAATGCTATTATGGGTCCTCTTTACTCTAGAAATGAGTAAATTTAGGGAGTTCCCATTGGCTTAGATAAGGGCGAATAGGTATAGATGGATGAATGGGTTCATTGCATATTCGATCATAAGATAACACATTCTTTGAACTAGAAATGGATGTCTCTAGATTAGATATCTTGTTCATCAGCGTCTTAATGAGGTCTAGAGGGGGATTATTCTAGGAGATACCTCCTAAGTTATATGGAACCTGATAGGAAGTAAAGGGAGCATATGAAATAACTTGCTGTGGTTGTGTTAGCACAACATAAGGATAATAAGTCATAGGCTAGGGGGTAGAAAGAAAAGGGGCTTGTAGTATTGGGTTAGATACCATGTTTTGGTTGGATGTTGTAATTATAGGTTGGGTTATTGGCTAAAATTTGTCTATTTCAAGATAAACATAGAAGAATGATAGGGATAAGTGATTAGAATGAACCTAGATTGGTTTATGCATCATATCCATATGTTTTGAGCACTCCTCTTTGGCTAGGGAGGACTACCTTCAAGTAAGAAAGCACTACCATAAAATATTTATTAGCAAATATTTGAGTGGGCTGCCAAGCTATGTGCTTGTTCTAGGATGTGTGAAACTTCCTTAGAGATGATAGTCCACCTTTGAGAGATAAAAGAGTAATAAATAACTAAAAGAGAGGTAAAGAGAGAGTGAAAGAGAGATAATGTTACCATTATTCGCAACCTAAGTGCAACAAAAAGTGATAGAGTGCAGGTGGTATGTTTTGTTTATATTTTAAAAGGTGTTTGGGGTAGGTTTTGGAAAGGTTAGGAAAATACATAGTCACAAACATAGATAAGGAAGTCATCGATATCGATTATGCTACCGAGGTTGATTGGTGAAGGTAATCGATGTTGGCTAGGTTACTAAGGTTGGTAGGGGAAATAATTTCTTGGGAGCTTGCAGAAGGCTTTTCTGGGTCTAGGAAATGGTTTTGGTTAGGTCTAAAAGGTTGGAGAGAGAGAGAGAGAGAGAGAGAGAGAGAGAGAGAGAGAGAGAGAGAGAGAGAGAGAGAGAGAGAGAGAGAGAGAGAGAGAGAGAGAGAGAGAGAGAGAGAGAGAGAGAGAGAGAGAGAGAGAGAGAGAGAGAGAGTATGGTTTAGATGGATCTAGTCAGAGGTTTATTGTGTTGGATCAAGGAGAAATTATTAGGTACACTTTATAACTCCCTCATGAGGGTTTGATCAAGATTGTGTAAAGCAAAGAATAGTAGATGTAAAGTGATAGCAAAGTAATTACTTGAAAGACCTATAGAGTAAGTGATATACTTAGCTATAGTGGTGATTGAATGATAAGTGCTAGATGGATGGCTCCTATCAGGTAGTCTAAATTGATGCCCTAAATAGAGAAAACAAGAGGGTGTTGTTGGTCCTCAAAATATTGGTTTTTGATCTAGATTGACTTATACAAGTTAACAGTAATCTAGGATGTCAAAAATGAATGTTAAGATCTTGGATGCAAATAAGAATGAATTTTCTTGATATCTACTGACTTAAACATAAGGTTAGAGTTTGGTTTATATAACCTATTGATGCAGTGGATTGCACCCAAGGCAAGGTGGTTGAGTTCCTGCATTCCACACATAATAATGGAAACTCCCCTCTCACCTATGGGACTGGAGAAGTTGGAGGGGAGAGTCTCTAGGTAAGGGCTAGCTCCCTTTGATGCATCTAATTTGTTTCAGTAAGTGCTAACATATATATATATATATATATATATATATATATATATATATATATATATATATAATGGGGGGATGAAAAGGGAGAAAGATTACAGGAAAACAAACTACTCTAAAGGAGGTGATGCACCAAAATAAACCAACCTTCTCACACTCACACTTAAAATCAGACAAACACATACATACACTTCAAACTAGTAGAAGGACCAGGCTGCAAGAAACTTGGCAGGGAGGCTTTAATGGAAAATGCAAAAAAATAGAGATTCACCAAAGGTGCTATGAAAGGCACATTGTATAGTAATTTCTTCTATTTCTACACTTCCAAATACAACTCTCCTTGTCATCTGTAGAAATGGCACCTTATAGACACTAGGTATGTTGGTGTTGAACCTTTGAAAGCATCAAGAAGCAATGACTAAACACAAACTAACACTCAGACATACACAAAGATATCTAACCAGGATAGAGGTAAAAAATGCATTTATTGATTCAAGTGAAAATTTGCTAGGGCTACGCCTTACAAATGTGGAAGATTCATTCTCAAATGACAAGTCTCCAATATATAGAAGAAGAAAGGAGGCCTTTTGGCACCCTTTTTACAAGTGACCCATGTGCCTTACAAGCATTAGGAAGAGCAGGCTGCTTAAACATAAATGTTGTGTCAGCCCTGGCTTTGACTTCAAGCATTTTTTGACACAAGCCGCGCTATTTCCCCATTAACCGATATTGCTCCTTGAATGCACCTACGTGATTTTTCTACTCATAAATGTGAAATGAAGAAAATGGGTTGCATGATTGGTTGTTCGTGCCTTCTAATGGTCAATTCATAGACACTATTTCACCTGCTGGAGTAACTTCTTGAATTGGCACCTCCCTTCACCACTTGGACTATCTGCCTGCTCCATGCTCTTGGCACTTTTGTCTTCTCTGTACCTTGTCTCTTTTTGGATCCTTCGGCCCTCGGGGCTATCTCTAGGCAGGTCACTGCATTCCTTAGGCTCCTTTCATGGTTGGCGCTTGGGTATTTAAAAACCAATAGCTTTTTTATTGGCTTAAATTTGATGTTCACGCACCTGTCATCACTTGAAAACCAACTGCTAGTTCACCCTCTTAAAGTTGATAGCTTTTGGGATGTCACTATCCTTGGCTATTTCCTTTGGGTTTTACCACTTAGCACCTTCCTGAAGGGAAGGTGACCCTTCAACCTTTGGAAAGTCCCCCTTTATTTTGGCCAAGAGTCCCCCGCAAGGGCACCTGCCCTTCGGGGTCCTTCAGCTCTTTGGTGGGTCTTTGCATTATTTCAGACTTTTCCCATGAACAAAAAGTCTACAAGAATTGGCTACCTCCAAATTTTTGTGCTTTAGTCTTTCCGGCAACCCCTCCAAATTCTACGAGCTTTCCTCCTTTGTGGCCTCTTTGAAGTGCCTTTGCCCTCGGTAAGGGCTTATTAAACCTAGACTACCCTCCACAAGGGCTCCTGCCCTTCAGCTTTGGGGGCACCTCATTAAACTGACCCTTTGAACCAATCACGTTGAACCAAAGCGTTAAACTGATTCAACAGTTTAACACTGCACGCTAAGCTGATTGGACCAAAGGTAGTTGAACCATTTACTGCTTGAACCGAAATGGTTGAACCAAGCCATTGAACTAATTGGTTGAACCAAAATTTTGGTTTAAGGCTGTGCGCCAAGCCCCTCTAAACTGTTCACTAGATCTCCTTGTTGAACTATTCACTTGAACCAATCCATTAAACTGTTCACTTGAACCAGTTAAATGGTTCAAGGCTACACGTTGAGCCCATTAAACCAAGCATTTGAACTTTACTTGTTTGCTTCTATCATTGATCTTGCACGTTGAACTGGAGGTGTTGAACCAAGTGATTGAACCGGTTCAACGATTTAATGCTACACACCGATGAACTTGTTGAAGTGTTTAGCCAAAGTGCCAATGCATTGAACCAACTCATTGAACTGGTTCAATGGTTCAATGATTTAATGGTTCAAATGAAAACTGAGCCAAGATCATTGAACTCTTTGCTAAATCGAGCGATGAACTTAAAGATTGAACCAAGGCTTGAACCAAGATTGGTTGAACTGCTGATTAAACTAAACCATTGAACCAATCTGTTGAACTAGACCATTGAACCAATCTATTGAACTTAATTGATTGAACTAAAGCTGAAGAACTTGAAGATTAAACCCAGGCTTGAAGTTGAAGTGATGGACTTGAAGCAACGAATTAAGGCATGAACCAAGGCCGATTGAACTACAGATTAAACCAAGGATATGAACTGAAGCGATGGTTCAATGGTTCAAAGATGCCAACCTTCTTTATAAATTTTCTTTAGATGAAGGCCCAAAAGAGCCTTGTAAACCCCAACACTTTTTAAACTGATTCTTCATCTGTCAAGGATTTCACCTACCGAGTCCATAGAAAACCAAGCTCTGCAGAGTCTGTAGAAAAACTTGGACTTGTGCAAAATAAAAAAAAATAATTAGCCTTGAATAATAGGGGAAGAAGGGGATCAATTTTTTCCCCTGTTGGGCAAAAAATGGTCAACAAATTGGCAACTCCTAGGGGAAGCATGCCTGCTATGCTTAGAGGCCAATTGCCTTAAAAATCCATTGGGCACGGGGTCAGACTGTAACTTGAAGATCAACAATAGATTTGATAAATCTAGAACCAATCACGTAGATTTACCTCAAAGGAAATGAAAACACACATAAAGCTAAGAAAACTACTTGTGCAAACATCACTTAGGGAAAAACAGGGAAAGAAAATTGAAAGCAACCTACTATATATAGCTAACTAGGTATTTTTGATTCCCTCCTAGATCAAAGGGAAAGCTTCTAACATCTCCTTCATTTAACACACCTAGTATCGATAATGGATCCCATAAGGAAATATTTATGTGCAGCTTCTTCACTTGGTCCACTATGTTGATATGAGGATTGCTCCCTTCCATATTTTCTTTGGGGTCACTTGCAGCCTTTTGAGGCGTAGGCTAGGGAGTTGAATGTATGACTGGTGGCTTGAAATTTGGGAAATTTTGGCTCGCCTATGGTGGAAGAGATGGTGTGGACATTTGAACAGCTACTTGAGTTTCTTCCATAACTCTCCCTTTGGATCTTGTGTTGGCTGCAACACAGTCAACCTGATTGTCTACAACACCCACATAATTGATTGCACAGAACTCACCTTCCAGGTGGTTCATAAGAGTAGAGTCAAGCTGACTCTAACTGCTACTTTTGCTAGGTTACATTGGAGCCTCGAAGACTTGGGAATGAGTGGTTGCCTGATTGTCTAGCACATTTGGGTAACAACCCATCATCTCATTTGTATAAATGGCTTGCTCGTGACCATATCTCGTGGTTGAATAACTTGGCTGTTCCTACACCAAATTATTCTAAATGGGCACCATGACCTTAGATGATGAAAGGGGGCCTAGGTTGTAGCCTTGGAAAGGTTTGGTCTGAGTAAGCTAACCCTGTCCTTGATTGTACTTTTGGAAAGGGGGTCCTGGAGCTTGACCATACTATTGGTATCCTTGGTTTGGTCTGTTGCTTTGAGCTTGCTACCTCTTAAGAGCTACAAGTTCATTCGACATACTCTTCAATAGACTCTTAACTTCATGAAGCTCATTGTATGGAGCAACATCTAGTTTCTCTATGCTAGGCAGAGGAGCTAATGTGGGAGCAATGACCTAAATTAGAGGCATCATTTCTGGTTTAAGTGGCATATGGGGCTTAGGGGCTATTTTCCCAGCCTGTACTAAGCAATTTTTAGCTGCTATGGCTATGTCATAGGCGGTAGGCAGCACATGCCCTCCCATGGATTGTATCATAACAACAATATCACTATTTAATGCTCTTAAATAATATAGGAAAGCATAACTAGCAGTCGGTCTTACCAAAACAGGGATTCTATCCCATGTCTTCTGAAACCATGTGTTAAAATCATGCATATATTCATGTGGGGCTTACTTCATGGTTGTCAGCTGCTCAACAAGTGAGAGGTGGTCACTCTTTTTTCTAAAGCGGTCCATCAATTGAGTACCCAATTCATTCCATGAATGTATTGAATTTATAGGCAAAGTCCCGTACTAGTCAAGAGCTTTGCCCTTGAGAGACAATGCTAGCAATTTGATTGTGATATTTTCCTCCATGACATTGTGAATATTGCAGAGGTTAGCAATATTTCTAATGTGTTCAATCACTGTAACGGGCCCCTCTCCATTAAAGGTAGGCATAATTTTGAAGACTGCTCCTGGAATTGGGTCATAATGCTGGAGGTTCAAGGGAATCTGACCATGAAAGGTCATAAAGGGTAATGTCGTAGTAATAAGGGGATTCAAATGGGGTACTTCTCCTATGAAGGAAGCACCTATAGCTGAACTGGGAAGATGACTCACTGAATAAGGATGAGTCCCTTTGAACCTTAGTCACTTTGCTGAGTTGAGAGGTAGTTCAATGAATTCAAAAGGGACACCCTTATTAACAGATAATGTGGTGACTTTAGGCATAGGAAGTTAAAACTGGTCTTTGATTGGAAAATTGAAGCTCTTACCAGTGGTGTCACCAGATGTTAAAAATATTTGATTTTTTGTAATAGGACCAGCATCAATCCTGAAACCTTACTAAGTGTAAGACTAAATCCCACTGGGCGTGCCAAAAATTGTTGATGCAGTGGATTGCACTCGGGGCAAGGAGGTTGAGCTCCTGCCTTCCACACGTAACAATGGAAACTCCCCTCTCGCCTATGGGACCGGTGAAGCTAGAGGGGATAGTCTCTAGGTAAGGGCTAGCTCCCTTTGATGCATCTGATTTATTCTAGTAAGTGCTAACATATATATATATATATATAATGGGGGGATGAAAAGGGAGAAAGATTATAGGAAAACAAACTACTCTAAAGGAGGTGATGCACCAAAATAACCGACCTTCTCACACTCACACTTAAAATAAGACAAACACATACATACACTTCAAACTGGCAGAAGGACCAGGTTGTAAGAAACTTGGCAGGGAGGCTTTAATGGAAAATGTAAAAAATAGAGATTCACCAAAGGTGCTATGAAAGGCACACTATATAGTAATTTATTCTATTTCTACGCTTCCAAATATAGCTCTCCTTGTCAGCTGTAGAAATGGCACCTTATAGACACTAGGTGTGTTGGTGCTGAACCTGTGGAAGCATCAAGAAGCAATGAATAAACACAAACTAACACTCAGACATACACAGAGATATCTAACTAGGATAGAGGTAAAAAATGCATTTATTGATTTAGGTGAAAATTTTCCAGGGCTACGCCTTACAAATGTGGAAGATTCATTCTCAAAAGACAAGTTTCCAATATATAGAAGAAGAAAGGAGGCCTTTTGGTACCCTTTTTACAAGTGACCCATGTGCCTTACGAGCATTGGGAAGAGCAGGCCACTTAAACATAAATGTTATGTTGGCCCTGGCTTTGACTTCAGGCATTTTTTGACATAGGCCACGCCATTTCCCCATTAACCAAGATTGTTCCTTGAATGCACCTATGCAATTTGTCTACTCATAAATGTGAAATGAAGAAAATGGGTCGCATGATTGGCCATTCACGCCTTCTAATGGTCAATTCGTAGACATTATTTCACCTAATGGAGTAAGTTTTTGAATTGGCACCTCCCTTCACCACTTAGACTATCTACCTACTCCATACTCTTGGCACTTTTGTCTTCTCCCTCCCTTGTCTCTTTCTGGCTCCTTCAGCCCTTGGGGCTATCTCTAGGCAGGTCGCTGCATTCCTTGGGCTCCTTTCATGGTTGGCAATTGGGTATTTAAAAACCAATAGCTTTTTTATTGGCTTAAATTTGACATTCGTGCACCCATCATCTCTTGAAAACTAACGGCTAGTTCACCCTCTTAAAGTTGACAGCTTCTGGGATGTCACTGTCCTTGGCTATTTCCTTTAGGCTTTCCTGCTTAGCACCTTCCCAAAGGGAAGGTGACCCTTCGGCCTTTGGAAAGTCCCCCTTTATTTTGGCTAAGAGTCCCCCACAAGGGCACCTACCCTTCGGGGTCCTTTGGCTCTTTGGCGGGTCTCTGCATTATTTTAGACTTTTCCCATAGACTTTAGCTGCCTCCAAATTTTTGTGCTTTAGTCTTCGCTTTAGTCTTTCGAGCAACCCCTCCAAATTCTATGGGCTTTCCTCCTTTGTGGCCTCTTTAAAGTGCCTTTGCCCTCCACAAGGGCTTATTAAACTTAGACTACCCTCTATAAGGGCTCTTTCCCTTTGGCTTTGGGGGCACCTCGTTGAACTGACCCTTTGAACCAATCATGTTGAACCAAAGCGTTGAACCAGTTCAACAGTTCAACACTGTGCGCTGAGCTGATTAGACCAAAGGCAGTTGAACCATTTGCTACTTAAAATAAAATGGTTAAACCAAGCCATTAAACTAATTGGTTAAACCAAAATTTTGGTTTGAGGCTGTGTGCCAAGCCCCTCTGAATTGTTTGCTGGATCTCCTTGTTGAACCGTTTGCTTGAACCAATCCATTGAACCGTTCGCTTGAACTGGTTCAACGTTTCAAGGCTGCGCATTGAGCCCATTGAACCAAGCCTTTAAACTTTCCTTGTTTTCTTCTACTGTTGATCTTGCACATTGAACTAGAGGCATTGAACCAAGTGATTGAACCAAGCAATTGAACCGAGTGATTGAACTAGTTCAATGGTTCAATGCTGTGCACTGATGAACTCGCTGAAGTGTTAAGCCGAAGTGCCAAGGCATTGAACCAATGAATTGAACAAACTCATTGAATTGGTTCAACGATTCAATGGTTCAATAGTTCAAGTGACTACTGAGCCAAGATCATTGAACTCTTTGCTAAACCAAGCGATGAACTTAAAGATTAAACCAAGGCTTGAACCAAGATTGGTTGAACTGCCGATTGAACTAAACCATTGAACCAGTCTGTTGAACCCAACCATTGAACCAGTCTATTGAACTTAGCTAATTGAACCAAAGCTAAAGAACTTAAAGATTGAACCCAGGCTTGAAGTTGAAGTGATGGACTTGAAGCGACGAACGACGTGAACCAAGGCTAATGGAACTGTAGATTGAACCAAGGCTGTGAACTAAAGCGATGGTTCAATGGTTTGAAGATGCCAACCTTCCTTGTAAGTTTTCTTTAGATGAAGGCACTTGTAAATTTTCTTTAGATGAAGGCCCAAAAGAGCCTTGTAAACCCCAGTACTTTTTGAACTGATTCTTCATCTGCCAAGGATTTCACTTGCTGAGTCTGTAGAAAACCAAGCTCTGCAGAGTCCATAGAAATGGACCTGCAGAGTCTGTAGAAAAACTTAGACTTGTGAAAAATAAAAAAAAGAGTTGGCCTTGAATAGTAGGGGAAGAAGGGGACTGATTTTTTTCCCTGTTGGGCAAAAAATGGTCAATATAACCAATGTTGATGATCCTACTAACATCAGTCGTGGGTTGACTGATGCCGATGGCCTTAAAATAGGTAAAACTACTATTTTTGGCCAGTTTTTTATTGCTCCTCATGCCAAGTGTGGTACCCATTAAAAAATAGTAAACATAATAGGTTAAGAAGGACATAATTGGTTAGGAATTTAGTTTTGAGGTGAGATTAAGTCTTGGGTAGTTAGGATGAGGGGACCAGGGCTTGAGGTGACTCATCAGGTGAGACTTAGTCTTATGATGAGGTGGTTGGATAAGGTGTCAAAATGGGTTTTTAATTAACTTAATTATGTATTTCAAATTAATTAAATATGTGAGGGCTAAAAGCATGGGTTAGGGAGGCTAATTATTTTTATTTGAAATAAGGCTCAAGGGGGGTTTTGACACAGGGAGTTACACATGTGTGTGTGACATAATTTTGTTGTCTATAGTATCCTTTAAATTATATTAAGATTCATTATATTTTCCATTAAAGAAAGATCATATATCAAATTTCAATTTTAAATTTTAAATTAAATTATAATAGGGATATTTAGGCCAACTCTACTACTGACTTCAAATCAGTAAAGGTCATCCTAATGCCACCTGCTAAAATCACCTTCATGAATTTTATTGATACAAAAAAATGCTAATCTTCTAGAGGCCATAAATTTTGATATATAGCTCCGTTTGTGCCCATCTTCATGCCAAAACAACTGTATCAAAAATTTAAATGTTTCCATAACCTACCCTTTTAGTTATGGTATGTTTCTTGATATTTTTTAGAGGCCAGATGTGACCATCTGAGGGTTTAAAATTATTCTTGTTTTTTTTAATTTATAAATTATCTATTTTTGTAACCAAACTCGAACTTAATTTTGAATTCATTCAATTAGTTAATTTTAGTGTTTAGTATTTTTAAATATATTTTTAGAGCTGCATGCACTTACATACAAAAGTTACTAGAAATAATAGCTACTAAAAATAACAGGTCAAGTTTTATTTATTTTTAGAGTTTACAATTTTTCATGTCAACTATAATTATACATTGAGGCTTATTTATGCATGGTTTTTAATTATTTTAATCATTCAATACAAATCAATATATGTTTTTATTTCAGAAGCTTTACCAATTGGTATTTTATTTGTCTTGATAGTATTCTTGTTCATTATTTATAATTTCACATGTGTGACTTTGATAACATGGTTTAAGTGGCTTTTATTACATCATACCAACTTCTTTTACAACACCACCTCAATGAATTTGATAACTTTTCCAATTTGGGATAAATCCTTTTACATAGATATTAAGTTTGATATTCATAAAATCAACTCAAAGAGACACTTACTAGGCATATAAGACATGATATAGTAAATAATTTGTAGAATATTATTTTAAGGGTAAGTATCTTACTAATCCATGTAAAAGGAGATGAGAAGTCAAATAAGTAAATAATAATCATCTACAAAATTCTAACCATTATGTTAGTATGTGTTCCAATTCTATTATTGCATTGTCCTTGTTAGCATAATGATTATGGTATATTTGGTTTGTATGTTGTCATAGACCAAGCCCTCTAACCAATTTGGGATTAAATATTTTAAGACGATATGAGGACTTTAGAGTCATAGAAGCAATTTGAAGATGGAAAAATTAGGTGTACCTAACTAGACATGGTAAGGAATTATGGAAATTAGTTCTAGGTGGATTTTTTTTAAGTCACAAAATATGAAAGGTGATGACGGGAAAACAAACATACTAATCTACAATAAAATATCCATTATGTTATTAGGATAAACACTTTCATCATGGCATCATCAAAGATACTGGTATGTTGGGTTTATATGTTTCTAGAGGTAAAGCCTTCCAAAACATGTGGGATTAAGGTTTTATATGAATATGGGAAATTTATAGATGTATAATGAATTCAAATATTCATATAGTAGGAATAATTTAATTAGATTGTAAGACATTTTTATGATATTATTTTAAGTGGATATTATATTTTTTGATCCACATAAGATGAAAGGGGAGCCTAGGTAATAAAAAATATTCATATCACTTAAACATTTTTAATATATTAATTTGTTATTAAATTATTCTTTAAGTCACATTAAAGATTCCTTAAATTTGACAAATAGTAAAATTTCAAAAGCTACATTTAATCCTTAAATTTACATTAAAATTTAGAGATTCATCTTTATGTCATCTCTAATTCCAAATATAACTTATATTTATACAAAATTTTTCTATATGCACCTTAAGTTTAGTGGAAAATTCACCTCAACTTAATGTGCTAACCTCACTTAGGGAAGTTTTCTAGTAGCACGTGTGCTACTTTTATAAATTTAAAGGCAAAATTTCATCCTTAAATTCAAATTTAAAGTTTGATAAACATATTTTGGCCATATATAGTATTGAATTTAAATTGTATGAATATAAAATTGAGATAGATATTCCAAAATTCAACAAAAAATTCAACCTAGTGTTACTTGCTAATGTCATCTTGATAAATTTTTAATGTCACTTGGGTGATGTTTTTATTATTATTTTGTAAAAATATGTTTTATGAACCATAGCATACATTAAACTTTCTACTACACTAGCATATGGTAAATGAGACATATTTTGTTTCTATTCATCACCAGGACATAAAATTGAAGAAATATTGAAATGGATAGTAACTAGTTTCACATACTTCATACTAAATCTAGTTAGTATCTTTTCCAAATAGATTTGTTGTGATAATCAAAGCTTATCATTTTTCTTGTCTATTTATATCTCCATACCTAATTTTTTTTTCTACTCCTAGATCCTTCATATAAAATGTACTAGTTAGATAAGCCTTTAAACTATTGATTTTTGTTGTACTTTTACTTTCTACAAGCATATCATCAACACACAATGACAATATAATGAATAAACCATTACCCTAAAACATTAAGTAAAAAAATGGTCATACTCACTCTTGAGAAATTTTTGGATTTTCATGAAGGAATTAAACTTCTTGTACCATTGCCTGGGTCACTATTTCAGGTATACAATGATTTCCTGAGCTTACAAAAAAATCCTTTTTTTCTATCTTGTACAAAACCCTCACATTTTTACACACACACACACACACACACACACACACACACACACACACACACACACACACACACACACACACACACACACACACACACACACACACACACACACACACACACACACACACACACACACACACACATCATCTTATAAATATCCATGAAATAATGTTATCTTAACATCTAAAGGGTCCAACTCTAATCAAGTAAAGCTACTAATACTAAGACAACTTAAATTGAAATAAGTTTAACAACTAGTGAAAAGATTTCATGGTAATCAATACCATATTTCTGTGGAAATCATTTTGCTACCACCAATCTCCCCCTATAACTTTCAACCTTTTAATCAACACATATATTTAATTTTTAGACCCATTTGCAACCAACAATTTTTCTTTCTTTTGGAAGTTCTACTAGGTCCCATGACTAGTTTTTAGCCAAGGCATCTGTTTCCTCTTGCAATGCCCTTTTTCATTTGGTACTACCCAAATCTTCTATTTCTTCTTAATAATAACTAAGTTCCCCTTTGTATCCCCTTGTAATAATAGTTGGGGGGATAATTTCCCCCCCGATGCCCCCAGTCGAAAAGTGGGATACAACCCACACCACAAGGTGATCTAACATTTAACTTTGTTGTCACATACCTAACATTATTAAAAAAACATTTCAATTATTCTTCATATATTAAAGTGTTATGGCCAAGGAGATATTTGTTCCCAAGAGAGATTATATAAAATCATTAAACAAAAACCATTATTAGACTATATATTTTATAAATAATGTGTAAATTTATTTTATAATTAATTTATATATTGTACCTATATGGGTTGGACTCCATTGACTATTAGAAAATTAAAACATAGTAAATATTAATATTGTAATAAAACATCAAAACTTAAACATTCATTAGTGAAAACTAATTAAAATTATGATACATACAAATTTGGTGCATGTTCCTCTGAATCCCATATGACCTATGGGTATGGTATCCTTTTTCCCACATTGAGGTTGGTTAAGAACTCTATTAAGAAAAACTAAAAATACTAATCACATCCTTTCAATGATGCAGTTCAATTAATTCTTTTCATTTAGATTCTATAATCAGTTCAAAATGAGACCGCCTATCAAAAAAGTAGATCAATAAATGAATAATTTAATTCATTAATTCATTCATTACTTTTATTTATTTTTAATTTTATGAATTAAAATAATCAATTATTCAATAACAATATTATATGACTAATTTTAGAGTTGTAGATGCAATTTTAAGACACACATTTAAAATTTAAAATTTAATTTGGAATGAGATAGTAAGTCATTTTTATAATATTATTATAAGGATATTTTTTTAAAGGACTTTATAGCCACAAAAGAAAAGAGAAAACTTAAAAAGTAAACATATTCATACTCAACCAATAAAAAATTATGTTAGTAGGAATCCCACATCCATTTTTATGTGAACCATATTATCATGAGCATCATGGTGTATTATAATTCTATGTTATTGACAAAGAACACTTTTTACCAATGCCAACTAAAGTGTTTTACGTAAATACGAATATTTGAGATTTATACAAGCATTACAAAGGCACACAAATTAAGTGTATTCAAATTGAGATAGATAGTTGAATATTATTTAAAGGATGCTTTTAAGAATTTCTAAGAAATGTAAGAAGAGATTGGATGCCAAGAAAACAACATCCTCATCTAAAATAACTCAACCATTTACTAGTAAGAGATATAATTCCATTGTGACATCACCCTTAGTGACATAAGGATCATAATATATTATTATTATTTGTTGTCATAGACTAAGCCTTCTATCCAATATGGGAGGAATATTCTTATGTACATATGAGGATTTTAGAGTTTTAGGATAAATTTTAAAATGTATAAATTAGGTTTTTCTAACTTGAGATGATAAGGAATTTATGGAAGCTTGTTTTATTTTAATTATTTTTTGTCAAAATAATGGAGGTTATGTCAAAAAATAAAACATTGTCATTTAAAATTAATCAGATTATGTTTTTATGAGATTCACTTTCATCATTGAATCACTAAATATCATGCTATATTGGTTTTATATGTTACCACTGACCAAGCATTCTAAGAAATGCAGTATTAAGGTTTTATGTATATATGTAAATTTTAGAGTCACACAAGTAATTTAAATATTCACAAATTAGGAATGTTTCAATTGAGATAGTAAATCTTATTATAAATGGATATTCTCATTTTCCAAGAATTTGAGGACAAAAGGGGAATCCATATAAAAAACATTATTCATTCATAAACAATTTACCATTATGACAATAACAGTACATAATTATGAATGTTTTAAGTCACAATTAAAGTCATCTATAATTCACATTAAGGATTCATTATATTTTTGATTAAAAAAATTCAAATGTTAAATTTCAACCTTAAATTTATAATTAAATACTAATAGGAATATTTAAGCCAACTCTACTACTCACTTCAAATTACATCAATACAACATTTAGATAGAGATGCCCTAAATTTAGTAGAAATGTCACCCCAATGTTACCTGCTAACATCACCTTAATGAGTTTTATAATTTCACGTGTGACTTTGCTAACATATCTTGAGTGGATTTTATTACATCATTCCAACCACTTTGCTAACATCACCTCAATGAATTTTCTAACTTCCCAATATGGGATAAATCTTTTTACATAGACATGAAGTTTGATATTTATAGAATCAACTCAAAATGTCACTTATTAGGCATATAAGACTTGATATAGCAATTATTTGTATAATATTTTTGTAAGGGTAAGTATTTTACTAAGCCATGTATAAGGAGAGGTCATGTTAAATAATCAAATAATAATCATCTACAAAATTCAAAACAATATGTTAGTGTGAGGTCTGATTCTATTGTTGCATTGCCCTTATTGGCATAATGATCTTGGTATATTTTATTTGTATATATTTTTTAAATTATTGGTAAAGAGGAGTTTTTTAAAATGGAATCTATAGTTTTAAAATGGAGATAAATATAACAATGGAATTCCAAAGAATCTCCTCATCCAATAGAAAAATACATGGCTATAGACATGCTATTAATATGATAAAGGCTGTCAAGAGACCCAAGAAAAATTTGACCCTTCTAAACTTTCTATTTTTTTGGAACCGAGGGTCATATTTAATGGTTGCACCTACTTTTCCTCTTCCTTTACTTTTTTTTCACACAATGGTCCAATATTCACCTTCCCCTGAATCTGAAAAGGGGATGGAGACTTCAAAAGTATCCATTGATTTAAATTTATTCAATCACCCATTTAAAACTTAAGTATCACAATTAATTTTTTTAAACAAATAATATCTCCAAAAAAACTCCATTTAGCTCATATTTATTCTCCTCCATGTGACATGAATCCTCTTTCATTTCTTGCTCCTCCTCCCTAGATTTCACTGCTTATTAGGTCTCATCCTTTTGATAGTCTGTAGCTTTTTCCTCATTTTTCCTCTTAGGAATATTTAAGTCCTCCACTTTGAGATGATCAGGAAGGGCATACTTCCACCAAGAGGTAACCATATCATTTATATGAATTTGACATGAAATAGCGTTATGAACTATAGTAAAACATTTTCTAAATTGTAAAGGTATCCATTCATAGTCAAAATTCTGAGTCTAAATGTGATTCTAGACTTTCAAATCAATAGTCATAGGGATTTTAGAGGACATATCCATACAAACTAAGATTATAACATGTAGGTGGTATAAATATATCTTGTGTAGAAGAATCCACCCCATCATCTCACCTAATGCCTTACCTATATATGAGTGGCAAGGTTTAGATAAAAAATTAAGGGAAAGGTTTGGTAGACATACCCAAACATGCATTAAATTAAAATATTCAGTCAAATGGTTGAAGGAGGGAAACCGTGGCTTTATCAAGAGGAAATGGTTATCCATGGAATATATTTGATCTTAAATTATCATGTTCTTGTCTTTTAAAATATTAAAGACACATTTGTACAAACCCTTCACACATGGGTGAATCTAAAAATTATCTCTCATGGAGGTTCTCCAATTCTATGATATCAATTTGTGAAGCACCAAAAAGATAGGTCATAATCTATCTAATCTACATATAACACCCTTTTACATGAACCAATATTCATTTTTTATCACCTCTGTAAGTTATTACTTAAAATAGATTTTGTTTTTAACCCTTCTAGATACCACTTATGTAAAATTCTTCTATTCTCCATGGGATCCAACATTCAAAATAGGGATTTTGTTTTTAACTTCTTATAGAAGAAGGCTTGTACCCTTTAGATCTTCTAGCACAACAACCATATTATACCTTGTAGTTATGGATAAAACAAGGATTTTTATTATTTAATCTCTAAAATCTATATATTTAACCAAAATAGGGACCAAACTCCCCTCTGGACATGTATTCTTTGATCCTAAAGTTTGTAGTTCACATAGATCCTTGGCCATTGATTTTATTTCTCATATTTTCATCCTTGATTACTATAGCCACTAATTAATTTTCCCAACAAGGAGTTTATTTAATGCAAGAGTCTAAATTTTTGGTTCCACTTTTTCCATTTAGACTAGATATAGTCACTACCAATACCTTAGAATTTGTAGCTACCAAAACCCCACCAATTATCCTAGCCACTCCCAAATTTGTCACCCTCCATTCCTTGCAAACTTTCACTTTGTCTACATCAAATTGGTGTTCTTCACTCCACGTGAACCTTCTATATTAATCTTAGATGTAATGGTTTAGGAGCATGCATTCATCATGGGTGGGGTGTTTTGTATGTTTTCATAGACCAAACCCTCTAACCAATTTGGTATTAACAATTTTAAGTCAATATGAGGACATTAGAATCATATAATCAATTTGAAAATGGAAAAATTAGGTGTATCTAATAGTTTAACCCTAAAATATATATTTAAGAGGATATAGGGTTGAAGGTGTAAAGATAGCCTAGGGTACAAGTATGGTAAACTATCTCTAGAGTAGGCCAATTGTTTAAAAAACTTTGATATAACTTATAATGATTTATTATGCTAAGATGCTAAAGATAGAAAGTAAAACTGTGCTAGATATTGAAATAACAATGAAAATAAGATACTTAGTTGGTTCTAATGCTAATACAAATGTGGATTTGTAAGAGGTATAAGGTGGACTAGATATGGATTCTAGAATAATTGATTTATTTTATAAATTATGAATCTATAGTTGGGGACACTTGTGTCAACCTGGAATGCTTGTGTTGGTGTTATTCTCTAACTTGGATGTAGGTGTCCAATATATAATACTTTTCAAATAGAAAAATCCTAGTTATTCAATTTCATATTAGATATGGGAAAAATGGGCTAGTAGGCACAAGGTATTGAGCTTCCCCAAGTACACTTTTGTTAATAAGCACTAACTACATAGCCAATACTCTAAAGAGGGTTTATAATTTATGTTGTTATCCCATATGTGTTGGCTTATGTGTGAATCATGGAATGTATGATAAGAAAGTACAATAATGTCATAACTTATAACTTGGAAAATATGACTCATGGAAATTACAACTTGAACTCAACTTCCAATCATTTTTTTGATCATATCAAATGATTTTGACCTCTTTAGAACAATATTTTCAACATCGGGTCATTTTTAGGGGTTTAGGGTTTAGACTATCTTCTAGTCTTAATGATTAATCATAAAAATTGGCTCCTCTTTCTAAAATCCAATGTTTTAAACTTTGATCTAGAACCCTTACTCATCTACCATGAAAAACTTAGGTTCTCATGCATATTCTGCACGTAACAACAAGGATCGGGAAAACCTTCTCGAGTAGACAACTCTTTATTTTATGCACTTGAGAAACCTTGAAATAATTTTCAAGCCTTTTTCTTACAAACCTTGATTTGAAAATTCATGCACATACTTAGAACAACTTGAATTACCTTTGTCAATGTTAACCTACTCACTCGTGCCATGGAAACTGATTCTTTTACCTCATCTAGCCACCATTTCTCTTCTTGATTTCTAAGCCTTGACCTGCAAGTATTATAACTCCTTGAATCTAACCTTCTAGCCACCCTGTAGGCTTCACCTTAAAAATCTCTAGTGTTTCAATGTCTCTTGTGTATACTAAAGGAATATCATACACTCACTCTTTTTCATAAATTCAATATAACTTCTTTGGAGCTACTTACAAATATTTAGAGCTAGACTGGGATATTCATAGTATTTTTAAAGCTACAAACATAGATATTCAAAGCTAACCTTTTAATCATTTTTTTAGGTCCTCAATAGCTCATGTACAAACTCAAATAACCTCTCTCATGATCAAACACTATAAAATGTTCTTTAGAGCATTCTCATCTTCATAGCTCATTCAAAGCATTTTCATAATTGCTTACATAGATCTTCAAAGCAAACTTATTCTTCAGAGCTCACTCATTTCATCATGCCAATTGAAAATACCATTTCATAAGATATATAAAAAACATTAAAAGATAATTTACACTTGCTATACTGACCTATACTTATTCATGCTAATTTTCAAATATTTCACTCAAGATGACATTAGAACATTCTTTAAACAACATTCTCTCATTACTTTTATCATATAACAACAAAATTCACTATGCTAGCAATCATAACTCATTAAAATAAATATCTCAAGGCTTACTTGACCATGTACTTTCACAAGAACCTTTGACATCAAATGAAATTAGATTTCCATCAATGAAAGAACCATGCAACTTCATAAGAACTTTTGACATCAATGGCAACATTAAATATCAAATCTTAGCACTTAATGATAATGCTCAATAATCTCTCTCTTAATTAATGACAATGTTAAACAAAAAAATTATCCAATTTTGTCTTGAAGATGTGAAATGGTTCACTATGACATTTGGATATCTATGATCAAGTCAGACCTACCAAAAATTTGACTCTTTTGAGTGGATTCATTGCTTCTTCAACCAATATAAAAGTGTTCACGGGCCTCAGTGGTGTGGTATTCAAGGAAGTATGGACTCTAAAAATAAAAAAATTGTGTGGGGGAAACTTATTAGAATCTCCAAAAACCACAAAAAGGACAAGGAAAAAACAAACAAATAGAAATGAAGCAACACAAAAGAAAATAGAAAGCCAAAAAAAAGAAAAAATGAAAGGGAACTAATTTAGTCTTACTGTAATCATGAATTACTCTTAAACTAAAACTTACAGTCACTCCATGATGGATGTGGATGGGATGACTTATAAATAGTGCTTTAAGAACCACCCATTCATAGGTAGAGTGAGGTCCATTCCTTGAAAATCATTTACCCTAAAAGCATTGTTCCCAAAATTTCTAAGATCTAGTATGGATCGATCCAAAGAGGATCCAACTTTGAGTGTTTATGTTTCTTCTGATGTGCCTTATCCTAAAATAAGACCAAGTCTGATATTTTGAAAATGTTGATTTTAGTCATTTTGTTGAATCATCTCTTTTCTATATCTTGATTCCTATTAAAGTTTTACAATGTTTCATCTCATAAATCTTCCATTTGGAGGATGTTCAACAATTTTGATTGTATGTGGTCATATTCTCCCATGTATTATTTTATAAATTGATATGTGGGATATTCAACTTAATGGTAAACACTAGATATTTCCCATACACAAAAAACAATGAGGAAAATTTTAGATCTTGTTTGTGCCTATTACTGTCAGCTCGCAGAGCATATTTCAATAGTTAATGCCAATCCCTTGGTTTTTTGTGGCAGAATTCTTGATGGAATCAATAATTTTTTTGTTATTGATTCAACCATTGTATTCCCTTAAGGATATTAATTTGAATAAAAATTCAAGTCAATATTGTTGTCATAATACCTTTTAAGGAATTCAACTAACTGAAATGCATGTCCATTATCACTAAATAAAGAGAAAGGGGTGTCAAACCTTGTGATAATATATTATTTAATGAACCTGATCACTTATTTGGTCATGCTAACTTTGGTTGCCATTGTTTCAATCCATATAGTGCAATAATTAATTGGATATGAGCACAATATTGTGTACTTTAGTTGAATTGGGGTTGAGAATCCCTATGAACATGATTCCCCATTAGGAAAATGGTCTACTTATATAACTCATTACAAAGGTGTGTCTACATGTGTTTCTTTTTTTATGAACACTTGGCATTCATGGCACTTTATAAAGTGATTATGCTATCCTTGAAGATTATGGATGAATAATACCGAACTCTTGGTACATTTTTTGTTGTTGTATTATCAGAAGGGTGACTATTTCCTAATTTGTCATGAAAAATGTCAAATGATTTCATCAAATTTGGTCTGAGTCACACACCTAAGATAACTTCCTTCATAGTTCTTATGCTACATGAATCCTTTCTTCAACATGTAATAGGATGCATTCAATTATCTAGGTGGACATATTACATGGGATAATGGATAATGTGGTCATATCATAGATTAGGTAATGTTTGATTCTTATTTATCTACATCACAATGATCTTGGGGTCGACTTTAGTAATCAATTGAGTGAGGCCCTAGCCTCTAACCATCTTAGCTAGTTTGATCTTGATGTCATACTCTTGTAGCTTGGAAATCTACTTTCCTCTATGTTCCCTAAGTTCATTTTAGGCTAACATGATCTCTACGTTGGGGCCAGGTATAATAACATGGAACTTATTATAAAGTATATAGTGTTTGAAATTTGTATTGGCCTTTACCAATGCATATGTATGTTTGTATAAGATGTAATATTTCAACTCCACATCCTTGAGGTATGTCCTCATAAAAAAAATATGATGCTCTTCATCACTGGTTATTTGTGTGAGTACTATCTTTATGGTATGATGTAAGGCAAAAGAGTAAAAGTGGAAATCCTTTGTGAATTCCAAGTTGATGAAGATTGGTGCTTGCATAATTGCATTTTTGATGTCTTGGAACATTTATTGTGTTTGTGGTGCCCATTCCACTTTTGCATCATGTTTCAACATGGTGCTAAGGGGTTTAATAATTTATTCAAAAATATAAATAAATTTACCACAAAATTTATTTTTACAAAGAATGATTTCAATTATTTTTTACTATTAGGAAGAGGTATTTTCAAAATTACACATCTTTTAGGGTCAATATAAATACCTTCTTTCATGATGATGTGGCCTAGAGGCTTACCCTTGGTGACACCAAAAACACTCTTTTTGGAGTTCAAAGAGATTTCATACCTTCTACACCTTTAAAATACTTTCTATAGGTGATGTATATGATATGAAATATACAATGAGAAAATAATTGAGTCATCCATATAAATAATTATGCACTTACCAATCAGGCCTTGAAAATAAAAATCCATAGCTCACTAAAATGTGGTTCTTACATTGATGAAATAGGAAGGCATACTCTTATAGGCAAAGGTACCCCACTTGGTGGTGAACATTTGTTTTACTATGTCTTATTGATTGACTAACCCTTGGTTATACCCTGAGATTCCATGTAGGAAAGACATCATCTCAGAGTCACTAACCATTTGAACTACCTCAGCAAGCAATTGTAGATGATAATTATCTTTGTTGAATGCTTTGTTTAAGTTCCTAGAATTTACACAAAGTCTGATTTATCTAATTTTATTATGGATAAGAACTAA
Source organism: Torreya grandis (assembly GCA_037957365.1). NCBI lineage: Eukaryota > Viridiplantae > Streptophyta > Pinopsida > Cupressales > Taxaceae > Torreya > Torreya grandis. The sequence goes on from JARHVA010006580.1 coordinate 480,033, forward strand.
GTTTGCCACCAAAGTAGAATGAAAAATTAGAAAGATAATTTTGGTTGAGAGTGGATTTTGAACTTCTTTGTAAATGAGAAGTTCAAGGATAGGATTTATAGGTCATTTCCTCTACCTAAATGATTTATGTCTCTGATTAAGTGGGACTATGTGTGTTATGATGCTTGGGTCAAAAAAAATCAAGTAATTTTATATCCAATAAAACACATATTTGTATTGTAGGAGTAATCATTTTAACTCTTTCATCATATAATTGGTACAATTAAGGTCAATATTTACATTTTGAGGCTTAGTGATCAACCCTAAGTTTACAATTATGGACTAATGGCCTATGGGTTCTAGTTGTTTAGGTCTTTTAGCCAATATATACATTATCCATGTTGAATATCCTTTCTACTAAACCATACGCTTAGGTATGTAGTCTTGTCTCAAATTCTTGGCTCCATCATTGTTGTAGTCATTGTCCATATGCTCATTTCCTTCCCTTTTGTCTATAACATGCATATTGAAGACTTTATAACTATTCATGAATTTGATAATATGCCTATCACAATCAAAGTTTTGGAAGTTATTAATGTTGTATGGGATTGAGGAGAAAAGAACCAATTCAATTGAGAACTAGTGTAGCTCAGAATTAATTAGAGGGGCTAGATTCATAGTTGATATTGCCATAGAATCTATAATCTATTTTTTAGGGATGGGAATAATGTTAAAGGCATTAAATTTTTCAATCAAGTCCAATGATATATATTTTTATTTATTTAAGGTAGTTTGTATTGAAACTTACTTTTGACCTAAATGAACACCAACTCTGAGTCTTCAAATACTTGGAATTCTCTAACCTTGTGCTTTAAGGCAAACTATTCTTTTATCAAATTTGGTAAAATAGAAAACTAATTACCTAAATGTGAAAAATAATTATGTAAATACATAATGCTATAAATATGAAATAAGGATACAAAATTATTTGGAACTTAATATATTTGGAAATATGTTAACATATGAAATGACAAAGAAATACAACTTAGTTGGAAATTAGATAATGTAGGACTAAGACAAAAACTAAAAAAATTATTATGTGGCTAGATTGGCTGACTGTGAATCAGGAACACAGCTTTAATTTATCTTTATACAAGGTTATTAGAATTAGATAGGTGAGCAAAGCATTATTATGCTTAGTGTGTACTAGTTTTATATAGAGTTTTAATAATCTATGAAAGTTTTGACTTATGCAACTTTTCCTATTGACTCTATATATATAATCAAATCTACGTGATTTATTTCAAAAGTTGTTTTTATTCCTTCTTCTTCACTTTTAATCCCTATCTTGATATGAAATAATGAATGAATGGAATAAAATGGAAAAATGGTTTAGCAGTTGAAGTTATGCTAGACCTCAAGACCCTTTGTGTTGAGCACTGCCTATATACCAATACTCTGAAGAAAGATCAAAATCCATGTAATTCTCCCATGCTATGATGGTGTGTGTGAAAGACATGTGTAATGGTAGAGGAATTTGTAATTATAGTGTGATTAAGTGATTAAATAGTGAAATGTGGCCTTGGAGGTGAATTTATAATTTAACTTAGGGTTACTAGGGTAGTATGTATTTAGAATCGAGATAAATATGAAATTTTCTCTTAATGTGCAATTAAAATTTTGGTGTTTTTTAGTATGAAAGCCTCTTGTGTGGAAAATGACTTGAAAATTTGATTTTATGGTGATCAGTAGGGAATTCCTTTGAATAGGGATTACTAACATGTGGGATGACCTATTAAATTACTGAACAACTCATTATATTTTATTTTTTGTGTCAGATCAAAATTCAACATATGCACTTAGTTATACCGTTTGAGTCTTTAATTGGGATTAGATTTCAATAGTACATCAAAATTCATATATTGGGGTTTATCATATTTAATAGTGAAGAATTTTTTATTTTTAGTTGAGGCTTGGTTATTATTCTCTTATGGTCATAATATATTCAATTATAAATTTTTGAAGACAAATTTTTATAGTCTATATATTTGTTGTTAAAAAGTAATTAAATGTTACTTTTTAACCAATGGGTTTTAGTAGTCATTTGGATTGTATTAGAGGAATGATGTGTGTCAATCCAAGTCTTGTATTCATTTGTTATATCAATATAGTCCATAGTTTTAAATTTTTTCTAAAAATGTCAATAAAACCATTATATGTCAAAATTTATTTTTATGTTAAAAATAGTAAAAAACTTTCTTGTATAGATGCAGTATCGGAAAAACTTGACATCCTGAGTCATGTGTGTCAATTATGTGTGTGGAAGAGTCTTTTATTAAAAAATGACATGAGCTTCAAAATTTTGTCAGATGAGTAGGTAACATCACCTATTGGAGGTTGGAGGACACTGGGGGATGGAGGATTTCTATGCCTCTCATTAACCACTAATGAAGGGGTGCTTCTTGATTTAGTGGTGAATATATATATATATATATATATATATATATATATATATATATATATATATATATATATATATATATATATATATATATATATATATATATATATATATATATATCTTAACATTATAACTTGTTTGTATGTGTGATGAATAAGAGGTGTATTTCCTATTTTCACACATAGTGTACTACATAACAAAGGTGTTTAGGAGAAATAGGAACGTGGTAACAGTTAGGAGAGCAGCTAACTATAGAGATCCTCTGACTACCTTAATTATTTATGGAGATTATCAGCCAATGACACATCTATTACCATCACATAGATTAAATGAAGGATATGTTCTTCACATAATTGTGGTCATGTGCAACAAGATTCAAATAATAGTATCCATATAATTTTGTTCAAGCTAGTTCTTGGAGAGATAGGAGTGAAAGTTGAATAGATGGTTCTTACTAGTAAGTTCCTAGATTTGGTTGATGTAGTCCCATTTACATGGTTGGTGGTTGATACATGGAGGAGGTTCCCACCATGGAGGAGGTTCCCAGTACTGGTTGATAGTTTCTCCATTTCTTGGTTGATGGAAGATGTACCTGTTTGAAGTTCCCACACTAATTTGATTGATGTGTTCTCGATAGTGAATGGTTGATAAGAAGTTTATGTGTTCTTTATTTAATTTCATTAAGTCTTGTGAAACAAAAATTACCATTTAAGGCTTAAGGGGTAATGTTAAGGAATTATTAGCCCTCACATTAATTTTTATACCATAATGTGATTAATTATGAGAGTAATAATTCACTATTACATATAGTTAGTTTATTAGATATATTTGGTCAATAATTAGTTGACATAATATTGTTAAATAATATTAAGATTATAGGTTAATTGTTATTTAGTTACCATATAATTGGTTGTATATTGTTATATGTTACTCATATAAGAGATTGAATATTCGGGTGAGAGATATTGTTGGAGATATGATCTCCTTAATTATAGGAATGACTTTCCTATATATTTATAATGAGCCATATGGATTTGTAAGAGAATGAAACAATATTATGGTGTGTTAAATATTTCTTTGTATTATGTCTATTTGGTTCCATTGATTTCTGTGTTAGATTTGTGCAAACTCTAACTATTCCTAATAAATGACCCATCAAAATATAACTTTCAATGTTACTCTTCAGAAGGTGTTTCTATAATGATCATGATGGGGTTGTATAGGAATGCAAAATTGAGTTGTTTAGTATCTAAAGTAGAGCTTCAACACATTGATTTACAAGTACTTGTTCCTTTATAGCCTTTTGATTGATATTATCAATCTCAAACTTGCTCAAAAGCATGATCCACTTGGTCATGTGGGCTTGTAAAACTATTTTGGATAGTAGATACTTGAGTGGATCTACTTTGGCAATGATTATGGTCTTGTTGTTAAGCATGTAATGATGCATCTTCTGGGCTACAAAGACCATAGCTAAATAAGATTTTTATATTAGAGTATAGTTATGTTTATACACTACCAATGTATGACTTAGGTAGTACATGACATGTTCTTTCCCATTTTCATCATGTTAAGCTAAAATTATCCCTATGGAATTATCAGTGGTAGATAGGTACAATAGAAATGGCATCCCTAGCATTGGTGGTAACATAAAAGGTGGTTTGGCCAAATTTCCTTTAGGTGCTCAAAGGATTTTTAACATTATTCATCTTAAATAAATGTAATACCTTTCTTTAATAAATGAGTGAAAAGTTGTAATTTATAGACCAAATATAAAATGAAACATCTGATAGACTAGATTTTTCCCTAAAAACTATAGAGCTACTTCAAAATGGAAGGTGGTGCTATTTTAGTAATGGTTTATACCTTGGCAAGATCAAATTCAATGCTTTGGTGAGAGATAATAAAGCTTAAGAATTTGATTAAAGTGACATCAAAGATAAATTATTGGTATTAAGTTGAACCTTGTACTCATGAAGCATTTCAAATATCCTTCCTAGTATGTCTGGATGATCTGCATGAGTCTTAGATTTACCCAATATGTCATTGACATAGTCTTCAATAATATCATGCATCATGTTATGGAATATAATGATCATATTCCTTTGGTATATGGCCCCAACATTTTTTAGGCTAAGCAACATAACCTGATAGTAAAACATTCCCCAAGGAGTGTTGAACATTATTTTGTGTTGGTCTTATGGTGCAATCTTGACTCAGTTGTGGAGTTGACTATCATGTCGATATTTTATAGAAGAAAGTCATATTTGGGGAAATTATTGTTGATTTCTCTTAAATTAGTGTATATTTTAATCCCCTCTAGATTTTTACTAATAGGCACAATGTTTGAGATCCACTTTGAATAGTGGATTGGTTTGATGCCTCTCACTTACAAGAGTTTTTCCAACTCTTTCTTAACTAATGTAACAATATAAAGATGCATTTTACATAGTTTTTGATTCATGAGTTTGGAATCAATGTGTAAAATAAGATCATGTACAACCAAGGTGGGTTATAAACTAGGCATGTTTGAATAGGCTCATGCAAAAATGTTAATAAACTCCCTCAAAATGGTTGTAAAAACTTCATATTTCTCCTCAGTGAGGGACACGCCTAATTTGATCCTCTTCGAGTCTTATAGAGTCCCAATATTTAATTTTATATTATCCTCTACTATGAGAGTCAATCCATATTTTAGAATAGTTGGTAAAGATGTGAATTGGCTAGCAATGCAAAATCCTCTAGTCAGACTAGTTCTTCAAGCTCTTCAAAATAGGATGAATCTAAATCACCTAATGGTAGCAATGGCCATGTAACAAATACTACGGGACATTCTCAGATAATTTTATCGAAGGCATGTTGTTATTTTTTTATTAAACTTAGATGTAAAAGTAAGTTTACCATTGGTGGTCTCCCAACCTTCATTCAATGAATGGTGAACACACCATCTAGTAGCACCTAAAATAGATTTTCATTGAGAGAGTGGTCTTTTTGTTTACTTTTACACTGGTCCAAAAGTGCCTCAAAGATGTTTTCAATTTAGACCTCAATGTTTTACTATTTTATTTTTGGCTAAGGGTGTTCACCCACTCTCTAAAATAGGTTGTAAGATAGACTTTGACAAAGATCCTTGTTTGTGGTCTCTCAATAGAACATTGTCTCTTAGACCTAAAAAATCATAAAAGGCCTCATCATTCTCAAACTTGTCTAAAGGTACTCTGGATTCTTATTGGTACCAATATATAATTTAAGGATGATAATGTGGAAGTGGGGAACATTATATTAATGAAATAATGGTGTAAGTGGTATATGGGTCGAAGAAGTTGGTATTGGCAAGGTCTTTATATATGTTATGACTAGAATTTGATTTGCTAATAACATCATCATTACTAGTTTTTGGCATTGGATCATGACTAAGATACATGGGGTCACCCCCAGGTGGTTTAAATTTAAGACCATGAGTTATTATTTATCTAGTCATAGAAATTGGCTCAATAGTACCCTATTAATTTGGCCTTAGGCCTCTATCTTCATATACTTAGTTGTCCATGATCATGTTAGGGATGGGATACTTTATAATATAATAGAAATCAACCAAATTTTCATTATATAAACATGAATCATCATTGGTAAGTGGGTCCTATTTTTAGCTAGTGGTAGGTGTGAAAATAATAGGTGCTAGGCTATGAAGGTTTCCTTTTCCCTTTCATCACCATTCCATGTAAATAGGCTTAGCTTTGGGTCTTCCATAGGTCTTGGGATTTTGTGAAATCTTGGATATGTGGAATGTGTCATGAGTAAAATACCCTCATGGACCATTATCTAAAATGGTAAAATGACTAAACATTTTAATATGAGGTATATGTGAGGTTGAGACAAGACTATCAGGGTCATTACAATTGGCCTCTGTTAATTCAAAAAGTATCTCTTTGTCTTTGTCTTTCTTTGGTACTAGGTCTAGAGAAAAATGGTAATTATAACTTTCATATTTGGCCTCAAAATGCTTATAATGTTCACATGGCTATAAATCTCCATGGATAGTGCCTCCATCCCTGAGTGAGAAAACTTAATACACTTGTGCAAAGCTAAGGGGATTTCATGTATCCATGGTCTGCCCAAAATTAAATTTTATGATAAATATATGTCTAACACATGAAAAAGAATATCATGGGTCAAAGGGCCAATGATCAAACTATAGAGCTACCTCAAAGTGGAAGGTGGCATCATTTTGATAATGACTTGTCTCTTGGTAGGATCAACTTAAATGCTTTGGTGAGAGATAATAAAGCCTAGTAGTTTTATTTAAGTGAAATTGAAGACATATTTATTAGTATTAAGTTAAACATTGTACTAAAAAAACCTTTAAAATAAACTTCATAGTATGGCTAAATGATCTGCACAAGTTTTAGATTTACCCAATATGTCATCAACATAGTCTTCAATAATATTAGGCATCATGTCATGGAATATAATGATCATAGTCCTTTGGTATGTGGACCCAACATTATTTATGTCAAATGACATAATTCGATAGTAAAACATTCCCCAAGGATTGTTGAATACTATTTTGTGTTAGTCTTCTGACATAATCCTGATGTGATTATATCTTAAAAATTCATCTGTGAGGGAAAACATTTCATACATGGCTATGGAGTTGACTATCATATCGATAGTTAGTAGAGGAAAGTCATCCTTGGGGTAGGTCTTGTTGATTTATTTAAAATCAGTGTAGATTCTAATCCACTCTAACTTTTTATTGATAGGTAAAATGTTTGAGATCCACTCTAAATAGTCAATTGGTCTGATGCATCTCACTTCTAAGAGTTTTTCCAACTCTTTCTTAACTAACATAGAAATATGACGATGCACTTTACATAGTTTTTGCTTCATGGGTCTAGCATTAAGGTGTAAAAAAAGATGGTGTACAACTAAGGTGGGGTCCAAACCAGACATGTCTAAATAGACTCATGAAAAATTGTGAACAAAATCCCTTAAAAGGGTTGTAAACACTTCACATTCCTCCTCAATGAGGGATGCACCTAATTTGATCCATTTTGGGTTTTCTAGAGTCCCAATATTGACTTCACTAGTATATTTTACTACAAGAGTCGATCCATCTTCCAAAATAGTTGGCAAAGATCGGAATTGGCCAGCAATGGCAAAGTCCTCTTGTCAAACTGGTTATTGAAGCTCTCCCAAATAGGATGAATCTAAATCACCGAATGGTAGCAATGACCATATAAAAAATATAGTGGGACATTCTCAAATAATTTAATCAAAGGCATGTTATTACTCTATACTAAAATCAGACCCATAATCAAGTTTACCATTGGTGGTCTCCCATCCTTCATTAAAATAAGGGTGAACATCCCATCTAGTATCACCTGAAATAATTTTTCACCAAGAGAGTGGTCTTTTTATTTAATTTTACCCTAGTCCAAAAGTGCTTCAAAGAGGTTTTCACTTTGGGATCTCAATGATTTTTTATTTTATTTTTAGCTAAAGGTGTTCAGCCACTCTCCAAAATAGGCTACAAGATCCAATTTGATAGAGAACCCTTGTTTATGGTATCCTAATAGAACATTGTCTCTTTGGCTTAGAAAATCACAAAAGGCCTCATCATTCTCAAACTTGTCTAAAGGTACTATGGATTTTTGTTGGTCTCAATCTATAGTTTGAGGATGATAAAGTGGAAGTGGGCAATGCAAGATTACTAGCATAATGGTGCAAATGGTATATGGGTTGAATAAGTTAGTATTGGTAAGGTCTTCATATATGTTATGATTAGAAGCTACTTTACTACTGACATCATCTCATGAGTCATTATCATTAGATCATGAATAAGATATGTGGGGTCACCCCCAAGTAGTTTAAATTTGAGACCATGAGTTCCTTTATATTTGGTCATAGAAATGGGCTCAATAGTACCCTATTGATTTGGATCCAAGCCTCTACCTTCATATGCTTAGTTATCCATGATAATTTTTAGGGATGGGATACTTTGTATTATGGTATAAATCGACCAAATTATCATTGTATAACCTTGAATCATCATTGGTAAGTGGGTCCTATTCTTGGCTAGTGGTAGGTGTGAAAATAATAGGTGCTAGGATATGAATCTTTCCTTTCCCCTTTCATCACCATTCCATGCAAGCTGGCTTAGCTATGGGCCTTCCATATGTCTTGGGATTTTGTGGAATCTTGGCTATGTGGAATGTGTCATGGGTAAAATACTCTCTTGGGCCATTGTTTTAAGTTTTAAAATGACAAAAAATTTCAATAGGATACATATGTGAGGTTGAGGCAAGGCTATCAGGGTCTATGCAATTGACCTTTGGTAGTTCAACAAGTGTCTTTTTATCTTTGTATTTCTTTGGTACCAAGTCTATACCAAAATGGTAATTTTAATTTTCATATTCTGCCTCCAAATGATTGCAATGTTCATATGGCTATAAATATCCATGGATAGTGACCTCCATTCTTGAGTGAGGAAACTTGATACACTGGTATAATGTTGAGGGGATTGCATGGATTTCATGTAACCATGGTCTACCCAAAAGCAAGTTGTAGGATAAATCCATGTCTAGCACATGGTAAAGTGTATCATTGGTCAAAGGCCCAATGATCACTCATAAACTTATGGTTCCTTGTGATTCTCGATATTATTTATCATAGGACTTAATGGTAATAGTCTTTGGATGAGGGTCAGTTGCTCTATATTATAAATTGTTGATTAACCTTAGAGACACAATATTTAGGCCCAATCCATTGTCTATGAAGACATGCTTAACTTTGTGTGATGTTATAATAACTTTAATGTAGAATGGGTTATTATGGAGAGGGCCAAGGGATGATATATCACTTTGGTCAAAGGTTAACTATTAGCCTAGGGCTAGGTATCTAACTAAATCTTGAAATTTTTATAGCGTAATGTCATTTGGCACTTGGGATTAGCCTAGGAGTGATGTAAGCATATTATTATGGATGGTATACATTCACAAAAAATCTAGGATAGAAATTTGTGTGGGTGTCTTTTGGAGTTGTTCCATAATTTCATACATTTTTTCCTTAACATTGGTAATTGGCTTACTCCTAGAGGGCATAGTGGGTTGGATTGGCTCATTGGTAGGGTGTTATGAGCTTTAGATGGTGATTTTAGACCAGCAAATTGTGATGGTGCAATCAAAATTGGGTATAAGACCATCGTAACCAAAAAATGATGGGGATGGGCATAAGAGGATAATTCTTGATTGTCAGTGCACTTGGTTACGGTCATGAAGCAATGAAGAGTTATCAACATAGGGTCTTAAAATGGTAATCCCTGGTTAATGTTTTTCTTGGCTATGGTCATAGGTTAAGGAATGATTAATAACATTCGTAGGTTGATTGGAATTGTTAGGCAATGGTCTTGGTCTATTGGCACTTGGTCTAGGATTGATGGTAATGGTAGATACATGAACTCCTACAATATGACCTACAAATTTATTTCAATCATGTGTAACTGTGTGATAGGTCTATTGGTTATTGGGGCCATTTTAGCCTTGGTTCCTTCCATTTTATGGTTGATGTTATTATTGATGATGCTGATACTATTGTTGTTGTTATTATGGTTGTTGATATGGTATTCATTGTTATCGTTATTGATTGGCATTATTATGTTGTGGAAAAATATTTTGATAGATAAATAGATTTTTATTGGAAGTAGATGCTCTATTATCCAATTAAATCTCTCAATTTTCCAACATATTCTCAATAAATCAACTGAACACAATGATGTATAGAATGTCCATGAACACAATGGTATTCATATAACTCATGCTCTTTATACTAGTCTAGATGAGGTATACCCTTAGTAAAGTGTTTTGGAATCATCCAACTTGTTAGGATTGTGGAGCTAAAAGCTTCACTGATGCAGGCATGGAGGAGGTTGCAGAATGAGTTGCTGAGTGTCAGAAGTGTTTGGCGTTGGTCTGGCCAACCGGCGTCGGCAGGGTAAGACAGGAAGGCAACCGACGTCGGTCATATATCGGCCGGCGTCGGCGACCCCAGGCAGACAGGGACCGACGTCGGTCGCCTGTGTGGTTCGACTGCGAGCTATTTACGGGCAGTTAGCTAACGAACCAAGAGTTTGCATGATGAGCGCTAATTTTAGACTCATAGCTGCAGATCTAATTATGGTAATTAGATGTCTAATCATTGTTTGGATGAGATCTATATAATAGACTCATGGTTGTATTGGAAAAGTGTGCTAGGGAGTAAGAGAGCATAATTATAAGCTCCTTCTGTGTGTGAGGTAGAGCTATGGTGCGTTCCTCCTAGTGCCACAGTACCAGGGGTGTTGGTGCTGGATTGGAGAGCCAGCTGGGTTCTTCAAGAGTGTAGGATCTTGGTCACAGTTGCATGGCCTATATAGGAGATCTACATGGTAAGTAAGATCATTGATCTGTAGGTGTATGTGTGTGCAAGGTCGAGGTTCACAGGTGAATAGAACCATTGTTTGATTTGCAGGTGTGCAAGGTCATATAGACAGCAACACAACAGGTAGCAGTATCAGGCAGGGTCTACTTGGAGTACAGGTGTGTACTCGGATAGAGCAAGAGGAAGGCAAGGGAGTTCCTTCCATAAGTATGGTCTGTTGAATTGCAGGTTGTTGCAGATTCATGGGAGATCTACTTGAAGTACCTTGAGTACTTGTGGAGCACGTGGAGTGCTTGTGGAGTGCGTGGAGCACTTGTGGTGTGCGTGGAGCACGGGAGGTGAACACCAACTCTATATTTGAGTTGGGTGTTGGGACCTGTGAGAGGGAGAGCTTTCGGGAGGAGAATTACTGTTCACTTGAGGTGTGGGAAACCTCTGTAAGGTGGTGGAGAAGAAGTGGCATCTTCTTTATTGTATTCTTTTCTGTATAAAGTGTTAATACAATTTGGTATTGTCTCTCATATCATGTGTTATTCTGAATTCTAGTTACTTGGTGAATCTGGTTAATTTCCGCATATTAAGTTGCTTGGTTTAGTAATCAAATTGTGTGCTTCTGGTTTACATCCTCCTCCCAACAAGTGGTATCAGAGCCTTGGTTGTAGGTTCTTGAGCTTGATACCAACAAGTGGTATCAAAGCTAAGGTTGGAGGAAGCAGGTTTTGTGTTTGGTTACAGGGCACTCTCAGGGGTTTCTGATCGAGTGGGAGTAGAGCAACAGCAGATCAAAGTAAGCTAAGAATGGAGGAGTTGAAAAGCACAGATGGTCACTCACGGTCCTATGGAAAGAAAGAGCAGGTAAAAGATTATTGTTGGTTGGTAGCAGATCAGCATGAAGAAACTGAAGATACAGATGTAGCAGGTGTTGTTGCACAGGATGTGTTTGCAGGTTTCTTGGATAAAGTTGAATCTTGGATAAAAGATTCGGTTGCCTCTTTCCATGCAGTTCCAGGTAGAGGAGCTGGTAAGCCTTGCCAAAGAATTGGCAAAGGGGAAGTGAAGCTGAAATTGCAGGCGGCCAACACACAAGTGTTGATGAAGGTCATGCAGGTCCCAGGTTTGGAGATATGGCTAATTTCTTCAGAAAGATTGGGTGATGAGAGATGCATAAGAACTCTCACAGTGGATGCACTTGAATTAGCTGGTGGTAAGAAAACAGGTATCCTTTATCTACTTGTTTATATTAATGATTCTTCTTTTGTTGCGGAGACGTGGCTTCGTAGGCTTGGTCACATGAGCAGGAAGGAGATGCATGTTCTTAAGCGGAAGACAGATATATTTGACAGGCTTAAGAACTGGAAAGACTTGGTGTTTATGGAGGAGATGGCGGACAGAACCCAGTGGATGTGGCTGGATACTTCTGAGCAGGGCAGTTTGGACATGGGTTTTGATTCAAAGAAGCTCACGGGTAAAAAGTCATCACTCACAGGCGAACACAGGTACCGATGTCGATCAGGAGGAACCGGCATCGAACAGACAGATGCCGATGTCGGTCATGTGCAGACCGAAGCCGGCGATGTCGGGCAGGGTAAGACCGATGTCGGTCATGGGACCGACGTCGGCAGCATTTAAGACCGATGTCGGTTAGGAGGACCGACGTCGGCAGCAGGGACACCAGCGTAGGCAGGTTGGTAGTCAGGTACAGACGCATGGAACCGACGTCGGTCGGATGCAGACTGTGGAGTGACCGAGGTCGGTCACTGTAACGAATTTTGGGTGGACAGCAAGCTGTCAAGGAGTCTCAAACACCCATATGGAGGACTGAAGGCGTAAGTAGGCCCTCAAATTTGTTGTTCCTCTTCTTTATACATGTTGCTAATTGTAGAGCAGGAAGGATCCAGGAAACAGGTGTGAGCTTGGCATGGATGAGGATGTGATTCCTTGGAGGAGAACCAAACAGGTGTGTTTTGGTAGGGTTGCCAGCAGGTATGAAAAGCACAGAGACAAATGGATACCTTAGTAGAAGAATGGAGAGAATGGATACGTGAGACGAAAGATCAAGGATATGGTCTTGTGGAGCTGCAGGACAGTGGTACAGGTTTTGACAGGTGGAGGACGAAGCATGGCTTCAGTCAATGTCAGGGTAACTACTGTGGTTTTGTCTTACCAGGGGGATGATGAGTCATGACATCATTCTGTTGCTGTATGTGGTTAGTATGCTAGCTAGCAGGGGTGTACATACAGGTTTTGCTGAGCTAAGGGTAAGATTAGTTCAGTGGCATGTCAGGTGGAGTTTGGAGTAGCGGAATTCTTTGACATGGGAGGCATGGAGATCACAGGTTGATTTTGTCTCAAGTGGGAGCTGATGTGAATCAGGTGTTGGCGAGGTTCAGGATACAGAGCCAGAGCACACTAAGGGCTAGACAGGTACAGTGTCCGAAATCACATGAGGTCTGGTATAGACCTGAGTATTCCCATGCAGTGGGAGCTGTCAGAGAGTTAGGAGCCAATTCGGGGAAGTGGATTCTCAGGTACTTGAGAGGGACCGACAGCAGGTGTTGCTATGCAGGGTCAAGACTTCACTACATGTGTTGTAGGTTCGGATGTGGCAGGGTACTCGGATGACAGGTGGTACATCACAGGTTGTGTGGTGGGTTGTCTTCAGGTGGGAGCTTGAAGAGGGATACAAACCAGGAAACAGATTAGACAGAGTACAGGTACAGGTACAGTGCAGCTGTTTATCTCCAAGTGGGAGATTGTTAGGATTGTGGAGCTAAAAGCTTCACTGATGTAGGCATGGAGGAGGTTGCAGAATGAGTTGCTGAGTGTCAGAAGTGTTTGGTGTTGGTCTGGCCAACCGGCGTCGGCAGGGTAAGACAGGAAGGCAACCGACGTCGGTCATATATCGGCCGGCGTCGGCGACCCCAGGCAGACAGGGACCGACGTCGGTCGCCTGTGTGGTTCGACTGCGAGCTATTTACGGGCAGTTAGCTAACGAACCAAGAGTTTGCATGATGAGCGCTAATTTTAGACTCATAGCTGCGGATCTAATTATGGTAATTAGATGTCTAATCATTGTTTGGATGAGATCTATATAATAGACTCATGGTTGTATTGGAAAAGTGTGCTAGGGAGTAAGAGAGCATAATTATAAGCTCCTTCTGTGTGTGAGGTAGAGCTATGGTGCGTTCCTCCTAGTGCCACAGTACCAGGGGTGTTGGTGCTGGATTGGAAAGCCAGCTGGGTTCTTCAAGAGTGTAGGATCTTGGTCACAGTTGCATGGCCTATATAGGAGATCTACATGGTAAGTAAGATCGTTGATCTGCAGGTGTATGTGTGTGCAAGGTCGAGGTTCACAAGTGAATAGAACCATTGTTTGATTTGCAGGTGTGCAAGGTCATATAGACAACAACACAACAGGTAGCAGTATCAGGCAGGATCTACTTGGAGTACAGGTGTGTACTCGGATAGAGCAAGAGGAAGGCAAGGAAGTTCCTTCCATAAGTATGGTCTGTTGAATTGCAGGTTGTTGCAGATTCATGGGAGATCTACTTGAAGTACCTTGAGTACTTGTGGAGCACGTGGAGTGCTTGTGGAGTGCGTGGAGCACTTGTGGTGTGCGTGGAGCACGGGAGGTGAACACCAACTCTGTATTTGAGTTGGGTGTTGGGACCTGTGAGAGGGAGAGCTTTTGGGAGGAGAATTACTGTTCACTTGAGGTGTGGGAAACCTCTGTAAGGTGGTGGAGAAGAAGTGGCATCTTCTTTATTGTATTCTTTTCTGTATAAAGTGTTAATACAATTTGGTATTGTCTCTCATATCATGTGTTATTCTGAATTCTAGTTACTTGGTGAATCTGGTTAATTTCCGCATATTAAGTTGCTTGGTTTAGTAATCAAATTGTGTGCTTCCGGTTTACATCCTCCTCCCAACACAACTAATCATACTAGCTATGACTAATTTTTGAAACACTAATTCAAGAGGCTCAACAAGGTCACTTAAGACTCTAGGAGTTGGTATTCTTCTTAGAAGAGGGGTTTTCAAAGGTGGTGGTTATAACATTTAAGGAGCTAGCCTAGGCTAAGGCATAGGATGTACTTGATGAATAGGCTACATTTATAAAATAAGATGCATTTAAATCATAGTCTAATTAGATGATGTTTTCACTATTTGAACATGACATGACTTAGTTACTCCATTACCAACAACATTCTTGTTACAGTTATACAATTTCATTTTTCATAATTATTAGCCTGAGCAGGTGCACACAATTATGCTTGGACTAGGCTAGGGTTATTACTTGGGATTGAATTTTGGTTTTGGATCTTATTCTGGTTTGAAGAAGATAAGTTGATAATACCTTTGTTAATAATGGAATTTTTAATCTGTATGCCTTTTTCAATGATCTATTTGAATGTGTGAACACACTGAAGATCTAGGTGATAAGATATTTTATTGTGAAAATTTTGGTAAAAACAAAAACCAATTATTTATCTGGTAGATTATGGGTGAAGTGAATATCAAGTGCTCTTCATCTTTGTATGTAGTTTGCAAAAATCTCACCAAATTTCTACTTGGCCTAACTCAAAGCAACTATTGAAATCTCATGATCAAGATTGTAGGAGAAATGTTGCATAAAATTCTCTGATAAATCATCAAAGTCAGACACTAAGTTATTTAATAACTTAATAAGTGAATCTAAAGCCTATATATATATACTTTGACATAAATAAAGTAGGTATATGTCACTATAGGCCTCTAGCTGACAAGCAACACAAAAATCTTTTAGATGCCCTCTAGGGTCTCCTTTACCCTTGTAATTATTAAATTTTGATGGTTCATAACTTGGAGGAAATGGTATCTGAAGATAATCCATGTTAAATGGGTATGAACACACATCATCCAATTTAAACTTCTTGGTCTTCTTTCCTTTTTGAATGGCTACAATTGTATCCTTCATCTATTACAGTTCTTGGGCCAAGAACCTTGATGGCACATTTGGTTGTGGTTGTGGTTGGGCAGTCAAAGGTAGATTAGTTTGACTAGGGTATGTTGTTCCCAAAATCAGTCACTCATTATTTTGGGGACAACATATGAACTATTTTGGTCCTGTAGGCCAAAATTATCTCTTCCCTTCTTAAAAAGTGATCTGAGCATCCAAGTTATTTAATTATTTAATCTTTTTTAGCTAAAGGACTCGCAGGTTCAATAGGTTCAACAACTTCAATAAGCAAGCTATCACAAAGAAACAAGTTCCCAACACTTGGGCATTTTCAAGGTTAGTTCAACATCGAGGTTCAACCAAAAGACTTATCGGTGGGATTCAAAAAAAATATTGAACCATTGAAACATTGAACCCCACCTCTACAAGTTCAAAGGTTCAACGGGTTCAAAGGTTCAATGACATCGACAGACTTAAGGAGTTAAGTGCTTTGGCAAGTTTAAAGTTCAAATGCTTCAAAAAGTTCAATGGCTTCAAAGGACCCAAAGAAAAGAAGACTTCAAAGAAGAAAGATTGAACTTTTGAACCATTGAACGTTGAACCAAAATAGTTCAATGAGTTCAAAGGTTCAACGAGTTCAATAAGATCAAAGGACTCAAAGAAAAAAAGAATTTGAAGAAGAAAGATTGAACCATTGAACTTTGAACGAAAATGGTTCAACAAGTTCAAAGGTTCAATGAGTTCAATAAAATTTGATAGACTTAGAAACTAATGTTGGGGATCAACCAACAATATTGATTACTATTATGCAAGCAACTAAACACGAAATTAAACCAGAATGATAAGTAACTAGAATAAAAAATAGCAAAGAATAAGAGATACAAGAAACCACGTTGAAAACTTATATTAAACTCTTCCAGAAGGAAATACAATTGAAGAAACTTCTTTTCTTCCACACCTCTCTCATATGTACAGCTCTCTTTCCCTCAAGAGTTCTCTCTCTCAATTACAATCAACTCCAACAACCTGGATTGATTCACATATACATGTATGTTCAATACTGTTCTACAATAAGCTATGTAGATCTATCCCTATTATATAACTTTAGGGATCATGAGCATACAATCACAACCATTAGATGCACCTCCTAATCAAGGGCTCAAAATAGTCCTACTAAAGATAGAGATGCGGACTTAAGACTAACACTTAATCCTATCATGCAAACATTCTATTCTATCCACAAAAATAGATTCTGGATGCACAGGTGACCGACGTTGGTCCCTGCCTGTCTGCCTGTGACTGACATTGGCTAATCCATGACCGACACCGACAGCTTCTGGTCCATTCCTGACCGTCGTCGGTGACTGTGTGACTCTTACAACTTCTACACTTGCTCATTTAGTGAATATTTTAGCTCCACAACTTAACAATCTCCCACTTGGAGATAAACAGCTGCACCAATACCTGTACAACATCTTCTAGCTTCTCCATCTTCAAACTCAATCATGAAGATCAACAAAAATTGAATGAAGATTCAACTTCTCCTTTGTTACCAGCTTGGTTAACATATCTACAAAGTTCTTATCTATATGGATCTTCTCCAGCTTCAACTCACCATCCTCCAATACCTATCTAATGAAGTGGTACCTTAGCTGTATATGTTTGGTTCTTGAATGAAAAGCTGAATTCTTAGCCAAATGAATTACACTCTAACTATCACTGTATAATCTACAACTCTCTTGCTCCTTTCTTAAATCTTCCATGAACCGTGTCATCCATATCATTTCTTTGCTAGCCTCTGTGATTGCAATAAGGCAACAACCTTCTGTAACTTTGAAATCCAGCTAACCGCTGTTCCACCAACAGTGAAAACATATCATGTGGTGCTTCTCCTGCCATCCAAATCACCTACCATATCTAAATCTACATAACCATGTAGAGAGGTGTTTGACCCACCATAGCACAAATGCCTACTGTTGGTCCCTTTCAGATATCCGAGGATCCACTGAATTGCTTTCTAGTGCTCCTTCCCTAGATTGGCCATATACTTACTAACAACTCTTACTGCTTGGGCAATATCCAGTCTAGTACATACCATTGCATTTGTTTGGTTCTCTTTCAAGGAATCAATTTCCTCATTCATGCCTAGCTCCCATTGATTCTTGGATTCCACTTGTATTGCTTCATCAAAAATCTCTGGTTCTCCACCATCAGTAAGCAATAAATAGTATAATGAAGGGGAATATCAAATTGGAGGTTTACTTACCCTTTCTGACCTCTTGATGGGCGTCTGAGACTCATTCACAACATGCTGTCTACCTAAATTCTCTGACAGTGACCGACCTCAGTCACCTCTAGGCCTGTTACTAGCCGACATCGGTTCCACATGATTGACATCGGTTCCTTTCTGGCCACCGTCGGTCACTATATGATCGACATCAGTTCCTATATTGCCGACGTCAGTTCTTACTTGATCGACGTCGGTCTCTGTGTTTTTTTGTCTATGATTATTCTTTCTCACGAGCTCATTTTGGACCGTCACCTCGTCCAATTCTTCATGGCCCTGCTTAGAATTCTTTAGCTTCTTGAGCTGATCACTATACATCACTTTTTTATTGAAAACAACATCACGGCTCCTAATTATCTTGTTAGTTCCTAGATTTCAAAATTTGAATCCAAAATCTTCAGAGCCATAACCAATAAATGTGCACCTCATAGACTTAGCATCCAGTTGCTTTCTATTTTCCTTATCAACGTGTACAAAAGCTTCACAACCAAAAACTTTGAGAAATGAGAGATCTACCTTTTTACCTGTCTATGCCTCTTCTAGAATTCCACCATCCAGAGCTATAGAGGGTCCTCTGTTAATCAGGTAAACTGCAGTATCTAGAGCTTCTGCCCAAAACTCTAAGGGCAAACCAGCATGTAACCTCATACACCATGCACACTCCATTATTGTTCTATTCATCCTTTCAGCAACTCCATTTTGTTGAGGTGTCCTTGGAACCATCCTTTTCCTGTGTATTCCATGCATATAACAATACAATTGAACTTGTAGCTGCAGAACTCACCACCATTGTTAGATCTAAGGCACTTCAATCTCTTGCCTGTTTTATTCTCAACTAAAGCTTTCTAAATCTTAAAAGTGTCAAAAACATCAGATTTCTTCTTTATACAATAGACCCATACCTTTCTTGTAGCATCATCTATGAAAGAAACATATACTGTGATCCTCTAATAGAAGCAACCTGAGCTGGTCCCCACACGTTTGTGTGAACAAGCTCCAACTTATGCTTCTTCTTTGTTGACCCAGTCTTGAGAAAAATCACTCTCTTCTGTTTCCCAAAAATACAGTGCTCACAAAAATCTAGATCTATGCTTTTCAAATCTGAAAGCTTACCTTTTGACTTAAGAATAGTCATTCCCTTCTCACTCATGTGGCCAAGCCTCTGGTGCCACAACTTTGCATCTACATCTGAAGTAGATAATACAGAAGAAGAATTATCAGTAATACAATTACATAAATAGAGAGTACCTACTCTCTTATCTCTGGCCAATACAAGTGTACCCTTGGAAACCTTCCAAGATTCAGCTGTGAGAGTTACTGTACAACCCTCATCCCCCAACTTTCCTATAGAAATTAGATTCCTCTTCAGGATGGGAACATGCATGACATCTCTCAACACCCATGTGTTGCCATTCTACATTTTCAGCTGCACTTTTCTTTTGCTAATAATTTTATAAGGCTCATCATCCCCTAAATAAATTATTCCAAAATCTCCATGGACATAGTCACTAAAATATTCTCTATTTGGGGTTACATGAAAAGAGGCACCAAAATCTAAAACCCAAGATTCTATATTATTATGCAAAGAGAATATAAGAGCATCTTGTGCAACAATACCTAAAACTTTTGCTTCTTCTTTACCTTCTTACTGATTGTCTTCTTTAGGTTTTGACCAGCAATCTTTGCTTATATGCCCTATCTTTCCACAATTCCAGCAGGCTATCCTCCTGCCATTTCTGGATTTGGATCTACCTCTCATCTTTGACTTAGACCTTGATCTCCTATGCTTGCCCTTCTCTTTTTGCCTTCCCCTGCTTTCAAAACTTAAAGTGTTCCCTGATGTTTCCTCTGTGCTTTTCCTGCTAATTTTTTCATTCAAGATTACACTAACAACATCTTCTACTTTTAAAATATTTGAAGCAGATGTAGTATTACTAACTGCCATTACCAAGCTATGCCAACTCTCATGTAAAGATCATAAGATTAATAGAGCTTTAATTTCATCATCAAACACTATTTTGACTGAATTTAATTGATTTACAATTCCATGGAAATCATTAAGATGATGAGATACATATCCACCTTCCTGCATTTGCAAATTAAATAACTGCTTCATAAGATATACCTTATTTGAAGCTGAGGGTTTTTCATATAAATTTGCTAAAGTAGTCATTAACTCTACCATTGACTTTTCCTGTGATAAATTAGATATCACAGTAGATACCAGACTCAATCTTATAGATCTAAGAACCTTTCTATCAAGAACTTCCCATTCTTCATCTTCCATGTCTGTGGGCTTCTTTGAAACCCCACCTAATGGTAAGTATAGATCTTTTTGATACAAATAATCCTCTATCTGCATTCTCCATAATTGGTAATTCTTGCCATTAAACTTCTCCATTCTCAGTTTACTTTCTTCTGCCAGTGCTTCTCCCACTCAAACAGAAACCCCTGTGAGTGACCTGTAATCAACAAACACTAACCAGATCTGAAACACCTGTTAGTCAACCTGAGCTCTGATACCACTTTTCAGGAATCTAGAACATAAATGCTCTGATACCACTTGTTGGGAATCAACCAACAATATTGATTACTATTATGCAAGCAACTAAACACAAAATTAAACCATAATGATAAGTAACTAGAATCAGAAATAGCAAAGAATATGAGATACAAGAAACCACCCTGAAAACTTGTATTAAACTCTTCCAGAAGGAAATACAATTAAAAAAACTTCTTTTCTTTCACACCTCTCTCAAATGTACAGCTCTCTTTCCCTCAAGAGTTCTCTCTCTCAATTACAATCAACTCCAACAACCTGGATTGATTCACATATACATGTATGTTCAATATTGTTCTACAATAAGCTATGAAGATCTATCCCTATTATATAACTTTAGAGATCATGAGCATATAATCAAAACCATTAGATGCACCTCCTAATCAAGGGCTCAAAATAGTCCTATTAAAGATAGAGATGCGGACTTAAGACTAACACTTAATCCTATCATGCAAACATTCTATTCTGTCCATAAAAATAGATTTTGGACGCACAGGTGATCGACGTTGGTCCCTGCTTGTCTGCCTATGACCAACGTCAGCCGATCCATGACCGACACCGACAGCCTCTGGTCCATTTCTGACTGTCATCAATGATTGTGTGACTCCTACAACTTCTGCACTCACTCATTTGGTGAAGCTTTTAGCTCCACAACTCAACAACTAAAAGGATTTGAAAACAAAAGAATGAACTATTGAACCATTGAACCTTAAACCAAAAGAGTTCAAAGTTCAAAGGTTCAACCAGTTCAACAGAAAAGAAAAAGATCCAAAAAGTTTGAAAGAACAAAAGATTATGAGAAAGAGAATGAACCATTGAACCTTGAAACAAAATGGTTTAAAGTTCAAAGGTTCAAAGGTTCAAGGAATTTCAAATTTTGAAAGGGAGCTTCGAGCAAAGGAAAGAAGTGGAAGATTCCAGAGACAAGTTTGAAGAGATGGTTCAACCGAAGAGGAAAGAAAGCGATTGAACCAAGAAAGTGATTGAACCAAGAAAGTGATTGAACCAAAGAAGTGATTGAACCAAGGGACCACTCGAACCATTGAACCATTAAACCAATGAACTTTCAAAGTTTAAAGGTTCAAGGTTAAACATGGTTCAAGTGACCAAGTGACCAATGACATCCTTGTGGATGTCAAATTTAAGATAATAAAATGCCTATTTATTTTCAAATATGGCATGGAACTTGAAGACAAAACTCAGTGAACAGCTGAAGAAAGAGGTGAAAGAGCCTGCTGAAGGTAAGAAGATAGCCCGAGAGCTCAAAAAGCTATAGGGGATACTAAAATATCTATAGGGGAGTTATTTCAGTAGGTGGAACAGTCCACTAAGTAGACATCTGAGCACAAACATTCGCAGGCATGGCCTATTTTTCTCCCTTTGAATGAAAGTGAGTGGACAACTGCATACATATCTGAAAAGAGGACTAGGTGGCCTATACTTTGGAGGAGACATTTGAGATGAATTGACACACCAAAATTAAGGCTGATGCTTTGTTCTAGCATGGCCCCTTGACAAAATAAAAAATGCATTCAAGGCATTGAATGTAGCATGGGCCATTTCATGAAACAAAGCACCAAGTATTTTTTGGCTGCTATATATTGTAATCTCTTATTTTATGCAAAGGAGATCTCTCTATTATAGAAGCAAAACTCTGCCTAAATTAAAAGGCATTTCCTGAGACTTTGAGCTTAGATTGTTAATCATATTTCTTTAATTGAATGAGAAAGTAAGTGACCTTTCAGACTTTGCACTAAGATAGCTTGTGTTATTTAGGGAATTTTTCTTATGTTCTATTTCCTGAATACCATCTTGTCCATTTAATTAAATAAGCAGAACTAGTGAAAGTAATCTGAAAGGTGTTCTAAAGCCAACTGTGGGAGATTTTGTGCTGCTACAATTGTCTTTAGTGTGTTTATTTTTCTATTTTTATGTAAAGGATCTTGGGATGACTTTGTGCCCCCATTGTACTTTGTATTTCACTCTTTGGCAGTTGAGGGGGAGACTTTGTGCTACACCTCATTCTGCTTGTTACTACGTCCAGTTATTATTACTTTATAGAAATAATTCCTACTATTTACTGTAGGCCATTTTTGAAAGAAGAAAAGTGCCTTCTGTCATTTCACCAAGATTTCTCCTTTGTTTGTGAACATCATCTCTAAAAAAAGAGAGATGGATGGTGTTATCCTACCCCTAAGTGTTATATTCTACTTATTAATATATAATATATAGCACCTCATATTTATAGGGAACCTCCCCTTGATGAGAGGAGAGATTTGTCCCCTTTTGATGTGGTAAACTTGCACATTTCGCTGATCAATCTTCTTATGTTGTGGTTGAAACAAACTATTTTTCCCATCAGTTACTTGGTGACAAAATATTCACCCAATAGTTTTTGGTGACTCCGTTGGGGAATATTTTGTGTAATTTGAAGCCTCAAGATTCAAATTGAAGTAGTCCCTATCCTTATCCATTCAAGTCTTACACTCTAACAGCTCCATAGTATACAAGAAGCTAGAGGTCTAAAGGTATTGTTGACCTTGTATTTGATTTGGCTCAACAAAGTCATTTTGATTTATTTTCTTCACCATCTCACCTCCAATGAGTTAGGAGTTTTCTTCCTATAAAATTTAGGTCTCCATTACCAAATAAAGCATCCATTTTTGTTATTATCAGAGCTTTGTCACTATATACCCCTCAAGCATTTGTTATCCCTCCCTTTAGTAGTCAAACAATGGCAGTTCAAGCTCCCTGGGGTAACCCTTTTGGCCCACTCAACTTAACTCCACCTCTACATGAGCTACCACGTAGTTTAAGGAAAAATTTCTCCAAGTTCTTTGGTGATGGGAGAGTTCATCTTGATGAACATATTATAGCCTTTAGCATAACCTGTGGTGTAATAGGTATGGAGTGTGAAGATGTAGTAGTCAGGTTGTTTGTGGAAACATTGTAAGGCACTGCTGCAGACTGGTTCTATGATTTGCAGGCTCAGTCTGTGACTAACTAAAACACCCTTAAAGCCAAATTTGAAGCCAGGTTCAAGCCTACAAAAGATGTGCATGTCATACTAGCCCAACTCACACAAATGAAGAAGGAACCTCATGAACCTATGAGGGACTTCATAGCCAAGTTCAACAAGCTGAGGAATAGGATTCCGACCATTGCTCAGCCAATAGTTGAGAACCTTAAATGTTTCTTCATCAACTCTTAGCTTCCTAAAGTGAGTTTATTATTGAGATGTGCTAGCCACATAGACCTTACTATAGTGCATGATTTAGCTACTGAGGTGGAAGATTATCTCATCTTGGTAGGGAAGATAAAGAGAGATCCTAATAGAGGTAAATCACTTTCATCTTCTAAATATTCATCTACAGGCACCACTGATCCAATGGTGCAAAAGTTGGAAAATGAGTTTCTAGCTCTCAAAAAACAAATAGTGCAAGGAATGTCTACTCTTCTTTCATACTAAGATATACCAAGGAGGACATTCCCTAATCAGTCATATCAAGGAAACACTGCCAGGAATCAAGGGCAACCAAATTGTCTTCCTCTCCCATAGGGGAAACTTGCTATTGAGGCAGCTCTAGCAAACTCAACTATTGAATATCTTGAAACCAAATCCAATTTCTCTTTCCAACCTGAGTTAAACCCAGAAGATGATGCTGATATTTTTGTAGTAGACCAAGAAGAATCAGTTGGTGACTCCAACATTAGTTTCTTGAATTACTGAGATGAACTCAGAAGTAAGGGTGAAGCAGTTGATGGATCATATGCTATATTCACCCGGTCCCAGAACCAGTCAGCCCAACAAGCTGATAAGAAAAAAATAGAGGATCATTCTCAACCAATAATTTCAATTGCTAAGCGGGCAACCACTCTGCATTTTCAATCAAAAGACCTGATGAACAGTAAAAAAGTAAGTACTTAAAACATTCCTTCATCTCCAACTTCAAATTCATAGATTAGTACCCTCCCTAAATACTAGAAGGATGAAATTCATTCCTCTGTTCTTAGTGCATTTCAGTCATTTGACATAGTCGATCATGTCAAGAAGACCAAAATTCAAATGATTGAATTTGAATTTCTACAGTCCAACCCTAAATAGTTGGATAGATTAGTGGAATGTGTGAAGGATAAAGCTATCTCTGTAGGACAAGCAATTTTGAAAGTAACTCCTGGTTCTCTCAAGCACACATCCATCTAGAATAACCTTGTGATTACTCCTCCTACTGCTCCCAAGAGGACAAAACTATTTTATGTCTCCCTGTTGATAAATGGATACCAACTGAACAATTGTATCATAGATTTAAGTGCATCTGACAATGTCATGCCTATCAAAGTGGCTAAATCCCTTGGTCTTACACTGACTAAGACATTTGAGAGATGTTTCTCTATGGAGAACAAACATGTGCATTGCTGGGACAAATCAAGGACACCCAATTTGCATTTGCAGCATTCCTAGACAAGAGAATCAAGATGACAGTCCTAGTGGCCGATGTCCCAGCCTCATATGACATTCTTCTTGAGCAAATTTTTTGCAAAGATGTTGGTGGAGAATTAAGTATGGACTTTTCTGAGGTGAAGATCCTGGTCTGAGGTGAGGATCCTGGTCAAAGGTGTCATGCAAAAATTGCTCCCTGAGAAGGAGGCAAAATATGTGGTCACTCAAACATCAGTGCCTAAAGCTCAAATTCTATTTGAGTCTTTAGGCATGGGTAATTAATTTTTGATTACAGAGGATGTCCCTATTTCATTTGATGAAATTATTGAATGTGACACATTGACAATCAATTCAGACAAAACAACAGAAGGATTGGTAGAACATAGTACAAGTGCAAAAGATTCCTCTACTCCAATTAAAAGAAAATTTGAGGAACGCATAGTTCCTATTAGCATATGGATTCTAGAATTTGATGGAAGCTACTCTTCTACCAATTTTGGAGCCAAGATTGTGTTGATATCTCCTTAAGGAGATATTTTTTCTTCTTCATACAAGTTATAGTTCAACAACACCAACAATACAATTAAATACAAATCGCTGCTGCTCAGATTGAAGGCTGCTCAAGACAAGGGCGTCAAACTCCTTCATGCCAAAGGAGATGCTGAGCTAGTGGTTTGCCAGGTCTGAAACTTGTACCAAACCAAAAATGAGAGATTGTGCCATTACCACAATCTGGTTTGGGATTAAATTGAAAGTTTTGATGCTTTCAGTATCTCTATAATGCCCAGAGAATTCAACACCCGAGTTGATGCATTAGCTGTTTCTATAACTCTCTTAGTTTTTTACCCAAATTTTAAAAGAGATAGGTACACTATTAAACTGGTCTTTCGACCAAGTGGCTTGACAATGCCAATCATTGATAAGTTTTCAATGGTGACAACTAAATCATCACCTTTTTGAAATAAAAATACAACTTTAAATAGCTTCACTTTGAAGGCAGTAAGCCTCAAAAACTTGAATCAGCCCCTGAAACAAGTTTAGACGCAGGTGAAGATTACCTGTAGCTAAAAGGGAATAAAATTTCCAAAGGATTGGTTTCCCTTGAAAAATTGTTTGACAAGCATGATAGGTTCATCAAACAACAACAAATGGATTCAAGATCCTCCCATGAGTTTGATCAGTTAAACTTAGGTACCAAGGAAAATACCAAGATGGTAAACATCAGGAAGTGTTGCACTCCAGAAGAGAAGTTCAAGTTTATTGCTTTGCTCTGCCAGTACATAGATGTTTTGGTGTACTCTTATGATGAACTGAAGTCATTCAGGCCTGAAAAAATTTGCCATGAAATTCCTCTCAAGAGTGATTCGGTGCCTTACAAGCAAAAATATGGGTAGTATAATCCTAAGATATCAGGTACTATTCTATTTGAAATACAAAAAATGTTGAACGCTAGAATAATTTTCCTCATCCATCATTCCACATGGATTGTAAATATAGTTCCTGTGAAGAAAAAGAATGAAAAAAATCTATCTCTGTGTGGATTTTAGGAATTTGAATCAATCCTTCCTAAAGGATAATTACCCTCTGCCCATCATGGATCAAGTCCTTTAGACAGTAACTAGTTTATAGATGTTATCAATGCTGGATGACTTCTCAGGGTATAATCAAGTGGAAGTTATCAAAGTAGACCAACATAAGACTGCCTTCACCATGCCTTGGGGCACCATTGCATATCGAAGAATGCCATTTGGCCTGATAAATGCTGGTGCCACTTTTCAAAAAGTAGTGGACCTTGCTTTCAAAGATGAAATGGGTAAGTTCATTTTGGTGTACTTTGATGATTTAACAGTCTTTTTCAAGTATCATCCTAATCACCTACATGATTTGTAATAAGTGCTGGAACGATGTCACTATAATGATATTTCTCTAAATCCCAAGAAGTCTATTTTTGGGATAATAGAAGAAAAACTTCTCGGACATATTGTATCCTGAGAAGGAATAAAGATTGACTCAAAAAGAGTCAAATCCATCCAGGAGCTTACTCTGCCCACAAGTAAGACTGCAGTTCCCTCTTTCTTTGGAAAGGTAAAATTTTTATGAAGGTTTATTTCTGAGTTTGCAAAGAAGACTCGTCACATTATGGACATGATGAAGGGAAAGGCCACTTTTAGTTGGACTGAAGAAGGAACATTAGCATTTCAGGACATCAAGACAGCTATTGCCCATGCCCTAATTTTGGTTTATCCAAATTACACCAAAGATTTCACAATGTATAGTTATGCTTTCGAGCACACACTTTCAGCAATTCTGGTTCAACAAAACAAATAAGGTGTGGAATCTCCCATATCCTTCATGAGCTATCCTCTCAAAGCTCATGAACTAAAATATTAAAATCTGGAGAAGCATGCTTATGCAATGATAAAGGTAGTAAAGCACTTCTATTTCTACATCCTAAATTCACACATTATTGCCCTGGTTCTTAATACCATAGTCAAATCCATATTAACTCAGCAGGAGTTTGGAACCAAAAGGGGTAATTGGGTTGCTAAAATTCAAGAGTTTGATCTTATTATCAAACCAACAAATCTTGTATGGGGAAGGGGTCTCTACTAATTGATTGCTGATATAGACTAGAAGAAATAGGGCATGAAGAAGCAAAAATTGAAGACATGCCAACAGTCCTCTTTGTCACCACCATGAATGAGTGGTATTCAAACATTGCTCATTTCCTTACCTATGGTGAATGTCCTACTCACCTGTCTCGTAAAGAAAAGAGGGCTATCAAGTTGAAAGCTACCAATTTTGTCTTTTGGGACAACAGGCTATATAAGAGGAACCTTGATGGGGTATTCCTTTGCTGTGTGGATCAAGTGTAGCAGAACAAACTTTTAGAATCCTTCCATAATTTGGCTTATGGAGGATATTTTTTTGCACCTGTAACTACCCATAATATTCTACAAGCTAAGTATTACTAGCCTACTCTATTTTAAGATGCATATAAATGTGTACGAAGATGTGAACTGTGCTAACAGTTTATTGGAAGACCCAAGTTTGTTACTTTGCCTCTTAAGCCAGTGGTAATAGAAGAGCCATTTCAGCAATGGAAATCAATTTCATTGGTGCTGTAAACTCATCTTCAAGCACTGGACATGATTATGTCCTAACAACCATAGATTACTTCACCAAATGGGTGGAAGCTATTCCAACCAAGCATGGTACTTCAGAAGTAGTATGCAATTTCCTTAAGGAAAATATCATTTCCAGGTTTGGGGTCCCAACCAAGATTGTGACAGATAATGTAGCCTATTTCTCTTCCCATGAGATTACTCAGTTCTAATTTTATTATGGAATTACCCTCTCCCACTCTTTTGATTATTTTCTGCAAGGAAATGGCCAAGCAAAATTGAGCAACAAGAACTTGGTGACCATCATCAAAAAGTTGGTAGATGACAACCAACGAACTTGGCATAAAGCATTGTTTGATGCTTTATGGGCAGACAAAATTATTCCTAAGAGGGCAATAGGTATGTCACCTTTCCAACTTATGTATGGTCTCAATGTAGAGATACCAACCACCCTAGAATTGCCAGCATTGAAATTGGAAAAGGCGGTCTAAGATCAGACATATGAAAGCTCCATCGACAAGAGGATCGTGTGCTTGACTAAGCTGGATGAGCAGTGAACTATGGTGGTGGACTAAATTGCTACACATTTGGTGAAGAAGATATTTGACTAGAAAGCAAAAGCCCATAATTTTTAGATTGGGGATCAAGTTCTGTTATGGGACAAGAGAAGAGAACCAAAGGGAATGCATGGGAAATTCGATTCCTTATGGAGATGCCCATTTACTATTCATTAGTTCAATGGTGAAAATAGTTTCCTATTGAAGTATTAAGATGGCACACCATTTTCACTGCCTCATAGTGGGTAGCATTTGAAGCACTTCAATCCTTGAAGTATTAGGTGACATCAATTGTACATATGTATATTTGTATAGTCTTTATTTCTATTTTGTGTTGTTTATTTTCATTTTTTGGTGCCTTTATTTTTGGGTAGCATGACTCCATAGCCCAATGGCATACTTGAAGGCACTAGAGATTTTGGATTATACTCCCTTCAATTATTTTTATGATCGATGGAAGTTCCTCAATCGGAGCCAGCCATTGTTTCCAAAATCTATCACTGATTTTTTGGGGACAACATATGAACTATTTTGGTCCTCAAGGCCAAAATTATCTCTTCCCTTATTAAATAATGTTCTAAGCATCCAAGTTCTTCAATTATTCAAGATTTTTTAGCTAAAGGACTCACAGGTTCAATAGGTTCAACAACTTCAATAGGCGAGCTCTCACAAAGAAACAAGTTCCCAACACTTGGGAATTTTCAAGGTTAGTTCAACGTCGAGGTTCAACCAAAAGACTTATCGGCGAGCTTCAAACAAAAAATTAAACCATTGAACCATTGACCCATTGAACCCCACCTCTATAGGTTCAAAGGTTCAATGAGTTCAAAGGTTCAATGACATTGGTAGACTTAAAGAGTTAAGTGCTTCGGCAAGTTCAAAGTTCAACCGCTTCAAAAAGTTCAACGGCTTCAAAGGACCCAAAGAAAATAAGACTTCAAAGAAGAAAGATTGAATTGTTGAACCATTGAACCTTGAACCGAAATGGTTTAATGAGTTCAAAGGTTCAACAAGTTCAATAAGATCAAAGGACTCAAAGAAAAGAAGACTTCGAAGAAGAAAGATTGAACCATTGAACTTTGAACCAAAATGGTTCAACAAGTTCAAAGGTTCAACAAGTTCAATAAAGTTTGATATAATTAGAAAATAAAAGGATTCAAAAACAAAAGAATGAACTATTGAACCATTGAACCTTGAACCAAAAGAGTTCAAAGTTAAAAGGTTTAATCAACCAGTTCAACAGAAAAGAAAAGGATCTAGAAAGTTTAAAAGAACAAAAGATTCTGAGAAAGAGAATGAACTGGTGAACTTTGAACCAAAATAGTTTGAAGTTCAAAGGCTCAAAGGTTTAAGGAATTTAAAATTTTGAAAGGGAGCTTCTAGAGAAGGAAAGAAGTGGAAGATTCCAGAGACAAGTTCAAAGAGATGGTTCAACTGAAGAGGAAAGAAAGTGATTGAACCAAGGGACCACCTAAATCATTGAACCATTGAACCAATGAACTTTCAAAGTTCAAAGGTTCAAGGTTCAATGTGGTTCAAATGACCAAGTGACTAATGACATCCCCATGGACGTCAAATTTAAGGTAATAAAATGCCTATTTATTTTCAAATATGACACGAAACCTGAAGACAAAACTCAATGAACAGCTGAAAAAAGAGATGAAAGAGCCTGCTGAAGGTAAGAAGATAGCCTGAGAGATTAAAAAGCTACAAGGGATACTATAATATCTATAGGGGAGTTATTTGAGTAGGTGTAACAATCCACCAAGTAGACATCAAAGCGTAGACATTCAAAGGCATGGCCTATCTTTCTCCCTTTGAATAAAAGCAAGTGGACAGCCGCATACATATATGAGAAGAGGACCAGGTGGCCTATACTTTGGAGGAGACATTTGAGATGAATTGACATGCCACAGGTAAGGCTGATGCTCTGTTCCAGCATGGCCCCTTGACAAAATTTAAAACATATTCAAGGCATTGAATGCAGCATGGGCCATTTCATGAAACAAAGCGCCAAGTCTTTCTTGGCTACTATATATTGTAATCTCTTATTTTATGCAAAGGGCATCTCTCTATTATAGAAGCAAAACTCTACCCAAATTGAAAGGCATTTCTTGAGACTTTGAGCTCAGATTGTTAATCATATTTCTTTATTTGAATGAGAAAGCAAGTGACCTTTCAGACTTTGTGTTGAGATAGCTTGTGTTGTTTAGGGAATTTTTCTTATGTTCTATTTCCTAAATACCATCTTGTCCATTTAATTAAATAATCAAAACTAGTGGAAGTAATTTGAAAGGTGTCTTGAAGCCAACTGTGGGAGACTTTGTGCTGCTACAATTATCTTTAGTGTGTTTGTTTTTCTATTTCTTTGTAAAGGATCTTGGGATGACTTTGTGCCCCTATTGTCCTTTATATTTCACTCTTTGGTAGTTGAGGGGGAGACTTTGTGATACACCTCATTCTGCTTATTACTGCATCTAGTTACTGTTACTTTCCAGAAAGAATTCCTGTTGTTTGCTGCAAACCACTTTTGAAAGAAGAGAAGTGCCTTCTATCATTTCACCAAGATTTCTCCTTTGTTTGTGAACATCATCTCTAAAAAAAGAGAGATGGATGGTGTTATCCTACCCTTGAGTGTTATTTTCTGCTTATTAATATATAGTACATAGCACCTCATATTTATAAGGAACCTCCCCTTGATGAGAGGAGAGATTTGTCCCCTTTTGATGTGGTAAACCTGCACATTTGGCCAACCAATCTCCTTATGCTGTGGTTGAAACAACCTATTTTGCCCATCAGTTAGCTGGTGACAAAATATTCACCCAAGAGGGTACAATAGAAGTATGGAGTATTATGTAACATTGGTTTAATGGACCAATTGACTAGGAATATGCATTCATGAATTGGGATGAGGTAGCTGATACTGTATGCATTATTGGTAAATATTTTGGTTTGGATTCATAATATGGCCTTGGGTCTGAGGGAATTGGGATTGTGATGGAAGTATACCATATTTTTCTAACTTTTTTTAAATTTACCAAAATTTCCTTCAATTTACAATTTATTACCAATTTGACCTAATTTTTCAAAGTTCCCTTAATTTTTGGTATATTACCTAAATTTGTTGAAGTTTTTAGATTTTTCCATAAAGTTGTTTGATTTTTTCCTAAATTTTAATTTTACTTATTTAATCTAATTTTTCAAAATTACCTTAGTATGATTTTTTTATTTGGTTAAAGGTCATAGGTTTTGAATCCCTTGAAACTTTATACAAAGGAGAGAAAGATGACAACATTTATGCTTGAATATGTGATGCCTCTACCAACAATAACTAATCAAGAAAAACAAACTAATGTTGGGGAACTAATACATGTCCTATCAAGAAACAAAGACTGCCATCCTTTAACAACCCAATTACTATCAGGGAATCTTTTGTAATTTTTTTGATAATTACTACTTAGGATTTTTCATTACCATCACTTTTAACTAGCTTGTATGAAACTTATATTTAGAGACCCCCTGAATGGAGGGCCATATTGGAAGACTGAGCAATAACTCTTTTGCATTTTTTATTTTTTTAATACTTAGTCTATTCTCCCTTGTCTTTCATAGCTTCTAGCTAAACTAGTAAATAATTTTCAATTATTTCAAAGGGATAAGATTTGTCTTCTACTGATGTAACTTATTTTGATTATACCCTAAATATATCACACTCTAGATGCACTTCCATAGAGATATCTAGTTTAGAGGTTTCTAGAGATGGGTCTGTAGTCCTCCTTCAAGAGATTGGATTTGCTAGTAGGTGTCCTTCATTTTGGAATGGGATCTTGAGGCCCTCAATTTGAATAGGGTATTTAAGATCATCCAAAGATGACATTGAATCCTCACTTCCATAATCAACCAATGTTGTAAGGTGGGTAGGAAGGGAGTCCTTCCACCAAGAAAAATATGTTTTATTCTAAAGTTGTTGCATTTTTTGGTCAGATGTACCATATTAAAATAGTTATGGGGAAAAAATGGTAGTCCTTCATAGTTGAGGGGTTGATACCATAAACATTCTCTTAATTGTAAAATAATTTTTTCAAGTGGGTCTTTAAGGGTATTGATATTTACCAGAATCTTGGCAAAAGTAGTGTGTTAAAATATTTGATTTATGGGTTCATTTATAGAAACTCACCCAAAGATTTACCAGTAGTTTTAAGACTATATTATATCTAAAAATGGAGAGGAAAATAGGGTATGTGAACCCAAATGGGTTTTAAATTAAGTGGTTTAATGATAGGGTTGAAGGCAGGGGACCATGGCTTCAAGACCAATGGGTGGTGATTTAAGCTTGTTCCAAATCTAATTTTAAATCTTAATCTTGTCCTTAATATTATTAAAGATAAAAATTAAAAAAGTTTTTTGTGCATGGTTAGATTTTAACTCTACCTTCCAAAAGGGGTTACCAGTTCTTCGAGATTTAGGCATGTAGTCATTGTAATTTTGGCCAGTAATCCATGAATATGAAGATGGCTTATTTTTCTAAGAAGTAATATTATGATCATAACACTTCATTAGATTTATCTTCATTGAATAACTCAATAGGATCATATGATGCAGGCTTGATGGGTTTTGGTTCATGTCTTGGTGTTGTCTCATGGGAAATAGCCTTAGCAAAGGATGGCTTCAGGCACCTAGATTTTGATTATAGCTCCATAATGTCCAAACCCTTGGAGATGTTAGTATTGATATCTAGTTTTATGACATAGGGCTATGTGCTAACCAATCCATCGGTTAGTTCATGTGATCCATTCACCCCTCCCAGGTCATCACCCTACGCCAAATTTTGATTGAAGTGGATGTCTAACATTTGGGTGATAGAAAAAGTTATTTTGTAGGTTCTTGGTGCTACATATAACTACTATTGGAGCTAGACAGGGCAGATGAATGATATTGAGGGGTCAATGTCGATCTTTCTCAAGGAGTTGAGTTGTTTCTATCATGTTGTGTCATCATAGGTTTCAAAATAGGGATTGTTATGTGAGAAATGGGAATAAAAATGGGAGACTTCAGTTTCAAAAGACTAGATATGAACATGAATATTAACCTAATATGAAATAACTCTAAAAATTTCCCTTTTTTTTGAATTTTCTATAATTTTGAAAATTGACCAAGGTAAGTGTCCATTTAGATCTTGGATATATTTAACAAAAGTTATCATTTTTTGAAAAAATGTATGGAATCAACAATTTTATATCCATTTTTATTTATTAACATTTTGAATATTTATTTTTATATACATCACCAAGGACAAATTAGATCATAATTTTATGAAATAAAATACATTTTGAAATAATTGTCTTTCATAGATATACTATGAACATCATAAGATATACAATTCTCAATAATAAACATGTAGAAGAAAATAACTTTTTATTTTTCTAATGAAATATAATATGATATTCATATTTATAAGAGTAAAATATTAGGTTTCTCAATTTATTATGATCTAAAACAACATTAAAATAATGAAAATTTATAAGGAGGGTTGAGTTTTACCTTAAATAATTTTTTAAAAAACTTATTTATTCTTTTGAATAGTCAATACCAATAGGTTGCATGTTTTATTTATTTTGGGTGCACCTTTTGGATTTATATTTTAAACATACTCTGAATTTGATATCATCATGCTCATTCTTATCCTCAGAATTTCCTTAAAATAATTAAAATTTATAAGGAGGGTTGAGTGTTACCTTATTTTTTTTAGAACTTAATTCTTATTTTGAATAGTCAAAAAACTAATAGGTTTCATGTTTTCTTTATTTTTGGTACACCTTTTGGATTTATATTTTAAACATACTTTGAATTTGGTATCATCACATTCATTCTTATCCTTAGAAATTATCTATTTGGTTCATATATGGAGTTCATAGTTAATTTTTTATCACACAAATATTGTATATCTAAGTATAGTTTGCCAAAAGAAAAGTTTAATTCAAAATGTAGCTATGTTAATCAAAGAAAAAAAAAATAATTAAAATCTTTTTATAAACTTTGTAACATATTATTTTAAGAAATTTAATTTGAAAAATTTAAAATTCATTGAAAAGTAGTTAGTAAAAATGTCAACAAGGAAGGTTACTATTATTGAGACATTGCTATTTTGATATTAAAAAAAAAAAATATATTAGATTTATATTTTTTTGTGGATCAAGCCTCCTAATTATATATTTTCACATTGTTCTAAGAGGATTTTTTGAGGATATTTTTAAATTAATTTTTTTAAAATATTTTTTAATCCATAAAAGAAAGGGAGGTGAGGACAAACAAGGCAACATATTCTTTCATAATAAATCAACCGTTGTGTTAGTAGGAGGGCAACTTCCACTCTGGGATCATCCTCAACAACACAAGGATCATGGATGATAGTTTTAGAATGTACATATATATGACTTGAGATTTTAAGCATATTTAATAAGATTTTTTAGGTTTTATACATCAAGAGAGGTCAAACAAAAAACACTCATGAACAACAAATCAAGTAGAAAGACCACTATTATTGAGACATCACCCAATTTAAAGAACATGATAGATTGGATAACCAAACCTTCTAACAATATATTTTCACATTGTTCTCATCTCATTTAAATGAAAATATGATAAAACATTCAATCCTCATAATTAATTTTAATTTTGTTATTTCATTTTGTTCAACCTCCACAATATTATCGATTTCATATGCCAAAAATTGTACTTTAAAAAAAAGGAGAGAACATTGAAAAACACAACCATAAATTAAAACATTCATGTCTATAAATCATCACATTCATGATGCCCAACCAATGCTAATAATACATCATTGAATAAATCTTTTGATGAAATTCTAATTTCATATAATAAATAGACAAGCTTAGCCACACATGTTAGAGTAAATAATAAGTTTGCCCAACACACCAAAAAGGCCTAAAAAAATATCATAACATCATAAAAACAACAATAAAATAAGAGATAAGATCCTTAGGACCCTCCTAAATTTTTTTCCTTTCGAGATCTAAGGGTCATTATCAATGGTTCCAATCCCTTATGTCCCTTCCCTTTATTATTATTACTAACAACCATCCAATCACCTCATCCCCATAATAAATAATTACACACAATTTTTAGCACATATAAAGAATAATTTGTAATTATAATTAAAATCAGATTTGTAAATACATTTGGATAATCATATAAATATGTAATCATGTAAAGCTCAATAGTAACATGTAAGCTAATATTGATATGTTTAAAACCAAATTAAAAAAATTGAGGGTATAAAACAAAAGGGAGGGTAAAGTGGTATGACATGATGGTACCCCGTAAAGAGGGATAGGTGATATTCCATATTATAACAACATGCAATAATATGGATCATATATATCAATAAGTGTATGAAAAATAGTAACCTAATTGTGACTAAGATATATGAAGAACATTAGGTGAAAGTAATAAATTTAGGATCAATAGACCATAGGTGTATCATTCCCCTAATAGAAATGCATATGTGATAAACATACTAATAAAATAATTAAGGGACAAATGATATGATCAAATGTAACCATATGCCCTTAGAAAGGAGAGATGTAGCAATGAAGCACATAATAGTAGTATGCCCTAATAATTTCATCACAGAAATTGTGGTAATGCAGGCTACAAAAATAATAAACTTCAAGTAATAGCATGCATGATATAGATCATGACACCAAGCATTTGGTATCATAAATTATATTAAATCAATGTAACCATATAGAAAATTTGAAACTATTGAAAATATTAAAGTGACCAAAAGTGGATAATAAATCAATCATACATAAGCAACATAGGGTCTGAAAACCTCTCCTGATGGGGAATCCCGAACAACAAACCTGCTCTGATCCCACTTGTTAGGATCTTGCTCCTCAGAAAGAGCACAATATGATTACCACATACAAGCAATTAAACATGCGTAATTAACCAGAAGTACAAGTAACTAGAATTCACAAATAGCATAGAATATGAGAGACAATACACAATCTTGCATTAATACTCATCCATAAAGAAAATACAATAAAGAAGATGCCACCTCTTCTCCACACCTCTCAGAAGCTTCCCACACCTCAAGTGTTCAGTAATTTTCTTCAAGAGTTCACTCTCCTACCAAAAATAGTCCCAACACACAATTCACACACAGAATTGGTGTTCACCTCTTCAACCAGTCAGTAATAACCCTGCTAGTACACATGTTCTCAAAGTACTTCAAGTAGATCTCCCATAAGCTTGCAACAACCTGCAACTCAACAAACCTTACTTACACATGTAGATATTCAAATGTGGCCTTGCACACCTGCTGACCAAGATCCTACAACTGGAAGAAATCCTTTTCTTGCCTTAATTACAATACATGCCAATGGGTCTATAAATAGATCCTAGACTTAAACAATAACTTAGACTTCTAATTTACAATAATGAGACACACAGCTTGAGACTATAATTAGCCCTTAACATGTAAACACTCGATTCAATGAACTAATTGTCCATGCAATGAATAGTTTTGGAACCGCCACAGGCAACCGACGTCGGTCCCTGTTTACCTGGAGGTGACTAACATCGGCTGACCTCCTACCGATGCCAGTTGTCTTCAGTTGAAACCTATCAATGTCGATTGCCTTCTACACTATACTCTACCGACGCCAGTCTCCCTGGAACTCAGCAACCTCCACCATGTCTGCATCAGTTGAAGATTTTAGCTCCACAACCTAACAATCTCCCACTTGGAGATAAACAGTTACAACTGTACCTATACCTGTACATCATCTAGTTTGTTCCCTTGGCTCTATATCCCTCTTCAAAATCACTCTTGAAGACCAACCACCACAAATCCTATGGTGCACCTCTTGTCATCCAAATCACCTGCCACATCTGCATCTATAAACCATGTAGAAAAGAACTTGACCCTACATAACATGTCGACCTACTGCTGGTCCCTCTAAGAATCCACTAAACTGCCCTCCAGTGCTTCTTTCCTGGATTGGCTCCAAACTTGTGACAACTCCCACTACTTGGGAAAACTCAGGCCTAGTACATACCATGCACTTAACCTCATTATGTGAATCAAGATACTATTCTGTGAACTATCCAACCATCGGCGTGCTAACTGGTCTCACACAATCATCCTGAAACAAAGTCAACATGTGACCTTCCATGTCCCTAGAACACACTCATGCCAAAGAATCTTACTGCTCCCAGATTCCTCATGACACACCTCTGAAATACCTTTACCTTTAGTTCAACAACTCCCTGTATATGTAACCCTGCAACAAGCACATTATACAATAACATGATAATGTAGCTAATATTATCCAAATCTGGTAAAGAGAAACACAATGGTCAAACCTCCATTGTCCTGGAGCTTACACAAGACCATATACCCTGGCCTTCCATCTCACGTATCCATTCCCACTCTTTTTTATCCTGAACATCCATTCGTCTCTCAGTGCTTCCTTCCAACTGGCAACTCCACCCAAAACTCCTGTTCGGTTCTTCTCCAAGGAATCACATCCTTCATCCATGCCAAGCTCCCACTGTTCCCTGGATTTACCTGCTTTGCTTCTTTAATAACTTCTTGGTTCTTTACCATTAGTGAGCAACAAGTAGTGTAAAGAAGGGAAATGACGAATTTGAGGATTACTTACCCTTTAAGTCCTCCATATGGACACTTGAGACTCCTTGACAGCTTGCTGTCCACCCAAAATCTGTCTCAGTGACCGATGCTAGTCACATCTTAGTCTACACCCAACCAACGTCAGTTCCATGCGACTACCTTATCGCTGATGTCGGTTCTCCCTGATCGACGCTGGTGTTTATCTATCCCTGAGTCACCAACGTCAGTCTGCACATAGCCAACATCGGTCTCTGTATGGACACTGACATCAGTTTTCTAATCGACGTTGGTATCTGTGTTTTTCTTGTGAGAAATGACTTTTACCCGCAAGCTCCTTTTGGATCAAACCCTTGTCCAAATCAACCCTACTCTACTCAAAATTTCTTATCCCCTTCCACTGATCTCTATCTGTCATCTTCTCCTTGAAAACCAAGGCTTTCTTGCTCTTGTCACGAACATTAGATTTCTCAAGAAATGTTACCTTCTTCTTCTGCATACAAAAATATCGATTCATGCTTTTCAAATCTGAAAGCATACCCTTTGACTCAAGAACATGCATCTCCTTTTTATTCATGTGACCAAGCCTATTAAGCCACATCTTCAAATCTACAGCTGAAGTAGATAACCCAGAAAGAGAATCAATAATACAAGTAGATAGATAAAGCATACCTACTTTCTTACCTCTTGCTACAACAAGTGCACCCTTGGTAACCTTCCAAGAGTCCATTGTGAGAGTTACTGTGCAACCCTCATCACCCAAACTTCTTATAGAAATCAAATTCTGCTCTAGAATTGGGACATGCATGACCTCCTTCAACACCCATGTGTTACCTGTCTGCAATTTCAGCTTCACTTTCTCTTTGCCAACCATTTGACAAGGCTTAACATCCCCTAAACAAATTTATCTAAAGTCTCCCTGGACATACTCATGAAAAAATTACCTATTTGGGGATGCATGAAAAGAGGCACTATAATCTAAAACCCAAGATTCTACTTTATCTAAGGAACATACCAGAGCATCCTGTGCAACATAATCCACAACATCTGCTTCTTCTTCATGTCCTTCATGCTAATCTTCACCCAACCAACAATCTCTCTTTAAGTGCCCTTGCTTTCCACATTTCTAGTAGGTTATTCTGCCATACCTGGACTTGGATCTCCTGCCTATCTTTGACCTTGATCTCCCACGCTCGATCTTCTCTCTTTGCCTTCCCTTGCTTTCCACACTCAAAGAATTTCCTGATGATTCACCTGTGCTTTTCCTGTGAATTTCTTCATTCAAGATTACACTCACAACATCATCCACTTTTAAGATTTTTGAAGCAGATGCAGTATTACTAACTGCCATTACCAAACTCTTCCAACTTTCAGGTAATGAGCATAAGATTAAGAGAGCCTTAATTTCATCATCAAAAACAATATTGACTGAATTTAACTGGTTTACCAAACCATGGAAATCACTAAGATGACTATGTATAGATCCACCTTCCAACATTTCCAAATTAAATAATTGCTTCATAAGAAATACCTTATTCGAAGCTGAGGGTTTTTCATATAAATTTGCCAAAGATTCCATCAACTCTATTATTGTCTTAGCCTGAGATAAGTTGGAAATCACAGATGATGTAAGACTCAACCTTATATATCCCAGAGCCTTCCAATCAAGAACCTCCCATTCTTCATCCTTCATATCCTGAGGCTTGCAATCAACCCCACCCAATGGTAAGTACAAATCTTTTTGATATAGATAATCTTCAATCTACATCCTCCATAATTGATAGTTCTTGCCATTAAAATTATCCATTTGTAGCTTACTTTCTTCTGCCATTGCTCTACTCCCACTCAAACAGAAACCCCTGTGAGTAACCTGTAATCAACACACACTAACCAGATCTGATACAACCTGTTAGTATCCCAACCAAAAGCTCTGATACCAATTGATGGGGAATCCAGAACAATAAACCTGCTCTGATCCCACTTGTTAGGATCTTGCTCCTCAAAAAGAGCACAATATGATTACCACATACAAGCAATTAAACATGCAGAATTAACCAGAAGTACAAGTAACTAGAATTCACAAATAACACAGAATATGAGAGATAATACACAATCTTGTATTAATACTCATCCAGAAAGAAAATACAATAAATAAGATGCCACGTCTTCTCCACACCTCTCAGAAGCTTCCCACACCTCAAGTGTTCAGTAATTTTCTTCAAGAGTTCACTCTCCTACCAAAAATGGTCCCAACACACAATTTACACACAGAACTAGTGTTCACCTCTTCAACCAGTCAGTAATAACCCTGCCAGTACACAAGTACTCAAAGTACTTCAAGTAGATCGCCCATAAGCTTGCAACAACCTGTAACTCAACAGACCTTACTTATACATGTAGATCTTCAAATGTGGCCTTGCACACTTGCTAACCAAGATCCTACAACTAGAAGAAATCCTTTTATTGCCTTAATTACAATACATGCCAATGGGTCTATAAATAGATCCCAGACTTAAACAATAACTTAGACTTCTAATTTACAATAATTAGACACGCAGATCGAGACTATAATTAGCCCTTAACATGCAAACACTCAGTTCAATGAACTAACTGTCCGTGCAACAAACAGTTCTGGAACCACCACAGGTGATTGACATCGGTCCCTGTCTGCCTGGAGGTGACCGACATCGGCCGACCTCCTGTCAATGCCGGTTGTCTTCAGTTCACACCTGCCGATGTTAGTTGCCTTTTGCACTATACTCTATCGACTCCGGTCTCCCTAGAACTCAATAACCTCTTCCATGTCTGCAACAGTTGAAGCTTTTAGCTCCACAACCTGACATCTCCTATAACCTTCCTATGAAGATGTAGCCTTAAAAAAGGTCATGGTCAAGTACTTATTCCTAACTAAAGTTAATCTAATTATCAATTTTGAAAATAGAGTACTTGATGTGATTGTGGAAGTAGAAGAGATGATTGATAAATATATAATGATCTACAATTTTGAAGGTTTTTGGCCTTCCCTTCAAGATCTCCATGGCTAGATTACTAAAAATTAGCAAACCCTAGTTGAAGGTAGAATCAATATATGATCTTGTGTTATAGGTATTTCTATTATTGTTTTTAACTCTATAATAGATAAAGACATTATTTTTAAGCACTCTTGGGACTCGAACAAGCATATATTGCTATCCAAACACTGACATTCTAATTTTAACCCCCACACTAGAGTGTTTAACATAAAGTTAATTTGATGCTGACTACTAAATCTACTCCTATACTTTTTGAATGTTAGTGTATTTGAAGCCATTCTTAGTGTTGTTGTATAATTTTGACATACAATTTCGACAAAAAGAGAACATAACCACTTCACCAATGCTTAATTTATTTCTTATATTGATATTTACAAATTATTCCCAACTTAGATGGAGTTGGTTATGAAGAATAACATGGGTTCAACCTATAGATTATAAGGGCCTACTATTTATATTTCATAGATGTTTCATCACAAAACATTTAGTAAATGATTATCCTAACATGAAACATAAGAGATGAAATACTTGGTGGGTAGATGCAGATATAAAGTATTTAGAATTGGAGGGAAGCCCTAATTTAGATGAAGATGAACTAGAAATGGTTCTATAAATGCTTGTGGAACAATTTGTCCTAAGTAGGGAGAGTGTAGTCAAGGAACCTGATAAGATGGGGTTAAAGGCTCGATCTCCATTAAAACTAGAAGAAAATATAAAAAATCCTATAAAATGAAGCCAAGAGGTGGTTTTAGGAACCCCCATGGATAAAATTACAAAATTTGTGTCAGTTTTTATCCCATTATTAGGAGAAGGATTAATAGATCCTTTACTATTTCAAATCCCAATGGTTGCTTTGGAACTATCCATCCCCATATTGCCAAATCTAGAGAATGGGAATGTGTAGAAGTTAATAAACAACAAAGGGAAAAGATGAACATGTAAAAATGAAGTGGATCCATTAAATATGTCTCTTAGATCTCAAAAAAAAAAATCATTAAGAGAAACTTTTAGTGAAGTTTTTGAGCAGTGATTCTTTAAAATCTTGGATTTAGAGGCCTTTTTAATGCCATATTTTTGGTATGTTTTTTCTTAGTTATAGTAGTTCTTTTGTTAGATCTTGTTTTTTGGCCACTATTATTTATTTATTTTCCACTGGAAGAGGTAGTTCCTTTTAAGCCTTCATGGCTTATTCTTATTTATCCATTATTCCAAATTGAGGGACTTGTTAACACTCTTCGCCTTTACCATTATTAAAAACACAACTTGAAAACTAGAGGATCCTATGTATAAAACATAAGATAGACATGTGGTACACAACATGCACAAGCATACAAAGGCACAAGTATGCACAAATAGACAATCAATAAATCATAGGAAAATAAGAGAAAATGCAAATTATTCACATTGTATCCATGTAACCAACCACACTATAGATAAGCTAGAGAAAGATATGTATAATAAAATATATAAATCTCTATATAAAAATGGAAATTAGGAATGATAAAACCATAACCCTATTGAAAATTTCACTTGAGGATGCTTAAATGTAATAATGATAAAGTTTCAAAGTAACTGTAAATACACGATCAATCTTACAACTAACATAAAAACTAACATGAGAAACATGTTTGTAACATCTATATGTAAGCCTATATTAATCACTAGATAATCA
Source organism: Torreya grandis (assembly GCA_037957365.1). Taxonomy (NCBI): domain Eukaryota; kingdom Viridiplantae; phylum Streptophyta; class Pinopsida; order Cupressales; family Taxaceae; genus Torreya; species Torreya grandis. The sequence continues at coordinate 523,162 of JARHVA010006580.1, forward strand.
TGATATTTAACAATGTGCCACATGTAATTGACAAAGATAAAAGAAAATAAATATATATTTTTATATTATCATGTTTTTTTATTTTATCATTTTTAGAAGAATGGAACCAAGCAAGAGATAATCCAAGAGGCATGAAATCAAGAATAAGAAGATAGCATACTTTGAAGTGCCACACAAATACTTAAAGATACTTTTCAAACAATTCCAATATTTCTTCCCAAGGTTGGAAATAAATATGCTTACAATTCTCACTATATAGGTAATTTTTTATCTAATACCAGGAATATAATAATGCTTGCATAGGGAACCTTACACATGCCATCAATTTCCTCTTATCTTAGCACATTTTTTAGCAGATAGATTTTGACCAATAGGAAAGTGGGTAGTAATATCTTTTCTTTATTTCATCCTAAATCACCATAACATCATCTCATCATAATTTCTTTGATGTGCTCATAATTAGGTTGTGTCCCTTGTTCAGTGAATCTAGCATTTGGTTCAATGTGGGGACATAAGGGAAATTGAGCTCTAAATCTCATTAGGTTGTCGTAATTAGGTTGAATTTAGTAAATATGACCATAAATTAGAAACTAAAGTCATGTTAAAAATTAAAACAAAATTTTGTTAATTAGACCCCTATATTATGACTTGATAGAGTTATGTGTGTGTGTGTGTGTGTGTGTGTATTTATATGTAGGTCACTCTAGTGAAAAGGAAAGATGTATTTTTTTATGAATTCTTGTGGCCTCCCAAGGTTCTTGATGCACTAATATGACATGGTGAAACATCTATAAAAGTAGTTGGGTTGTATATTCCATCCCACTAGAGATGGTGATAAAGTATCGACCTCACTTTTGAAAGACCATAAATTTTTCCTCTAAACAGAAGTTGAATTTGCCTCTAAAGACACCCTTACATATCCTACTAAAATAACATTAATGTCACCTTCAAATTCATAGTAGTGCTATATATAAACTCACAACATTGATTGTTAACATCATATGTTTTTAAGATAGCCTAATGCCACCCTATAGTGATGCCTCCTAAATTTAACTTTAAATCTGACTTAAGGCTTACCTAAAGGTGAATTTAGAGGGATACATTAAATAGTCTAAATTTTGTAGTGTAGGAAGGATGATTCCATTGTGACATCAACCCCATTAGCATAAATATTGCATGGTACATTTATATTTTATGTTTTCAAGGACCAATCTTTTCAAGCAATGTGATATAAAAAGTTCCGATGCATAAATGGGAATTTTAGAACCATATAAGTAATTCCAAGATGCGTATATTAGGTATATGCATCCTAAACTAGATTTTTTTTTTAATAAGGTTATTGAAAGATAATTTATTTAGGGTTTTAAATCCACATAAGAGGAGAGGGGATGGTGAGTAAGAAAATATACTATTTTCATAAGAATCAACCACTATGTTAGTAACATTGTATATATACTTAAAGTTGTTGAATTCACTAAAACATACCTATACTAGTAGTGAACTATGTGTTTTTCCTTAGAATTCTTTTATTATTCATCTATTTAATGTTTTTTGATCTAAAAATATTCACCTATTCACTTATATTATGATAAATATTAAAATATCCGTTAGTTAAATTGTTCCTTGGCAAGTTTGAGGATTTTTAAAGTTTTAGAAGACTTACAAATTAATGTTACATAATATGAGATAGTTATATTTTTTAAAATTTATTATATAGATTTTTTAAGAATTTATTATATTAAATTTGTTTCAGGTGATACTAGATGGGATGTTCACCCTTCATTGAATGAAGTTTGGGAGACCACCAATGGCAAACTTACTTTTGCATCTAAGTTAAATACAAAGGAACAACATGCCTTTGATCAAATTAGTTGATAATGCCCCATAATATTTGTTAGATGACCATTACTCCCATTAGGTGATTTAGATTCATCCTATTTTGGAGAGCTTGAAGAACTAGTCTGACTAGAGGATTTCATATTGCTAGCCAGTTCACATCTTTACCAACTATTCTGGAAGATGGATTGACTCTCATAGTAGAGGATAATACAAAAGTCAATATTGGGATCTTATAAGACCCAAAGAGGATAAAATTAGGCATGTCCCTCACTGAGGAGAAACATGAAGTTTTTACAACACTTTTGAGGGAGTTTATTGACATTTTTGCATGAGCCTATTCAAACATGCCTGATTGGACCCCACCTTGGTTGTACATGATATTTTTTCTACACCCTGATGCCAAACTTGTGTAGCAAAAACTACGTAAAATTCATCCTTATATTATTATGTTAGTTAATAAAGAGTTGGAAAAACTCATATAAGCGAGATGCATCAGACTGATCAACTAATCAAAGTGGATCTCAAACATTGTGCCTGTTAGGAAAAAGCTAAAGGGGATTAAAATATACACTAATTTAAGAGATATCAACAACACTTTCCCCAAGGATGAATTTACTTTATCAAATATTGACATGATATTCAACTCCATAGCTAAGTATGTAATTTTTTCCCTCATGTATGGCTTTTTAGGATATACCCAAATCAAGATTACACCATAAGACCAACACAAAATAATGTTCAACACTCCTTGGGGAATGTTTTACAATCAAGTTATGATGTTTAAACTTAAAAATGTTGGGGCCACATGCTAAAGGACTATGATCATTATATTTCATAACATGATGCATGATATTATCGAAGACTATGTTGATGACATATTGGGTAAATCTAAGACTCATGCAGATCATTTAGACATACTACAAAGGATATTTGAAAGGCTTCATGAGTACAAAGTTCAATGTAATACCAAAAAATGCATATTTTATGTCACTTCAACCAAATTATTAAGCTTTATTATCTCTCATCAAAGCATTGAAATTGATTCTACCAAGGTACAAGCCATTATCAAGATGACACCATCTTCCACTTTGAAGTAGCTCTATAGTTTATAGGGAAAAATTAGTCTATCAAATGTTTCATTTTGTAGTTGGCCTATAAAGGATATTCGACATGGATAATGTATATATTTGTTAAAATACCTAAAAAACTAGAACCCATATGCCATTAGTTCATAATTTCAAACTTAGGGTTGACCACTAAGCCTCAAAATGTCATTATCGATCTCAATTATACCAATTATAAGATGAAAGAGTTAAAATGATTACTCCTATAATACAAATATGTGTTTTATTGGACACACAATGACTTGAATTTTTTTGATCCAAGCATCATAATACACACACAATCCCACTTAATTAGAGACATAAACCATTGAGGCAGATGCAATGACCTATGAGTCTTATCCTTGAACTTCTCATTTACAAAGAAGTTCAAAAGCCACTCTCAGCGAAAATTATCTTTCTAGTTTATCATTCTACTTTGGTGGTAAAATTAGTTCCTATCCATAATACAAATTTAAAAATCAGACTTTGTGTAAATTTTAGGAATATGAAAAAAAATCAGACAAAGATAACTATCCTCTGTCATCCCTTGATGAGGTATTTCAAATGGTTAGTGGCTCTAAGATGATGTCTTTCTTGGGTGGAATCTTGGGTTATAACCAAGGGTTAGTCAATCAAGAATACATAGTAAAAATAATGTTCACCACCAAGCGAGGTACCTTTGCCTATAAGAGGATGCCTATCTATTTTATCAATGTAAGAACCACCTTTTAGTGTGCCATGGATTTTTATTTTCAAAGCCTGATTTTTAAGTACATAATTATTTATATGGATGACTCATTTATTTTCTCATTGTATAATTCATATCATATACATCCCCTGTAGAAATTATTTGAAAGGTGTAGAAGGTATGAAATCTCTTTAAACTCAAGAAGAGTGTTTTTGGTGTCACCAAGGGTAAGCCTCTAGGCCACATCATCATGAAGGAAGGTATTTATATTGACCCTAAAAGAGGTAGTGTAATCTTGAAAATACCTCTTCCTAATAGTAAAAAAGAATTGAAATCAATCTTTGTAAAAATAAACTTTGTGTGCAAATTTATTTATGGTTTTGAATAAATTGTTTAACCCCTTAACACCATGTTGAAACATGATGAAAATGTGGAATGGGAACCACAAACACAATCAATGTTCCAGGACATCAAGAATGTAATCATGTAAGCACCGATCTTAATCAATCTAGAATTCACAAAAGATTTCCACCTTTACTCTTTTGCCTCAGAGCATACTATAATGTTAGTAATCACACAAAGAACTAGTGATGAAGAACATCATATTTATTTCATGAGCACATACCCCAAGGATGTGGAGTTGAAATATTACATCCTAGACAAACAAACATATACATTTTTAAAGGCCAATAAGAATTTCAAACACTATATACTTTGTAACAAGTTCCATGCTATTATGCCTATCCCCAACATAGAGATCATGTTAGCCTAAAATGAACTTAGGGAACATAGAGGAAAGTGGATTTACAAGCTACAAGAATATGACATTAAGATTAAACTAGCTAAGATGGTCAGAGGCTGAGGCCTCACTCAATTGATTACTAAATTCGACCCCAAGATCATTGTCATGTAGATAAATCAGAATCAAACACTGCATAATCCATGATATGACCACATTATCCATTATCCCATGTAACATGTCCACCTATACAATTTAAGGCATCCTATTACATGTTGAAGAAAGGATTCATGTAGCATAAGAACTATGAAGGAATTATCTTAGGTGTGTGACTAGGACCGAAGTTGATGAATTCATTTGCATTTTTCATGATAAATTAGGAAATAGTCACCCTTCCAATAATACAACAACAAATACTATACCAAGAGTTGGTTATTATTAGCCCATAATATTCAAGGAAATCTATAATCACTTCGAAAGGTGTCATGAATTCCAAGTGTTCATAAAAAAGGAAGCACATGTAGATATTCCTTTGTAATGAGTTCTATAAGTAGACCATTTTCCTGATGGGGAATCATTTTCATAGGTGTTCTCAACCCCAATTCTATTGAAGGACATAATTTTGTGCTCATGACTAGTAATTATTGTACTAGATGGACTAAAATAATGGCAACCAAAATCATCATGACCAAAGAAGTGATCAGGTTCATTGAAAAATATATTATCACAAGGTTTGACACCCCTTTCTCTATATTCAGTGATAATGGACATGCATTTCAGTTAGTTGAATTCCTCAAAAGGGCTTATGACAACAAGATTAACTTGAATTTTTATTCAAATTAATACCCTTTAGGGAATATAGTGGTTGAATCAATAATAAAAAAATTGTTGATGCCTTCAAGAATTCTACAACAAAAAACCAAGGGATTGGCATTCACTATTGAAATATGCTCTGTGGGCTGACAAAACTAGGCACAAACAAGCTCTAAAATTTTCTTTATTCCTTTTTGTGTATGGACAAGATCTAGTGTTTACCATTACCTTGAATATCCCTACATATCAATTTATAAAATAATACATGGGATAATATGAACACATACAATCAAATTTTTTGAACATCCTCCAAATGGAAGATGCATGAGATGAAGCATTGAAATTTTTTAATAAGAATCAAGATATAATAAAGAGATGATTCAAAAAAATGGCCAAAATAAAGGTTTTCAAAATATCAGACTTGGTCTTATTATAGGATAAGGCACATGAGAAGAAACATAAACACTCAAATTTGGATCTTCTTTGGATCAATCCATATTAGATCGTAGAAATTTTGGGAATAATGCTTTAAAGGTAAATGATTTTCAAGGAATGGACCTCACTCTACCTATGAATAGGTGGTTCTTAAAGCACTATTTCTCAGCCGTCCCATCCACATCCATCATGGAGTGACTGTAAGTTTTAGTTTAAGAGTAAATTATGATTAAAGTAACATTAAATTAGTTCCCTTTTATTTTATCTTTTTTTTGACTTTCTATTTTCTTTTGTGTCTCTTCATTTATATTTTTTGGTTTTGCCCTTATCTTTTTTGTGATTGTTGGAGATGCTAATAAGTTTCCCCCACACAATGTTTTTATTTTTAGAGTTCATATTTCCTTGAATACCAGAGCACTTTTAGATTGGCTGAAGAAGCAATGAATCCACTAAAAAGAGTCAAAATTTTGGAAGGTCTGACTTCATCATAGCTATCCAAATGCCCTCGTAAACCATTTCACATCTTCAAGACAAAAAATTGAATAATTTTTCTTGTTGAACATTGTCATTAATTAAGAGAGAGATTGTTGAGCATTATCATTGAGTGTTGAGATTTTATATTTAATATTATCATTCATGTGAAAAGTTCTTATGAAGCTACATGGTTCTTTCATTGATGTCAATCTAATGTCATTTGATGTCAAAGGTTCTTTTGAAAATGATTGGTCAAGTAAGCCTTGAGATATGTATTTTAATGAGTTCTGATTGCTAGCACAATGAAAGTTGTTGTTGTATGAGAGCAGTGATGAGATAATGTTGTTTGAAGAATGTTTTAATGTCAGCATGAGTGAAATATTTGAAAATTAGCATGAATAAGTATAGGTTAGTAAAATAAGTGTAACACATCTTGTAATGCTTTGTCTAGACCTTATGAAATGGTATTTGTAGGTGGCGTGATGAAATGAGTGAGTTTTGAAGAAGTGTGATTTGAAGATCTATGTAAGCAGTTATGAAAATGCTTTGAATGAGATGTAAAGATGAGAATGCCCCAAAGAATGATTGATAGTGTTTGACCATTAGAGAGGTTGTTTTAGATTGTACATGAGATATTAAGGACATCAAAAATGATTAAGAGGCCAAATTTGAATATCTATGTTTGTATCTTTGAAAATAATATGAAGATCCCAATCGAGCTCCAGAGATTTATAAGTAGCTCAAATTAGTTCTATTGAATTTATGAAAAAGAGTGAGTGTATGAGATTGATTGCATATACACAAAAGACATCGAAACACTGGAGAGTTTCAAGGTGAATCCTACATGGTGGCTAAAAGGTTAGATTTAAGGACTAATAAGACTTGTAGGTTAAGGATTAGAATGCAAGAAGATAAATGGTGCCTAGATGAAGTAACATGATTAGTTTCCATGGCATGAGTGAGTAGGTGAACATTGATAGAGGTGATTCAAGTTATTATAAGTATGTGTATCAAGTTTGAGATCAAGGTTTACAAAAAAAAGGCTTGAAAAGTATTTTAAGGTTTCTTGAGTGCGTAGAATGAAGCATTGTATACCTAAGAAGGTTTTCATGGTCTTTGTTGGTATGCAAAACATATGCATGAGAACCTAAGTTATTCAAGGTAGATGAGGAAGGGTTATATTTCATAGTTCTAAGCATTGTTTTTTGGAAAAAAAGCTGAGTTTTATGATTAATCATTAAGACTAGAAGATAGTCTAAACCCTCATAAAACCTTAACAATGACCCAATGTTGAAAATCTTGTTCTAAATTGCTCAAAATGGTTTGATATGATCAAAAAAATGATTGGAGATTGAATTCAAGTTATATTTTCCATGAATCATATTTTCCAAGTTATAAGTTATGCAATTATGGTACTTTATTATCATACATTCCATGATTCACACATAAGCCAACACATATGAGATAAAAACATAAATTTGAAGGCTTTTTTTGAGTATTGGCCATGTAGTTAGTGCTCATTAACAAAAGGGTATTTAGGGAAGCTTGACACCTTGTGCCTACTAACCCATTTTTCCCATATCCAATATGAAATTGAAGAACTAGGATTTTCATATTTGACAAGTAGAGAAAATATATGACCTAGATATAAATACACTAGAGTGAAGGTGACATAAAACTTAAAAGCATGTAAATGGTCACAACTAGTTCTAATAAGTATTCCATATTGGACACCTACATCCAAGTCAGATAATAGCATAAACATAACCATTCTAGGTTGACACAAGTGTCCCCAAATATAGAGTCATAATTTCTAAAATAAATCAATTATTCTAGAATCCATATCTAGTCCACTTTATGCCTATTCTAGATCCATATTTGTATTATCATCAGTACCAACTACGTATCTTATTTTCATTGCTATTTTAATATCTTAGTTTTAATTTCTATCTTTAGCATCTTAGCATAATAAATTCATTACATGTTATATCTAAGTTTTGTAAACAATTGGCCTACTCTAGAGATAGTCTACCATAGTTGTGCCCTAGGCTATCTCTACCCCTTCAATCCTATATCCTCTTAAATATATATTTTAGGGTTAAACTATTAGATACACCTAATTTTTCCATTTTCAAATTGATTATATGATTATAATGTCCTCATATTGACTTTAAAATGTTAATACCAAATTGGTTAGAGGGTTTGGTCTATGAAAACATACAAACCACCCCACCCATGATGAATTCATACTCCCAAACCATTACACCCAAGATTGATATAGAAGGTTCACATGGAATGAAGAGCACTAATTTGATGTAGGAAAAGACAAAGTTTTCAAGGAATGGAGGATGACAGATTTGTGAGTGGGATAACTGGTGGGCTTTTGATAGCTATAAATTCTAAGGTATTGGAAGAGACTATATCTAGTATAAATGGAAAAAGTGGAAATGAAGATTTAGGATCCTGGATGAAATAAACTCCTTATTGGGCAAATTAACTAGTGGGTACAATAATCAAGGATGAAAATATGAGAAATAGAATCAATGGCTAGGGATTTATGTGAACTACAAACTTGAGGATCAAAGAATACATGTATAGAGGGGACTTTGATCTCTATTTTGGTTGAATATATATATTTTAGAGAGCTAAATAATAAATTCCTTATTTTATCCATAACTACAAGGTATCATATGGGTGTTGTGTTAGAAGAGCCAAAGGGTATAAGCCTTCTTCTATACGAAGTTAAAAATAAAATCCCTATTTTAGATGTTGGATCCCATGGATAATAGAAGAATTTTACATAAGTGGCATCTAGAAGGGTTAAAAACAAAATCCCTTTTGAGTAAGAACTTACAGAGGTGTTAAAAAATGAATATTAGTTCATGTAAAAGGGTATTATATGTAGATTAGATCAATTATGACCTATCTTTCTAGTGATTCACAAGTGGATATCATAGAATTGGAGACCTTTCATGAAAGATAATTTTTAGATTTACCCATATGCCAAGGGTTTATTCAATAGTGTCTTTAATATTTCAAAAGATAAGAACATGATAATGCTAGATCAAATCTAGTCCATGGATAACCATTTCCTCTTGATGAAGCCATGGTTTCCCTCCTTCAACCATTTGACTAAATATTTTAATTTAAGGCATGTTTAGGTACATTTACCATACCTTCCCCTCAAATTTTTCTCTAAACATTTCCACTCATATATAGGTAAGTCATTAGGTGAGATGATGGGGTGGATTCTTCTACATAGGATATATTTATACCACCTACATGTTATAATCTTAGTTTGTATGGATATGCCCTCTAAACTCCCTATGAATATTGATTTGAAAGTCTATAATCACATTTAGACTTAGAATTTTGACTATGAATGGATACCTTTACAATTTAGACAATGTTCTATTATAGTTCATAAGGCTAGTTCATGTCAAATTCCTAGAAAGAATATGGGCACCTCTTGGTGGAAGGATCCCCTTCCTGATCATCTCAAAGGGGAGGACATAAATATTCCTAAGAGAAAAGATGAGGAAAAAGCTTCAGACTATCAAAATGATGAGACTTAATAAGCAATGAAATTTGGGGAGGAGAAGCAAGGAATGAAAGAAGATTCATGTCACATGGAGGAGAAGAAATATGAGCTAGATGGAATTTTATTATAAATAGTATTTGTTTCAAAAAAATAATTGTGATACTTCATATTCAAATGATAAATTGAATAACTTTAAACCAATGGATACTTTTGAAGTCTCCATCCCGTTTTCAGATTTAGGGGAAGGTGGAGATTGGACCATTATGTGAAAATAAATAAATGAAGTGGAATGAAGGAAGTGGAACCATTAAATATGACCCTCTATTCCCAAAAATAGAAAGTTTATAAGGGTCAAATTTTTGTTGGGTCTCTTGATTGCCTTTAGCATATTAATAACATGTCTACAACCATTTCTTTTTCTACTGGATGAGGAGATTATTTGGAATTCCATTGTTTATATTTATCTCCATTGTAAAAGGGTAGATTTCCTTTCAAAAACTCCTCTTTACCAATAATTTTAAAAAATAATACAAACAAAATATACCATGATCATTATGCCAACAAGGGCAATGCGATAATAGAATTAGACCTCACACTAACATATTGGTTTGAATTTTGCAGATGATTATTATTTTATTATTTGACATGACCTCTCCTTATACATGGCTTAGTAAAATACTTACCCTTACAAAAATATTGTATAAATAATTACTATATCAAGTCTTATGTGCCTAATATGTAACATTTTGAGTTGATTATATAAATATCAAACTTCATATCTATGTAAAAAGATTTATCCCATATTGGGAAGTTAGAAAATTCATTGAGGTGATGTTAGCAAAGTCATTGAAATGATGTACTAAAATCCACTCAAGATATGTTAGCAAAGTCACACATGTGAAATTATAAAACTCATTAAGGTGATGTTACTAGGTGACATTGGGGTGACATTGCTACTAAATTTAGGGCATCTCTATCTTAATGTTGTATTGATGTAATTTGAAGTCAGTAGTAGAGTTGGCTTAAAGATTCCTATTAGTATTTAATTATAAATTTAAGGTTAAAATTTAACATTTGAATTTTTTTAATGGAAAATATAATGAATCCTTAACGTGAATTAAAGGCGACTTTAATTGTGACTTAAAACATTCATAATTATGTAGTGTTATTATCATAATGGTAAATTGTTTATGAATGACTAATGTTTTGTATATGGAGTCCCCTTTTGTCCTCCAATTCTTGGAAAATAAGAATATCCATTTATAATAAGATTTACTATCTCAATTGAAACATTCCTAATTTGTGAATATTTAAATTACTTATGTGACTCTAAAATTTACATATATACATAAAACCTTAATACTACATTTCTTAGAACGCTTGGTCACTGGTAACATATAAAACTAATATAACATGATCTTTAGTGATTCAATGATGAAAGTGAATCATGTAAAAACATAATTTGTTTGATTTTAGATGATAATGTTTTATTTTCTGACATAACCTCCATTATTTTGACAAAAAAGAATTAAAATAAAACAAGCTTCCATAAATTCCTTATCATCTCAAGTTTTTTTTCTTGGTGTCCACTCTCCTCTTGCATTGCTTAAAAACATTCATAATTTTATTTTCTTGGAATCCTTAATGTGAATTAAAGGTAACTTTAATTATGACTTAAAACATTCATAATTATGTAGTGTTATTATCATAATGGTAAATTGTTTATGAATGAATAATGTTTTGTATACGGAATCCCGTTTTGTCCTCTAATTCTTGGAAAATGAGAATATCCATTTATAATAATATTCACTATTTCAATTGAAACATTCATAATTTGTGAATATTTAAATTACTTGTGTGAATCTAAAATTTACATATATACATAAAACCTTAATACTACATTTCTTAGAATTGTTGGTTAGTGGTAACATATAAAACCAATATAGCATGATTTTTAGTGATTAAATGATGAAAGTGAATCTCGTAAAAACATAATTTGTTTGATTTAAGATGAAAATGTTTTATTTTTTGACATAACCTCCATTATTTTGACAAAAAATAATTAAAATAAAACAAGACTCCATAAATTCCTTATCATCTCAAGTTAGAAAAACCTAATTTTTGCATTTTTAAATTTATTCTAAAAATCTAAAATCCTCATATGTACATAAGAATATTCCTCCCACATTAGATAGAAGGCTTGGTTTATGACAACATAGAACAATATATTATGATCCTTATGGTACTGAGGGTGATGTCACAATGGAAATATATCTCTTACTAGTATAATGGTTGAGTTATTTTAGATGAGGATGCTATTTTCTTGGCATCCACTCTCCTCTTGCATTTCTTAAAAACTTTTTAAAACATCCTTTAAATAATATTCAACTAATTATCTCAATTTGAATATGCTTAATTTGTGTGCCTTTGAAATGCTTGTATAAATCTCAACTATTCATATTTTCATAAAACACTATTTGTCATTGGCAAAACGTGTTATTTGTCAATAACATAGAATTCTAATACACCATGATGCTCATGATAATATGGTTCACATAAAAATGGATGTGGGATTCCTACTAACATAATTTTTTATTGGTTGAGTATGAATATGTTTACTTTTTAAGTTTTATCTTTTCTTTTGTGGCTATAAAATCCTTAAAAAAAATTTCCTTATAATAATATTATAAAAATGACTTACTATCTCATTCCAAATACAATTTAAAGTTTTAAATGTGTGTCTTGAAATTTCATCTACAACTCTAAAATTAGTCATACAATATTGTTATCGAATTATTTATTATTTTAATTCATAAAATTAAAAATAAATAAAAGTAATTAATGAATGAATGAATTAAATTATTCATGTATTGATCTATATTTTTGATAGATGGTCTCATTTTGAACTGGATTATAGAATCTAAATGAAAATAATTAATTAATCTGCATCGTTGAAAGGATGTGATTAGTATTTTTAGTTTTTTTTATAGATTTCTTAACCAACCTCAACATGGGAAAAAGGATACCATACCCATAGATCATAAGGGATTTAGAGGAACATGCACCAAATTTGTATGTATCATAATTTTAATTAGTTTTCACTAATGAATGTTTAAGTTTTGATATTTTATAACAATATTAATAATTACTATGTTTTAATTTTATAATAGTCAATGGAGTCCAACCCATATAGGTACAATATATAAATTAATTATAAAATAAATTTAAACATTATTTATAAAATATATAGTCTAATAATGGTTTGTGTTTACTAATTTTATATAATCTCTCTTGGGAACAGATATCTCCTTGGCAGTAACACTTTTTGTAAGTAATATACAAAGAATAATTGAAATGTTTTTGAATAATATTAGGTATGTGAAAATAAAGTTAAATGTTGAATCACTTTGTGGTGTGGGTTGTATCCACTCCTCGACTGGGGCTATCAGGGGGAAAATCCCTCACCCAGGTGACATTAGCAAAGTCACACAAGTGATGTTAGAAAATTATCAAGATGCCATTAACAAGTAACACTAGGTAATTTTTTGTTCAATTTAGGGAATATCTATCTCAATTTTATATTCATATAATTTAAATTGAATACTATATAGGCCAAAATATGCTTATCATGATTTAAATATGAATTTAAGGATGAAATTTTGCCTTTGAATTTAGAAAAGTAACACATGCGATGCTAGAAAACTTCCCTAAGCGATGTTAGCACATTAAGTTGGGATGGAATTTCTAAAAAACTTAAGGTGCATCTACAATAATGTTGTATAGATGTAAGTTATATTTGGCATTAGAGATGACCTAAAGATGAATATCTGATTTTTAATGTAAATTCAAGAATTGAATGTAGATTTTGAAATTTTTCTATTTGTCAAATTTAAGGAATATTTAATGTGACTTAAAGAAGAATTTAATAGAAAATTAATATATTTAAAATGTTTAATTGATATTAATGTAAAGGTTTATTTGTGTATGAATATTTTTTTATTACTTAGGCTCCCCTTTCATCTTATGTGGATCGAAAAATATAACATCCCCTTAAAATAATAACATAAAAATGTCTTACAATCTAATTAAATTATTCCTAATTTACAAATATTTAAATTTTTTATACATCTATAAATTTACCATACTCATATAAAACCTTAATCCCACATGTTTTGGAAGGCTTTACTTCTAGAAACATATAAGCCCAACATACCATTATCTTTGGTGATGCCATGATGAAAGTGGCTATCCTAATAACATAATGGTTATTTTATTGTAGATTAGTATGTTTGCTTTCCCATCATCACCTTTCATATTTTGTTACTAAAAAAAAAATCCACATAGAACTAGTTAGGTACACCTAATTTTTCCATCTTCAAATTGCTTCTATGATTCTAAAGTCCTCATATCAACTTAAAATATTTAATCCTAATTTTGTTAGAGGGCTTGGTCTATGACAACATATAAACCAAATATACCATAATCATTATACCAACAAGGACAATGCAATAATAGAATTAGACCACATACAAACATAATGGTTACAATTTTGCAGATGATTATTATTTACTTATTTAACTCCCCCTCTTTTTTTAATAAAATGTTTTAGTTTTATGGCCATGTAGTTTTTATTGAAATGGAAATTCCTAGTGGTGCCCTAGAGTGGGTTTGTCTTTATTCTCAATATTGGACCTATGGTTTTCAAAGTGGGAGGGTGATTCTTTACTCTAAAACCAATTTATAATATGATTTTTGGTGATGTCATGATGAGAGTGAATTTGCTAACAACATAAGTTTTGTTATTGTAGATGATAATGTTTTCTTTCCCAACATAACCTATACTCTTCTATGACAAAAAAATATATATTAAAATAAAATAAACCTTCACAAATTCCTTATCATCTCAAGCTAAGAACACCTAATTTATATGCATATTCAAATTTATTCTAAAATTCTAAAATCCTCATATGTAAATAAGAATATTCCTCCCACATTGGTTAGAAGTTTTGGTTTAAGTTAATATTATGATACTTATACCATTGAGGGTGATGTCACAATGGATTTGAACTTCTTACTAATATAATGATTGAATTCTTGCAGATGAGGATGTTCTTTTTCTTGGCATCCACTCTCCTCTTAAGTTGATTAAAAACTACTTTAAATAATATTCTACTTACTATTTCAATATGAATATGCTTAATTTATGTGCCTTTAAAATGCACATATAAATGGTTATATAAACCCTTAAAAAACATCTCCTTGTAATAAGATTATAATGATGCCTTACTATCTCATTTTTAATATGGGTTAAAAAATTTAATGTGTATCTTGGAATTGCATGTACAACTCTAAAATTAGTCATATTATATTGTTATCAAACAATCCATTATTTTAATTCATGGAATTAAAAATAAATAATAATTTAATTAAAAGAGTTAATTCAAATGCATAATTGAAAATAATGTGATTAATATTTTTAGCTTTTTTTGATAGAGTTACTAACCAACCTCAAATTAGGAAAAAGGTTACCATACCATAGGTATAATATGGGATTTAAAGGTGGGATTCAAAAGAGCATGCACCATGTTTGTATGTATCCAAATTTTAATTAGTTTTTATTAACAAATGTTTAATTTTTGATTTTTTATTACAATATTAATAATTATTATGTTTGATTTTTCTAAGAGTGGATGGACTCAAACCCATAAATGTACAATATATAAATTGATTATAAAATAAATTTGAACATTATTTATAGAATTTATATAGTCTAATAATAGTTTATGTTTAATTATTTTATATAATTTCTCTTGTGAACAAATGTTCCTTAGCCATAACAATTTATCTAACTAATATATGAAGAAGAATTCAAATATTTTTGAATAATACATTATTTTATGTGGAAACATTTTTTCTATACAAAGTTTGAATCTTAATCACATCTCTTAAGGCAACTAAATGGAATAAGATTTCCTGACATCTAATGGAAGCATCAACTTACTATTTTTGAATAATTCACTATCTTGTGAGTCCCATCTACAACCTATAGAATACAATACTAGGATGTCCATACAAACATTTCTAGGGGCACCGAATGGATTGTAGTTCAACTGGTAGGATAATGGTTGCTTGTATTCATCCATTAGGGTACACATCCATCCATATATATGATACGAAGATTCAAACAATTAAGGCTAAGATGGTACCATAGGTGACTTTGATGGTGTGGATGGCCCTTACTCAAAGATGCTTAATCAAAGGAGCTCATTGATTTAGATGTGTGCTTACTCATCATTGTAATCTACTATATATTTATTTATAAAATATGGGTAGAGATGTTGACATTCTATTTAATTTAGTAATTGCATGTGAAGGCAACCTATTGAGAAACGCACCAAACAAAACATTTCTACGGGGTATTCCTAATATTTTTTATGTTTTCAAAACCTATAAAATGTTAAGATGGAGACCTGGAAACATGGTTGAAACACAAAATATGTGAGTTCATTGAAGAAGAGTACATTAGAATATGATTTAATTCCTAGGAAATTGTTACTACCCATACAAATGGGGATATCTATGGTATTTTGTAGGGCATGTTTCATAAATTATTAGTGGCATGGTATTCAAGGCTTGAACTCTATTATTTTTGATGTCATAATGGAAAAATTTGAATGGAATGAAGTAAAGATGGAAAGGTTACATAATCTAGATACTAAATGGACACATGCAACTAATCATATGGTAAAATGCAATATTGATAGCTACATATCATAATTTTTTGTGCATGGATATGTTCCATTCAAAACTACATACAAATTATTTATAAGATGACTAAGAAGACTTTTTAATATAATTTCAATGTTGTTTATAAATGAAATGACCATGACTATTCCCATTTAGGCGATGCTTATCAGTACCAAACAACTTCAAAGAATGATAGTATTAACATTGGGTTTGGTTATGAATATCTTAGTGAGAATGATGCTACTTTAGGTTAGGATCATCATTGGGTTTAATATAGATGAACATGATGACACTAATATTTCCGGTCAATCATGACTTTATGACTATCTATTTCTATTTAATTAGGGTAATTTTATAACTATTTATTTTTATTATTTATAATTAATAATATTACATAAATTTAATTAACTAAAACCTTATTTATTACATAAATTTAATTAATTAAAACCTTATTTATTTAAAAATATGTAGAATTAAAATGTACATTAAATGTTATGAGTTTAAAATTAAATAATAATTTTTATAAAATTTAATTAACTAAAAATTTATTTATTTTTAAAATTTTATTTAGAAATATATTGAATTAAATAATTAAACATATAATAATAGTTGTTATAAAATTTAATTAACTAAAACATTATTTATTTTTAAAAAATTATTTAGAAATATATTGAATTAAAATGTATATTAACATTCTCAGTATATAATTAAACATATAATAATAGTTGTTATAAAATTTAATTAATTAAAACATTATTTATTTTTAAAATTTTACTCAGAAATATATTAAATTAAAATGTACATTAACATTCTAGGTATATAATTAAACATATAATAATAGTTGTTATAAAATTTAATTAATTAAAACTTTATTTAAATGTACATTAACATTTTTAATATATAATTAAACATATAATAATAGTTGTTATAAAATTTAATTAATTAAAACATTATTTATTTTTAAAATTTTACTCAGAAATATATTAAATTAAAATGTACATTATCATTCTAGGTATATAATTAAACATATAATAATAGTTGTTATAAAATTTAATTAATTAAAACTTTATTTAAATGTACATTAACATTTTAAATATATAATTATACATATAATAATAATTGTTATATAATCATAGAACGTAATTTTATAATTAATAATATACATAAATTTAATTAAATAAAATCCTATTTTTTTAAATAATTTTAATTTTATTTAATAAAAGCAATTACTTTTGAAAATATTTTTTAATATACTTATCACTATAGATTCACTATTAGATAGATATATAACAAAAAGTTTAATCTTTTCCATTTCTGTGATTTCTAAATTTAGATTAATTTCTTTGACAATTTATAACTGCTTTTGTTTGGAAAGTTGCAATAAGAGTATTTTTAATTTAGAAATATATTGAATTAAAATGTTGTATAATTATATATAAATCATAATAATAATATAATCTCATAATATAATTTTATAATTAAAAAAATTAAATTAACTAAAACCTTTTTTATATTTAAAATTAACAGTTGCTTTTGAATATAATTATTAAAATTAAATCCAGACTTATGGGGCATGCATTTTAAGTTAAAAAAAAAATTCAGTCCAAAAATTAAAAAAAAACATTTACTCTAGATGTACTTACATCGCATGCATTTTAATAGTTTCACTATTAAAACATGAAATATATGAATAACAAAAGAATTCTAAGGAAAAACACATAGTTCACTACTAGTATAGGTATGTTTTAGTGAATTTAACAACTTATAACTATATATACAATGTTACTAACATAGTGGTTGATTCCTATGAAAATAGTCTATTTTCTTGCTCACCATCCCCTCTCCTCTTATGTGGATTTAAAAATATAAATAAATCCTCTTACAATAACCTTATTTAAATGATTTGTTAGTTGGGGATGCATACACCTAATCTACGCATTTTGGAATTACTTCTATGGTTTTAAAATTCCCATTTATGCATCAATTTTTTTTATATCACATTGCTTGGAAAGATTGGTCCTTGAAAACATACACTATAAATATACCATGTAATATTTATGCTAATGGGGTTGATGTCACAATGGAAGCATCTTTCCTACACTACAAAATTTATACCATTTAATGTCTCTCTCTAAAGTCACCTTTAGGTAACCCTTAAGTCAGATTTAAAGTTACACTTAGGAGGCATCACTAGAGGGTGACATTAGTCTATCTTAACAACATATGATGTTAACAATAAACATTGTGAATTTATATAGAATACTACTGTGACTTTGAAGGTGACATTATGGTTATTTTAGTAGGATATGTAAGGGTGTCTTTAAAGGCAAATTCAACTTCTATTTAGAGGCAAAATTCAACGTCTTTCAAAAGTGATGTCAATACTTTATCACCATCTCTAGTGGGATGGAATATACAACCCAACTAATTTTATAGATGTGTCACCATGTCATATTAGTGCATCAAGAACCTAGGGAGGCCACAATAATTCATCGAAAATACATCTTTCCTTTTCACTAGAGTGACCTACCCATGGGTCGTTAAGATATTTTTGCTATAGGTCATTGTTATATGTATGTATATATGTATATGTATGTATGTATATATGTACACACACACACACACCTCAATCAAGTCATAATATAGGGGTCTAATTAACAAAATTTTATTTCAAATTTTAACATGACTTCAGTCTCTGACTTATGGTCATATTTACTAAATTCAACCTAATTACAACCACCTAATGAGATTTAGAGCTCAATTTCCCCTAATTATGTCCCCACATTGAACCAAATGCTAGATTGATTGAACAAGGGACACAACCTAATTGTGAGCACATCAAAGAAGGTATGATGAGATGATGTTATAGTGATTTAAGATGAAATAAAGAAAATATATTATTACCCAATTTCCTATTGGTTAAAAGCTATTTGCTAAAAATTGTGCTAAGATAAGAGGAAATTGATTACATGTGTAAGGTTTCCTATGCAATCGTTATTGTATTCCTGGTATTAGATACAAAATTACATGTATAGTGAGAGTTGTAAGCATATGTATTTCCATCCATGGGAAGAAATATTGAATTTTTTTGAAAAGGATCTTCAAATATTTGTGTGGCACTTCAAAGTATGCTATCTACTACAAAGGAAGACATGGTAAGAATAATACAATTCATGATTAAATCTTAGGTAAATAATGAGATGTGTACATGATAATGATTACACTATAGTGATGATTATTCAAGTTATTATACAATTAATGATTACATTTTAGATAATAATATGATTCATGATGTCCAACCAATGCTAATTACATATAATACATATTTAAAGAGATGCTCCCAAAACATCATTGAAGAAATCTATTGACAAAGGGGTGGTTGAGAAGCTGAGCATCAGTCCATCACCTACTAAATTCCTTTTGTAGACAAACTCTAGAATTATGGGGATGTAGTGTGAAAACATGAGTGTAGCCCAATCCTGATTCTATCTTGGTACGAGAAAGGGAAAATAACCCATGTAGCATACTAACAATGTTACTCCCAAACTCTAAATATCTCCTACATAACCATCAACATTTCCATTTCCACCATATCAACCTAGGTCCAATATCTTTGAGATGATGTAAGCATAGGCTCCAACGTATGAATTGCAGCTGGCATTGGTAGGCTATGATACAATCCTGCTCATGCCAAAGTCAACAATCTTCACTTATTCTAAATTCTTCTTAATTAACAAATTAGAGGGTTTGATGTATCTATGCATAATATTTTTATCGTGAAGGTATGTCAAACCTTGTAACACTTGTGCAATAACCTTAGCCAAGAATGTCCTTTACCACTTCGTGTTATAATATATATTAATGACCATTCAATGCATTACGCTGGTGGAAGTGCATAGAGAATGCTTTGGCAGGCCTGAAGGAAGAATCATCGATGGTGGGACAATCTTTAATAAAATGACTTTTGAATCTGCATCTTTTACAAACATATTGTGGTGGTGGTAACCTTCAATTCATGTACCTATCCCAATATTGATTAGCTTTTTCAGGGATTCTTGTAGCCTTCTATCTTCCTCCTCTCTGGGAACTGACATATGAATCTCATTAACCTTGCTCATGTCTGTGAAGAAGATAGACATATTATCATTAACTTTCACTGGAGTTGAGGTATAATCATAATGGCCATCATCCTCAAGGTAGATATTTTCCCCAGGGTTGTATTCTTCAACACTACAATTATGGCTGAATGTTGATCTATTTTCTGCCATCCTCACTGTGATAAAACACACTCATTTCTAGTAAAACTTCAGAAAATCAATAGAAAAAGATGATCTTCTTTGGTTCTCAAAATCATAGCTGCCAAAAGCAATTTAAGCTAATTGCAAATGAATCTTATAATGCTATGCCATAGGAAAATTACATTTATACGCATTTGATTTTTATAAAAATCACATGATTTTTACCACAATGAGTTTTTTCTTTAAATTGCACATTTTTATTTTAAATATTGATATATTTAGAAACCTTTTTCTTAAAACTTTATTGAAAAACAAGATTTAGAGTATTCTTGAAGTAATGCAACACAACAAATAGTTAAAATGATTTTATAACATGTTCTTGTCAATTCGTGCTTATATTTTATTCTTACCTAAATTAACAATTGTAAGAATGAAGTGTAATGCAAACATTGCAAAAAAATGTTGTGTTAATTATTGAGAAAGGAGATTAAATATGAATTAAAAAATATAAAAATTTAATTTTGACATTTTAATCACACTATATAATGTAATAAATAAAAAATAATTACTATATTTTATTAGTTTTTATAATTATATATATATAAATTACATATAATACTCAAAGGGTATCATTTCTATCGATTAATCTTAGATAAATTGTAGTACTATTTAAACCATGACATATCCACACACTAGTCATGTAATATATCATGTACAATTTTTTTAACTTCTAGACTTAATGCATCTATCGAATGGCAGAAAAAAGTTATTTTTAAAAGTAATTTTTTTATTTAATAAAAAATTAATTATTTTAAAAATAAACGAAATTTTATTTATTTTAATTTAGGCAATATTACTAATTATAAAATTATGTTATGAGATTATATAATAATTATTTATACATATGCAGAATGTTAATGTATATTTTAATTTAATATATTTTTAAATAAAATTTTAAAAATACACAAGGTTTTAGTTAATTAAATTTTATAATAATAATAATTATTATATACTTAATTTTATACTAATAACGTTAATGTAATTTTAAATCAATATATTTTTAAATAAAATTTTAAAAATAAATAAGGTTTTTAGGTAATGAAATTTATGTAATATTATTTATTATAAAATTACATTTTAGATTATACAATAATTATTTTTATAAGTATAATTATATACTGATAATGTTAATGTACATTTTAACTCAATAAATTTATAAATAAAAAATAGTTTCATTATAACTTTCTAAATATATTTTTTTGAAAAAAAAATTGAATGCAAAAATAATTTAAACATATAATGAAATAATAATGAATTAAACACAATGATAAATTAAACACAATAATAAAGAGAATGTCACCTTAATATAATAGAAATAAATAGTCATAAAGTCATGATTGATCGGAAACATTAATTTCATCATGTTCATCTATATTAAATCCAATGATAATCCTAACCTAAAGGAACATCATTCTCATTGAAGTATCCACAACCAAACCCAATGTTAATACTACCATTCTTTGAAGTTATTTGGTACTGGTAAGCATCACCTTAATGGGAATAACCCTAATAGTCATGGTCATTCCATTTATAAACAACATTGGAATTATATTAAAAACTCTTCTTATTTGAATATTATAAATAAATTGTATACAGTCTCTAATGAAGCATATCCATGCAAAAAAAATCAAATATGTAATTATTAAGTGGTCAGTTTCATATATCCATTTAGTATCTAAATTATACAATGTTTTTAGATTTACTTCATTCCATTCAAAGTTTTCCATTATGAGGTCAAAAATAGTAGACTTCAAGTCTTAAATACCATGCCACTAATAATTTATGAAACTTGCACCATAAAATACAATAGATATCCTCATTAATATGGGTAGTAACAATTTCCTAGGAATTAAATCCTATTCTAACATACTCTTCTTTAGCAAACTCACATATATTTTGTTTCATCCATGTTTCCAAGTCTCCATCTTAACATTTATAGGTATTAAAAACATAAAAATTGTTTGGGATAGTTTTTAGATTTTTTTTATGTTTTTTTCAACAGGCAACATTCACATGTAATTATTGAATTACATAGAATATTGACATCTCTGTCTATATTTTAAAAATAAATATATAGTAAATTATAACGATGAATAACTATACATCTAAATTACTGAGCTCCTTTGAATAAACATATATGAATAAAGGGCATCCATGTTGTCAAAGTCACCCAAGATAAGATTTTGGACTTAATTGTTTGACTCTCTATGTCGGGTATCTAGATGAATTTGTACCCTAGTGGATGGATATAAGTAACCATCATCCTCACCAATCAGACTACAACCATTTCGATGCCGCTAAAAATATTTGTATGGACATCCTAATATTGTATTATACATGTTGTAAATGGGAATCACAAGATAGTGAATTATTTAAAAATAATAATTTGATGCTTCCATTAAATGTAAGGAAAACTTACTCCATTTAACGGCCTTAAGTTATGTGATTAAGATTCAAACTTTGTATATAAAAAAATGTTTCTTCATAGAACAATGTATTATTCAAAAACATTTTAATTCTTCTTCATATATGAGTTAAAGATATTGTTATGGCTAAAGAAACATGTGTTCACAAGAATGATTATATATAATCAGTAAACATAAACTATTATTAGACTATATATTTTATAAATAATATTCAAATTGATTTGATAATAAATTTTTATATTGTACATTTATGGGTTAGACTCCATCCGCTCTTAAAAAATTCAAACATAATAATTATTAATATTGTAATAAAAAATTAGATCTTAAATATTTTTTAATGAAAACTAATTAAAATTGGGATACATAAAAACTTGGTGCATGCTAACATGGCTTGAGTATTCTAACATGTGTGACTTTGCTAACACGGCTTGAGTGGCTTTTATTACATTATACCAGCTTCTTTTACAACACCACTTAATGAATTTGATAACTTTTCCAATCTGGGATAAAGCCTTTTACATAGATATTAAGTTTGATATTCATAAAATCAACTCAAAGAGACACTTATTAGGCATATAAGACATGATATAGTAAATAATTCATAGAATATTATTGTAAGGGTAAGTATTTTACTAATCGATGTAAAAGGAGAGGGGAAGTAAAATAAGTAAATAATAATCATCTACAAAAATCTAATTATTATGTTAATATGTGGTCCAATTTTATTATTGCATTGTCTTTGTTGGCATAATGATTATGGTATATTTGGTTTGTATGTTGTCATAGACCAAGCCCTCAAACCAATTTGGGATTAAATATTTTGAGTCGATATCATGACTTTAGAGTTATAGAAGCAATTTGAAGATGGAAAAATTAGGTGTACCTAACTAGACATGGTAAGGAATTAAGGAAATTAGTTCTACGTGGATTTTTTAAAGTCACAAAATATGAAAAGTGATTATGGGAAAAAATAAACTTACTAATATACTATAAAATATCCATTATGTTATTAGGATAACCACTTTCATCATGGCATCACCGAAGATAATGGTATGTTGGGTTTATATGTTTCTAGAGGTAAAGCCTTCCAAAACATGTGGGATTAAGGTTTTATATGAATAAGACAAATTTATATATGTATAATGAATTCAAATATTCATAGATTAGGCATAATTTAATTAGATTTTAAGACATTTTTATGATATTATTTTAAGGGGATGTTATATTTTTTGATCCACATAAGATGAAAGGGGAACCTAGGTAATAAAAATTATTCATACACAAATAATCAACCTTTACATTAATATCACCTAAAAATTTTAAATATATTAATTTGATATTAAATTCTTCTTTAAGTCACATTAAAGATTCCTAAATTTGACAAACAAGAAAATTTCAAAAGCTACATTTAATCCTTAAATTTACATTAAAATTCAAATATTCATCTTTACGTCATCTCTAATGCCAAATATAACTTACATCTATGCAACATTTTTCTATATGCACCTTAAGTTGGGTATAAAATTCACCCCAACTTAACGTTCTAACATCACTCAGGGAAGTTTTCTAGCATCACGTGTGTCAAATTTTATAAATTTAAAGGCAAATTTCATCCTTAAATTCAGATTTAAAGTTTGATAAACATATTTTGGCCATATATAGTATTGAATTTAAATTGTATGAATATAAAATTGAGATAGATATTCCCTAAATTCAAAAAAAAATTCAACCTAGTGTTACTTGCTAATGTCATCTTGATAATTTTCTCATGTCACTTGTGTGACTTTACTAATGTCACTTGGGTGACATTTTAATTATTATTATGGGTAAAAATAAGTTTTGTAAATCATAGCATATATTAAAATTTTTACTACACTAGCATATGGTAAATGAGACACAGTTTGCTTTTATTCATCACTAGGACATAAAATTGAAGAAATATTGAAATGGAAGTAAAATGGATAGTAACTGGTTTCACATAGTTCATACTAAATCTAGTTAGTATCTTTTCCAAATAGATATATTGTGATAACCAAAGCTTACCATTTTTCTTGTCTATTTATATCTCCATGCCTAAAAGTTGTTTTAATGCTCCTATATCCTTCATATAAAATGTACTAGTTAGATAAGCTTTTAAAATAATGATTTTTGTCATGCTTTTGCTTTCCACAAGCATATCATCAACATACAATGACAATAAATAAATAACCATTATACAAAAACATTAAGTAAATAAAATGGTCATACTCACTCTTGAGAAATTTTTTTCTTTTCATGAAGGAATTAAACTTCTTGTACCATTGTTTGGGTGACTATTTGAGGCATACAATGATTCCTTGAGCTTGCAAGAAATCCTTTTTTGCTATATTGTATAAAACCCTCAAATTGTTCAATATATATCATCTTCTAAATATCCATGCAAAAATTTTGTCTTCACATCTAAAGGGTCCAACTCTAAATAAAGTAAAGCTACCAATGCTAAGAGAATTTGAATTGAAATAAGTTTAACAACTAGTGAAAAGATTTTATGGTAATTAATACCTTATTTCTATCCAAATGATCTTTCCACCAATCTAGCCTTGTAACTTTCAACCTTTTAAACAACACATATATTTCATTTGTAATCCCATTTGCAACCAACAAGTTTTTTTCTATTGAAAGTTCTACTAGGTCCCATGACTAGTTTTTAGCCAAGCATCCATTTCATCTTGCACTGAACTTTTCCATTTGGTACTACCCACATCTTCTAATGCTTCTTGATAATAACTAAGTTCCCCCCAGAAACCCCTACAATAATAGTGGGTGGGGGGGGGGGGGGTGGGGTGTGGGGATTTACCCCCCAATAGCCCCTAGTCAAGGAGTGGGATACAACCCACACTGCAAAGTGATATAACATTTAGATTTTTTGTAATTAGTGTTATGGCCAAGGAGACATTTGTTCCCAAGAGAGACTATATAAAATCATTAAACACAAACCATTATTAGACTATATATTTTACAAATAATGCTTAAATTTATTTTATAATTAATTTATATATAATACCTATATGGATTGGACTCCATTGGCTATTAGAATATTAAAACATAGTAATAATTAATATTAGAATAAAACATCAAAACTTAAACATTCATTAGCGAAAACTAATTAAAATTATGATACATAAAAAATTGTTGCATGCTCCTTTGAATCCCATATGACCTATGGGTATGGTATCCTTTTTCCCACATTGAGGTTGGTTAAGAACTCTATTAAAAAACTAAAAATACTAATCACATTCCTTTCAATGATGCAATTGAATTAAATCTTTTCATTTAGATTTTATAATCTAGTTCAAAATGATACCATGTATCAAAAACATAGATCAATAAATGAATAATTTAATTAATTAATTAATTACTTTTATGTAGTTTTAATTTTATGAATTAAAATAATCAATTATTTGATGACAATATTATATGACTAATTTTATAGTTGTAGATGTAATTTCAAGACACATTTAAAATTTTAACTTGTATTTGGATTGAGATGGTAAGTCATTTTTATAATATTATTATAAGGAGATTTGTTTTGAGGATTTTATAGCCACAAAAGAAAAGAGAAAACTTAAAAAGTAAACATATTCATACTCAACCAATAAAAAATTATGTTAGTAGGAATCCCACATCCATTTTTGTGTGAACCATATTATCATGAGCATCATGGTGTATTATACTTCTATGTTATTGACAAAAAACACTTTTTTCCAATGCCAAATAAAGTGTTTTATATAAATATTTGAGATTTATACAAGCATTTCAAAGGCACACAAATTAAGCATATTCAACTTGAGATAGTTAGTCAAATATTATTGAAAGGATGATTTTAAGTGTTTTTAAGCAATGCAAGAGGAGAGTGGATGCAAAGAAAACAAACTTGAGATGATAAGGAATTTATGGAAGCTTGTTTTATTTTAATTATTTTTTGTCAAAATAATGGAGGTTATGTCAGAAAATAAAACATTGTCATCTAAAATCAAACAAATTATGTTTTTACGAGATTCACTTTCATCATTGAATCACTAAAGATCATGCTATATTAGTTTTATATGTTATCACTAACCAAGCATTCTAAGAAATTTAGTATTAAGGTTTTATGTATATATGTAAATTTTAGAGTCACACAAGTAATTTAAATATTCATAACTTGGGAATGTTTCAAATGAGATAGTAAATCTTATTCTAAATGGATATTCTCATTTTACAAGAATTAGAGGACAAAAGGGGACTCTGTATACAAAACATTATTCATTCATAAACAATTTACCATTATGATAATAACACTACATAATTATGAATGTTTTAAGTCACAATTGAAGTCACATTTAATTCACATTAAAGATTCATTATCTTTTCCATTAAAAAAGTCAAATATTAAATCTCAACCTTATATTTATAAGTAAATACTAATAGGCATCTTTAGGCCAACTCTACTACTGACTTCAAATCACATGAATACAACATTGAGCTAGAGATGCCCTAAATTTAGCAAAAATGTCACCCCAATGGAACTTACTAACATCACCTTAATAAGTTTTATAATTTCACATGTGTGACTTTGCTAACATGTCTTGAGTGGATTTTATTACATCATTTCAACAACTTTGCTAACATCACCTCAATGAATTTTCTAACTTCCCAATTTGGGATAAATATTTTTACATAGATATGAAGTTTGATATTTATATAATCAACTAAAAATGTCACTTATTAGGCATATAAGACTTGATATAGTAAATATTTATATAATATTTTTCTAAGGGTAAGTATTTTACTAAGCCATGTATAAGGAGAAGTCACGTAAAATAATCAAATAATAATCATCTGCAAAATTCAAACCAATATGTTAATGTGAGGTCTAATTATATTGCTGCATTTCCCTTGTTGGCATAATGATCATTATATATTTTATTTGTATTTTTTAAAAATTATTGGTAAAGAGGAGTTTTTTTGAAATGGAATCTACCCTTTTACAATGGAGATAAATATAAACAATGGAATTATAAATAATATCCTCATCCAGTAGAAAATGAAATGGCTATAGACATGTTATTAATATGCTAAAGGCCGTTAAGAGACCCACCAAAAATATGACCCTTCTAAACTTTCTATTTTTTGGAACTGAGGATCATATTTAGTGGTTCCACCTCCTTCATTCCTCTTTCTTTACTTTTGTTGCACATAGTGGTCCAATCTCCACCTTCCCCTAAATCTAAAAAAGGGATGGAGACTTCAAAAGTATCCATTGGTTTAAAGTTATTCAATCTCTCATTTGAATCTAAAGTATCACAATTAATTTTTTGAAAAAATATTATCTCCAACAACACTCCATCTAGCTCATATTTCTTCTCCTCCATGTGACATGAATCATTTGAATCTAAAGTATCCACCCTATCATATCACCTAATGACTTACCTATATATGAGTGGAAAGTTTTAGATAAAAATTTGAGGGGAAGGTATGGTAGACGTACCCAAACATGCCTTAAATTAAAATATTTAGTCAAATGGTTGAAGGATGGAAACCATGGATTCATCAAGATGAGGTGGTTATTGAAGACACATAAAACTAGCTGAGGATAACCTCCAATCAAGCTTTTGGCTAGTTTCCATCTAAAATGCATAATTTGGCTTAAAAACACTAAAACATGCAAAATGATATGAAAATGATATATTCAAGTGCCAATTTTGGCTAGGGTATCCCTAAATGAGGTAATTTAATTTATGGGCCAACTAAATTTGATCAGTCCATTTCGAATCAAGATGCCAATTTTGTACCTATGTGCTCTAGACGGTTCTTTCTTATCAAATATTTTTCACAAGACTCATGCCTTTGTTATTTGTTATTGGAAACATTATAAATGGGAATATGCATCCAATGCATCTGATGTGGACTTCCAATTCAACTCTAGTCAAATTTAGGACCAATAACAAGACATTTTGATCAATTTGGGTAATTTATGCATAAAATGCTTAATCATGCTTAGGAGCTAATTAACCCAAATCAAGGCCTAACAAAAAATTCCATGGAAACTTGTTGAATATTTGTTTTTAGAAATGAATATTGAATATCTACATCATCAAGTGACCTCATTTCTTGGGAAGACATCCCTAGGCCATAAATGCTACAAATATCAGGATTCATGCCTCCCATGCCTCATTAATGCCCTCCACGATGCCCTTCATACGTCTTAATTTCCCCTTATTCCAATGCCATGATGAGGATAATTACAAATTTTAATTCCAAAATTGAATTAATCCTCAACCACACATCTCAATCTTGAGATGGATGGTTGATATTGATTATGATCAAATTCAAAAATCTATAAATAGGAGGCCTCAAAACATCATTTCTAAGCTTAATTAGTGCAAAGTTATAATGTAGGATTGGTTTCAAAAAGATTCAAAAAACTAGTGTTACCATGCCAAATTGATTCCAAGCCAATACAAGGCACAAGACAAAGGTGAAAAGAGGGGATAAAGGTAGCCACACTCCATTGAAGAAGACTTCTTAAAGCACAAGCTAAGCAAGCCACCATTACAAAGGCATTTGGAGCATCCAAGGAAGGTGAAAGGAATTCTTGTGTTTTCATTCCTTACTTTTTAGTTGTGCTTATTATTTGCTATTGTTAACCAAGCTCTCCCTAGTGTCTAGGCCTATAAATTTTAGGCTATTAGTGTATTTATTTCACTTTGTTTTCATTTTGAAACTAACACCATACTAACCATCCTCTCTTGAGTCAAATTCCTAAGTCACATTATGGCATGCTTAGTCACCGTTAGAGCTGATTAGCAAGCATAACTCAAGGATATAACTTGGAATATAGATTAAAGATGAGCATGTACAAAGTGATGAAAAAGATGAATATAAGAATGAGATTGATCAGTGTGAATGATTCAGTTGTCCTTGCTCATCTTGATTAACAATGATACAACTAGAATGGCCATTGGATTAATTGATCAAGGGTGGGATGGAAGGATTTGCCAAGGTACCAAGGAGAAACTTCTATGGCTCCATTGATTTTAGACCTTCATGAAGCTAATTTTTGCTATAACATGTGATGGTAGGCTTTATGATAGAACACCATAAAGACTATCCCAAAATATGCGTAAGGACTGACTCCCACTATTCAATAAACATTTGAAGATAATGCACGAATGATTAAAACCATGATGATAATGTTGACTAATGAATATGGATAGACTCAAGAATAATGTGTGCAAGGAATCACCAATTGAACACATATAGACTGAGTCGAGGAAATAGTGTTAAAAGCAAACAAATAGGCAAGCAAACAAATAAACAAATAAATAGAAAAAACAAACAAATCAAAATAAATCAATAAATAAAAATCTTGAAAACAAAAACAAAAGAAAGCATCCTAACAATGATAATGCCCTAGTAAGGCAGATCAAGGATAACTAACTAGGATTAGATAGGACAAATATTTTTGGATTTTTGAAATGTTATGAATGTTTTTAGAATTTTGACGGTATATTAACTCATTAGATAATGACAAGATACTTGTTCATAAAATGGTGAGAGCATTTGGCTTAGGTTGCTCACAAAATGATGAGAGCGTATGGAAAGGGGGACTGAGGTGACCTCAACATAAATTGAGCATGACCCATATAGTCCTAAAATGACCTCAAGTCATAGTAATTCCATCCACACAAAAGGTGAGGAAAAACCAACTAGGTCCCAACAAGTTCTCAAATTTGGCAAATGGCCAGTCAAATGAAAATAGTGAAAGCAAGGTGATATAACAATACATGATAAATAAGTGTTTCACCTAGTTTTCCCATATGAAGTTATAAATAGGATACAACAACATAGGTCAATGATACTAATTTGCCTATGGGTGATTATAATTATTAGCAAGACTAGTGAGACACTGATTTACCCATAGGTGGTTATAATCAGGTTTAAATAAACAAACATGGATATAGGATGAAAGATGTATTACTAGATAAATTTTCATACTACTTTCATAGACTATCATTGAAACACAAATTAGATTGATTATTTAAATTTGATCAGAAAAATCTCACAAAAGGTGTTGGAAAAACCAAATGAATCAAGATCAAAAATAGGATTGGGTAGGATGAGTAAAAATAGGCTTTGGTCTAGATAGGAATAGAATGATAGGATGGTATGGTATTGCTTTAAGATAATGATGGTTCTGATAATTGGGTTAAAATGGTAGGATGGTTACCCTAAGTGATGGGGTAAATAGCTGGGTACTTTGACAATGGCAAATGGATATGCAATAATGGTAAAGGCATGGTACATGTTTTTGGCTTGGGTGTGGTTTTTGATTCTATTGTTCCTATTGATGGGGAGATACACATCCTAATCAACAAATGATATAAATAGAATACTTGATCATTTTAATTTCTATCCCACACATCATCTAAATAACTGTATTATCAAGAATGACATGTAGATTTGGTTGCCAAGAATGCTTTCTTGATCTTCTTTGGTCATTGATTCTGATTCCTTCAAGCATCAAGATAAGGTATTTTTATAACCTCTACAAATAAAAGTGTGGCCATGGATGGTAAACAAGGACAAAAATGGATGGTAGGTTTGATTGTGAAATGGAATGGTAGATGATAATAGAATGTATAATGGTGGGGAAACAAATGAAGATCAAGAATTTCAGTCACACGTAATGTTGTTGATTCTGGATTTGACATATTTTTGGTTGTAGTGGGGCTAAAGATTTGTTCTCTCGATAGCACCACCAAATTTTTCTATTGTTTGATCTTGAGAGTAACTACCATCTAATTAGGATATAGATAAGAAGCTATTTTGATTTTGTCTTCATCAAGTAATGAAGAAATTTTGTGCTCAACTATTGGTGCCTTAATGAGGTTTTCACCAATGAAGTTGTATTGATTGTCTTGTAGTGACTTTGAGAAGGTGTCATTAAGGAATGTTGACTTTTGACTTTGATTGTCATCTAGAACTTGTAAAAAAGTGTCACTAGAAGATGCTAAGTTCTGATTTTGATTATCCCTTAACACTTCTAAAAAGGTCCCTCCAGGAGAGTGTTCTTCTGCTAAATTAATGTTTCCTTGGCCTCCTTGCTCTTTTTCAACTACTATGTCTCCATGGATGTAGTTAAATAAAGTGTGATTCTATAAATCCCAATCGACACTTGTGGGAAATGGAATGTTAATAATATGGCTATTTTGGTTGATGGTAATGGACTATGGAATGGTAATGAAATAGGGAGGGGCTAAACATTCCTTGTAGAATATACTAGGAGAACTTGTGTCGATGCTAAAGTATTCATAATCAAAAACTGTAGAAGGATCATAAATGTATTCAAATTTATTTTTGAGGCATGCATAACTAATGTTGTAACAATCATGAAAATATTCTTCTTCTGAATCTAATTCTAACTCAAGGGACTCTGAATCTGATGTCACAAGTGATGTTGATTTTGATTTTGATGCTAAATTTGATGTCGATTCAAGAATATAACCTAAATCTAAATTTGATTCTTCCTCTGATGGGTACTCTATTACAATGATGTCTTGTTGAATATTTAGTTTTAGATAAGTAATAACCTGTGATGCAACAATGGGATCCAAAAAAACTAGTTTTTAAAAGTAAGACTCTTCTAAGATGGGAAAAAGGTCAAGATACAACTCCTCTGAGACTAGTTTGTCAATAGGGGGCTCTTGAAAAATAGGCATATGGTTGAGGTAATGGTTTGTCCAAAGGTGGTTATAATCATTAAAAAATGACTCAGTAAAGATTGGCTCATTAGAATGAGACTTCTTGACAACTGGTATAGGATCAATAGGCAATTTATCATAGGTTGACTTATCACAAATGGTTGTTTCAATAGAAAAATCTTGGATTGGTATCTTCTCTTAGCCTTGGTTTCCAATGAGTTAGAAAATACTAGTTTTGAAAATAGCTTGGTATTTAAATGATTGGATGGGTTGAGGTTTGGTTTGGATTGGTACTGGAAGAGGCATGACTTATGGTTGGATAATGGTAGGGAATTGGGGAGCATGATTGCTCACACAAGCCAAAGGAAAAAGTCTTGAGATGGTAACGATAGGGTGGTGTGAAGTATGATTTCTCACATTAACCAAAGGAAGAAATCTTGATATAGAAATGGTTGGGCATTGTGGAGCTTGGTTTCTCACACAAACCAAAGGACTAGGTCTAGGAATGATAATGGTATTCCTTAGATATTACAGAGCTTGATAGCTCATTTAATCCAAAGGAGGGTTAGGGGTAGTTGATGATTGGATTAAAAAAGGACATTATGAAACTTTATTTCTTGCACAAGTAAAAGAATCCAAATCTTCCCCATAAACCAATCATCCCAATCGTGAGTTGGATCATAAGATAGTTCTTAGTTGTGTTCCATATACTAATTATTGTAAATAGGGCATGGATTTGTATCCCAAATAACATTATCTATAGTTGGGTCTTCAAATTCCTCTTCACAAGCCTCTTTATACGAATCAAGGTCTCAATTTAGATCGTAAGTTGCTTCGTGGATTTGTTCCCATGAATGATTAATATGAGGCAGATAGAAATCTGTCCCACAAACCATATTAACATCATTAGGGTCTTGATAAAGGCCATAAAAGTCATTTTATGTAGCCATTCTATCATAAGTCAAATTTTAGGTGACTCCACCATAAGTTTAGTGAGACATATCCATGTAAATGATGAAATCTCCAAAAAAAAAAGGCCGAGTTCTACAAACTTTGAAAAACTATGTCCAAAGGAAAAATGGTTTAAACTTGGTCTAACTTGGTTAAAAGGTGGAGCTGTATCTCCAATGTGGTTTGAAATTGGAGTTGTATCTCTAAAATTATTTGTGATAAGACTTGGCATAAAATATCCTAACATCAAATGTCTAATGTCAAATTTCATATGCACAAAAGGTCAAGCGTCTGAATAAACCCTGACATGTCAAAGGTTTAGGTCAAAGTGTTCCAAACAAGGTCTAAACTAGAAAGGGAAAATTTGAGTTGCTAGGTCTTTTATTTAAATGTGGAGTCAAAATCTAGGTTCAAACAAACAAGCATGTGCTAGGACTTTTGGACAAATAGAATCAAAAGCTAGACTTGAAATAAAGGTTGATGTGATTTGATTTAAACTAACAAGTTTGGAAACAACTTTGACATAAACCTGACACACGAAATCAAACATAAACATGATCAGTTGGCATAAGGCATAAGACAAAAGGCTCTTTAAAAAAGGTTGTGTTATCCCAAATAAAGGCATAAATAATGATGAAGATAGGAATTAAATAAACAAACCATCAATAGTTTTCAAATTTGGGTAATTAGTTAATCGAAGTTATGCAACCCAAAAGAGAAAGATCTATGTATCAGCTCCACAAATTGAGGCCTAAATAGAAATCAATCAATGTTTGGATCTAAAATTGACAAGGTTAATTAAAATCTCAATGTTGAAAACTAGGATTGGACTAAAATAGGCTACACAAGATTGGATAGCATGATGGCATAAAACAGAGGCCTAAATGGTATACACAAAATGGTTTGAAACAAATGGTTTTGATATAATGGTAACAAGTTTTGAAATAAATTGAGTAGCCTAATGACATTAGCATACCCAAATAATATGGTCAATACTATGTTTCAAATACTCAAAGGCAAAATGGTTTGACATGATTTGGGCAGCATAACACTACCCTTTGCAACTCAAATGACACACACACAAACAAGTTTAGTAAAAAATTTCAAGGCACAAGTGCGGTATAAAATGGATAGCATAACACCTCTTTAGACAAAAGAGTGATGTATAGACAAATTGGTTTTGACATGGCTTTATGAACAAAAAAATAAGTTTTAGTCTCAAAACATACCAAACAAAAATGACCAAAATACACTAATTATAATCGTCCAAATCCTAGCAAGGGTATGGCATGTAGGGTTGACTAAAATATCAAGTTTCAAATGTCACTAGGGGAATCAATTACACAATGAATTTAATGCAAAAAAATGTAAAAAAAATCATATATTTTGGGTCTATATCAATCGGCTTGTTGTAAAAAGGTCTAGTCCTTTTGTAACCACTACATCCTATTGTTCGCTCAGTGTAGTGCGATGTCCAAAGTACCACTATCTCTCATGTGAAAATATAAAAGATTAAAATGAATTAAATGCTAGGAGATGAAACCCTGGGTCAAATCTTCCCTAAAGAACTTGTGGGAGGTGACGAAGTCCCCCTCACAAGCCAAGATGCATAAAACAATAAAGCATGAAAGTAGAAAGACTTTAGGGTCGCTTTCAAGGTCACCCAAACTTTGATGAGTTTTTGGGGAGTGCTTTAGGTGACATTATTTGTAAGCCTTGGACTAGGATATTTACAATAGGAATGATGATTTTTATTCCAAGGGTTCCCTATAGGGGAGAAATATAAGAGCATACATGCAACACCCCTCTTTTTTCCAAACAAGATTAATCTAAACAACTATTGCAAGCAAAAATTGACAAGTGTGTTCAGTTTTAAACCCAAATGAAATGTTTGGTGGTGTTCATTTGATGCCTTGGTATTAGTTGTAAACTTTGAAAACATTCACCAAAAAAACTTAAATTCTTTTTTAAGCACCAAAAAAAAGGTTCTTAATCAACTTTAAGCATGCAAAAGTGATTTAAACATGTTTTGAGCAAATATCCCACTTGGTCTTAGAATAAAATTGTTAGCATGTCCTTTAGCTTTGAAGCCCTTTTGAATTTGAAACAACCAAATTTAGAAAATTAGGTCTTAGGTCTATGCTTTTTTAAAAACATAGTGATCGATGTCGGTCAATACCATTGACATTGGTTACAACTAACTGAGATCTAACCAATGTCAGTTTTACTGATTGACATCGATTAAGCCAAGTAATCGATGTTGGTATTTCTATCAATGTAAACTACTATGTAAAAATTGTGGCAACCAAAAATGGAAAAAAAAGTTAAAAAACCAATTTTAAATAGTTTTAAAAGCTAAAATAAGTTTTTTAAGGTTGCAAAAGGATCTCCTTTAGGTGTAGGATGTGTTTAGTCCCACCGGGTGTGCCATAATGTGAACTAGGAATTTGACTCAAGAGAGGATGATTAGTATGGTGTTAGTTCTAAAATGAAAATAAAGTGAAATAAACACACTAATAACATAATATCTCTAGGCTTAGACACTAGGGAGAGCTTGGTTAACAAAAGTAAATAAAAAACAAAACTAAAAAGCAAGGAATGAAAACACAAGAATTCCTTTCACCTTCCTTGGATGCTCCAAATGCCTTTGTAATGGTGGCTTGCTTAGCTTGTGATTTAAGAGGTCTTCTTCAATGGAGTGTGGCTACCTTCATCTCCTCTTGGCACCTTTGGCTTGTGGCTTGGATTGTCTTGGAATTAATTTGGCATGGTAACACTAGTTTCTTGAATCTTTTTGGAACCAATCTTGCATTATAAATTTGCACTAATTAACCTTAGAAATAATGTTGTGAGGCCTCTTATTTATAGATTTTTGGATTTGATCAGAATCAATCTCAACCATCCATCTCAAGATTGAGATGTGTGGTTGAGGATTAATTCAATTTTGGAATTAAAATTTGTAATTATCCTTATCATGGCATTGGAAGAAGGGGCAATTAAGAGGCATGGAGGGCATCATGGAGGGCATTGATGAGGCATGAGAGGCATGAATCTTGATATTTATGGTATTTATGGCCTAGGGATGTATTCTTAAGAAATGAGGTCACTTGATGATGCAGACATTCAATATTCATTTCTAAAAACAAATATTCAACAAGTTTCCATGGAATTTTTGATTAGGCCTTGATTTGGGTTAATTAGATCCTAAGCATTATTAAGCACTTTATGCACAAATTACCCAAATTGATTGGAATGTCTTGTTATTAGTCTTAAATTTGACTAGATTTGAATTAGAAGTCCATGTCAGATGTGTATTCCCATTTAGAATGTTTCCAACAACAACTAACAAAGGCACGAGTCTTGTGTAAAAGATTTGATAGAAAAAAATAGTCCAGAGTACATAGGTGCAAATTTGGCATTTTGACTTGAAATGGACTAATCAAAGGTAGACAAAACATAAATTGAATTACCCCATTTAGGGATCCCTTTGCCAAAATTGGCACTTGAATATATCATTTTCACATCATTTTTCATGTTTTAGTGTTTTTAAGCCAAATTATGCATTTTAGATAGAAACTAGCCAGAAGCCTGATTGGAGGTTATCAGCAACCAATTTTAGGTGTCTATAGTTATCCATTGATTAGATTTGATCGTACATTATCATGTTATTATCTTTTGGAAGATTAAATACACCTTTGAATAAACCCTTGGCACATGGGTAAATCTAAAAATTATGTTTCATGAAGGGTCTCCAATTCTATGATATCCATTTGTGAAGTATCATAAAGATAGGTCATAATCAATCTAATCTACATATAACACTCTTTCACATGAACCGATATTCAATTTTTATCACCTCTGTAAGTTATTCCTCAAAATGGATTATTTTTCTGACCCTTCTAGATGCCACTTATGTAAAATTCTTCTATTCTCCATGGGATCCAACATCCAAAATAGGGATTTTGTTTTTAACTTTGTATATAAGAAAACTTTTACCATGTGGATGTTTTAACACAACACCCATATGCTACCTTGCATTTATGGATAAAATAAGGATTTTCTTATTTATCTCTCCAAAATCTATAGATTCAACCAAAATAGGGACCAAACTCCCCTCTGGACATGTATTCTTTGATACTCAAGTTTGTAGTTCACATAGATCCTTGGCCATTGATTCTATTTCTCATATTTTCATCCTTGATTACTATATCCATTGATTAATTTTCCTACTACGGAGTTTATTTCATGTAGGAGTCTAAATCTTCATTTCCACTTTTTCCATTTAGACTAGACATAGTCGCTACCAATAACTTAGAATTTATAGCTACCAAAACCCTACCAGTTATCCTAGCCACTCCCAAATCTATCATCCTCCATTCCTTACAAACTCTACCTTTGCCTACATCAAATTGGTGTTCTTCATTCCACGTGAACCTTCTATATTAATCTTGGGTGTAATGTTTTGGGAGTATGATTTCATCATGGGTGGGGTGGTTTGTATGTTTTCATAGACCAAACCCTCTAACCAATTTGGTATTACCATTTTTAAGTCAATATGAGGACATTAGAATCATATAATCAATTTTAAAATGGAAAAATTAGGTGTA
Organism: Torreya grandis; assembly: GCA_037957365.1. NCBI lineage: Eukaryota > Viridiplantae > Streptophyta > Pinopsida > Cupressales > Taxaceae > Torreya > Torreya grandis. Next base: position 561,548 of record JARHVA010006580.1, read on the forward strand.
TCTAATAATTTAACCCTAAAATTTATATTTAAGAGGATATAGGGTTGAAGGGGTAGAGATAGCCTAGGGAACAAGTATGGTAGACTATCTCTAGAGTAGGCCAATTATTTACAAAACTCAGATGTAACATATAATGAATTTATTATGCTAAGATGCTAAAGATAGAAAATAAAACTATGCTAGATATTGAAATAACAATGAAAATAAGATACTCAATTGGTTCTAATGCTAATACAAATATGGATTTGGAATAGGCATAAAGTGGACTAGATATGGATTCTAGAACAATTGATTTATTTTAGAAATTGACTCTATAGTTGGGGACACTTTTGTCAACATGGAATGGTTGTGCTGATGTTATTCTATGACTTGGATGTAAGTGTCCAATACATAATACTTATTGAAACTATATGCAACCACCTACATGCTTATAAGTTGTGTCACCTTCACTCTAGTGTATTTAGATCTGGGTCATATATTTTCTCTACTTGTTAAATATAAAAATCATAGTTCTTCAATTTCATATTGGATATGGGAAAAATAGGTTAGTAGGCACAAGGTGTTGAGCTTCCCCAAATACCCTTCTATTAATGAGCACTAACTACATGGCCTATACTGAAAATAGGGCTTCAAATTTATGTTGTTATCCCATATGTGTTGGCTTGTATGTGAATCATGGAATGTAAGATAATAAAGTACAATAATGGCACAAATTGTAACTTGGAAAATATGAGTCATGGAAAATATAACTTGAATTCAACCTCCAATAATTTTTATGATCATATCAAACCATTTTGTGCTCTTTAGAACAATATTTTCAACATCAGGTCATTATTAGGGTTTTATGAAGGTTTAGACTATCTTTTAGTCTTAATGATTAATCATAAAACTTAGCTCCTATTTCCAAAAACCAATGCTTGAAACTTTGAGCTAGAACCCTTACTCATCTACCATGAACAATTTAGGTTCTCATGTATATACTGCACATACCAACAAGGACTAAGAAAGCCTTCTTGGGCAGACAACTCTTCATTCTAAGTACTTGAAAAACCTTGAAATACTTTTCAAGCCTTTTTATTACAAACCTTGATCTGAAACTTCATGTATATACTTAGAACAACTTGACTCACCTCTGTCAATGTTCACCTTCTCCCTCATGCCATGGAAACTAATACTATTATGCATCTAGCCACCATTTCTCTTTTTGATTTCTAAGCCTTGACATGCAAGTCTTATTAGTCCTTGAATCTAACCTTCTAGCCACCATGTAGGATTCACCTTAAAACTTTATAGTGTTTCAATGTTTCTTGTGTATACTCAATAAATCTATTACACTCACTCTTTTTCATAACTTCAATAGAAATTTTTTGGAGCTACTTACAAATCTTCAAAGCTCGACTATGATCTTTATAGCATCTTCAAAGATGCAAACATAGATATTCATAGCTGACTTTTTAATCATTTTTGAGGTCCTCAAAAGCTCATGTACAAACTCAAACAAACTCTCTCATGATCAAACATTATCAAGTGTTCTTCAGAGCATTCTCTTCTTCATAGCTCATTTAGAGCATCTTCATAGCTACTTACACATATCTTCATAGGACACTTCTTCTTCGGAGCTCAATCATTTCATCATGCCACTTGCAAATACCATTTCACAAGGACTAGACAAAGAATTTCAAGATGTTTTACACTTGTTTTAATGAACTATACTTATTCATACTGATTTTCAAATATTTCACACAAATTGACATTAAAACATTATTCAAACAACACTCTCTCATCACTGCTCTCATACAACAACATTCACTGTGTTGGTAATCAGAACTCATTAAAATACATATCTCAAGGCCTACTTGACCAAGTATTTTCACAATAAATTTTGACATCAAATGACATTATATTGACATCAATGAAAGAACCATGTAGCTTCATAAGAACTTTTGACATGAATGACGACATTAAATATCAAAGCTCAACACTCAATGATAATGCTCAAAAATCTCTCTCTTAATTAATGACAATGTTCAACAAGAATAATTATCCAATTTTGTCTTGAAGATGTGAAATGGTTTACTAGGGCATTTAGATATATAAGATGAAGTCAGAGCTTCCAAAATTTTGACTCTTTTTAGTGGATTCATTACTTCTTTAGCCAATCTAAAAGTGTTCATGGGACTCAATGGTATGGCATTTAAGGAAGTATAGACTCTAAAAATAAAAAAATTATGTGGGGGAAACTTATTATCATCTCCTACAATCATAAAAAAGACAAGGGAAAAACCAACAAATAGAAACAAAGTGACACAAAATAAAATAGAAAGCCTAAAAAACACAAATTGAAAGGAAACTAATTTAGTTTTACTTTAATCATAAATTAGTCTTAAACTAAAACTTATAGTCACTCCATGATGGATGTGGATGGAACAACTAAGAAGTAGTGCTTTAAGAACTACCCGTTCATAGGTAGAGTGAGGTCCATTCCTTAAAAATCATTTAACATAAAAACATTATTCCTAGAATTTCTAATATCTAATATGGATCGATCCAAAGAGGATCCAACTTTGAGTGTTTATGTTTCTTCTCATGTGCCTTGTCCTACAATAAGACTAGGTCTAATATTTTGAAAATCTTGATTTTGGTCATTTTGTTGAATCATCTATTTGTTATATCTTGATTCCTATTAAAGTTTTGTAATACTTCATCTCATGCATCTTCTATTTGGAAGATGCTCAACAATTTTGATTGTATGTGGTCATATTCTCCCATGTATTATTTTATAAATTGATATGTGGGGATATTCAAGGTAATGGTAAACACTAGCCCTTGTCCATAGATAAAAAAGAATGGGGAAAATTTTATAGCTTGTTTGTGCCTAGTCCTGTCAGCCCATAGAGCATATTTAAATTGTGAATGAAAATCCCTTGGTTTTTTGTGGCAAAATTATTGATGGCCTCAATAATTTTATTTTTTTTATTGATTCAACCATTGTATTCCCTTAAGGGTATTAATTTGAATAAAAATTCAATTTAATCTTCTTTTCATAATCCCTTTTGAGGAATTCAACTAATTGGAATGCATGTGCATTATCATTGAATAAAGAGAAAGTGTATCAAACCTTGTGATAATATATTATTCAATGAACCTAATTGCTTATTTGGTCATGCTGCCTTTGATTGCCATTATTTCAGTACATCTAGTGCAATAATTACTAGCCATGAGCACAAAATTATGTCCTTCAGTAGAATTGGGGTTGAGAACACCTATGAAAATGATTCCCCATAGGAAAATGGTCTACTTATACAACTCATTACAAAGGCATATCTGCATGTGCTTCCTTTTTTGTGAACATTTGGCATTCATGCCACATTATAAAGTGATTATGGATGTCCTTGAATATAATGGGCCAATAAACCATAAATAAAATTCTGCATAAATTTTATTTTTACAAAGAATGATTTAAATTATTTTTTATTATTAGGAAGAGGCATTTTCAAAATTACACTACCTCTTTTAGGGTCAATATAAATACCTTCCTTCATGATGATGTGGCCTAGATGCCTACCCTTGGTGACACCAAAAACACTCTTCTTGGAGTTCAAAGATATTTCATACCTTATACACCTTTAAAATACTTTCTAAAGGTGATGCATATGATATGAATTGTACAATGAGAAAATAAATGAGTCATCCATATAAATAATTATGCACTTACCAATCTGGCTTGAAAATAAAAATCCATGGCTCACTAATGTGGTTCTTACATTTATAAAATAGATATTCATCTTCTTACAGGCAAAGGTACCTCACTTGATGGTGAACATTTTTTTTACTATGTCTTATTGGTTGACTAAGCCTTGGTTATAACCCGAGATTCCATCTAGGAAAGCCATCATCTCAGACCCACTAACCATCTAAACTAGCTCATCAAGGGATGACATAGGATAATTATCTTTGTATCATGCTTTATTCAAGTTCTTAAAATAGACACAAAGTCTAATTTATCCAATTTTATTATGAGTAGGAACTATGTTTACCACCAAAGTAGAATGACAAACTAGAAAGATAATTTTGGTTGAGAGTGGCTTTTGAACTTAATAAGAAGTTCAAGGATAGGATTCATAGGTCGTTGCCTCTGACTAATGGTTTTTATTTGATTGATTGGGACTATGTGCATTATGATGCTTGGTTCAAAAAAAATCAAGTTATCATATATCCAATAAAACACATATTTGTATTTTAGGAGTAATCATTTTGACTCTTTCATCTTATAATTGGTATAATTGAGGTCGATATTGACATTTTGAGGCTTAGTGATCAACCCTAAGTTTATAATTATGGACTGATGGCCTATGGGTTCTATTTGTTTGGATCGTTTAGCCAATATATACATTATCCATGTCAAATATCCTTTCTACCAAACCATACCCTTGGGTATGTAGTTTTCTCTCAAATTTTTGACTCTATCAAGTTTGTATTCATCGTCCATACACTCATTTACTTCCCTTTTGTCTATAACCTACATATTGAAGACTCTATAACTATTTATCAATTTGATAATATGCATATCAAAATCAAAGCTTTGCAATTTATTAATGTTTTATGGGATTGAGGAGCAAGGAATCAATTCAACTGAGAACTAGTGTAGCTCAGAATCATTCAGAGGGGCTATATTCATAGTTGATATTGCCAAAAAATCTATAATATATATTTTTTAGGGAATGGGAATAATGTTAAAGTCATTAAATTTTTAAATCAAGTCCAAAGATATATGTTTGTATTTATTTAATTAAGGCAATTTGCATTGAAACTTACTTTTGACCTGAATGATCACCAACTCCGAGTCTCCAAATACTTGTAATTCTTTAACCTTATGCTTTAAGGAAAACTATTGCTTTATAATAGAAAACTAATTACCTAAATGTGACAAACTATTATGTAAAGACAAATTGTTATAGATATGCAATAAAGGATACATAATTATTTGAACTTACTATATTTGGAAATATGCTAAAATATGAAATGAAAAAGAAATACAACTTAGTTAGAAATTAGATAATGTAGGACTAAAAACAAAAACTAGAAAATTATTATGTGGATAGATTAGTTGACTGTGAATTAGGAATAAGGCTTAGATTTCTCTTTACATAAAGTCATTAGAATTAGATGGGGGAGCAGAGAATTATTATCCTTAGTGTGTACTAGTTCTAATTAGGGTTTTAATAATCTATGAAAGTTTTAACCTATGCACCTTTACCTATTGACTCTATGTCTGTAATCAAATATATGGAATTTAATTCAAAAGTTGTTTTATGCCTTCTTATTCACTTGTAAGACCTAGCTTGATATGAAATAATGAATGAATGGAATAAAATGGAAAAATGGTTTAGCAATTGAAGTTATGCTAGACCTCAAGACCCCTTTTATTGAGCACTGCCTATATACTAATACTTCGAAGAAGGATCAAACTCTATGTAATTATTTGATGCTATGATGATGCGTGTGAAATACATGTGTAATGGTAGATGCATGTGTAGTTATAGTGTTATTAAGTGCTTAAACAATGAAATGTGGCCTTAGAGGTGTATTTATAATTTAGCTTAGGGTTACTAGGGTTGTATGTATTTAGAATCAAGATAAATATGGAATTTTCTCTAAATGTGCAATTAAAATTTTAGTGTTTTTCAATATGAAATCCTCTTGTGTATAAAATGACTTGAAAATTTGATTTTATGGTGATTAGTAGGGAATTATTTTGAATAGGGATTGCTAACATGTGGGATGACCTATTATATTACTAAACAACTCACTATATTTTGTTTTTCGTGTCATATCAACTTTCAACATATGCACTTAGTTATACAGTTTGAGTCTTTAGTTGGGATTAGATTTCAATAGTACATCAAAATTCATATTTTGGCATTTATCATATTTAATAGTGAAGAGTTTTTTACTTTTAGTTTAGGCTTGGTTATTATTCTCTTATGGTCATAATATATTCAAATTATAAAGTTTTGGAGTCAATTTTTTATAGTCTATATATTTGTTGTTAGAAAGTAATTAAATATTACTTTTTAGATGATGGGTTTTAGTAGTCATTTGGATTGTATTAGAGGAATGATGTGTGTCAATCCAAGTATTGTATTCATTTGTTATGTCAATATAGTTCATATTTTTAAATGTTTTATAAAAATGTCAATAAAACCATTATATGTCAAAAGTTATTTTTATGTTAAAAATAGTAAAAAACTTTCTTTTACAGATGCATTATCAGGCAAACCTGACATCCTAAGTCATGTGTGTCAATTATGTGTGTGGGGGCATCTTTTCTTGAAAAATGACATGATCTTCAAGATCTTGTCAGCTAAGTAGGCAACATCACCTATTGGAGGATGGAGGACACTGGAGCCAATAATGAAGGGGTGCTTCTTGATATAGTGGTGCATATATATATTTATTATTTTTATCACTTATTTATGTGTGATGAATAAGAGGTTTATTTCCTATTTTTCACATAGTGTACTACATAAAAAAGGTGTTTAGGAGAAACATGAATGTGGCAATAGTTAGGAGAGCAACTAAATATAAAGATCCTATGAGTACCTTAGTTATTTATGGAGATGATCATCCAATGACACGTCTATTGCAGTCACATGGATTAAATGCAAGATACATTCTTTTCACAGTAGTGGTCATGTGCAACAAGATTCAGACAATATTATGCATACACTTCTATTTGAGCCATTTCTTGGAGAGATAAGAGTGAAAGTTGAATAGATGGTTCTTATTGGTAAGTTCCCATATTTGTTTAATATAGTTCCCTTTACATGGTTGGTGGTTGATACATGGAAGAGGTTCCCACCATGGAGGTGGTTCCCATGACTAGTTGATAGTGTTCCTATTTCTTGGTAGATGGTAGATGTAGCTATTCAAAGTTCCCACACTAATTTGATTGATGCGTTCTCGATAGTGAATGGTTGATAAGAAGTTGATGTGTTCCTTATTAAATTTCATTAAGTCTTGTGAAACATAAATTACCATTTAAGGCCTAAGGGGGGAATGTTAGTGAATAATTATCCCTCACATTATTTTTTATATCGTACTGTGAATAATTATGAGAGTAATAATTCACTATTATGTATAGTTAGCTTGTTAGATATATTTGGTTAGTAATTAGTTGACATAATATTGATACAATATTACTACGATTATAGGTTAGTTGTTATTTGGTTAATATATAATTGATTGTATATTGTTATATGTTACTCATATAGGAGATTGAGTATTCGAGTGAGAGATATTGGTGGAGATATTGTCTCCCCAATTATAAGAATGACTTTCCTATATATTTGTAATGACCCATATGGATTTGTAAAAGAATGAAATAATATTATAATGTGTTAAATATTTATCTATATTATGTCTATTCAGCTCCATTGATTTTTGAGTTAGATTTGTGGACTCTAAATATTCTCAATAAATGACCCATCAAAATATAACTTCCAGTGATGCTCTTCAGGAGGTGTTTCTATAATGGTCATGATGAAGTTGTCTAAGAATGTAAAATTGAGTGGTTTACTATCTAAAAGGGGATCTTCAACAAGTTAATTAACAAGCACTCATCCCTTTATAGCCTTTTGATTGATATTATCAATCTCAAACTTGCTCAGAATCATGATCCACTTGGCCATGTGGGCTTATAAAGTTATTTTGGATAGTAGATAATTGAGTGGCTCTACTTTGGTAATGACTATGGTCTTGTTGTTAAACATGTAATGATGCAACTTCTAGGCTACAAAGACCATTACTAAATAAGATTTTTTATTAGTGTACAACTATGTTCATATGCTATCAGTGTATGACTTAGGTAGTACATGACATGTTCTTTCCCATTTCCATCATGCTGAGTTAAAAGTGCCCCTATGAAATTATCAGTGGTAAATAGGTATAGTAGAAATGGCCTCCCTAGCATTGGTAGTAGCATAAAAGGTGGGTTGGCAAAATTTCCCTTAAGTGATTAAAGGATTTTTGAAATTCTTCATCCCAAATAAATGTAATACCTTTATTCAATAAATGAGTGAAATAATGTAATTTATAAGACAAGTACAAAATGAAATATCTGATAGACTAGATTTTTCCCTACAAACTACAGACTTGCTTCAAAGTGGAAGGTGGTGCCATCTCGATAATGGATTGTACCTTGGTAGGATCAACTTTAATGCTTCAAAGAGAGATAATAAAGCTTAATAATTTGAAATAAGTGATATCAAAGATGAATTTATTGGTATTAATTCAAACCTTGTACTCATGAAGCCTTTCAATATCCTTTGTAGTAATGTTTGGATGATTTGCACAAGTCTTAGATTTACCCAATATGACATTTACATAGTCTTTGATAATATCATGCATCATGTCATGGAATATAATGATCATATTACTTTGGTATGTGGTCCCAAAATTTTTAAGGATAAATGACATAACCTAATAGTAAAACATTCCCCAAGGAGTGTTGAACACTATTTTATGTTGGTCTTATGGCATAATCTTGATCTAGGTATATCCTAAAAATCCATCCAAGAGGGAAAACATTTCATACTCAACTATGGAGTAAAATATCATGTCGATATTCAACAAAGAAAAGTCATCCTTGGGGTAGGTCTTGTTGATGTCTCTTAAATTAGTGTATATTTTAATCCCCTCTAGCTTTTTATTGACAGGAAAAATGTTTGAGATCCACTTCGAATAGTTGATTGGTCTAATGCATCTTGATTATAAGAGTTTTTCCAACTCTTTCTTAACTAACATAAAAATATAAGGATACATTTTACATAGTTTTTGCTCACAAGTTTGGCATAATGGTGTAAAACAAGATTGTGTATAACCGAGGTGGGGTCCAAAGCAGGCATGCCTAAATAGGCTCATGCAAATATCAATAAAGTCCCTTAAAAGGGCTGAAAAAACTTCATATTTCTCCTTAATGAGGGACATGCCTAATTTTATCCTCTTCAAGTCTTATAGAGTCCTAATGTTGAATTTTGTAGTTTTCTCTACTATGAGAGTTAATCTATCTTCTAGAATAATTGGTAAAGATTTGAATTGGATAGTAATGCAAAATCCTCTAGTCAATCTTGTTCTTTAAGCTCTCCAAAATAGGATGAATCTAAATAACCTAATGGTAGCCATGGCCATGTAACAAATACTATGGGGAATTCTTAGATAATTTGATACAAGGCATGTTGTTACTTTGTATGGATCTCAAATGTAAAAGTAAGTTTTCTATTGGTGGTCTCCCAACCTTCATTCGATGAAGGGTGAACATCAAATCTAATAGCACCTGAAATAGATTCTCACCAAGAGAGTGGTCTTTTTATTTACTTTTACACTGGTCCAAAAGTACCTCAAAGATGTTCTCACTTTGGACCTCAATGTTTTATTGTTTTATTTTTGGCTAAGGGTATTCACCCACTCTCCAAAATAGGTTGCAAGATAGAGTTTGATAGAGAACCCTTGTTTATGGTCTCCCAATAGAACATTGTCTCTTTAGCCTAGAAAATCACAACTTATTGGTCCTAGTCTATAATTTGAGGATGATCAAGTGGAAGTGTAAAACATTATATTAATAAAATAATGGTGCAAGTGGTATATGGGATGAATAAGTTGGTATTGGCAAGGTCTTTGTATATGTTATGATTAGACTCTGCTTTTCTACTAGCATCAACATCACTAGTCATTAACATTGGATCATGAATAATATACATGGGGTCACCCCTAGATGGTTTAATTTTGAGACCATGAGTTCCTTTATATCTAGTCATAGAAATGGGCTCAATAGTACCCTGCTAATTTGGCCCCAAACCTCTATTTTCATATGCTTACTTATCCATGATCATGTTAGGGATGGGATACTTTGTAATTGTAATGAAATTACTTATATATTCACATGGAATGAATTTATATTGTGAAAAATATGCAAATATGAGAGATCACACAATGATAATTGACAGTAGAATACAATACTAGATAATATAGCAAAGCCACTTTGAGGGGGAAACCTATACAACAATACACTAGTAGCAGAGTACTTAACATAATGAATAAAGAATAACCACTACCTCCTATATATAGTCTACTTAGACATGGTTATTCCATAGGCTGACCTATCTAAGAACATAGAGAAATGTAACAAGTAAAATAAAAAAGGTATGTAAGCCACAAGTCAAACACAAATATCCCTAGACACACTAATGGTTAAGGGTGTAACAAGCTCCTTCCCTTTAAAATAATGCTGTCCTAAATGTTGTGGCAACTTTGGATGATACTACACAAATGCTTCATCCTTCCAAGTGGCATTTTCATATAGTAGATTCTTCCATTTGATTAGGTTCTTTGTAATTGCTCTAGAATCTAGTTACTTGGTGAACCTTTGAAGGATCACCTCAGGATCAAGAAAAACTCTACATTCCTCATCCAATTTTGGTAATTCTATTTGAAAGTAAAATCTATGTCAAATGAATTTCTTTAGGCATGATACATGAAATACTGGATGTATGCGAGTGGATGAAGGAAACTCTAACTTGTAGGCCATACTGCCAATTTTTTGTAAGATATGATAAGGCCCATAATACTTAGGGGATAGATTGTTATCCTTTTTTTGTTACTTTAATGACATCTATTTGTATGGATGTAAGCGAACAAAGAACTAATCACCAATGTCAAAATTTCTCTCACTTCTGTGTTGATTTGCCTATTGTTTCATGTGATTCTGGGCCATAGCTAAATTTTCACACAAACTTGCAAGGACCTCTTATTGATGGTGAATATTTTCTTCAAATTCACAAAACTGAGGATGGACTTTCAAGGTTGAAGTGATGGATGAAGGGTCGTATCCATATAGTGTTATAAAAGGAGACATTTTAGAAGAACTATGAATAAAAGTATTATACCACCATTCAACAAGTGGCAGCCAATGAACCCATTTATCCTATTTATCATAAATAAAACAATGGAGATATCCTTTTAGACATTTTTTGACTACCTCAATTTTTACATCAGATTAAGGATGATAGGATGAACTATGAGCCAATTGGGTCCCCAAACATGTAAATAACTCAGTCAAATAATTACTAGTGAAAATGGGATTTCTATCAATGAAAATGATCTTAGGGGTCCCATGTAGTTTCTAAACTATATTGAGAAAAGCAATAGTTACTATACTAGAAACAAATCGCTATGATAATGAACAAAAATGAACATACTTACTAGGATGATCTAAAACAACCATGATAACATTTTGACCATCAAATCTTGGTAACCCTGTAATGAAATCCATATATACCTCTTCCCAATGCTAGCTAGGGATGGATAAAAGCTATAAAAGACCTAGGGTTTTGGTGGTTTTGCCTTTGTTTTGTTGATATACCATACATTCAACCACATATTTATAGACATCCCCCTTGAGACCTTCCCAAAAAAATCCTGCTTGATTCTATGATAGGTTTTCAAAAATCTTGAATGACCCCTAATTGGAGTTACATAAATTTCTTGAAGGATTTTTTGTTTAAGAAGAGAATTCTTACATAGGTATAATCTATCTTGATACCATAATGCATTACCTTTCCATGTGGATTTTTCAAATCCACCTAAACCATGCTGAAGATTTTGAATCATATCATAGATAACACTATCATATTCCCATTCTAATCATGCTTCATCTATCCAATTTGCCTGTAAAATGGTTATGACACATAACAATGACTTAACTGATTCATATTTTTTGGATAGTGCATCTACCACCACATTATCCTTGCTTTTTTTGTAGACTATTTCAAAATCATAGCCTAACATCTTAGTTACCCATTTCTATTGTTCTTCAGATGATAACCTTTGTTTTAAAAAATATTTGAGACTATCATGGTCAATGTTTACCTAAAAGTGATGACCCATCAAATAAGGTATCCATTGTTTGACTGCATGCAAAATGGACATCATTTCCTTCTCATAGATGGGTTTGTGCTGATTTTTATCCTTTAGTTAACGACTTTAAAATGCAAGTGGTCTACCTTCTTGCATTAGTACAACACCCATACCATACGCAGATGCATCACATTCAACCACAAAAGTCTTAAAAGAATTAGGAGTGGCCAATACTGGAGTAGTACACATATCCAATTTCAATTGTTCAAATGCCTAGGTAGCTACATCAGTCCACTAAAATGAGTATTTATTTAACAAAGAAGTGAGTGGGGCTACAATAATACCATAATTTTTGACAAACCTGTGATAGTAACCAATAAGCCCCAAAAATTCCTGGAGTTTCTTGTCTTAGGAATTGACTAGTCTACCATTGCTTGGATTTTTTTAGGATCCACTTTCACTCCTTCATAAGCAACCAAATGACCCAAATATTCAACCTCACTATCCCCAAGAGTACATTTTGAAGGTTTGGCATATAATTGATTTTATTCCAAAATGGAGAGTACCTATTTCACATGTTGTAAATGGTCTTCCCAATTTTTACTATAAATAAGGATATCTCAAATAATACCAAAAGAAATTTCCTCAAAAATGGCTTAAAAATAATATTCATCAAACTTTGAAAAGTAGATGTTGCATTTATTAAACCAAAAGGCATAACCAAAAACTCATAATGGCCCTCATGAGTCTTGAAAGCAATTTTGGGTATGTCTTCATCATGGATCCAGATTTGATGATACCCATAATACAGATCTAACTTAGTAAAATAAAGAGCACCATTTAATTCATCTAGAAAATCATCAATGAAAAGAATTGGAAACTTATCTTTAATAGTGTAATTTTTGAGTTCTCTATTGTCAGGGCACATCTTCCAGGTGTCATCTTTCTTTCTCACCTTGACAACTAGTGAAGAGTATTTTCTTTGGATATGGTGAATGATTCTTGCATCCAACATCTCTTGTACCATCTTTTAAATTTTACTTTTCTGGGCATAGGAATACCTATATGACCTAATGTTGGGTGGTGTACTGCTAGGAATAAGTGTGATATCATGATCATGCATGCAGTTAGGTGGAATTCCTTTTGGTATGTCTCCAAAAATAACATAATGATCATTAATTATTAATTGTAGATCAAGAGGTGGAGATAACTGAGTTGGCTATACTTCCATAGAAAACAAGCGAGCTAAAAATCCCTCAGCACCCTTAAAAAAAATCTTTATCATTTGATGGGAGCTAATAAGTTGTGGAGATTTAGCCTTTAATCCCATTATCTCAAATGTCCTTTCTTAAGAATGAAAATGCATGGATAATTCTTTAAAATTCATCTCAATAGTGCCCAAAGTGGTGAGCCACTGGACTCCTAAAACAATATCAGCTCCACCCATGGGAATAACAAACATAGGATAATCCAATAACTAGTCTCCTATGGCCAACTTAATACTATGACATTTTTTTGAACAACTAACAACACCACCATCTACAATCATAACCTAAAATTCTAGAGTTGGATAAATGAAATAGTTCAAATGAGCAGCCAACTTATTGTGTATGAAGTTGTGTGTGCTCCCAAAATCAATCAAGATAGTGACCTATTTCTTAAGGAAACCCATCACCTTAAGATTTTGGGGAGTATTAATACCTGAAAGGGAATGGCATGAAATAGTAGGCTGAGAGTCTTTAGATTCCTTCTCAATAACTTCTACATCCCCATCATGTACCTTTTCATCATCTTCATCATCATTGGCACCTTCAATGTAAAATAGCTTCTTTTCATCACAATGATGGTCTTTGCTCCATTTTCTGTCATAATCATAACACAACCCTTTGGCTTGCATCTCCTCAATTTGTCATTATGTTAATCTAGTGGGATACGAAGATGATGGTGCTATAAAGTTGTGATCATAACCAGTAGTGAAAGGTTTACTTTTGACCATCTCTTTTTCTTCTATCATGCATGCCTTAGGGATAGGTTTTGATACAATTTTTGGGTTAAACATTCAAACCTCAAATTAGATGCTATATTTGAGTCCACCCAAAAATAGATTATTCAAAATTTTCTCAGTGATATCTTTCACCCGTAAAGAGAGATTTTAAAACTGATGACTATAATCCTTCACAGTTCTTGTTTGCTACAACTTGGATAATTGGTTGAAATTGTTCTCAGAGACATTATTTTGATAATGCGCTGACAACTCCTTAGTGAAAATAGTCCATGTAATAGAAGCATAATTATTTTTCTTTTGAGCACATAACTAATGATACCAAATGAATTACTTAGTTTCTAGATACAAGGATGCCACTATCACCCTCTAAGAACTAAGGGTTTGATGTAGCTCAAATAAATTCTCAATTTAGGTAATCCAAGTGAGAGGATCCTTACCATTGAATTTATGCATGTCCACTTTTGGCAACATCGATTTCATACTAGCATGGGAGTTTTTGAGAGGAGGATTTAAATGCTGAAGTCTAGGGTTGTTGGGCTAAAACTAAGATGTAAGGGCAACCAATTACATATTGATATGATGAAATTCATTATGAACCCCATTAATCTCTTCATGCATCCTTGAAACATCAAATTGGACTTTAAAAAAGGCATCATGCCTTACTAAGTTCTTTATTTTTGCTTGAAGCTGAGAAATAACTAGGTCTAAAGTTATAGATTCCATGTCATTGATAGGAGTCCTAGGAGTTTATTTCCCCCTTTTTCTTTCTTGATTAACCAGACCTACCATATAAAAATGCTAAGAGGGTTTTGACCCCCAAAAAAGTGTACTAGGAAATGGTGCCATTGCAATCACCTTATCAAAATGAATATAATGACTATCTTTACGCACTAGGGTAAAAATTTTGGTACCAAAAAAGTGTACCAATAGAATAAACCATTGTGATTGTCTCATTGAGATGAATCCAATGATTGTAATTGTGCAAGAGGAATTTTTTTTCAAAAAAGCATTTCAAGCAATACTGCACTGATGAAAAGAATTAATTCTTCCTAGATTACAAGTTATGTTTTTTGCTCTCACCACTCCCAGAAGTCATGCATCGCTAGAATTGAAAAAAATGCCACATGAAACTTGCCCAAATCAAAGCTCTGATACCACTTGTAATGAAATTACTTAGATATTTGCATAGAATGATTTTATATTTTTCAAAATAAGTAAATATGAGATATCAAACATCGATAATTGATAGTAGAATAAAATACTGGATAATATAACAAAGCCACTTCGAGGGGGAAACCTCCATAATAATGCACTAATAATATAATACTTAATATAATAAATAAATACTAACCACCACCTCCTATATATATTCTACTTAACCAAGGTTATTCCATAGGATGACCTATCTAAGAACATAGAGAAATGTAACAAGTAAATAAAAGAGGTATGTAAACCACAAGTCGGCCACACATATCCCTAGACACACCAATGGTTAAGGGTGTAATAGTACTATAGTATAAATCAACAAAATTATCATTGTATAACCATGAATCATAATTATTAAGTGGGTTCTATTCTTGACTAATGATATGTGTGAAAATAATAGGTGTTGGGCTATGAAGGTTTCCTTTTCCCTTTCATCACCATTTCATGTAAACTGGCTAAGCTTTGGGTCTTCCATAGGTCTTGGGATTTTGTGGAAGCTTGGATATGTAGAATGTGTAATGAGTAAAATACTCTCATGGACCATTATCTAAAATGGTAAAATGACTAAACATTTTAATATGAAGCATATGTGAAGTTGAGGCAAGACTATCAGGGTCAATACAATTGGCCTCTGGCAATTCAAAAAGTACCTCTTTGTCTTTGTCTTTCTTTGGTACTAAGTCTAGACCAAAATCATAATTTTAACTTTCATATTTAGTCTCCAAATACTTATAATGTTCATATGGTTATAAATATCCATGGATAGTGCCTCCATCCATGAGTGAGAAAACTTGATACATTGGTGCAATGTTAACAACATTACATGGATTTCATGTATCCATGGTCTACCTAAAAGCAAATTGTAGGATAAATCCATGTCTAGCACATGGAAAAGTGTATCATGGGTCAAAGGCCCAATGATCAAACTACATAGATTCCTCAAAGTGGAAGGTGGTGACATCTTGATAATGACTTATACCTTGGTAGGATTAACTTAAATGCTTTGGTGAGAGATAATAAAGCCTAATAATTTGCTTTAAGTGAAATTAAAGATGTATTTCTTGGTATTAAGTCAAACCTTGTACTCATAAAGCCTTTATAATAATATTTGTAGTATGACTAGATGATTTGCATGAGTCTTAGATTTACCCAATATATCATCAACATAGTCTTCAATAATATCATGCATCATGTCATGGAATATAATGATCATAATCCTTTGGTATGTGAACCCAAAATTCTTAATACTGAATGGCATAACTTGATAGTAAAACATTCCCTAAGGAGTGTTGAACACTATTTTATGTTAGTCTTCTGGTATAATCCTGATCTGGTTATATCTTAAAAAGCCATCTATGAGGGAAAACATTTCATACCTGACTGTGGAGTCAACTATCATGTCGATATTCGGTAGAGGAAAGTCATCCTTGGGGCAAGTCTTGTTGATGTCTTTGAAATCAATGTAGATTCTGATCTACTCTAGATTTTTAATAATAGACACAATGTTTAAGATAAACTCTAAATAGGTGATTGGTTTGATGCATCTTACTTCTAAGAGATTTTCTAACTCTTTCTTAACAAACATAACTATAAAAGGATGCATTTATATAGTTTTTGCTTGACAGGTTTGTTATCAGGGTGTAAAATGAGATGGTGTATAACTAAGGTGGGGTCTAAACCAAACATGTCTAAATAAGCTCATGCAAAAATGTGAACAAACTCCCTTAAAAGTGCCGTAAAAGCTTCACGTTCCTCCTTAGTGAGGAATACACCTAATTTGATCCACTTCAAGTTTTCTAGAGTCCTAATGTTGACTTTAGTAGTATATTTTACTACACAATTCGATATATCTTCTAGAATAGTTGGTAAAGATGTGAATTGGCCAATAATGGCAAAGTCATCTAGTTAGATTGGTTTTTTAAGCTCTCCCAAATAAGATGAATCTAAATCACCTAATGGTATTAATGACCATGTAACAAATATTATGGGATATTCTCAGATAATTTGATCAATGGCATGTTATTAATCTATATTAAACTTAGACCTAAAATCTAATTCACCATTGGTGGTCTCCCAACCTTCATTCAAATAATGGTGAACATCCCATCTAGTATCACCTAAAACATATTTTCACCAAGAGAGTGCTATTTTTATTTACTTTTAGCCTAGTCCAAAAGTGCCTCAAAGAGGTTTTCACTTTGGTACCTCAATGATTTATTATTTTATTTTTAGTTAAGGGTGTTCACCCACTCTCTAAAATGGGCTACAAGATCCAGTTTGATAGAGAACCCTTATTTGTGGTACCGAAATAGAATATTGTCTCTTTGGCCTAGAAAATCACAAAAAGCCTCATCATTCTCAAACTTGTCCTACGGTACTATGGATTCTTGTTGGTCTTAGTATATAATTTGAGGATGATAAAGTGTAAGTAAAAAATGTCAGATTATTGACATAATGGTGCAAATGGTACATGGGTCAAATAAGTTGGTATTGACAAGGTCTTCATATATGCTATGATTAAAATTTTCTTTGCTACTAGCATCATCATCATTAGTCATTATCATTTGATCATGAATAAGATATGTGGGGTTACCCCTAGGTAGTTTAATTATGAGATCATGATTTCCTTTGTATTTGGTCATAGAAATGGGCTCAATAAAATGCTGCTGATTTAGCTCCATGCCTCTACCTTCATATGCTTAGTTATCCATGATATTTTTTAGGGATGGGATACTTTATACTATGGTATAAATTAGACAAATTATCATTGTATAACCATGAATCATCATTTACAAGTGGGTCCTATTCTTAGCTACTGATAGGTGTGAAAATAATAAGTGCTAGGATAAGAATCTTTCCTTTCCCCTTTCGTCACCATTCCATGCAAACTGGTTTAGCTTTGGGCCTTCCATAGGTCTTGGGAATTTGTAGAAACTTGGATATGTAGAATGTGTCATGGGTAAAATACTCTCCTAGACCATTGTTTGAAATGGTAAAATGACTAAAAATTTCAATAGGATGCATATGTGAGGTTGAGGCAAGGCTATCAGGGTCTATGCAATTAGCCTATGGTAATTAAATAAGTATATATTTATCTTTGTCTCTCTTTAGTACTAGGTCTAGACCAAAACGGTAATTTTAACTTTCATATTTGGACTCCAAATGCTTGCAATGTTCATATGTCTATAAATCTCCGTGGATAGTAACCTCCATTCTTGAGTGAGGAAACTTGATACATTGGTACAATGTTGAGGAGATTACATGGATTTCATGTATATATGGTTTACCTAAAAGCAAATTGTAGGATAAATCCATGTTTAACACATGGTAAAGTGTATTATGGTCAAAGGCCCAATGATCACTAGAAAACTTATGGTTCCTTATGATTCTTGATCTTCATTATCATAGGCCTTAATAGTAATAGTCTTTGGATGAAGGTCAATTTATCTATAATCTAGATGTTTGATTAGCTTCAGAGACACAATATTTAGGCCCATTAAATTTTATATGAGGACACATTTAACTTTGTGTCATGTTATAATTACTTCAATGTAAAATGGGTTATTATGGAGAGGGCTAAGAGATGATATATCACTTTGGTCAAAGGTCAACTATTAGCCTAGGGCTAGGTGTCCAACTAAACCTTGAAATTTTTTTGGCTTAATTTCATTTAGCACTTGGGATTGGACTAGAGTGTTGTAAGGATATTTTTATGGATGGTAGATGTACATAAAAAATCTAGGATAAAAATTTATGTGGGTGTATTTTGGAGTTGTTCTATAATGTCATGCATTTTTTCCTTAACATTGGTAATTGGCTTGCTCCTAGATGTCATAGTGGGTTTGGATTAGCTCATTGATAGGGGGTACAAGACCATCATAACTAAAAAATAATGGGGATGGGCATAAGAGGATAATTATTAATTGTTAGTGTACATGGTTGTGATCATAGAGCAATGAAGAGTTATCAACGTAGGGTCCTGAAATGGTAATCCTTGGTTGATGTTGTTCTTGGCTATGATCATAAATGACTACCAACATTGGTATGATGATTGGCATTGTTAGGCAACAGTCTTGGTCTATTGTCACTTGGTCTAGGATTGATGGTAATGGTAGATACATGACCTCATGTAATATGACCTACAACTTTCTTAGAGTCATGTGTAATTGCATGATAGGTCTATTAGTTATTGGGGTCATTTTAGCCTTAGTTCCATCCATTTTATGGTTAATGTTATTGTTGATGATGCTGATACTATTATTGTTGTTATTATGGTTGTTGCTATGGTATTCATTATTGTTGTTATTGATTGGTAATATTGTGGAAAAAGATTTTGATAGATACCTATATTTTTATTGGAAGTAGTGCTCTATTATCCAACTAAATCTCTCAATTTTATAACATATTATCAATAAGGTGCTTTAGCTACACACATTGGTGTATAGAATGTCCATGAACACAATGGTATTCACATAACTCATGCTCTTTATACTAATCTAGATAAGGTATACCCTTAGTAAAGTGTTTTAGAATCATCCAAATAATATGAATACTTTTAAAAATACTACTTCAATAGGCTCACCAAGGTTGCTTAAGACTCTAAGAGTTGGCATTCTTCTTGGAGGAGGGGTTTTCAAAGATGGTGGTTGTATAATTTAAGGAGCTAGCTTGAGCTGAGGAATAGGATGCACTTGATGGATAATCTACATTTATTGAATAAGATGAATTTAAAGCATAATCTAAGTAGATGGTGTTTGTACCATTTGAATATGATGCAAATTAGTTACTACATTACCAACAAAATTCTTATTGTAGTTGTATAGTTTTGATTTTTCATAATTATTAACTTGAGTTGGTGTATATAATTACGCTTAGACTAGTCTAGGATTATGACTTGGGATTGAGTTTTGGTTTTAGATCTGATTCTGGTTTGAAGAAGATAACTTGATAATTCCTTTGTTAATAAGGGTATTTTTAATCTGTATGCCTTTCTCAATGATCTCCTTGAATGTGTGAACACACTGAAGCTCTAGGTGATAAGATATTTTATTCCATAATTTTTTGGTAAACACAACTACCAATTATTTATATGGTATATTATGGGTGAAGTGAATAGAAATTTCTCTCCATCTCTGTAAGTAGTTGGCAAAGCTCTCACCAACTTTTTACTTGGCCTGACTCAAATTGACAACTGAAATCTCATGATCAAGATTATAAGAGAAATGTTGCACAAATTTCTCCAAAAAATCATTAATGTCAAACACTAAGTTCTTTGGCAACATAATAAATGAATCTAAAGCCTATCCATCTAGACTTTGAGGTAAAAAAATTAGGTAGATGTCACTATAGGCCTCTAGCTGACAAGCAACAAAAAACTCTTTTAGATATTCTCTAGGGTCTCCTTTACCCTTGTAATTATTAAATTTTGGTGGCTCATAACCTAAAGGAAATGGTATTTGAAGATACTCCATGTTAAATGGGTATGAACACACATCATCCAATTTAAAATTCTTGGTCTAATTTCTTGTTTGAATAGCTACAATTGCTTCCTTCATCTATTACATTTATTGGGCCAAGAAATTTGATGGCACATTTGGTTGTGGTTGTGGTTGGGTAGTCAAAAGTGGATTACCTTGACTAGGGTACAATAGAGGTATGGATTATTGTGTAACATTGGTTTAATAGACCAATTGACTATAAATATGCATCCATGCATTGGGTTGAGGTAGCTGATATTGCATGCATTATTGGTAAATATTTTGGTTTGGATTCATAATATGGCCTTGGGTCTAAGGGAATTGGTATTGTGATGGAAGTATACCATTTTTTTCTAAACTTTTTTTAAATTTACCAAATTTTCCCTTAAATTAAAAATTATTACCAATTTAACCTAATTTTTCAAAGTTCCCCTAGTTTTTGGTATATTACCTAAATTTGTTTAAGTTTTTATATTTTTCCATAAATTTGTTTGATTTTTCACTAAATTTTAATTTTACTTATTTAATCTAATTTTTCAAAATTACCCTAGTATGTTTTTTTTTAAAATTTGGTTATAGGTCATAGGTTTTGAATCTCCTAAAACTTTATACAAAGGAGAGAAATATGATAACATTTATGCTTGGCTATGTGATGCCTCTACCAATGGTAACTAAACAAGAAAAATAGAATAATGTAAGGGAACTAATACATGTCCTACCAAGTCATAGAGACTACCTTTCTTTAACAACCCAATTACCATCAGGAAATCTTCTATAAATTTTTTGATAAGTACTACTTAGCCTTTTACATTACCATCACTTTTAACTGTCTTCTACAAAACTTCTACTTGAAGGCCCCCTGAATGGAGGGCCATCCTGGAAGACTGAACAGTAAGTCTTTTACATTTTTTCTTTTTTTATACTTAGTATATTCTCCCTTGTCTTTCATAGCTTCCATCTAAATTAGTAAATAATTTACAATTAGTTCAAAGGGATAATATCTATATTCTAATGATGTAAATTATTTTGATTATACCCTAAATATATCACACTCTAGATTTAATTCGATAGAGATATCTAGTTCAGAGGTTTCCAGAGATGGGTCTGAAGTCCTCCTTCAAGATTTTAGATTTGCTAGTAGGTGTCCTTCATTTTGGAATGGGATCTTGAGGTCCTCAATTTTAATAGGGTTTTTAAGATCATCTAAAGATGACATTGAATCCTCACTTCTAGAATTAACCAATCTTGTAAGGTGGGTAGGAAGGGATGATTTTTTTTTCTTTTAAAGTTATTGCATTTTTTGGTAAGATGTCCCCTATTAAAATATTTATGGGGAAAAAATGGTATTCCTTCATAGTCGAGGGGTTGAGACCATGAATGTTATCCTAACTGTAAAATAATTTTTTCAAGTGGGTCTTTAAAGTTGAATCTTGGCAAAAGTAGTGTGGTAAAAATGATCAATTAATGGGTTCATTTATAGAAACTCACCCAAAGATTTACCAATAGTTTTAAGAATAGATTATATATAAAAATGGAGAGGAATGTAGGGTAGGTGAACCCAAATTGGTTTTAAATTAAGTGGTTTAGTGATAGGGTTAAAGGCAGGGGACCATGGATTCAAGACCAATGAGTGGTGATTCAAGATTACTCCAAAGCTAGTTTTAAATATTCTTCTTATCCTTAATATTATTAAATATAAAAATTAAATTTTTTTTTTATGCATGGTTAGATTTTAACTCTACTTTCCAAGAGGGGTCACCAGTTCTTTAAGATCTAGGCATGTAGTTCTTGAAATTTTGACTAGTAAAGATGGCTTATTTTACTAAGAAGTAATGTTATGATCATATCACTTCCCTAAATTTGTCTTCATCGAATACCACAAGAGGATCATAGGATGCATGCTTGATGGGTTTAGGTTCAGGTTTTGGTGTTGTGGAAATAGCCTTAGCGAAGGATGGCTTCAGGCACCTAGATTATGCTTATAACTCTATAATGTCCAAACCCTTGGATATATTAGTAATGATATCTAATTTTGTGACATAAAGCCATGTGCTAACCAATCCATTGGTTAGTTCATGGGATCCATTCACCCATACTGGGCCATCTCCCTATGCCAAACATTGATTGAAGTGGATGTTTAGCATTTGGGTGATAGAAAAAGTTGTTTTGTAGGGTCTTAGAGATACATAGAGCTACTATTGGAGCCAGACAGGATAGGTGAATGAGATTGAGGGGCTGACATCATTATTTCTTGAGGAGTTGAGTTATTTCTATCATGATGTGTCATCATAGGTTTCAAAGTAGGGACTATTACATGAGAAATGGGAATAAAAATGGGATACTTCATTTTCAAAACCCTAGATATGAATACTAAAATTAACCTAATATAGAATAATTCTAGATTTTTTTTTAATTTTCTACAATTTTGGAAATTGACCAAGTTAAGTGTTCATTTAGATCTTGGATATATGTAACAAAAGTTCCCAGTTTTTTAAAAAATGTATGAAATCAACAGTTTTATATCCATTTTTATTTATTAACATTTTGAATATTTATTTATATATATATATATATATCACCAAGGACAAATTAGATCATAATTTTATGTAATAAAATATGTTTTTGAATATTTGTCTTTCATAGATATGCTATGGACATCTTAAGATAGACAATTCTTAATAATAAACATGTAGAGGAAAATAAATTATTTTTCTAATGAAATACAATATAGTATTTGTAGTTATAAGAATAAAATATCAGGTTTATTTTCTTATGATCTAAAAAAACATTGAAATAATAAACATTTATAAGGAGGGTTGAGTGTTACCTTAAATAATTTTTTTCAAAACTTAATTATTATTTTGAATAGTCACAACTAATAGGTTCCATGTTTTATTCATTTTTGGTGCACCTTTTGGATTTATATTTTAATCATACTCTGAATTTGACATCATCACGTTCATTCTTATCCTTATAAATTATCCTTAAAATAATGAAAATTCATAAGGAGGGTTGAGTGTTACTTTACATAATTTTTTTCAAAACTTAATTCTTCTTTTGAATAGTCACAACCAATAGGTTTCATGTTTTCTTTGTTTTTGGTTCACCTTTTGGATTTATATTTTATACATACTCTAATTTGATATCATCACATTCATTCTTATCCTTAGAAATTATCTATTTGGTTCATATTTGAATTCACAGTTAATTTTTTATGACATAAATACTGTATACCTAAGTATAGTCTACCAAAAGACAAGTTTAATTCAAAATGTAGCCATGTTAATCAAAGCAAAAAAAATGAATTAAAATATTTTTATAAGCTTTGTAATACATTATTTTTATAAATTTAATTTAAAAAATTTAAAATGCATTGACAAGTAGTTAGTAAAAATGTCATCAAGGAAGGTTACTATTATTAAGACATCGCTATCTTAATATTAAAAAACATAATATATTAGATTTACATTTTTTTTTTGGATCAAGCCTCCTAATAATATATTTTCACATTGTTCTAAGAGGATTTTTTGAGGAGATTTTTCAAGAGGCTTTTTAATATTTTTTAATCCATAAAATAAAGGGAACTGAGGACAAGCAAGGCAACATATTATTTCATAATAAATCAACTATTGTCTTAGTAGGAGGACAACTTCAATTTTGGGATCATCCTCAACAACACAAGGATCATGGATGATAGTTTTAGAATGTAAATATATATAACTTGAGATTGTAAGCATATTTAATAAGATTTTTTAGGTTTTATACAAAAAGAGAGATCAAACAAAAAACATAATCATGAAAAACAAATCAAGTAGAAAGACCACTATTATTAAGACATCACCCAATTTAAATAACATGATATATTGGATAACCAAACCTTCTAACAATATATTTTCACATTATTCTCATCTCATTTAAATGAAAATGTGATAAAACATTCAATCCTCATAATTAATTTTAATTTTTTCATTTCATTTTGTTCAACCTCCATAATATTGTTGATTTCATATGCCAAAAATTATACTTTTAAAAAAAGGAGAGAATATTGAAATAGACAACAATAAATTAAAACATTCATGTATATAAATAATCAACTTCATGATGTCCAGCCAAAACTAATAAAACATCATTGAATAAATAATTTGATGAAACGCTAATTACATATAATAAATAGACAAGCTTGGCCAAACACACTAGAGTAAATAATAAGTTTGCCCAACACACCAAAAAGGCCTAAAAAAACATAACATCATAAAAAAACAATAAAATAAGAGATAAGATCCTTAAGACCCTCCTAAATTATTTTCCTTTAGAGATATAAGGGTCATGGCCAATGGTTCCAATCCATTATTTCCCTTCCCATCATCATCATCATCATCATCATCATCATCATCATCATCATCATCATCATCATCATCATCATCATCATCATCATCATCATCATCATCATCATCATCATTATTATTATTATTAACCATCCAATCACCTCCTCCCCATAATAAATAGTTACATACACAATGTGTAGCATATATAAAGAATAATTTGTAATAATACTTAAAATCACATTTGTAAATACATTTGGATAATAAAAAAAATATGTAATCACGTAAAGATCAATAATAACATGTAAGCCAATAATGATATGCTAAAACCAAATAACGGAAATTGAGGATATAAAATAAAAGGGAGGGTAAAATGGTATGACATAATGGTAACCCATAAAGAGGGATAGGTGATATTCCATACTATAACAACATGTCATAATATGGAAAAAATATATTAATAAGTGTATGAAATATAGTAACCTAATTGTGACTAAGATATATGAATAACATTAGGTGAAAATAAAAAATTTAGGATCAATAGACACATGGGTGTATCATTACGCTAATATAAATGCATATGTGATAAACATACTAATAGAATAATTAAGATACAAATGATATGATCCAATGTAACCATATGCCCTTAGAAAGGAAATATGTAGCAATGAAGCACACAATAGTAGTATGCCCTAATAATTTCATGGTAGAAACTGTGGCAATGTAGGCTAAAAAATAATAAACTTCAAGTAATAGCATGCATGATATAGATCATGACATCAAGCATATGATATCACAAATTATATTAAATCAATGTAACCACACACAAACATGTAACCATATAGAAAAATTGAAACCATTGAAAATATTAAAGTGACCAAAAGTGAACAATAAATCAATCATACATAAGAAACATAGGGTATGAAAACCTCTCCTATAACCTTCCTATGAAGATGTAGCCTCAAAAAAGGTCATGGCAAAGTACTTATCCCCGGCTAAAGTTAATCCAATCATCAATTTTGAAAATAAATTAGTTGACGTGATTGTGGAAGTAGAAGAGATGATTGATAAATATATAATGATCTACAATTTTGAAGGTTTTTGGCCTTCCCTTCAGGATCTCTATGGCTAAATTACGAAAAACTAACAAACCCTAGTTGAAGGTAGAATCGATATACAACCTTATGTTATAGGTATTTTTAATTCTACAATAGATAAATAAATTGTTTTTTATCACTCTTTGGACTACTAAAACATTTAACATAAAGCTAATTTGATTCTGACTACTAAATCTACTCCTATTATTTTTTAATGTTAGCATCTTTGAAGCCATTCTTAGTGTTGTTGGATAATTTTGGCATATGGATTTGACAAAAAGAGAACATGGGAATTTAACCAATGCTCAATTTATTTCTTATATTAATATTTACAAATAATTCCCAACTCAGATGGAGTTGGTTGTGAAAAATAAAAATTGGGTTTAGCCTATAAATTATGAGGGCCTATTATTTAGATGTCATATATGTTTCATCACATAACATTTGGTCAACAATTGTCCTAGCATGAAACATAAGAGATGAAATACTTGGTGGGTAGATGCAAATGTAAAACATTTTACATTAGAAGGAAGCCATGATTCAAATGAACTAGAAATGGTTCTAGAAATGCTTGTGGCACACTTTATCTTGAGCGGGGAGACTATAGTCAAGGAACCTGATAGGATGGGGTTAAAGGCTTGATCTCCATTAAATCTAGAAATAAATATTTAAAATACTATACAACAGAGTTAGGAGGTGGTTTTGGAAATCCCCATGGATAAAAGTACAAAGTTGTGTCAGTTTTTATCCCATTATTAGGAGAAGGATTAACAGATCCTTTACTTTTTCAAATGCCAGTGGTTTCTTTGGAACTATCCATCCTCATATTGCCATATATAGAGAATGGGAATGTGTGGAAGTTAGTGAATAAAAAAGGGAAAAGAGGAATAGGTAAAAAGGAAATGGATCCATTAAATATGTCTCTCATATCTCAAAAATAAAATTCATTAAGAGAAATTTTTTGTGAAGTTTTTGAGCAGTGATTCTTGTTTAAAATATTGGATTCAAAGGCCTTTTTAATGCCATATTTTTTATATGTTTTTTCTTGGTTATAGTAGTTATTTTGTCAGTTCTAGATTTTTGTCCACTATTATTTATTTATTTGCCACTGGAAGAGGTAGTTCCTTTCAAGCCTTCATGGTTTATTCTTATTTATCCATTGTTCTAGGTTGAGGGACTTGTCAACACCATTCACCTTTACCATTATTGAAAACACAACTTAAAAACTAGAGGATCTTATGTATAAAACACAAGATAGACATGTGGCACACAACATGCACAAACATACAAAGGCACAAGTATGCACAAAGAGATAATCAATAAACCATAGGAAAATAAGAGAAAATGCAAAGTATTCCCATTGTATTCATGTAACCAACCACACTATATATAAGCTAGAGAAAGATATGTATAAGAAACTATATAAATCTCTATATGAAAATGGAAATTAGGAATGATAAAACCATAACCCTATTGAAAATTCCACTTGAGGATGCTTAAATGTAAGAATGATAAAGTTACAAAGTAATTGTAAATACATGATCATATGTAACATATACATCTTAAAACTAGCACAAAAAATAACATGAGAAACATGTTTGTAACATCTATATGTAAGCCTATGTCAATAACTAGATAATCATGACATTTAACAATGTGCTACATGTAATTGACAAAGATAAAAGAAAATAAATATTTTGTTTTTTATATTATCATGTTTCTATATTTTATCATTTTTAAAAGAATGGAACCAAGCAAGAGATAATCCAAGAGGCATGAAATCAATAATAAGAAGATATAGCTCAATGCTTAAAGAATTAACCAAAGATGCAAAAGCAAAACTCATAAAAAACAAGCCAATAGTCAAAATAAAGCAAAAGAAAGAAAGACAAGACAGAAAGATAAAGGGCAAAAGTTAGAGGAAGTAATAAGAAGATAATTCCTAAAAACATATAAATTACCTCAAAATTTGATGCATAATGGGCATAAGGCCTCAATAATGTGTGTTGTCATCATTGGGAAGATCATATAGTATTTTAAAATTGGAAACAATAATTAAAAGGGCAAGGAACAAAGAAAAATAGTAAACAAAATAAACCAAGGGGCTAGAAAAGTGATGCAACAAACCATATCATGAAATAAGGTAAATTAAAAATTAAATCAAAAACATAAATGTAAAACAAATAAGGAACACAAATTAATGAACAACTCAATAAAATATATAAATCAAAAACTAAAAGTAATAATGATGAACCCAAAGTCCATACATAACACTATAGAAGAAAGAACTAGAGAAATACACAAAAAATATAAGAAAGATAGATAAATAAACAATGTATATTAGTTTTTTATGTTGAAGCACATTAAATAATGTAATAATGCTAACCAACATCCCCATATAAATGTTAATTATATGCATAACAATATTCCTACTCAACTTCACAATCAAGATATGATAATGTCATGGATAAAGAATCCAAGGATTTAGATGCATCAATAGTATTATCTAAAATGTAATCATTAATTGTATAATAATTTGAATAATCATCACTATAGTGTAATCATTAGCATGAACACATCTCATTCTTTACCTAAGATTTAATCATGAATTTTATTATTCTCGCCATGTCTTCCTTTATAGTAGATAACATACTTTGAAGTGCCACACAAATATTTGAAGATCCTTTTCAAACAATTTCAATATTTCTTCCCATGGCTGGAAATAAATATGCTTACAACTCTCACTATATAGGTAATTTTGTATCTAATACTAGGAATACAATAACACTTGCATAGGGAACCTTACACATGTAATCAATTTCCTCTTATCTTAGCACATCTTTTAGTAGATAGATTTTGACCAATAGGAAAGTGGGTAGTAATAGCTTTTCTTTATTTCATCCTAAATCACTATAACATCATCTCAACATATTTTATTTGATGTGCTCACAATTAGGTTGTGTCCCTTGTTTAATCAATATAGCATTTGGTTCAATCTGGGGACATAATTAGGGGAAATTGAGCTCTAAATCTCATTAGGAGGTCACAATTAGGTTGAATTTAGTAAATATGACCATAAGTTAGAGATTGAAGTCATGTTAAAAATTGAAACAAAATTTTGTTAGTTAGGCCCCTATATTATGACTTGATTGAGGCGCGCATGCGCGCGCACACACACACACACACAATAATGACATATTAAAAAAATATCTTAATGAGCCATGGGTAGGTCACTCTAGTAAAAAGGAAAGATGTATTTTTGATGAAAATCTGTGGCCTCCGCAGGTCTTGATGCACTAATATGATATGGTGACATATTTATAAAAGTAGTTGGGTTGTATATTCCATCCCATTAGAGATGGTGATAAAGTATTAACATCACTTTTGAAAGACCCTAAAATTTGCCTCTAAATAGAAGTTGAATTTGCCTCTAAAGACACCCTTACATATCCTACTAAAATAACCGTAATGTCACCTTCAAAGTCACACTAGTGTTCTATAAATTCACAATGTTGATTATTAACATCATACATTTTAAAGATAGCCTAATGTCACCATCTAGTGATGCCTCCTAAATGTAAATTTAAATCTGACTTAAGGGTTACTTAAAGGTGACTTTAGAGGGAGACATTAAATAGTCTAAATTTTGTAGTGTAGGAAGGATGCTTCCATTGTGACATTAATCCCATTAGCATAAATATTACATTGTATATTTAGATTGTATGTTTTCAACGACCAATCTGTCCAAGCAATGTGATATAAAAAAATTTGATGCATAAATGGGAATTTTAGAACCATAGAAATAATTTTAAGATGTGTAGATTAGGTGTATGCACCCTAAACTAGTAAATAATTTTAATAAGGTTATTGTAAGAGGATTTATTTAGATTTTTAAATCCACATAAGATGAGAGGGGATGGCGAGCAAGAAAATAGACTATTTTCATAGGAATCAACCACTATGTTAGTAACATTGTATATATACTTAAAGTTGTTAAATTCACTAGAACATACCTATACTAGTAATGAATTATATGTTTTTCCTTAGAATTCTTTTATTATTCATATATTTCATGTTTTTTAATCTAAAACTATTCACCTCTAGTATGATAAATATTAAAATATACATTACTTAAACTATTGCTTGGCAAGTTGGAGGATTTCAAAGTTTTAGAAACAACTTCAAGATTTACAAATTAATATTACATAATATGAGATAGTTATATATTTTAAAGTTTATTATATAGAATTTTTAATTTTTTTTTGATTATATAAAAAGAAAAAAGAGTTTAAATAAAAAAAACATATTCAATTGAAACCAATCAATAATTATATTAATTTTTATACTACAAAAATTATAAATATGTTGTAATAGAATAAAGCTTCCAACTAAGATGTCATAAAGTATATTTTTTAAAATGTAGATACTACGAATTTAGAATCCTGTAACAATTTAAACATGAAAAAAGGTTTTTTAAGTCACATAAAAGGAGAGACATTTCATTGTGTCCAGGTTGATTAGTGAACTATGTAACGAAAGAAAGAAATAGTGAACGACCGAAATAAATGCAATTGTAACCAAAAGAAAGAATAAAGTTCATGCTAGCATAAATGGCAAATGTTTCTGATTAACAAAACGAAATTGTTAGTTTTAAATAATTGTGTACATTAGAATATAGTAAATAGTAGCAATGACATTTCCTATGAACGCTAGTACTACTCTGGGATCACTCCCAACAACAGTTTAACAGTTTTAGGATGCACAGATTAGGCATATGATTTTTTATATGTTTATATTGTTAGTAGAACATTTTTTTATATTTTTAATAAGGATCATGGTATATGACGTTTGTATAACAGTTTTAGGATGCACAAATCAGGCATATTTAGAAAGATTTTTCAAGTTTTATGAAGAAGGAAAAAAAATCAAACAAAAAATATCCTCATCAACAGCTAATAAACCACTATTATTGAAACATCGCCATCGCCATCTTAATATAAAGAACACAATATATTTTCACATTGTTCTCATCTCATTCAAATGAAAATGCGATAAAACATTCAATCCTCATAATTAATTTTAATTTTGTTATTTCATTTTGCCAAAAAAATTGTACTTTCAAAAAAAGGAGAGAACATTGAAAAAGACAACCATAAATTAAACATTCATGTCTATATATCATCAACTTCATGATGTCCAGCCAACGATAATTTCATATAATACATATTTAAGTGGACGCTCAAGTAGCCACAAATCTGTTGACGAAGGGGTGGTTGAGAAGCTGCGCAGCTGTCCATCTCCTGCTAACTTTCTTTTGCAGACAACAATGAATGAAACTCTGGAATTCTGGGGATGCAGTCGGCGGCAAAGATGGTAAATCCCCTAAGCAAATGGCGAACATAAGTGTAGCCCAATCTTGCTTCTCTCCTGGGGCGAGAAAGGGAAAATGACCCATGTAGCATTCTAACAATGTTACTCCCAAACTCCAAATATCTCCTGCATAAACATCATCATTTCCATTTCCATTTGCACCATAGCTACCTGGGTCCATTCTCTCCGGGCTCATGTAAGCACAGGTTCCAACGTATGAATTGTAGCTGGCATCGGTAGGCTTCGATACAATCCTGCTCACCCCAAAGTCAGCAATCTTCACTTGTTCTGAATTCTTCTTAATCAACAAATTGGAGGGTTTGATGTCTCTGTGCACAATCTTTTTACTGTGAAGGTATGTCAATCCTTGCAACACCTGCGCAGCAACCTTAGCCAAGTAGGACTCACTCACTCCTTTCATGTGCTTCAATAAAGAAACAAGAGAGCCTCCATCCATATATTCCAGCACAAAGTTTATGTTGCAGCTATCCGCAAACACTTTCTCACATCTGACAATGAAGGGGGAATCGATCGTCTTGAGTATCTCCGTCTCCATCATTATTTGTTTTGCAAAGGAGGGATCATCTTGGAGGCGGACCACTTTGAGAGCGTAATAAGAAGAGGATTTGCGGTGGAAGGCCTTGTGCACACAGCCCTCGCTGCCCTCTCCCAAAATTCCAATTCTTTCGAATTCACAATGCCCAAAACCTTCAATGTTGTGTACCTGCACCAGCCCAGGCAGATTATGTCTCATTGGAATTGAAATCGGAGTTGGAAGCTTCGATATCAGCCGTTTCTTTGTGGCCATTTCTACTGTGCTGCTTTTTTTCCACCAAGTATGTGATGGAAAAAAGAAATATGGAACAACCAAGATATAGAGTTTCAAATCTATGCATTAATCCAAATTTAGAAATCAGACAAACGGAAAAGATTAAACAGCGTACAAATGGACTGAATGTTATTGAGAGCATCTCAGCCGTTGATAATACATCTGGAGTGATAAGCAGAGGACATAAATCATATGTCAACTTAAAATGCATGCACGTAAGTACATCTGGACTGATTTTTTTTTTTTAAAACTTTTGGACTGAATGTTTTATTTTAAACTTAAAATGCATGCCACATAAGTCTGGTT
The DNA here is from genome assembly GCA_037957365.1 of Torreya grandis. Lineage (NCBI taxonomy): Eukaryota > Viridiplantae > Streptophyta > Pinopsida > Cupressales > Taxaceae > Torreya > Torreya grandis. Next base: position 594,073 of record JARHVA010006580.1, read on the forward strand.
TTAATTTTAATAATTATATTCAAAAGCAATTGATTATTTTAAATATAAAAAAAGGTTTGAGTTAATTTAAAAATTGTAATATTTTTAATTATAAAATTACGTTATGAGATTATATTATAATTATAATATATATAATTATACAACATTTTAATTCAATATATTTCTAAATAAAAAATACTCTTATTGCGACTTTCCAAACAAAAGCAGTTATAAACTGTCAAATCTACAGCTGATACGAGCACTAATCCAAATTTAGAAATCACAAAAATGGAAAAGATTAAACAGCGTAAACTTTATGCTATATATTAATCTGATAGTGAATCTATAGTGATAAGCGGATAAAAAATATTTTCAAATTTTAAAATAATTTTAATTTTATTTAATTAATTTTATGTAATATTATTAATTATAAAATTATGTTTGAGATTATATAACAATTATTATCATATTTATAATTATATATAAAAATGCTAATGTACATTTTAAATAAAGTTTTAATTAATTAAATTTTATAATAATTTCTATTGTATGTTTAATTATATACCTAGAATGTTAATGTACATTTTAATTCAATATATTTTTAAATAAAATTTTAAAAATAAATAATCTTTTAGTTAATTAAATTTTATAACAACTATTATTATATGTTTAATTATATACCCAAAATGTTTATGTACATTTTAATTCAATATGTTTTTAAATAAAATTTTAAAAATAAATAAAGTTTTAGTTAATCAAATTTTATAACAATTATTATTTCATTTTATACTCAGTAACATTTAATGTACATTTTAATTCTACATATTTTTAAATAAAATTTTAAAAATAAATAAAGTTTTAGTTAATTAAATTTATGTAATATTATTAATTATAAATAATAGAAATAAATGGTCATAAAGTCATGATTGACCGAAAATATTAGTGTCATCCATATGGCTAGTTATATGTGGCCAGTTGCATGTGTCCATTTAGTATCAAGTGTTAGGATCCACTACTGCCCACTAAGGGCACACTTGATTACCTTTGTATTAGCAACTAAACACGGAATTTAACCAGAATGAATAAGTAAATAGAAATATGAAACAACACAGGATATGAGAGACAATACTCAATTGTATTAATACTCAATCAGAAGAAAATACAATAAAGAAGATGCCACACTTCTTCTTCCCACACCTCTAGAGCTCCCACACTTCTAGGGTTCACCAGTAGTTCTCCTTCAACAGTTCACTCTCTCAATCATGGTCACAACAATAAACTCCAATACAGAGTTGTTGTTCACCTCCACCAGTCAGTAACAACGCTGCCAGTACACCAAGTACACAACCATACTCCAAGTAGATCTTCCCTTCTCTTGCTGCCACCTGCAAGTCAACAGACCTTACTTACCATGTAGATGTCTCTACACCCTAAAGAACCCTTGTCCTTGCCTCACCAAGTCCTCATGATTCTTCAACCAGTACCCCGGTGGATCTCCTAGTAGAACTTGCACAACCTGCAACTCTCCCTGATCATACACACTCAGCACCCCTTTGGAACTAGGAGGAGCTACTCTTGCTCTCTCTTCAAGCACAATGGCTTTCTAGCACACTTTTACAATACAGTCCATGAGTCTATTATATAGATCTCATGCATACAATAATTAGACTTTCTTAATTACAATAATTAGACACGCAACTCAAGACTATAATTAGCCTCTTAACATGTAAACAACCGGTTCGTTAACAAACTGTTCGTGAACTCGTAGTTCTGAAACTACACAGGTGACCGACATCGGTCCCTGTCTGCCTGGAGGTGACCGACGTCAGCGAATCCTGACCGATGTCGACAGCTTCTTGTCTCTCCCCTGACCGACGTCAGTTTGCCTGACTGACGCCAGTGTCTGTGACACTTCAGCAACTCCTCTTGTTCGCACCCTTGTGAAGCTTTTAACTCCACAACCTAACAATCTCCCACTTGGAGATAAATAGCTGCACCTGTACCTGTACTTGTACCTTTATCTAATTCATTTCCTGGCTTGTATCCCTCTTCAAGTTCAATCCTGAAGACCAACCACCACACAACCTGTGGTGCACCTCCTGTCATCCAAGTAACCTGCCACATCTGAACCTACAAACCCATGTAGTGAAGTCCTTGACCCTACATAGCATGAATCCCTACTGCTGGTCCCTCTCAGATACCTGAGAGTCCACCTTCCCCGAATTGGCTCCAAACTCTCTGACAACTCCCACTGCTTGAGAAAACTCAGGTCTACACTCGACCTCATGTGATTTTGAACACTGTTCTAAGCTCAGCTTGAACTGTCTAGCCCTTGGTGTGCTTACTAGTTTTGCATACTGCATATTGAACCCCGCCTACACCTTATTCACATCGGCTCCCACTGGAGACAAAAAACTCCATGTCTCTTATGCCAAAGAATTTCACTGCTCCCAAATTCTTCATGGCAAACCACTGAACTAATCTTACCCTTAGCTCAGCAAAACCCTGTATGTACAAACTTGCTAGCAAACCATCCACATACAGTAACAGGATAATGTTGCAACCATCATCCACCCTGGTAAGACAAAAACAAAGATTACACTGACATTGACTAAAGCCCTGCTTTGTCATCCACCTGTCAAAACCTATACCACTGTCCTGCAACTTCCTTAAGACCATATACCCTGACCTTCTGTCTCATGTATCCATCCACTCTCTTCTTTAACTTGGGAATCCATTCATCTGTCAGTTCTTTCATCCCGGCTGGCAACTCTACCAAATCTCTTGCTTGGTTCTCTTCTAAAGAATTCATGCCATGCTCCCACTATTTCCTGGATTCTACCTGTATTGCCTCTTCACGTCTTCCTAGTTCTTGACCATCAGTAAGCAACTAGTAAGAAGGTGAATAATGAATATAAGGTCCACTTACCCTTTCAGTCCTCCACATGGGCGTTTGAGACTCCTTGATAGCTTGCTATCCACCCAACATCTATTCCAGTGACCGATCTTGGCCATCTCCCAATTTGCACCCGACCGACATCAGTTCCCTGTGACTGACCTTGTCTACCAACGTCGATTCTCTAACCGATGCCAGTGTACCTTCTATCAACATTGGTTCTTGTATGACTGACATCAGTTCTTGCTGCCTAACACCACCAACTATGCTGATCTACACATGACCGACGTCGGTGCCTGTATGTTCGACGTCGGTTCTTCCTGCCTGATGCCGGTACCTGTGTTCTCCTGTGAGTGATGACTTTTTACCTACAAGCTCCTTTTGGATCAAACCCTTATTCAAATTAACATAGCCTTGCTCAGAATAATTCAGTCCCCTCAACTGATCTCTATCCGTCATCTCCTCCATGAACACCAAGGCTTTTCAGTTCTTAAGTTTGTCAAAGATATCTGTCTTCCGCTTAAGAACATGCATTCCCTTCTTACACATGTAACCAAGCCTACAAAGCCACATCTCTGCAATAGAAGGTGAATCAGTAATATAAGTAGATAGATAAAGGATACCTACTTTCTTACCACCATCTAATTCAAGTGCATCCGCTGTTAGAGTTACTGTACATCTCTCATCACCCAACTTTCTTGAAGAAATTAGACTCATCTCCAAGACTGGAACCTGCATGACCTTCTTCAACACCTGTGTGTTACCTATCTGTAATTTTAGCTTCACTTCCCCTTTGCCAACCATTTGACAAGGCTCACCAGCTCCTAAATAAATCTCTCCAAAGTCTCCAAAGACATAACCATGAAAATATGCTCTATTTCGGGCTGCATGGAAAGAGGCAACATAATCTATAGACCAAGATTCTACTTTATCTAGAGCAACCTGTGCAACAACACCTGCAACATCTACTTCTACACGCTGATCTTCTATCAACCAACAATCTTCTTTTACCTGCTCTTTCTTTCAATCAATCTGACCATTCATGCTATTCAGTTTCTTCATTCGTAGCTTACTTTCTTCTACCATTGCTATACTCCCACTCAATTAGAAACTCCTGTGAGTAACCTATAATCAACAAACACTAACTAGATCTGAACCACCTGTTAGTCAGCCCAACCAAAAGCTCTGATACCAACTGTCAGGTTGGTATCACTAGTTGGTGATCCTAGCTCTGATACCAACTGTCAGGATCCACTACTGCCCACTAAGGGCACACTTGATTACCTTTGTATTAGCAACTAAACACGAAATTTAACTAGAATGAATAAGTAACTAGAAATATGAAACAACACAGGATATGAGAGACAATACCCAATTGTATTAATACTCAATCAAAAGAAAATACAATAAAGAAGATGCCACACTTCTTCCCACACCTCTAGAGCTCCCACACTTCTAGGGTTCACCAATAGTTCTCCTTCAACAGTTCACTCTCTCAATCACGGTCATAACAATCAACTCCAATACAGAGTTGTTGTTCACCTCCACTAGTCAGTAACAATGCTGCCAGTACACCAAGTACACAACTGTACTCCAAGTAGATCTTCCCTTCTCTTGCTGCCACCTGCAAGTCAACAGACCTTACTTACCATGTAGATGTCTCTACACCCTGAAGAACCCTTGTCCTTGCCTCACCAAGTCCTCATGATTCTTCAACCAGTACCCCGGTGGATCTCCTAGTAGAACTTGCACAACCTGCAACTCTCCCTGATCATACACACTCAGCACCCCTTTGGAACTAGGAGGAGCTACTCTTGCTCTCTCTTCAAGCACAATGGCTTTCTAGCACACTTTTACAATACAGCCCATGAGTCTATTATATAGATCTCATGCATAAAATAATTAGAATTTCTTAATTACAATAATTAAACACGCAACTCAAGACTATAATTAGCCTCTTAACATGTAAACAACCAGTTCATTAACAAACTGTTCGTGAACTCACAGTTTTGGAACTGCACAGGCCTGTCTGCCTAGAGGTGACCAACGTTAGCCAATTTTGACCGATGTCGGCAGCTTCTTGTCTCTCCCCTGACCGACGTCGGTTTGCCTGACTGATGCCGATGTCTGTGACACTTCAGCAACTCCTCCTGTTCGCACCCTGGTGAAGCTTTTAACTCCACAACCTAACATCAAGATTATGCAACCTTTCCAACTTTACTTCATTCCATTCAAAGTTTTCCATTATGACGTCAAAAATAGTAGAGTTTAAGCCTTGAATACCATGCCACTAATAATTTATGAAACTTGCCCTAAAAAATACCATAGATATCCCCATTTGTATGGGTAGTAATAATTTCTTAGGAATTAAATTCTATTCTAACATACTCTTCTTCAACGAACTCACATATATTGTGTTTCATCCATGTTTCTAGGTCTCCATGTTAACATTTTATAGGGTTTGAAAACATAAAAATTGTTAGGAATACTCTTTAGAAATGATTTTTTTGGTGCATTCCTCAACATGAAGCCTTCACATGAAATTAATGAATTAAATAGAATGTCGGCATCTCTATCCATATTTCAGAAATAAACATATAGTAAATTACAATGCTGAGTAAGTGCACATATAAATTAGGGAGCTCCTTCGGCTAAGCATCCACGAGTAAGGGGCATCCACACCGTCAAAGTCATTTGAGACACGATCTTGACCTTAACTGTTTGACTCTTCGTATTGGATATATGGATGGATTTTTGCCCTGATTGATGAATATAAGCAACCATCATCCTCACCAGTTAGACTACAACCCATTCAGTGCCCCTAGAAATGTTTGTATGGACATCCTAATATTGTATTCTATAGGTTACAAATGGCACTCACAAGATAGTGAATTATTCAAAAATACTAATTTGATGCTTCCATTAGATGTAAGGAAAACTTATTATTCAAAAACTATGTATTATTCAAAAACATTTGAATTCTTCTTCATATATTAGTTATAGAAATTGTTATGGCTAAAGAAACATTTGCTCACAAGAAAGACTATATAAAATCATTAAACATGAATTATTATTAGACTATATATTCTATAAATAATGTTCAAATTTATTTTATAATCAATTTATATATTGTACATTTATAAGTTTGACTCCATCCACTCTTAGAAAAATCAAACATATTAATTATTAATATTGTAATAAAAAATCAAAACTCAAACATTTGTTAATAAAAACTAATTAAAATTTGGATACATACAAAAATGGTGCATGCTCCTTTGAATTCCACCTTAAATCCCATATTATACCTATGGTTAACCTCTTTCCAAGTTGAGGTTGGTTAGTAACTCTATCAAAAAAGCTAAAAATATTAATCACTTTATTTTCAATTATGCAGTTCAATTAACTCTTTTCATTACAATTCTATCTTCCATTTGAAGATGAGATCATCAATCCAAAAAGTGGATCGATAAATAAATAATTTAATTAAATTATTATTTATTATTTTTAATTCCATGAATTAAAACAATGAATTGTTTGATAACAATATGATATGACTAATTTTAGAATTGTAGATGCAATTCCTAAATACACATTAAATTTTTTAACCCATATTAAAAATGAGATTGTAAGGCATTATTATAATCTTATTATAAGGAGATATTTTTAAAGGGTTAATATAACCATTTATACGTGCATTTCAAAGGCACATAAATTAAACATAGTCAACTTGAAATAGTAAGTAGAATATTATTTAAAGTAGTTTTTTAAAGAGTTTTTAAGTAACTTAAGAGGAGAGTGGATGCCAAGAAAATGAACATCCTCATCTATAAGATTTCAACTATTATATTATTAAAAGTTCAAAAACCATTGTGACAAAACCCTCAATAGTATAAGTATCATGATATATTATATTTGTATATTAATTTAGACCAAACCTTCTAACCAATGTGGGAGGAATATTCTTATTTACATATGAGGATTTTATAATTTTAGAAGAAATTTGAATATGCATATAAATTAGGTGTTTTTAACTTGAGATGAAAACGAATTTGTGGAGGCTTATTTTATTTTAATATATTTTTTTATCACAGAAGAGTAGAGGCTATGTTGGGAAAGAAAACATTATCATCTACAATAAAATAACTTATGTTGTTAGCAGATTCACTTTCATTATGACATCACCAAAAATTATAATATGAATTGGTTTTATATGTTTTGATTGAAGTAAGTACACCTTTGACTGGTATGGGTACCAATCTAGACACATCAAGGGCTATGGGTCCCCCCAGATGAAATGAGGTAGAAAAGGAAATAACTCACTAAGAGAACAAAAGGAATCCTGCTGAAAAAGGCAAGATTAAGAAAGGAGTAGGATGGGCCCAAAAATTAAGGATCAAAAGAGAAAAAGCATCAGTCACATTTACCTAGTGTGAAAACCAACCAATTTTAGATGAATTAAAAATCAGACCAAGAAAAGGCAACTAGAAATTTTGATTGGTGTCGCCACTAACTAGTTTTAAACTATACCACAAACTAGCTTGGACAGGGACACTCAGATGCCTAGGTATCAAAAAGAGGAGGACCTACTACCAATTTTGATTGCTCAGGCAACCAACCAATTTTGGTTCGATCTAAAACTAGCCAGGCTAAAGGAGAAAGAGGCCTAGGTCTTGTAAAACCTTTTGGGTCCCCTAAGGGACCAATGAACCCATTTTTTGCTAGGTAGAAAACTATTGTGGACACAAAAGGAGGTCCAAGTATCCTAAGAAAACTTCAAGGTCCCATCAGACCCAAACCCCTAAAGAATCAATATAGAGAAAATGCAAAAAAATTGAAGCCTAACAAGAAAACCTAAATGAGGCCTGAGGCTCAAGACTACCAATAGGGTCACATAAGACCAACAAACTGATTTTATTGGATCAAGAGCCATCTTAGACACAACTGGAAGTCTAGGTATCCAGATACAAAAAGGAGAGATAAAACCTTTTTATGTCCCTTATGTGACCTAAATCGAATAGGTCACTTCTAAAAGTAAATAAGGATATCTATACAAGACACAAGGGTTTGGAACCGGTCTTCAAAACAAAATATTCCCTAATTTGTCTAGGTCTAGAACTAGCCTAGGCATATAATGAGGCCTATATTTCCAAGATAATAAATCCTTCTCACTTTAGGATCAAAACATGGAATTTTAGATTTAGTTTTGAAAGATACTCTTCCCTACTAGGATAGGTAAAATCATTGAAACTAAAAACACATCTCTTGCCCATTATATCAAGTCAAAAAATATTCCTACCCAACATAACTTTGAAAACATTATTAAAGCATTATCTCCTTCCATAAGACCCATAAAAGACAATATCTAAGCATAATGTAACCAGATAGAGATAAACCATAGAGTAATCAATTTATCTTGACCCTAGGTGGAAGTAAAAAAATGTAGCTTGAATTAAAACTCATCAAATAAGAACCTAGCACCAAACAAGATTCAAACTTTGACATGGATAGGACAACCTTCCAAGGCTGTAAGTTGAAACTAAATAATGTATTAGCTTTTAGAGTAGAGAATCACCCTCCCACTTTGAAGGTCACAGGTCCAATCTTGAGAAACAAGACAAACCTAATCTAGGGCACTACTAGGAATTTCCATTTGGCTAAAAACTACATGGCCACAAACCTAAAACCTGATAGCTATAGAAATTCTCCATCCAAACTCCCTCAGAATTGGGCATTAGTAGGGAGACTTACCTCCTCTACCATTACATCCTTTTATCTTTTCAAAATAGGGCATTTTTTTATATGTTTCTACTAACCCTTATAATAATTATGGCATTAAGGTTTTATGTATATATGTAAATTTTAGTGCCACATAAGTAATTTAAAGATTAAAACATAGGGAATGTTTCAATTGGGACAATAATACATTTATAAAAGCTTATTTTAAATGGATATTATGATTTTCTAAGAGTTAGAACATGAAAGGGGACTCATAGTAAGAAAAAATATTAATTTAGAAAAAAATTACCATGATGATACTAGCAATACATAATTATGAATGTTTTAAGATATAATTAAAGTCACCTTTAAATTACATTAATATTCATTATATTTTCCATTAAAAAAAGATCATATATTAAATTTAGAATTAAATTATAATAGTTATCTTTAGGCCAACTCTAATACTAACTTTAAATTATCAAAGGTCATCCTAATGCCACATACTAACATCACCTTCATGAATTTTATTGATGCAAAAAAAATGCTGATTTTTTGGAGGCCATAACTTTTGATCCGTAGCTCCGTTTTGAGCCCATATTCATGTCAAAATAACCGTATCAAAAATTTAAATGTTTCCATAACCTTCCCTTCATTTTATGGTATTTTTTAATATTTTTTAGAAGACATACATGACCATTTGAGTGTTTGAAATTACAGTTTAATTTTTTTTGGGTTTTTTTTTAAATTTATAAATTACCTATTTTTGTAACAGACTCAAACTTCAGTTTAAATTTATTCAATGGGTTAATTTTAGTGTTTATGTTTTTTAGATATTTTTAGAGCTATATGTGCTTGCATGCAAAAGTTACTAAAAATAATAGCTACTAAAAGTCGTAGGTCAAGCTTTATTTATTTTTAGAGCTTTAAACTTTTCATGTCAACTCCAATTCTAAGTTGAGGCTTATTTATGTATGATTATTTTATTATTTTAATCATTCAATACTAATAAATATAGGTTATTATTTTATAATCTTTACCTACTAGTAATTTATTTGTCTTGACAGTATTCTTGTTCATTATTTATGATTTCACATGTGTGAATTTACTAACATGGCTTGAATGGATTTTATTGCATCATACCAACAAATTTTACAACATTAACTCAATGAATTTGATAACTTTTCCAATGTGGGATAAATCCTTTTACATAGATATTAAGTTTGATATTCATAAAATCAACTCAAAGAGACACTTATTACGCATATAAGACATGATATAGTAAATAATTTATAGAATATTATTGTAAGGGTAAGTATTTTATTAATCCATGTAAAATAAGAGGGGAAGTCAAGTAAGTAAATAATAATCATCTACAAAATTCTAACCATTATGTTAGTATGTGTTCCAATTCTATTATTGCAGTGTCCTTGTGGCATAATGATTGTGGTATATTTGGTTTGTATGTTGTCATAGACCAAACCATCTAAATAATTTGGGATTAAATATTTTAAGTCAATATGAGGAATTTAGATTCATAGAAGCAATTTGAAGATGGAAAAATTAGGTGTACCTAACTAGACATAGTAAGGAATTATGGAAATTAGTTCTATGTGGATTTTTTTTAAAGACATAAAATATGAAAGGTGATGATGGGAAAGCAAACATACTAATCTACAATAAAATAACCATTATGTTATTAGGATAGCCACTTTCATCATGGCATCACTGAAGATAATGGTATGTTGGGTTTATATGTTTCTAGAGGTAAAGCCTTCCAAAACATGTGGGGTTAATGTTTTATATGAATACGGGAAATTTATAAATGTATAACAAAATCAAACATTCATAGATTAGGAATAGTTTAATTAGATTGTAAAACATTTTTATGATATTATGTTAAGGAGATGTTATTTTTTTCAATCCACATGAGTTGAAAGGGGATCCTAGGTAATAAAAAATATTCATACACAAATAATCATCCTTTACATTAATATCACTTAAGCATTTTAAATATATTAATTTGATATTAAATTCTTCTTTAAGTCACATTAAATATTCCTTAAATTTGACAAATAGTAAAATTTCAAAAGCTACATTTAATCCTTAAATTTACATTAAAATTTAGATATTCATCTTTATGTCATCTTTAATGCCAAATATAACTTACATCTATATAACATTTTTCTAGATACACCTTAAGTTTGGTAGAAAATTCACCACAACTTAACATGCTAATATCACTTAGGGAAGTTTTATAACATCACGTAAGTCACTTTTCTAAATGCAATGGCAAAATTTCATCCTTAAATTCAGATTTAAAGTTTGATAAGCATATTTTGGCCATATATAGTATTGAATTTAAATTGTATGAATATAAAATTGAGATAGATATTCCCTAAATTCAATAAAAAATTCAACCTAGTGTTACTTTCTAATGTCATCTTGATAATTTTATAATGTCACTTGTGTGACTTTGCTAATGTCACTTGGGTGATATTTCTATTATTATTATGGGCAAAAATATGTTTTGTAAAGCATAACATACATTAAAATTTCTACTACACTAGCATATGGTACATGAGACATACTTTTTATCTCTTCACCACTAGAACATAAAATTGAAGAAATCTTGAAATGAAAGTAAAATGGATAGTAATTGGTTTCACATAATCCATACTAAAGTTAGTAAGTATACTTTCCAAATAGAACTATTGTGATAACCAAATCTTGCTATTTTTCTTGTCTATTTGTATCTCAATGCTAAAATTTGTTTTGACACTCCTAGATCCTTCATATCAAATGTACTAGTTAGATGAGCCTTTAAACTATTGATTTTTGTCATTTTTTTTGTTTCTACAAGCATATCATCAACATACAATTTTAATATAATGAATAAACCATTATCCAAACACATAAGTAAATAAAATGGTCATACTCACTCTTGAAATTTTTTTGGCTTGTCATGAAGGACTTAAACTTCTTGTACCAATGCCTCAATGACTTTTTTAGGCATACGATGATTTCTTGAGGTTTAAAAAAATCATTTTTTGCTATCTTATACAAAACCCTCACATTGCTCCATATATACATCATCTTTTGAGTATCCATTCAATAATTTTTTTTTTAACATCTAATGTGTCCAACTCCAAATCAAGTAAATATACTAATGATAAGACAACTTGAATTGAAATAAGTTTAACAACTAGTGAAAATATTTCATGGTAATTAATACCTTATTTTTATGTAAATCATTTTACCGCCAATCTAGCCTTGTACCTTTCAAAATTTTCATGAACACATATATTTCATTTGTAAACACATTTGAAACCAACAAGTTTTGTTTGTTTTTAAAGTTCTACTAGGTCCCATGACTAGTTCTTAGCTAAGGCATCCATTTCTTCTTACATTTCCCTTTTCCATTCAGCACTATCCGCATATTCCAATGCTTCTTGATAATAACTAGGTTCCCCCTTGGATCCCCTTGCAATAATAGTGGTGGGGGGTGTTGGCCCTCAATAACCCCCAATCGAGGAGTGGGATACAACCCACACCACAAAGTGATCCAACGTTTAACATTGTTGTCACATATCTAACATTATTCAAAAGCATTTCAATTATTCTTTGTATATTAGTTAAAAAAGTGTTATGGCCAAGGAGACATTTGTTACCAAGAGAGACTATGTAAAATCATTAAACAAAAACCATTATTAGACTATATATTTAATAAATAATGTTTAAATTTATTTTATAATTAATTTATTTACTGTACCTATATGGGTTGGACTCCATTGACTATTAGAAAATTAAAACATAATAATTATTAATATAGTAATAAAACATCAAAACTTAAACATTTATTAGTGAAAACTAATTAAAATTATGATAAATGCAAATTTGGTGCATGCTTCTTTGAATCCCATATGACCTATGGGTATGGTATCATTTTTCCCATGTTGACACTAGTTAAGAACTCTATAAAAAAAACTAAAATTACTAATCACATTCCTTTCAATGATGCAATTGAATTAACTCTTTTCATTTAGATTCTATAATTCAGTTGAAAATGAGACCATCTATCAAAAAAGTAGATCAATAAATGAATAATTTAATTAATTACTTTTATTTACTTTTAATTATATAAATTCAAATAATCAATTATTCGATAGCAATATTATATGACTGATTTTATAATTGTAGATGCAATTCCAAGACACACATTTAAATTTTAACTTGTTTTTGGAATGAGATAGTAAGTCATTTTTATAATATTATTATAAGGAGATTTTTTTAAAGGATTTTATAGCCACAAAATAAAAGAGAAAACTTAAAAAGTAAACATATTCATACTCAACCAATCAAAAATTATGTTATTAGGAATCCCACATCCATTTTTTTGTGAACCATATTATCATGAAAATCATGGTATATTGGACTTCTATGTTATTGACAAAGAACATCTTTTTCCAATGCCAAATAAAGTGTTTTACATAGATATGAATATTTGAGATTTATACAAGAATTTCAAAGGCACACAAATTAAGAGTATTAAACTGGAGATAGTTATTTGAATATTATTTAAAGGATGTTTTAAAGAGTTTTTAAGCAATGCAAGAGTAGAGTGGATGCCATGAAAACAAACATCCTGATCTGAAATAACTCAACCATTATGCTAGTAAGAGATATAATTCCATTGTGACATCACCCTCAATGACATAAGGATCTTAATATATTATTCTATGTTGTCATATATCAAGCTTTATATCCAAAGCGGGAGGAATATTCTTATGTACATATGAGGATTTTAGAGTTTTAGAATAAATTTGAAGATGTAGAAATTAGGTTTTTCTAACTTGAGATGATAAGGAATTCATGGAATCTTGTGTTATTTTAATTTGTTTTGGTCACAAAAGAATGGAGGTTATGTTTGAAAATAGAACATTATCATATACAATAAAAAAAATATGTTTTTAAAAGATTCACTTTCATAATAGAATCACTAAAGATCATGGTATATTGGTTTTATATGGTACCACTGACCAAGCGTTGTAAGAAATGTAGGATTAAGATTTTATGTATATATGTAATTTTTAGAGTCACACAAGTAATTTAAATATTCCAAAATTGGGAATGTTTCAATTGAGATATTAAATATTATTGTAAATGGATATTCTCATTTTCCAAGAATTAGAGGATGAAAGGGGACTCCATGTACAAAACATTATTCATTCATAAACAATTTACCATTATGATAATAAAACTACATAATTATGAATGTTTTAAGTCACAATTAAAGTCACCTTTAATTCAAATTAAGGATTAATTATATTTTCCACAAAAAAATCAAAAATTTAATTTTAACCTTAAATTTATAATAAAATACATATAGGGATATTTTGGCCAACTCTACTACTAACTTAAAATTACATGAATACAACATTGAGCTAAAGATGCCCTAAGTTTAGCAGAAATGTCACTTGCTAACATCACCTTAATTAGTTTTATAATTTCACATGTGTGACTTTGCTAACATGGCTTGAGTGGATTTTATTACACCATCTCAACAAATTTGATAACATCACCTCAATGAATTTTATAACTTCCCAATGTGGGATAAATATTTTTACATAGATATGAAGTTTGATATTTATAAAGTTTACTCAAAATGACACTTATTAGGCACATAAGAATTGATATACTAAATAATTTATATAATATGTTTGTAATGGTAAGTATTTTACTAAGACATGTATAAGGAGACGGAATGTCAAATAATCAAATAATAATCATTTTCAAAATTTAGACTAATATTTTAGTGTGAGGTCTAATTCTATTGTTGCATTATCCTTGTTGGCATAATGATCATGGTATATTTTGTTTGTATGTTTTTTTAAATTATTGGTAAAGTGAAGTTTTTTGAAAGGGAATCTACCCTTTTACAATGGAGACAAATATAAACAATTAAATTCCAAATAATCTCCTCTTCTAGTAGAAAAATAAATGGTTATAGATATACTATAAGCCATCAAGAGACCCAATAAAAACCTGACCTTTCTAAACTTTTTAATTTTGGTAACTAGGGGCCATATTTAGTGGTTCCACATCCTTCCTTCCTCTTCCTTTACTTTTGTTGCACACAATGGTCCAATATCCATCTTCCCCTAAATCTAAAAAGGGGATGGAGAATTCAAAAGTATCAATTTGTTTAAAGTTATTCAATCTCTCATTTGAATCTCAAGTATCACAATTATTTGTTTGAAATAAATACTATCTCTAATAAAACTCCATCTAGCTCATATTTATTCTCCTCCATGTCACATGAATCCTCTTCTATTACTTGTTCCTCCTCCCTAAATTTCATTGCTTCTTGGGTCTCATCATTTTTATAATATGAAGCTTTTTCCTTATCTTTTATCCTAAGAATATTTATGTCCTCTACTTTGAGATGATCAAGAAGAGCATCCTTCCACCAATAGGTACGCATATTATCTCTAGGAATTTGACATGAGCTAGCCTTATGACCTATAGTAAAACATCCTATAAATTATAAAAGTATCCTTTCATAGTCAAGAGTGTGAGTCTAAAATTTAAAAGTGATTCTAGAATTTCAAATACTTAATCATGGGGAGTTTAGAGGACATATCCATATAAAGTAATATTGTAACATGTAGGTGGTAGAAATATATCCTATGTAGAAGAATCCACCCCATCATCTCACCTATGGCATTAACTATATATGAGTGACAAGGTTTAGATAAAAAATGGAGGGGAAGGTATGATATACATACCCAAACATGCCTTAAATTAAAGTATTCAATCAAATGGTTTAAGGAGGGAAACCATGGCTTCATCAAGAGGAGATGGTTATCCATAGACTATATTTGATCTTAAATTATCATGTTCTTATCTTTTGAAAGATTAAATAAACCTTTGAATAAACCCTTGGCATGTGGGTCTATCTCAAAAATATATTTCATGAGGGGTCTATAATTCTATGATATCCATTTGTGAAGAACTAGAAAGATAAGTCATAATCAATCCAATCTTTATATAACACCCTTTTACATGAACCAATATTCATTTTTTATCACCTCTGTAAGTTCTTACTCAAAATATATTTGGGTTTTAACCCTTATATATGCCACTTATGTAAAATTATTCTATTTTCCATGGGATCCAAGATCCAAAATAGGGATTTTGTTTTTAACTTCACATAGAAGAAGGCTTGTGCCCTTTGGATTTTTTAACAAAACACCCATATGATACCTTTTAGTTATGTCTAGAATAAGGATTTTATTTTTTAGCTCTATAAAATCTATATATTTAACTAAAATAGGGACCAAACTCCCCTCTGGACATGTATTCTTTGATCCTTAAGTTTGTAGTTCACATAAATCCCTGGTCATCAATTCTATTTATCATATTTTCATCCCTCATTACTATAGCCACTGATTAATTTGCCCAATAAGGAGTTTCTTTCATGTAAGATTCTAAATCTTCATTTTTACTTTTTTTATTTAGACCATATATAGTCACTACCAATACCTTAGAATTTATAGCTACCAAAACAACACTAGTTATCCTAGCCACTCCCAAATCTATCATCCTCCATTCCTTACAACTCTACCTCTACCTACATCAAATTAGTGTTATTCACTCCATATGAACCTTCTGTAAAAATCTTTGGTGTAATGGTTTGGGAGTTTGAATTCATCATGGGTGGGGTGGTTTGTATGTTTTTATAGACCAAAATACGTAACCAATTTGGTATTAACATTTTAAAGTTAATATGAGGACATTAGAATCATATAATCAATTTGAAGATGGAATAATTAGGTGTATCTAATAGTTTAACCCTAAAATATATATTTAGGAAGATCTAAGGTTGAAGGTGTAGATATAGCCTAGGGCACAAGTATGGTAAACTATTTCTATAGTAGACCAATTATTTACAAAACTCAGATAGAACATATAATAAATTTATTATACTAATATGCTAAAGACTAAAAGTAAAGCTATGCTAGATATCTAAATAGCAATTAAAATAAGATACTTATTTGGTTCTGATGCTAATACAAATATGGATTTAGAATAAGCATAAAGTGGACTAGATATGGATTCTGTAATAATTTCTTTATTTTAGAAGTTATGCCTCTATATTTGGGGACACTTATGTTGACCTGAAATGGTTGTATTGATGTTATTTTGTAACTTAGATGTACATGTCTAATACAAAACACTTATTTAAATTAGATAAAACCACCTATATACTTATAAGTTTTGTGTCACCTTCACTCTAGTGTATTTAGATCTGGGTTGTATATTTTCTCTAATTATCAAATAGAAACATCCTAGTTATTCAATTTCATATTGGCTATGGGAAAAATGGGTTAGTATGCACAAGGTGTCGAGCTTCTCCAAATACCCCTCTATTAATGAGTATTAAATACATGGCCAATACTTGAAAGAGGTATTAAAATTTATGTTGTTATCCCATATGTGTTGTCTTGTGTTTGAATTATGAAATGTATGATAAGAAATTATAATAATGGCATAACTTGTAACTTGTGAAATATGATTCATGGAGTGATCATTTAGAATTTCATACCTAGGTAGACATGTTGTCCCTATGAATGGTGTAGGAATATGAGAAAATATGGAAGCTTTTCTCACTTGAGTGCTTGATTGAATGATTTTGGTGAGTTTATTTATGAGTTTCTAGGTACGCACTATCGTCTGTGTTAGGTGAAGAATGAATGAGGGTTGATCTTGTATGCATACCAATCTATTTGGAGAATATCTCACATTAAAGAAATTATGCTACCCATAAAAATACATTCTATTTAAAACTTAGATGACTTTAGGGCACTAGAAACTTATGTTGGGATAAGACACTTATGTCAATGTAGGCATTTCACTAGGATGTACATGTCCAAGTAGTTATAAATTAGGTGTAGGTCTAAATCTTTTAAAGATGGAGAATAAGCATGTCTATAACATTCTAGGTAAGATATAAGTCTTATGTCATCATAATGGCATTGGTTAGACTAATATATAATAAATTAGTCATAAAGAGAGAGTGTGTGGGAGCCGTTTTTCTAGTGGGAAAAGTCTATAAGCTGAAAGTACATCCATGATATGTATTTTCCAAGTGTACAAGACTGAGGTGTTATATAATTCAAAAATAATGTATACACTAACTTAAGATAGTATGGAATTTATGGAAGCTAATTGTATGTGGATTTAATTATATTTTTGAATTCATGCAAAATAAGAAAGGTGATACTAGGAAAGCAAACATACTAATGTATAATAAAATAGCCATTATGTTATTAGGAGAGCCACTTTCGTTATGACATCAC
Source organism: Torreya grandis (assembly GCA_037957365.1). Lineage (NCBI taxonomy): Eukaryota > Viridiplantae > Streptophyta > Pinopsida > Cupressales > Taxaceae > Torreya > Torreya grandis. The sequence goes on from JARHVA010006580.1 coordinate 612,025, forward strand.
CGAAGATAATGGTATGTTGGCCTTATATTTTTCTATAGATTAAGAATTTTAATACTTACGGGATTAAGGTTTTATATAAATAGGATGATTTTATAGATGTATAAGGAATTCAAAGATTCATATATTATGAGTATTTTAATTTATATTGTAAGACATTTTTATGATCTTATTTCAAGGGGATGTTATCTTTTTACAAGCCATAAAAAATGAAAGGGAGACTATGTAATCAAAAATATTCATACACATCTAATAAACCATTATGTTTGATAATAAACATTTAAACTATTTTAATTTATAATTAAATTATTCTTTAAGTCACCTTAAAGTTTCCTTAAATTTGTCAAAAAATAAAATTTTAAAAGCCACATTTAATCGTTAAATTTAGATTAAAATCTAGATATGCATCTTTATGTCATCTCAAATGCCAAATATAACTTAAATATGTATAATGATGTCCTAGATAAATCCTAAGTTTTGTATTAAATTCACCCCAACTTAACAGGATCACATCATTTAGGGATGTTTTCTAGCATCACATGTGCGACTTTTATAACTTCAAAGGCCAAATTTCATTTTTAAATCTAGATTTAAAGTTTGATAGGAATATTTTGGCCCTCTATAGTACTAAATTTTAATTGTATGAATATAACATTGATCTAGATATGCTCTGAAGTCAATATAAAATTCACCCCAATGTCACTTGTTAATGTCACCTTGATAATTTTTCTAACATCACTTGTGTGACTTCGATAATGTCACTCGGGTGAATATACTTATGTCATCTTAATGAATTTTATAACATCACCTTGGTGATGTTTTTAACTTCCCCATTGTATGATAATGTTTTTTACATACATATAAGGATTTGAGATTTAAAGAAGAAAATCCAAGAGGCACAAATTAGGCATATTAAAACTTATATAATAAATAATTTTTATAATATTATTGCAAGTAGATGTTTTTTAATAATACTTGTAAAATGGAATGAGATTTCAAGAAAGTAATTATTTATCATCTACAAGATGTCATTCATTATGTTAGTATGAGGTATAATTATATTATGGTAGTGTCCTTGGTGGCCTAAGGATCATGGTATACTTGGTTTGTATGTTGTCATTGACCAATCCCTCTATCCAATGGGGGATTACTATTTTTATCTATATATGAGGACTTTAGAGTTGTATAAGTAATTTTAAGATGCAAAAATTTGATGTATTTAATTTGAGATAATAATGAATTTTTGGAATCATACTATATGTGGATTTATTTATGGTTTTTTAAATCATAGAATAAGAAAGGCGATGCAAAGATTGCAAAGATAGCAAGGATAATAATATTAAAATAAATTTAGATTACATTATTAGGAGAGTCACTTTGATTTCAACATCAATAAAGATCTTGGTATATTGGGTTTATATGTTGTAGAGTACCAAGCCTTCCAAAAGCTATGGGATTAAGGTTTTAAGTAGACATGAGGATTTTGGAGTTGTATAAGTAAATTAAATATTAACATATTATTATTGAATTGAGATCATAAGACAATTTCAGAATTATATTATAAAAGGATGTTTTGAATTTTGAAGCTAAAAAATTAGAAATGGAAGCTTGAGAAAGAAATAATAATCATCAAGAAAGAATTAATCATTATGATACTAGCATTAAAACATTATGATTGTTTTAATTCAAAGTTAAATTTATATATAAGCCATGTTAAAGTTGACCCAATAGTAGATACCCTAGGGGAGTATCTATAAGTTGACCCAACCACTTCCTCATTTTCTCACATAATCTTTGCCAGAATACTAGTCAACATAGATATTTCAAAGATTTCTTTTTTTAAAAATGGACCTAAAAGTTGTAGATTGATACCCAAAATCTTGATTATGAAGGGTTGCCTTTTTAATATTGTTTTTGTTTTGACACTAGCCACTTATCCTAAGAATGTAGAAACTTTAGAGAAAGAAGGAAACCTCTTGGTGGAAAGACTTCCTCTCTAGCCACCTCACAGTAGAAGGGGATGATTTGGATAGCACTAAATTAGTATCTTATTTAGAAGATATTGAATCATTTTAACCAAAGGAAACACCTTCATAAAAAAATGATACTCCTCAAATGGATAAAAACGCAATTGTTATTTTAAATTCCCTGACTAAAAAAAATCTTCAATGGAATTTGCAAAGATTCAAGTCAAATCAAGAGAGCTATCCCCTTCTCTCATGTTTCAAATCAAGATGCCAAAGAAGATTGGAATTTGGTCAGAATAAAGAAGTAATAATGTCTCAACAAAGCTTCTACCCATCACAGAGGGCTAGCAGTGATATTTAACAATGTTGAAGATCTACAGAAGTTGGATGGGTAGTTGGTGGAAGTCATGCAATTTTTTATTGAATACTGGTTGTTTGCTCTAGTTTTTCATTGTCTATTTTTCTATTTGGTGTTCAAGAATCTATTGTTTGTTTGTTCATTATTATGACCCTTGGGATTCTATATTAGGCATTGTATGTGAGATCTAATGTTTAATCTCTTTTTTCCTTTGTACAAGGCTCTGGGGCCTTTCAAACCTTGGTATTTTACCCTATCAAATAAAAAATTCATGTTAAAGTTTCCTGATAGTCATTATGTTATAATATTTTTATAAGGAGATATTTTTTTGGGGATTGTCTTAGCTATGAAATAAAATAAGAGAGTTGTAGAAACTAAAAAAATACACACAAAACAAATAAACAATTATATAAGTAGGAAGTAGAATTCCATTTTAATGCCAATCTCATTATCATGAGCATCATGGAATAATGGGCTTATGTTTTATTGATGAATAAGCCTTATAGCCAATACAAGATTATTATTTTTACATAGATATGAGGATTTGAGATTGAAATAATAAATTTCATGACACATAGATTGGACATAATCAACTTGATGTAGTAAATACTATTTAGAATATTTTTTGAAGGTTTTTTTGGAAATTAAGACACATAAGAGGAATTTAATGCTCAATATATTGATAAATTTGCCTTATTTTTTGAAATTTCCATTAATTGTTTAAATTGGGAAATCAAAAAATATTTTCTTATTTTTCAAATTTTCCATATTCATTCAAATTTGTTATAACTTACATAGTTTTTAAAATAACTAAATAATTTGACCTCATATTTCATTTTTTTCTTAAATTTATAAAGAAATAAAAATTACCCCAGAATTTTCTCTTGATTTCCATTATTTTTTAAATCACCATAAATTTCCTTACGTTTGCTTATTTTTTTTAAATTTAATTATTTTTGATAGTTTGTGCCAAATTTCACTAATTTCCCCTAATTTATTAAGTTTTCACTAAACATTTTGATGTTTTCCATATCTTCTTGACTTTAAGCTAATTTAACCTAATTTTCCCTACATATTCCTAATTTTCCCTAAAATTTTTAAATTCCCCTACATTTGTTGATTTTTTGCTAATTCTATGGAATTTCACTAATTTTGCCTACTGTTTCCATTTTTCCATAAATTTCTTGATATTACCATATTTTTCTAAGCTTTTTTAAATTTACCAATTTTTTTGTCAATTTACAAATTATTACCAATTTAACTCAAATTTTCAAAGTTCCCCTAATTTTTTGTATATTACCTAAATTTGTTAGAGTTTTTAGAATTTTCCATAAATTTGTTTGATTTTCCCAAAATTTTAATTTTAAATGTTTAACCTAAATTTTCAAAATTACCCTAGTACTTGATTTTTTTTTAATTTGGTTAAAGGTCATAGGTTTTGAATGTCCCAAAAGTTTTTACAAAGGAGATAAAGATGAAAAAATTTATGCTCATATGGGATGCCTCTACCAATGACAACCAAGCAATAAAATAGCCTAATGTCAAGGAAAAAATACACATCCTACCAAGTAGTAGAGACTACCTTCCTTTAGTAACCTAGTTACCATCAGGTAATATTCTAGAAAACTTATAATGAGTACTACTTAGCCTTGTAAATTACCATCACTTTTAACTATCTTATACAAAAATTCTACTCGAAAACTCTCTAAATGAAGGGCCATACTGGAAGATTGAATCGTAATTCTTTTGCATTTTTTCTTTTTTATACTTGGTCCATTCTCCCTTGTCTTATGTAGCTTCTAATTAAATTGGTAAATAATTTTCAATTGGTTCTAAGGGATAAGATTTGTATTTTGTTAATGTATCTCATTTTGATTCTACCTTGAATATATCACACTATATATTAACTTTTGTAGAGATATCTAGTTTAGAGGTTTACAAAGATTGGTTTGAAGTCCTTCAAGTGATTGGATTTACTAGTAGGCCTACCTCATTTTGGAAGGGGCTCTTGACATCCTCCATTTTAATAGGGTATTCAAGATCATCTGAAGATGATGTTGAATCCTCACTTCAAAAATCAACCAATGTTATAAGGTGGGTAGGAAGGGAGTCCTTCTACCAAGAAGATTTTTTTCTTCTAAAGTTGTAACATTTTTTGGTTAGATGTCCCATATTAAAATAGTAATGGGAATAAAATGGTAGTCCTTCATAGTCTAGGGGTTGAGACTAGGAATGTTTTCATACTTGTAAAATATATATTTTTTAGTAGTTTTTTAAAGGTGTCGATATTTACTAAAATCTTGGCACAAGCAGTGCGGTAAAAATGATCAATTTATGGGCTCATTTATAGAATCTCACCCAGAGATTTACCAATAGTTATAAGATTAGATGAATCTAGGGTAGGTAAACCTAAATGGGTTTTACATTAAGTGGTTTAGTGATAGGGTTAAAGGCAAGGGACCATGGCTTCAAGACCAAGGGGTGGTGAATCAAACTCCAAAGTTGGTTTTGAATCTTATCCTTGTCCTTAATATTATTAAAGATAAAAATTAAAAAATATTTTGTGCATGGTTAGATTTCAATTTTAATTCAAAGAGGGGATGCCAGTTTTGCAAGATCTAGGTATGTAAGTTTTGAAATTTTGGCCAATAATCCATAAATTTGAATATGACTTATTTGATTGAGAAGCAACCTTCTGATCATAACACTTCCCTAGATTTATCTTTATCAAATATCATAACAAGATCATAGGATGCAGGATTGATGGGTTTTGGGTTAGGTCTTGGTGCTGGATTATAGTAAATAGCCTTAGCGAATTATGGATTCAAGAACCTAACTTCCACTTCCATCTTCATAATATCCAAACCATTGGAGATGTTAGTATTGATATCTAGTTTTATGACCTAGTGCCATGTGCTAACCAATCCATTATTTAGTTGATCGGATCCATTCACCCCTCTTGGGCCATCACCCTATTCTAGACTTTCATTGAAGTGTATGTTTATCATTTGAGTGACATAATAAGTTATTTTTTTAGGGTCTTAGAGATACATCTAGATACTATTGGAGGCAAATAGGGAAAACAAATGATATTGAGGGGATGAAGTCATTCCTCTTAAGGAACTAAGCCATTTATGCCTTATTGGGTCATTATAGGTTTCAAAACAAAGACTGTTACATGATAAACTAGAATAAAATATGGATACTTCATTTTCACGACCCTAAATATGAACACGAAGATTAACATAATATGGAATAATTCTAAAAATTTCCTCTTTTGTTTGAATTTTCTATAATTTTGAAAATTGACCAAGCTAAGTGTCCATTTAGATCTTTGATATATTTAGGAAAAGTTCTCATTTTTAAAAAATTGTATGGAATCAACAATTTTATATCCATTTTTATTTATTAACATTTTGGATATTTATTTTTATATATGCCAATAGGGACAAATTAGATCATAATTTTATGGAATAAAATATGTTCTGCAATATTTGTCTTTCATAGATATACTATAGACATCATAAGATGGACAATTATCAATAATAAACATGTATAGGAAAATTATTTTCTTTTTTTCTAATGTAATACAATATGATATTTTTATTTTCAAGAGTAACATCTCAGGTTTCTCAATTTCTTATGATCTAAAACAACATTAAAGTAATGGAAATTTATAAGAAGGGCCGAGTGTTACCTTAAATAATTTTATTCAAAACTTAATTCTTCTTTTAACTAATCACTACCAAAAGGTTTCAGGTTTTCTTTGTTTTTGTTACACCTTTTGGATGTATATTTTGAACATACTATTAATTTGATATCATCACGTTCATTCCTATGCTTGGTAATTATCTATTTTGTTTATTTATATATGGAACTAGCAGTTAATTTTTTATCACATAAATACTTTATACTTAAATATAGTCTACCAAAAGACAAGTTTAATTTAAAATGTAGCCATTTTAATCAAAGAAAAAAAAAATTAAATAAAATCTTTTTCTAAACTTTGTAACACATTATTTTTAGAAATTTAATTTAAATTTTTTTAAATGTGTTAAAAAGTAGTTAGTAAAAATGTCATCAAGGAAGGTTACTATTATTGAGACATCATTATCTTGATATAAAAAACATAATATATTAGATTTATATATATTTTTTAGACCAAGCCTTTTAATAATATATTTTCAAATTGTTCTAAGACATTGCTATCTTAATATAAAAAACATAATATATTAGATTTATATGTTTTTTTTAAATCAAGTGTTTTAATAATATATTTTCACATTGTTCTAAGAGGATTTTTTGAGGAGATTTTTATATTTTTAATCTATAAAAGCAAGGGAGGAGAGGATAGGTAGGCAACATATTCTTTCATAATAAATCAACTATTGTATTAGTAGGAGGGCAACTTTCATTCTGAGATCATCCTCAACAACACAACGATCATGGTATATGATGTTTGTATGATAGTTTTAGAATTTAAAGATATATGAATTGATATCATAAACATAATTAATAAGTTTTTTTTAGGTTTTATATATCAAGAGAAAGGGAAAGAGAGGTAAAAAAATACTCATAAACAACAAATCAAGTAGAAAGATCACTATTATCGAGACATCACCTGATTTAAAGAACATAAATTAGTGGATAACCAGACCTTTAAAAATATATTTTCACATTGTTCTCGTCATTACATGCCACCAACATTTACACTATTTCCCTCATAGGGTGTTGATTGGGTGCCTTCTGAATGTAAATCATGCCCTTTATGCAATTATCTTCCAATATTCACCAATACAACACTCCCAAATATGAACTACCCTTCCAAATTATGTTATGAATCCATTCCATAATATTCATCTTGTCACTATACTCTACCTCCCTAGAGCTTTCATCCCATTTACCAACTCTAACAACACTACTCCAAAGCTATACACATCAGTCTTCTTGCTCATTTTAATCCAAAATATCACATAATATATCTGATAAAATTAAATTATTAAGTTAGAGAGAGTTGTACCTGGGGTTATCTATCCATGCGACCTGACATAACTAGACATGGGATACTTATCGCCCAACCTATCAAGTAATTTTTACTTGAAAATAAACATTAAACAAGATGTTTCTAGACTTCACATCTCTATGCAATATTGGAGGTGAGCATTCGTGATACAAGCACCTCAACTCTTGAGTAATTTTATAATTTATCGACCATAGTAACACCATTTTTGGTCCTTGGCCATCATATAGGCAATCAAACAAGCTATTGTTTGGAATTTATTCGTACACTAATAGCTTAAAATCTGACTCATTCCTAGAAATGTAACATAAAAGCCTTAAGATGTTGGTATGTCAGATAAGGGCCAATGTATCCACTTTCACTTCCACCAATTCCTCATTTTGCTATTGTTTTTTCTCTTAAATCGAGCTGATCTGATGATGTTTCAGATCTTTTTCATAGCTACAATTTCTTGTTCAAATGGAAATACGATAAAACATTGTTATGGATGATAATATATTTTCACATTGTTCTCATCTCATTCAAATAGAAATGTGATAAAATTTTCAATCCTAATAATTAATTCTATCATTTCATTTTTTTAACCTCCACAATATTGTCCATTTCATATGCAAAAATTATACTTCAACCCAAAAAAAAATTACATATGCAAAAAATAATACTTCAAGCAAAAAAAAAGAGAAGAAAAAAAAAAAGAAAATTGAAAAAGATAACCATAAATTAAAACATACATGTCTACAAATAATCAAGTAGCCTCAATTTAATAATGTCTAGCCAACACTAATTAAAAAAGATAACCATAAATTAAAACATCCTTGTATATAAATCATCTACTTCATGATTTCCATCCAATGCTAATTACATATACTACATATTTAAGGAGATGCTCCCAAAACATCATTGAAGAAATATGTTGATGAAGGGGTGGTTGAGAAGCTAAGCTTCCATCCATCTCCTGGTAAATTCATTTTTTAGACAAACTCTAGAATTATAAGGATGTAGTGAGTGAACATGAGTGTAGCCCAATCCAGCATATATCCTAGTGTGAGAAAGAGAAAATGACCCATGTAGCATACTAACAATATTACTCCCAAACTCCAAATATCTCCCGCATAACCATCATCATTTCTATTTCCACCATATCTACTGGGTCCAATCTCTCTAGGTTCATGTAAGTATAAGTTCCAATATATGAATTACAACTGGCATTGGTAGGCTGTAATACAATCCTACTCAACCCAAAGTCAACAATCTTCATTTGTTCGAAATTCTTCTTGATTAACAAATTAGAGGGTTTGATGTATCTGTGTACAATATTTTTACTATGAAGGTATGTCAAACCTTGAAACACCTACACAAAAACCTTAGCTAAGAATGACCTTTGCCACTTCACATTAGAATATATATTAATGACCATTCAATGCATTACATTGGTGGAAGTGCACGTAGAGAATGCTTTCGTAGGCTTGAAGGAAGAATTGCCAATGGTGGGACAATATTTAATGAAATAACCTTTGATTCTACATCTTATACAAACATATTGTGGTGGTGTTAGCCTTTATTTCATATGCCTATTTCAATATTGATTAGTTTTTTTTCAAGAATTCTTGTAGCCTTCTATCTTCCTCTTCTTTGGGAATTGGCAGATGAATCTCATTAACCTTGCTCATGTCTGTGAAGAAGATAGACATATTATAATTAAATTTCATTGGAGTGAAGGTATAGTCATAATGACCATCATCTTCAATGTAGATCTTTTCCCCAAGATTGTATTCTTAAACACTAAAATTATGGCTGAATGTTGATATATTTTCTGCCATCCTCCCTGTGATAAAACACTCTCAATTCTAGCAAAACTTTAGAAAATCAATAGAAAAAGATGATATTCTTTGGTTCTCAAAATCACAGCTTCCAAAATCAATTTAATCCATCTTCAAATGAATCTTACAATGCTATGCCATACACACATTTATATGCATTTGTTTTTTTTATAAAAATAACATGATTTTTTACTACAATTAGTTTTTCTTTAAATTACACATATTGTTTTCTTAAATATCGATATATTTAGAAACCTTTTTCTTCAAGCTTTATTGAAAAACAAGATTTAGAGTATTCTTGAAGCAATGAAACACAACAAATAGTTAAAATAATTTTATAAATACATGTTTTTGTCAAATCATGTTTATATTTTATTTTTACCTAAACTAACAATTGTAAGAATGAAGTATAATACAAACATTGCAAGAAATGTCACGTTAATTGTATGAGAAATGAGATTAAATATGGATTAAAAATATAAAAAATTAATTTTGACATTTTAATCACATTTTATATAATGTAATTAATTAAAAATATTTAATATATTTTATTTATTTTTACCTAAACTAACAATTGTAAGAATGAAGTGTAATATAAACATTGCAAGAAATGTCATGTTAATTGTGTGAGAAATGAGATTAAATATGGATTAAAAATATAAAAATTTAATTTCGACATTTTAATCACATTTTATATAATGTAATTAAATAAAAATATTTAATATATTCTATTAGTTTATATATATATATATATATATATATATATATATATATATATATATATATATATATATATATATATATATAAACATAAACTAGCTTTCTATGGATTAATCTTAGACAAATTGTAATCCTATTTAAACCATGACATATCCACACACTAGTCATGTAATATATCATGTACAATTTTTTTTAACTTTTGGACTTAATGTATTTATCGGATAGTACATCTGTAGTGATAAGTAGATAAAAACTATTTTCAAAAGCAATTATTTTTATTTAATAAAAATTTAATTATTTTAAAAATAAATGAAGTTTTATTTAATATTAATAATTATAAAATTATGTTATGAGATTATATAATAATTATTTATAAATATGTAGAGTGTTAATCTACATTTTAATTTAATATATTTCTAAATAAAATTTTAAAAATAAACAAGGTTTTAGTTAATTAAATTATTATATAATTAATTTTATATTAATAATGTTAATGTACATTTTAATTCAATATATTTTTAAATAAAGTTTTAATAAATAACGTTTTTAGGTAATTAAATTTATGTAATATTATTAATTATAAAATTACATTTTAGACTATATAATAATTATTTTTATATGTATAATTATATACCGATAATGTTAATGTACATTTTAATTCAATAAATTTATAAATAAAAAATAGTTTCATTATGAATTTCTAGAGGTATTTTTTTCAAAAAAAAATGAATGCAAAAATAATTTAAACATATAATGAAACAATAATGAATTAAACACAATAATAAAGAGAAAGCCACCCTAATATAATAGAAATAAATAGTTATAAATTCATGATTGATGAGAAATATTAATGTCATCATGTTCATCTATATTAATTCTAACGATGATCCTAACCTAAAGGAGCATCATTCTCATTGAGGTATCCACAACCAAACCCAATGTTAATATTGCCATTATTTGAAGTTGTTTGGCACTGATAAGCATCTCTTAAATAGGAATAACCTTAATAGTCATGGTCATTCTATTTATAAACAAAACTGGAATTATATTAAAAAGTCTTCTTATTTGAATATTATAAATAAATTATATGCAGTTTAAAATGGAGCATATCCATGCACAAAAAATTCAAATATGTAGTTTTCAATAGTGCATCTTACCAAGTGGCCAATTATATGTGTCCATTTAGTATCTAGATTATGCAATGTTTCTAGCCTTACTTAATTCCTTTAAAAGTTTTCCATTATGAAGTCAAAAATAGTAGAGTTCAAGCCTTAAATACCATGCCACTAATAATTTATGAAACTTACACCCAAAAATACCACAGATATCCCCATTGATATGGGTAGTAACAATTTCCTAGGAATTAAATCCTATTCTACCATACTCTTCTTCAGAAAACTCACTTATATTGTGTTTCATCCATGTTTCCAAGTCTCCATCTTAACATTTTATAGGTCTCAAAAACATAAAAATTGTTAGGGATAGATTTTCAATTTTTTTTTGTGTTTTCTTCAACAAGCAGCATTCACATGCAATTAATGAATCACATAGAATGTTTAAATCTCTACCCATATTTCAAAAATAAATATATAGCAGATTATAATGATTAATAAGCATACATATAAATCAGTGAGCTCCTTCGACTAAGTAGCCATGAGTAAGGGGCATCCACACTGTAAAAGTCATCCAAGACATGATCTTGGACTTAACCATTTGACTCTCCATGTTAGGAATCTAGATTTATTTTTACCCTAGTGGATGGATATAAGCAACCATCATCCTTACCAGTCAGACTAAAACCCTTGTAGTGTCGATATCAATGTTTATATGGGCATCTTAGTATTATATTATATATGTTACAAATGGGAGTAAAAAGATAGTGAATTATTTAAAAATAGTAATTTGATGCTTCCATTAGATGTAAGGAAAACTTATTCCATTTATTTGCCTTAAGAGATGTGATTAAGATTCAAAATTTGTATAGAAAAAAATACTTCTGCATAAAACAATGTATTATTCAAAACATTTGAATTATTCTTCATATATGAGTTTAAGAAATTGTTATGGCTAAAGAAACATTTGTTCACAAGAGAGACTATATATAATCAGTAAACATAAACTATTATTAGACTATATATTCTATAAATAATGTTCAAATTTATTTAATAATCAATTTTTATATTGTACATTTATGATTTGGAATCCATCCACTCTTAAAAAATTCAAACATAATAATTATTAATATTGCAATAAAAAATAAAAACTTAAACATTTGTTAATGAAAACTACTTATAATTGGGATACATACAAACTTGGTGCATGCTCCTTTGAATCCCACCTTTGAATCCCATATTGTGCCTATGGTATGGTAACCTTTTTCCTAAGTTGAGGTTGGTTAATAACTCTATAAAAATATTTAAACAAATTAATCACATTAGTTTCAATTATCCATTTGAATTAACTCATTTCTTACGATTTTATCCTCCATTTGAAGAATGGATCATCTATCCACAGCTTTGATCAATAAATGAATAATTTCACTAGTTTATTATTTATTATTTGTATATATATTTAAATTAAATAAATTAAAATAATGGATTATTTGATAACAATATGATATGATTAATTTTGGAGTTGTAATCTATGCAATTCTAAGACATGCATTAATTTTTTTAACCCATATTAAAAATGAGATAGTAAGGCATTATTATAATCTTATTATAAGGAGATGTTTTTTAAGGATTTATATAACCATTTATATGTGCATTTCAAAGGCATATAAATTAATAATATTAACTTTGAAATAATAAGTAGAATATTATTTAAAGTAGATTTTTAAAAAGTTTTAAAGCAAATTAAGAGGAGAGTGGATGCCAAGAAAATGAACATCCTCATATGTAATAATTCAACCATTATTTTAGTAAGAGGTCCAAACCCATTATGTCATCACCATGAATGGAATAAATATCATAATATATTATATTTTTATGTTATCATAGACCAAAACTTATAACCAATGTGGGAGCAACATTCTTATTTACATATGAGGATTTTAGAATAAATTTGAATATGCATATAAATTAGGTGTTTATAGCTTGAGATGATAAGGAATTTGTGGAGGCTTATTTTATTTTAATATATATTTTTTTCCATAGAAGGGTATAGGTTATGTTTGGAAATAAAACATTGTCATCTACAATAAAATAACTTATGTTGTTAGCATATTCACTTTCATCATGACATCACAAAAAATCATAATATTAAAAGTCAACATATGCACTTAGTTATACAGTTTGAGTCTTTAATTGGGATTAGATTTTAATAGTACATCAAAATTCATATTTTAGGGTTTCTCCTAGTTAATGGTGAAGAGTTTTTTAATTTTTAATTTAGGCTTGGTTATTATTCTCTTATGGTCACAATATATTTAAATTATTAAGTTTTGGAGTCAAATTTTTATAGCTTATATATTTATTTTATTAAAGTAATTAAATATTACTTTCTAGTTGATGGGTTTTAGTAGTCATTTAGATTGTATTAGTGGAATGTTGTGTGCCAGTCCAAGTTTTATATTCATTTGTTATGTCAATATAGTCCATAATTTTAAATGTTTTTTTAAAATGTCAATAAAACCATTGTATGTCAAAAGTTGTTTTTATGTTAGAAATAGTCAAAAACTCTCTTATACAAATGCATTATCATGTGAACCTGACGTCCTGAGTTGTGTGTCTCAATTATGAGTGTGGGAGAGTCTTTTCATTAAAAACAACATGAGCTTCAATATCTTGTCATCTGAGTAAGCAACATCACCAATTAGACGTTGGAAGACACTAAAGGATGGAGGCTTTCTACACCTCTCATTAGCCACTAATGAAGGGTCACTTCTTACTATAGTGGTGCATATATATATATATATATATATATATATATATATATATATATATATATATATATATATATATATATATATATATATTAGTACTTATTTGTATGTGTGATGAATAAGAGGTGTATTTCTTATTTTATCACATAGTGTACTGCATAAAAAAGGTGTCTAGGAGAAACAAGAATGTGGCAACAATTAGGAGAGTAGATAAGTACATAGATTCTCTAATTTCCTTATTTATTTATGGAGATGATCAACCAGTGACATGTCTATTGTGGTCACATGGAGTAAATTCAGGATGTATTCTTTGCATAGTATTGGTCATGTGAAGCAAGATTTAAACATTAGTATGCATACAATTATGTTTGAACCAGTTCTTGGAGAGATATGAGTGAAATTTGAATATATGGTTCCTAATGGTAAGTTCCCATATTTGGTTGATGTAGTTACCTTTACATAGTTGGTGGTTGATACATGGAGGAGGTTCCCATGACTGGTTGATAGTGTTACCATTTCTTGGTTGATGGTAAATGTACTCGTTCAAATTTCCCACACTGATTCAATTAATGTGTTCCCGATAGTTAATGGTTGATAAGAAGTTGATGTGTTCTTTATTTACTTTCATTAAGTCCTATAAAATACAAATTACCATGTAAGGCCTAAGGGGGGGAAATGTTAGGGAATAATTATCCATCACATTAATTTGTATATTGTAATGTGAATACTTATGATCAATAATTCACTATTACGTATATTTAGTTTGTTATATAAATTTGGTCAGTATTTAGTTGATGTAATATTATTACAATAATATTACGATTATGGGTTAGTTGTTATTTGATTAATATATAGTTGGTTGTATATTGTTATATGTTACTCATATAGGAGATTGAGTATTCGAGTGAGATATTGGTGGAGATATGATCTCCATAATTATATGAATGATTTTCTTATATAATTTTAATAACTCATAAAGATTTTTAAGAGAATGAAATAATAGTATGGTGTCTTAAATATTTATCTGTATTATGTCTATTTGGATCCATTGATTTATGTGTTAGATTTATGCAGACTCTAAATATTCCCAATAAATGACCCATTAAAATATAACTTCTAGTGCTACTCTTCAGGAGGTGTTTCTATAATGGTCATGATGGAGTCATCTAAGAATACAAAATTGAGTGGTTTAATATCTTAATGGGGAGCTTTAGTGATTTTATTTGTAAGTACTTATCCCTTTATAGCCTTTTGATTGACATAATAAATATCAAAATTACTCAAAAGCATGACCCACTTGGCCATGTGGGCCTATAAAGCAGTTTTAGATAGTAGATACTTGAGTGGATCTACTTTGATAATGAATATGGTCTTATTTTTAAGCATGTAATGATGCAACTTCTTGGCTATAAAGACCATAGATAAATAAGATTTTTATATTAGAGTATATTTATGTTCATACACTACCAGTGTATGACTTAGGTAATACATGACATGATCTTTTCCATTTTCATCATGCTGAGCTAAAATTACCCCCAAGAAGTTTTAGTGGCATATAGGTATAGTAGAAATGACCTCTCTAGCATTGGTGGTAATAGAAAAGGTGGGTTGGCCAAATATTATTTTAAGCACTTAAAGGATTTTTGACATTCTTGATTACAAATAAATGAATACCTTTCTTTAATAAATGAGTGAAAGGATGTAATTTATAGGCCAACTACGAAATAAAACATCTGATAGACTAGATTTTACCCTACAAACTATAGAGTTACTTCAAAGTGGAATGTGGCACCATCTCGATAATGGTTTGTACCTTGGCATGATAAAATACAATGCTTCAATGAGAGATAATAAATACTAATAATTTTCTTGAAGTGACATCAAAAATTCATTTATTGGTATTAAGTTGAACCTTGTACTCATAAAGCCTTTAAAATATCCTTCGTAGTATGTCTAGATGACCTGCACAAGTCTTATATTTACCTAATATGTCATCAACATAGTCTTTGATAATATCATGCATTATGTCATGGAATATAATGATCATAGTCATTTGGTATGTGGCCCCAAAATTTTTAAGGATGAATGACATTATGTGATAGTAAAACATTCCCCAAGGAGTGGTGAACACTATTTTGTGTTGGTCTTATGGCTCAATCTTGATCTGGGTATATCCTAAAAATTCATTTATGAGGGAAAACATTTCATATCCAACTATGGATTTAACTATCATGTCGATATTTGATAGAGGAAAGTCATCCTTGGAGAACGTCTTGTTGATGTCTCCAAAATTAGTGTATATTTTGATCCTTTCTAGTTTTTTACTGACATGCATAATGTTTGAGATCCACTCTGAATAGTCAATTGGTATGATGCATCTTGCTTATAAGAGTTTTTCCAACTCTTTATTAACTAATATAACAATATAATGATGAAATTTATGTAGTTTTTTCTTCATGACTTTGGAATTAGGGTGTAAAACAAGATGATGTACAACCAAGTTGGGGTCTAAACCAGGCATGTCTGAATAGGCTCATGCAAAAATGTCAACAAACTCCCTCAAAAGGGTTGTAAAAACTTCACATTCCTCCTCATTAAGGGACATACCTAATTTTATCCTCTTCAGGTATTTTAAGTTATAGAGTCCCAACATTGACTTCTATAGTATCTTCTACCATGAGAGTCGATTTATCTTCTAGAATAGTCAGCAAAGATGTGAATTGGCCAAAAATGACAAAGTCTTTTACTTAGACTGGTTCTTCAAGCTCTCTAAAATAGGATTAATCTAAATCACCTAATGGTAACAATAACCATGTAACAAATACTATGGGATATTATCAAATAATTTGATTAAAGGCATGCTGTTACTCTGTATTGAACTTAGATGCAAAATCAAGTTTTCTATTGGTGGTCTCCCAATCTTTATTCAATGAAGGGTGAGCATCCCATCTAGTAGCACCTGTAACATATTTTCACCAAGAGAGTGGTATTTTTATTTACTTTTACACTAGTCTAAAAGTGCCTCAAATAGGTTTTAACTTTGGGACCTCAATGTTTTATTATTTTATTTTTGGATAAATTTGTTCACCCACTCTCCAAAATGGGCTACATGATACAATTTGATAGAGAACCCTTGTTTGTGGTCTCCCAATGAAACATTGTCTCTTAGGCCTAAAAAATCACAAAAGGCCTCATCATTCTCAAAATTTTCTAAAGGTAATTTGGACTTTTGTTAGTCCTAGTCTATAGTTTGAGGATGATAAAGAGGAAGTGGAAAATATTAGATTACTAGCATAATGATGCAAATGGTATATGGGTCGAATAAGTTGGTATTGGTAAGGTCTTAGTATATGATATGATTACACCTTGGTTTGTTACTAGCATTATCATCACTAGTCATTGGTGTTGGATCATGAATAATATACATGGGGTCACACCTAGATGGTTTAAATCTAAGACCATGAGTTCCTTTATATCTGGTCATAGAAATGGGCTCAATAATACCCTACTAATTTGGCCCCAAGCCTTTACCTTCATATTCTTAGTTATCCATGATCATGTTAGGGATGGGATACTTTTTACTATGATAGAAATCAGCCAAATTGTCATTGTATAACCATGAATCATCATTGGTAAGTGGTTCCTATTCTTAGCTAGTGGTAGGTGTAAAAATAATAAGCACTAGGCTATGAATTTTTCCTTTTCCATTTCATCACCATTTCAAGTAAAATGGATTAGCTTTGGGTCTTCCATAGGTCTTGGGATTTTGTAGAATCTTGGATATGTGGAATGTGTCATGGGTAAAATACTCTCCTGGACCATTGTCTAAAATGTTAAAATGACTAAACATTTTAATAAGAGGCATATGCGAGGTCAAGGCAAGGCTATCAGGGTCTATATAATTGGCCTATAGAAATTCAACAAGTATCTCTTTATCTTTGTCTTTCTTTGGTACTAGGTCTAGACCAAAATGGTAATTGTAACTTTTGTATTTAGCTTCCAAATTCTTGTAATGTTCATATGGATATAAATCTCCATGGATAGTGACCTCCATCACTGAGTAAAGAAAATTGATAAACTAGTGCAATGTTGATGGGATTGCATATATTTCATGTATCGATGGTCTACCCAAAATAAAATTATAGGATAAATCCATGTCTAGCACATGGAAAAGTGTATCATTTGTTAAAGGCCCAATGATGAAACTATAGAGCTACCTCAAAGTGGAAGGTAGTGTCATCTTGGTAATGGATTGCACCTTAGCAAGATCAAATTAAATGCTTCAATGAGAGATAATAAATCCTAATAATTTGCTTAAAATGACATAAAAGATGAATTTATTGGTATTAAGTTGAACCTTTTACTCATGAAGCCTTTCCAATATTCTTCATAGTATGGTTGGATGATCTGCATGAGTCTTAGATTTACCTAATATGTTGTCAAGATAGTCTTCGATAATATCATGCATCATATCATGAAATATAATTATTATAAGCATTTAGTATGTATTCCCAACATTATTAAGGCTAAATGACATAACCAGATAGTAAAAACTTCCCCAAAGAGTATCGAATGCTATTGTATGTTGGTATTCTAGCATAATCCTAATCTGATTATATCATGAAAAGCAATCTATGAGGGAAAACATTTAATACCTTACCATGCCAATTTTTGATAGAGGAAAGTCATGTTTGGGGTAGGTCTTGTTGATGTCTTTGAAATCAGTCCATATTTTGATCCCCTCTAGACTTTTACTAATAGGCACAATGTTTGAGATCCACTCTAAATAGTTGATTGGACTAATGCATCTCACTTCTAAGAAATTTTCCAACTCTTTCTTAACTAACATAACAATACGAGGATGCATTTTACATAGTTTTTACTTCACAAGTTTGGCATCAGGGTGTAAAATGAGATTGTGTATAACTAAGGTGGGGTCCAAACTAGGCATGTATAAATAAGCTCATGTAAAAATGTGAACAAACACCCTCAAAAGGGTTGTAAAAACTTCATGTTCTTTCTTAGTGAGGGATGTACCTAATTTGATCCAGTTCAGGTCTTCTAGAGTCCTAATGTTGATTTTCATAGTATATTTTACTACAAGATTTGATCCATCTTCTAAAATCATTGGAAAAGATGTGAATTGGCTAGCAATGGAAAATTCCTCTATTCGGACTTGTTATTCAAGCTCTCCTTAATAGGATGAATCTAAATCACCTAATGGTAATAATGGCCATGTAATAAGTATTATGGGACATTATCAAATAATTTGATCAAAGGCATGTTGTTCTTCTATATTGAACTTAGACCCAAAAGCAATTTTACCATTGGTAATCTCCCAACCTTCATTCATATAAGGGTGAACATCCCGTCTAGTAGCACCTGAAATAGATTTTCACCAAGAGGGTGGTATTTTTATTTAATTTTAATCTAGTCCAAAAGTGCCTCAAAGATGTTTTCACTTTGGGACCTCAATATTCTATTATTTTATTTTTGGCAAAAAGGTGTTCACCCATTGTCCGAAATAGGCTACAGGATCTAGTTTGATAAATAACCGTTGTTTGTGGTCTCCCAACGGAGCATTATCTCTTAGGCCTAAAAAATCACAAAATGCCTCATCATTATCAAAATTGTCTAAAGGTAATGTGGATTATTGTTGGTCTCAGTCAATAATTTTAGGATGATAAAGTGGATGTGGGCAATGTAATATTATTGGCATAATGGTGCAAATGGTATATGGGTCGAATAAGTTAGTATTAGTAAGGTCTTAGTATATGTTATGATTAGGCTCTATTTTTCTACTAGCATCATCATCACTAATCATTGGCATTAGATCATGAATAAGATATGTGGGGTCACCCTAGGTGATTTAAATCTAAGTTAATGAGTTCTTTTATATCTAGTCATATAAATGGACTCAATAATACCCTATTGATTTGGCCCCAGGCCTTTACCTTCATATGCTTAGTTATCCATCATATTTTTAGGGATGGGATACTTTGTACTATGGTATAAGTCAACCAAATTGTCATTGTATAACCATGAATCATCATTGACAAGTGGGTCCTATTCTTGGCTAGTGGTAGGTGTGAAAATAATAGGCACTAGGATATGAAGTTTTCTTTTTCGCTTTTGTCACCATTTCATGTAAATTGGCTTAGATTTGGGCCTTTAATAGATATTGAGATTTTGTGGAAGCTTGGATATGTGGAATGTGTCATGGGTAAAATAATCTCCTGGACCATTGTTTGAAATGTGGTAAAATGACTAGAATTTTAATATGAGGTATATATGAGGTTGATACAAGGCTATTAGAGTCTATAAAATTGGCCTCTAGCAATTCAACAAGTATCTATTTGTCTTTATCTTTCTTTGGTACTAGGTCTAGACAAAAATGGTAATTTTAATTCAACCTCCAAATGCTTGCAATGTTCATATGGATGTAAATCTCCATTGATAGTGACCTCCATCCTTGAGTGAGGAAACTTGATACACTGGTACAATGTTGAGGGGATTACATGGATTTCATGTATCCATAGTATACCCAAAATCAAATTGTAGGATAAATCCATGTCTAGCACATGGCAAAGTGTATCATGGGTCAAAGGCCATATGATCACTAGAAGGTTTATGGTTCTTTGTGATTCTCGCTCTTCATTTTCATAGGCCTTAATAGTAATATTATTTGGATGAAGGTAAACTAATATATATTCCATATGCTTGATTATCTTTAGAGACACAATATTTAGGCCTGATCCATTATCTATTAGGACACATTTAACTTTGTGTCATATTATAATAACTTCAATGTAGAACGGGTTATTATGGAGAGGGATAAGGGATGATATATCACTTTGGTTGAAGGTCAATTATTTGCCTTGGGTTAGGTGTCTAGATAAATATTAAAATTTGTCTAGTGTAATGTCATTTGGCACTTGGTATTGACCTAAGAGTGTTGTAGGGATATTCTTGTGGATGGTAGACATACACAACAAATATAAGATGGAAATTTGTGTGGGTGTATTTTGAAGTTGTTCCATAATGTCATATATTTTTTCCTTAACATTGGTAATTGGCTTACTCCTAGATGGAATAGTGGGTTGGATTGGCTCATTAGTAAGGGGTTATGGGTATGGGATGGTGATTTTAGACCATTGAGTTGTGATGGTACAATTTGGATTGGGTATAGGACCATCGTAACTAGAAAATGATGGAGATGGGCCAAAGAGGACAATTCTTATTTGTTAGTGAACTTGGTTGTCGTCATAGAGCAATGAAGGGTTATCAACATAGTGTCCTAAAATGGTAATCATTGGTCAATTTTGCACTTGGATATGGTCATAGGTCAAGGAAAGATTACCAACATTGTTAGGTTGATTGGAATTATTAGGAAATGGTTCTAGTCTATTGGTACTTCGTATAAGATTGATAATTTTAGATATATGACCTCCCATAATATGACATACAAATTTATTGTGGTCATGTGTAACTATGTGATAGGTCTGTTGCTTATTGGGGTCATTTTAGCCTTAGTTCCTTCCATTTTATGGTTGATGTTATTGTTGATGCTACTGATACTATTATTTTTGTTATTATTATGGTTGTTATTATGGTCTTCATTATTGTTGATGTTGATTGGAATTAATATGATATGAAAAAGGACTTTGATAGATACCCATATTTTCATTGGAAGTAGATGCTCTATTATCCAACTGGATCTCTCCATTTTCTAACATATTCTTGATAAGGTGCTTTAGCTACACAAAAAGGTGTATAAAATGTCCATGAACATAATGATATTAATAGAACTCATGATTTATACACAAATTTGGATAAGGTATGCCCTTAGTAAAGTGTTTTAGAATTTTCCAATTAATCATACTGACCATGGCTAATTTTTGAAACATTGCTCTAATAGGATCACTAAGGTCACTTAAGACTCTAGGAGTCGGTATTATTCTTAGAGGAGGGGTTTACAAAGGTGGTGGTTGTAGAATTTGAGAAGATGGCTTAGGATGCTCTTGATGGATAGGCTACATTTATAGAATAAGTTGCATTTAAATCATAGGCTAATTAGACAGTGTTTGCAAAATTTTAACATGATGCAACTCAGTTACTCCACTACCAACAACATTCTTGTTGTAGTTTTATAGATTCAAATTTTTATAATTACTAACCTGAGCAGGTGCATACGGTTGCACTTGGACTAGGTTATGATCCTGACTTAGGCTTGAGTTTTAGTTTTGGTTTTTATTCTAGTTTGAAGAAGACAAATTGATAATCCCTTTGTTAATAAGGACTTTTAAAATCTATATGCCTTTCTCAATGATCTCCTTGAATGTGTGAACACACTGAAACTCTAAGTGATAAGATATTTCACTGTGTAAATTTTTTGTAAACATAACTACCAATTATTTATCTAGTAGATTATGGGTGAAGTGACTATCAAGTGATCTCCATCTCTGTAATTATTTGTCAAAGCTCTCATTAGCTTTCTACTTGGCCTGACTCAAATCAACTACTAAAATCTCATGCTTGATATTTTAGGAGAAATGTTGCACAAATTTCTCTGATAGATCATCAAAGTTAGACACTAAGTTCTTTGGAAACCTAAGAAGCCACTCTAAATCCTATCTAGTTAGACTTTGAGGGAAAAAGGAGGAAGATGTCACTATAGGCCACTAGCTAACAAGTGACCAAAAAATATCTTAGATGCTCTTTAGGGTTTCTTTTACCCTTGTACTTATTAAATTTTGGTGGCTCATAACCTAGAAGAAATGTTATCTAAAGATACTCCATGTTAAATGGGTATGAAAAAACATCATCCAATTTAAAATTCTTGGTCTACTTTCCTTTTTGAATGGCTACATTACATCCTTCATCTATTACATTTTTTGGGCCAAGAAACTTGATGGCACATTTGGTTATGGTTGTGGTTGGGTAGTCAAAGGTGGATTACCTTGATCAAGGTACAATAGAGGAATGGAGTGTTTTGGAACATTGGTTTGGTTGACCAATTGACTAGGAATATGCATCCATGAATTGGGATGAGGTAACTGATACTCATGTGTTTTTGGTAAATATTTTGAATTGGATTCATAATATGGCCTTCTGTTTGATGGAATTGGGATTATGATGGAAGTATACCATATTTTTCTAAACTTTTTAAAATATACCAAAATTTCCCTCAATTTACAAATTATTACCAATTTAACCTAATTTTTCAAAGTTCCCCTAATTTTTGGTATATTACCTAAATTTGTTGAAGTTTTTAGAATTTTCCATAAATTTGTTTGATTTTTCCCTAAATTTTAATTACACTTATTTAATCTATTTTTTCAAAATTACCTTAGTATTTTAATTTTTTATTTGGTTAGATGTCACAGGTTTTGAATCTCCTAAAAATTTATACAAAAGAGAGAAAGATGACAACATTTATGATCATACGACATGCCTCTACCATCAGTAACTAAGAAAGTAAAATGACCTAATGTCGAGGAGCTAATACATGTCCTACCAAGAAATAGAGACCACCTTATTTTAATAACCCAATTACATTAGGTAATCTTTTGTAAAAATTCTAAAAAGTAGTACTTAGCCTTGTATATTACCATCAATTTTAATTATTTTATATGAAACTTTTGCTTGGAGGCCCCCTGAATGGAGGGCCATACTAGAATACTAAACCATAACTCTTTTGCATTTTTTAGTTTTTTATACTTGGCCAGTCTCCCTTGTCTTTCATAGCTTTTGAATGAACTGGTCAATAATTTTCAATTGGTTCAATGGGATAATATTTGTCTTCTATTGATGTAACTTATTCTAATTCTACCTTGAATATATAACACTCTAGATTCATTTCCATAGAGATATCTAGTTCAAAGGTTTATAGAGATGAGTCTGAAGTCCTCCTTTAAGAGATTGGATTTTATATCTAGTGTCCATCATTTTGGAATGGGATCTTGAGGTCCTCAATTTGAATAGGGTATTTAAAATCATCTAAAGATAAAATTTAATCCAAACATCTAGAATCAACCACTATTTTAAGGTGGGTAGGAAGGGAGTCCTTCTACTAAGAATAAATTTTTATCCTCTAAAGTTACACTTTCTGGTTAGATGTCCAATATTAAAATAGTTATGGGAATAAAATGGTAGTCCTTCATATTCAAGGTGTTGAGACCATGAACATTCTCCTAATTGTAAAATAACTTTTTCAAGTGGGTCTTTAAAGGCGTTGATATTTACCAGAATCTTGACAAAAGTAGTGTGGAAAAAAAGATCAATTTATGGTTTCATTTAAAGAAAATCACCCAAAGATTTACCAATATTTTTAAGACTAGATTTTATCTAAAATTGGAAAGGAAGATAGGTTAGGTGAACCCAAATGGGTTTTAAATTAAGTGGTTTAGTGATAGGGTTGAAGGTATGGGAACATAACTTCAAGATCAATCGGCGATGATTCAAGCTTGATGCAAAGCTAGTTTTGAATCTTCTCCTTGACCTTAATTTTATTAAAGATAAAAATTTAATTTTTTTTTCATGGTTATATTTCAACTCTACCTTCCAAGAGGGGTTACTAGTTCTTCAAGATCTAGGCATGTAGTTCTTGAAATTTTGGCCAATAATCCACAAATATGAAGATGGCTTCTTTAGCTAAGAAGTAATCTTATGATCATAACACTTCCCTAGATTTATCTTCGTCAAATAACACAACATGATCATAGGATGCAGGCTTGAGGGTTTTTGGTTTAGGTCTTGGTGTTGTCTTGTGGGAAATAGCCTTAACAAAGGATGGCTTTAGGTACCTAGCTTCTGCTTCTAGTTCCATAATGTCCAAACCCTTGGAGATGTTAGTATTGGTATCTAATTTCATGACCTAGGGCCTACTCTAACCAATCCATTAGTTAGTTCATGGGATATATTAACCCCTCCAAGGACATCACCCTACACCAAAATTTGATTGAAGTGGACATCTAGAATTTAGGTGATAGAATAAGTTGTTTTGCAGGGTCTTGGAGCTACATGTAGCTACTATTGTGTTAATCATATGATTATACTGAGAGGGTTGGTGAATCAGTATAAGATAATCTTTTAATCATTTAGATTTAATCAAATATAATAACCATAAACATTCAATATCTAGCAATTAATAACACAAGAGAACACAAGATTTATAGGGAAACCCTTTTTGGAGAAAAGAATGACAAAATATTACTTATATATATATAGATATTTTATAATGTTTATAGGCACCAACCTACTGGAGACACCAATCCCCAAATCAAGCATCAAATTGATCAATTTATGAGAACACATTCAATGTAAAAATTGATCCCCTTCACCAAGAACCAACCCATGCAATTCATAAACACCAACCCATAGGATCACCAACCCCTAGACTATGGGTACAGACCCCAAGCCAAATCGATTCCACCATCTATGATTGCTTCTTCAATTAAATGATGTATTTGTTTCTCGTAGACATTCCCTCTCACTAATTTTCTTATATACTTTTTGCTCCTCTCTTTCACATTTCTCAAATGATATTCCTCATTAATCACACTTCTTTTATTAAGAGACATTTTATTTCATTTTATGTTCTTCTCTTCTTCTTCACTCAAATGATATTCATTAACAAAATTTTGATTTTCCTCTCTTCTCTCTCAAACTTATATGATCTTCAATCAAATCAAATGCTTGTAATACTTCCACATCTCTTCTCCCTTATATAGACTTAAAAAACCTCTCAAAGAGGAGGCATCCCATAAAAGGCATCTCTTCACCAAAATATGTGACTATTGACATTTCCATCGATAATTTTTTTAACATTTCCATTCACTTCCATCAACAATTCCATTTGACACTTCTATTCACTTTTGACAAAAATTCTATTTGACATTTCCATTCATATCCGTTACAATTTTTTGAAATCAATGATAATTATTACAAAATATCCCCCTTTGTCATTGATGGTAATCCCATGAATTAGTATATGAACTACCCCTTATTGTTGTTTTCCTCCTTTTCTCCCCCTATCTTCAATTCTCCCCCTTTGACATCAATGACAAAGTGTTATCCATGGTTCTCCTCTTGCTATAGTGCTCCCCTTTTATATTTTCTCTCCCCCTTTGACATCAATGGCAAAGGGTTATACACCCCCTGAGAAGATGCTTCCTTTCATAGTCACTAGATGAAAAAAATATTATCTTATTTTTCTATCTTTGTTGCAATATCAAATTAATTTTATAACATTTATTGTAATATCTTCTTTTATCATTCCTCTTCATACCATATTTCCACTATTCACATCATATCTCTATTGATTAAACATGGTATTTATGTCCATTTCTCCTTGTGATTTATGCTCCATCATGTCCTCCCTACCATTGTTCTTTGTTATTTTTTCACAAGCACAAATTACTCTTTTTGATTATCTAGTTGTTGCATCTACTTCCAAACTTGCATGAAATCACTTTTGAGTTTGGTTCGGGCATCCTCTTTCTTATTATGGTCTATATGATTACTTCTACATTGTCTCACTATATGTCCATACTTATTGAAATTATAACATATAATGTATTTTGACATTAGATTAAATGAATTTCTACCTGATAAACCATATGAATCTTTATTTATATTTCAACCATGCCCATCCCTCTCACATCCTTCACTTGTACCATAATTCCATGCATACTCATTTCTTGCATGCCCATTCTTCTTATCTACATTTCTACCACTGTTCCATGTTTATCCATTCCTCACATGTCTCTTACACTCCTTTTCTCTATGATAAAAAATATTTCAATTAAAGCAATAGCCATAAAATGATCCTTGGTACCTATTAGACTATTTTGGCAAGAATGATATTCTATCATGCTAATGGTTCTTTCCTTTTTATTCTACTTGTGGAACTTCATTGTTTGGGAAAGTATTCTCTTATATCTTCACATGTTTAGTAATTTTAACATCGTCATTGGTAACCTTTTGTTTATCTCCATATCCAAGACCTAACTTGTCAAATATTAACCTCTAACAATCTAGAATATCATCTACAACCTTGGTGACCTTCTCAAATCTTAAGTTGATTGTTAATTTATCATTTTCCTTTTATAAATCCTTTCTCAAGGAAAAAATCTTAGCTTCTAGCTTCTCACATTCTTCCTTCTTTACCTTTAGTCTGATTTTACTATTTTCTTTTAATTTTATTTGCCTCTTTAACTTGAGCATTTAGACTCATGATGACCATTTCTGAATCCTCTCAATTTTTTTTAACTCTTCTTCTTTATATTGATCATCTTCTTCATATTTTTGATTTTTTCACTTTTATTTCTAATTCCCTTTCTTGAGCATTTTGTTTTCAATTGAAGGCACTTAAGAGTTCTCCTTCAAGATCTACTTCTGCTTCTCTAGCTTTTGAATCACTCCAAGATTGTCCTCTAGTTATTTGGTCATCACCATCCCAGTTTTCTATACGCATGAACAAAACATCACCTCCATTACTATCTATAAAACCTTATTCAATCTCCTCAATATACTTTAGCCCTTTTTGAATAAAGGCTTCTTTTTATTTATCAGATCTCTTATGTTTCTCACATTTCTTTGATTTGTAGTTATTCTTACTCTTATGATACTTACTCTCTTTCTCATCATGTTCCTCTTCATCATTACTATTATTTTATTATAAGTGGGGAAATTTATTTTCAAAGTGTCATACTTTTACATAATTGAAACAATTAAAATGTAGCTTGCCTTTATATCTCCCAAATCCCTTTTTGATATTTCTCACAAATAGATCTTCTCCTTTATCTAACTCCTCATTGGTGTTATATCTTGATTCATGTTTTTCCTTTTTAACTTTCTTTGGTACTTTAAAATTTACTTCATGCTTTGTTGGCTTTTATGCTTCCATCTTCATTTCATATGCTATGATAGTTCCA
The DNA here is from genome assembly GCA_037957365.1 of Torreya grandis. NCBI lineage: Eukaryota > Viridiplantae > Streptophyta > Pinopsida > Cupressales > Taxaceae > Torreya > Torreya grandis. The sequence continues at coordinate 639,727 of JARHVA010006580.1, forward strand.
TGTAATTCATCCGTCTTCAATGTGTCCAAGTCCTTCATTTCTTTAATAGATGAGACGTATACATCATAGCTCATAGGAAGTGACCTTAGTAATTTATGTACTATCATCGATTATTCTATTTTCTCATGTAACCCTTTGATGGTGTTGACTATCTCATCCACATGGAGAAGATAAGCTACAATGTTTTCTTCATCTTTCATCTTAAGACTTTTAAAATACCTTCTATGCATTTGATGCTTCACCTTCTTGACCTTGTCATCACCTTCATAGATATTTTGAATATAGTCCCATATATATTTTATTGACACACAATGCATTAATTTTACAAACTCTTATTCTAATAAGCCACATAAAATGGCATTCATCACTTTTGTAGTATTCTCACATGCCTTCTTTCTAGCCTAAACCACTAGCTGATTTATTGGTGTTATGTACCTTGTCACTACTGCTAACCTAATATCAAAACCTATATCCATAAGATATGTTTTCATCCTTAAACTCCAAAAATTAGAATTGATTCCATCAAATAATAGGGCTATGTTTGTGTAGAAACCATCCCAACCTTGATGATTATCCATGTGTCCTCTTGGGATCTACCTTCCAGTGATTAGAATGATTTTGAAGGAACCCCTTTGATACCAATTATTAAGCACAAGATTATAATTATAGGGGGGTGAATCATTATAACATAATATTTTAATCTTTTAAATTTAATCAACCATAACAACCATAAACATTCAAGATCTAGCAATTAATAACACTAGAGAACACAATATCTACGTTGAAACCCTTTTAGGAGAAAACTATGGAAAAATATTTATTATATATATATGTAACTCTTTTAAAATGTTCACATGCACCAACCTACTTGAGATACCAATCCCAAAACCAAACATCAACTTGGTCAATTTATGAGCACCCACCCACTGGAGACATCGATCCCCTTTGCCAAGTACCAACTTGGCCAATTTGTGAGCATCGACCCATATGATAAACAACCCCTAGACTATGAGGTAGTGATCCCAAGCTAAATTAGTTACACCATATATGATTGCTTCTTCAATTGAATGATTTATTTGCTTCTCTTACATTTTCCCTTTCATTGATTGTTTTATATACTTTCTGCTCTCCTCTGTTTCACCATTCTAAAATGATATTATTCATTAAAATAAATCTACCCTTCACACTTATTTTCTTAAGATATATTATATTTAATATTCTTCTCTTATTCTTCACTCAAATTATATGCATAAACAAAATTCTTCTCTTCCACTCTTCCTTCTCTCTCACACTAATATGATCTTTAATCAAATCGAATGCTTGTAATACTTCCACATCTCTTATCCCTTATATAGCCTTTAAAAATTTTCAAAAAGGAGGCATCCCATCCAAGAGGCACCTATTCACCAAAAGATGCGACTATTGACATTTCCATCAATAATTCCCTTAACATTTTTGTTAATATTTTGACATTTCCATTCACTTCTGGCAACAATTCCATGTGACACTTCCATTCACTTTTAGAAAAATTTCTATTTTACATTTCCATTCATATCTGTTACCATTATTTTGACTTCAATGATAATTATTCCAATATATTAGGTTTAGATAGGGTAGGTGATTGATATTGAGGGGCCGACGTCATTCTTTCTCAAGGATCTGAGTTGTTTCTACCATGTTATGTCATCATACATTTCAAAATATGGATTGTTACATGATAAATGAGAATAAAGGTGGGAGACTTCATTTTCAAAACCCTAAATATGAACAGAAAGATTAACCTAATATGGAATAGTTCTATAATTTTTATTTTTTTTTAAAATTTTATATAATTTGGAAATTGACTAAGTGTCCATTTAGATCTTGGATATATTTAACAAAAGTTCTCATTTTTGAAAAAAATGTATGGAATCAACAATTTTATGTCCATTTTTATTTATTAAGATTTTGAATATTTATTTATATATATATCACCAGGGACAAATCAAATCATAATTTTATGGAATAAAATACATTCTACAATATTTGTCTTTCATAGATATATTATGGACATCATAATATATACAAATCTCAATAATAACACATGTAGAGGAAAATAACTTTTTATTTTTCTAATGAAATACAATATGGTATTTGTATTATAAGAGTAACATCTCAGGTTTCTCAATTTCTCATGATCTAAAAAAACAATAAAATAATGAAAATTTATAATGAGGTTTGAGTGTTACCTTAAATAATTTTATTCAAAACTTAATTCTTCTTTTGAATAGTCATAACCAATAGGTTTCAAGTTTTATTTATTTTTGGTGCACCTTTTGGATTTATATTTTGAACATACTATGAATTTGATATCATCACGTTCATTCTTATCCTTAGAAATTGTCTAGTTGGTTCATATATGGAATTAGTAGTTAATTTTTTATCACACAAATACTGTATACTTAAGTATAGTTTTCCAAAAGACAAGTTTAATTAAAAATGTAGCCATGTTAATCAAAGCAATAAAAATTAATTAAAATCTTTTTATAAACTTTGTAACACATTATTTTTAGAAATTTAATTTAAAAAATTTAAAATGCATTGAAAAATAGTTAGTAAAAATTTCATCAAGGAAAGTTACTATTATTGATACATCACTATCTTGATATGGAAAAACATAATATATTAGATTTATATTTTTTTCTGGATCGAGCTTTCTAATAATATATTTTCACATTATTATAAGAGGAATTTTTAAGGAGATTTTTAAAGATTTTTTTTTTTATATTTTTAAATCCATAAAATAAAAGGAGGAGAGGACAATCAAGGCAACATATTATTTCACATTAAATCAACCATTGTTACCAGTTTTTCTTAGAGGCATTATCAGTTCTTCTAGATCTAGGCATGTAGTTCTTGAAATTTTAGCCAGTAATCCATGAATATGAAGATGGCTTCTTTGGGTAAGAAGTAATATTATGATCATATCACTTCCCTAGAATTTTATTCATCAAATACCACAATAAGATCATAAGATGTAGGCTTGAGGGGTTTTGGTTTAGGTCTTGTTATCTTGTGGGAAAGAGCCTTAGCAAAGGATGGCTTCATGCACTTAGCTTCCGATTCTAGCTCCATAATGTCCAAACCCTTGGAGATGTTAGTATTGATATATGGTTTCATGACCTAGGGATATGTGCTAACCAATCCATTTATTAGTTCATGGGATCCACTCACCCCTCCTGAGTCATCACCTAGTGCCAAATTTTGATTGAAGTGGACATATAGCATTTGGATGATAGAAGAAATTATTTTGTAGGATCTTGGATCTACATGTATCTACTATTATGTTAAGCACGGGGTTATACCGAGAGGGGGAGTGAATTAATATAATATAATCTTTTAATCTTTTAAATTTAATCAACCACAACAACCATTAACATTCAAAATCTAGTAATTAATAACACAAGAGAACACAAGACTTACATGGAAACCCTTCAGGAGAAAACCATGGCAAAATATTACTTTTATATATACAACTATTTTACAATGTTTTCAAGCACCAACCTATTAGAGACACCAATACCCAATCCAAGCACAAAATTAATAAATTTACGAATACCCACCCACTGGAGACATCAATCCCTTTTTCCAAGCACTAACCTATCCAATTCGTGAGAACCAACCCATAAGAGCACCAACCCCTAGACTATGAGGCACCAACCCCAAACTAAATAGGTTTCACCATCTATGATTGTTTCTTCAATTGAATGATGGATTTGCTTATCTTATACTTTCCCTCTCATTTATTTTGTTATATAATTTTTGCTCTCCTCTATTTCAAAATTCTCAAATGATATTCTTCTTAAAATAAATCACATGGTCTTTACTACCATTTCTCCTTGTACTTTATGCTTCATCATGTCCTCACTATCATTGTTCCTTGTGCCTTGTACACAAACATAGATTACTCCTTTTAATTGTATAGCTACTACATCTGCTTCCAAACTTGCATGAATTCTCTTTTGAGTTTGGTTTGGGCATCCTCTTTCTTATTCTGGTCTATAGGATTACTTCCACATTGTCTCACTATATGTACAAATTTATTGTAATTATAACACACAATGTATTTTGAAAATGGAGTAAATGAATTTATACCTAAGAAACCATATGAATCTTTGTTCCATTTCAACCATGCCCATTCCTCTCCCATCCTTCACTTGTGCCATAGTTTCATGCATACTCATTTCTTGCATGCCCATTCCTCTTATATACATTTATAAAATTATTCCATGTGTATCCATTTCTTGTATTTCTCTTGCACTCTTTTGTTATATGACCAAAAGTGTTATAATTAAATAAATAGCCACAAAATGATCCTTGGTACCTATCAGATTATTCTGTCAAGAATGATATTCTATCATGCCAATGGTTATTTCCTTTATCTTCTAATTGTGGAAATTTATTATTCAAGGAAGTCTTATCTTTTATCTTCATAGGTTTAGTAATTTTAACATCCTCCTTGGTAACCTTTTGGTCATCTCCATAACCAAGACCTAACTTATCAAATAGTGACCTTTGATGATCTAAAATCTCATCTAGAACCTCAATGATTTCTCAAATATTAAGTTTATTGTCAATTTAGTGTTTGCCTTTTATAAATCCTTTAACAAGGTAACAATCTTAGCTTATAGCTTCTCACATTCTTCCTTCTTTGGATTTAGTTTAATTTTAGTATTTTCCTTTATTTTTTTTGCCTCTTCGACTTGAGTATTTAGACTCATGATGACCATTGTTGACTCCTCTCAAATTTTTGATATCTCTTATTCTTTATCTTTACCATCTTATTTACATTTATGAATTTTTTCACTTTTGTTTCTAATTATATTTTTTGAGCATTTTGTTTTAATTCAAGGAAATTAAGAGTTCTCCTTCAAGATCTACTTCTACTTCTCTAGATTTTGAATCACTCCAAGATTATCATCTAGTTATCTTATCATCACCATCCTAATCTTTTATACCCATGAACAAAAATTTACCTCCATCACTATATGTAACAAATTCTTCAATATCCTCACAAAAATATAAGAGGAACCTCTTCACAAAAATATGTGACCATTAAAATTTCCATCAACAATTCCATTAGCATTTCCCTTGACATTTTCATCAACATTTTGATATTTTTGTTCACTTATGGCAACAATTTAATTTGACACTTCCTTCACTTCTGATAAAAAATCTGTTTGATATTTCCATTCATATTTATTGTAATTCTTTTGACATTAATGATAATTATTCCAACATATTCGATCCAAATAAGGCATTTGAATGATATTTATGGGATGATGTCATTCTTTCTTGAGGAGTTGAGTTTTTTTTACCATGTTGTGTCATCATAGGTTTCAAAATAAGGACTGTTACAAATAAAAGAGGGAGTTTTTATTTTCAAAACCCTAGATGTGAACACAAAGATTAACCTAGTATGGAATAATTCTAGATTTTTTCCTTTTTTTTGAATTTTATACAATTTTAGAAATTGACCAAGTTGAGTGTCCATTTAGATATTGGATATATTTAAGAAAATTTCTCATTTAAAAAAATAATGTATGGAATCAACAATTTTATATCCATTTTTATTTATTAACATTTTAAATATTTATTTTTATATATATCCTAAGAGATAAATTAGATCATAATTTTATGGAATAAAATACATTTTGAAATATTTGTCTTTCATAGATATACTATGGACATCATAAGATAGACAATTTTCAATAATAAACATGTAGAGGAAAATAATTTTTTATTTTTATAATGAAATACAATATGGTATTTGTATTGTAAGAGTAACATCTTAGGTTTCTCAATTTATCATGATCTAAAAAAACATTAAAACAATTAAAATTTATAATTAGGGTTGAGTGTTACCTTAAATAATTTTATTCAAAACTTAATTCTTATTTTGAATAGTCACAACCAATAGGTTTCGGGTTTTCTTTATTTTTGGTGCACCTTTTGGATTTATATTTTGAACATACTCTAAATTTGATATCCTCACATTCATTCTTATCCTTATAAATTATCTATTTGGTTCATATAGTGAATTAGTAGTTAATTTTGTTATCACACAAATATTGTACACGTAAGTATAATCTGCCAAAAGACAAGTTTAATTCAATATGTAGCCATGTTAATCAAAGAAAAAATAATTAATTAAAATATTTTTATAAACTTTGTAACACATTATTTTAAAAAAATTAATTTAAAAAAATTAAAATGCATTGAAAATTAGTTAGTAAAATTGTCATCAAGGAAGTTTACTATTATTGAGACATCACTAACTTGATATTAGAAAACATAATATATTAGATTTATATGTTTTTATGGATCAAGCCTTCTAATAATATATTTTCACATTATTCTAAGAGGATTTTTTGAGGATATTTTAAAGGAATTTTTAAATATTTTTTAATCCATAAAATAAAGGGAGGAGAGGACAAGCAAGGAAACATATTATTTCATAATAAATCAACTATTGTGTTAGTAGGATGGCAACTTCCATTCTAAGATCATCCTCAAAAACATAAGGATCATGGATGATAGTTTTAGAATATATAGATATATGAATTGAAATTGTAAGCATATTTAATAAGATTTTTTAGGTTTTATACATCAAGAGACAGGGAAAGAGATGTCAAACAAAAAACATACTCATGAATAATAAATCAAGTAGAAAGACCACTATTATTGAGACATCACCCAATTTAAATAACATAATATATTGGATAACCAAACCTTATAACAATATATTTTCACATTGTTCTCATCTCATTTAAATGAAAATGTGATAAAACATTCAATCCTCATAATTAATTTTAATTTTGTCATTTCATTTTTTTCAACCTCCAAAATATTTTTGATTTCATATGCCAAAAATTGCACTTCAAAAAAAAAGGAGAGAACATTGAAAAAGACAACCATAAATTAAAACATTCATGTATACAAATCATCAACTTCATGATGTATAGCCAATACTAATAATACATCATTAAATAAATCATTTGATGAAATTATAATTGCATATAATAAATAGACATGCTTGGCCAAACATGCAAGAGTAACTAATAAGTTTGCCCAACACACTAAAAGGGCCTAAAAACAACATACTACCAGGAAAAAAAAAAAAAAAAAGAGATCAAATATCCTTAAGACCCTCCTAAATTTTTTTCCTTCCATGATTTAAGGGTCATGTTCAATGGTTCCAATCCCTTATGTCCCTTCCCTTTATTATTATTACTAACCATCCAATCCCCTCCTCCCCATAATAAATAGTTACACACACAATGTGTAGCATATATAAAGAATAATTTGTAATAATAATTAAAATCACATTTGTAAATACATTTGGATAATCATATAAATATGTAATCATGTAAATCTCAATTGTAACATTTAAGCCAATAACAATATGTTAAATTCAAATAATGGAAATTGAGGGTATAAAACAAAAGGGAGGGTAAAGTGGTATGACATGATAGTACCCTATAAAGACGGATAGGTGATATTCCACACTATAATAACATGTCATACTATGGAAAATATATATCAATAAGTGTATGAAATATTGTAACCTAATTGTGACTAAGATAAATGAAGAATATTAGGTGAAAATGAGAAATTTAGGATCAATAGACAAATGGTTATATCATTCCCCTAATAGAAATGCATATGTGATAAACATATTAATAGAATAATTAAGGGACATATGATATGATCCAATGTAACCATATGCTCTTAGAAAGGAAAAATGTAGTAATGAATCACGCAATAGTATTATGCCCTAATAATTTCATGGTACATACCATGGCAATGTAGGCTACAAAAATAATAAACTTTAAATAATAGAATGCATGATATAGATCATGACACCAAGCATATGATATCACAAATTATATTAAATCAATGTAACCACACATAAACATGTAAGCATATAGAAAAAGTGAAACCATTGAAAATATAAAAGTGACCAAAAGTGAATAATAAATCAATCATACATAAGCAACATAGGGTATGAAAAACTCTCTTATAACCTTCCTATGCAGATGTAGCCTAAAAAAAGGTCATGTCAAGTACTTATCTTTGATTAAAGTTAATCAAATTATCAATTTTGAAAATATGTTACTTGATTTGATTATGGAAGTGGAAGATATGATTTATAAATATATAATGATTTATAAATTTGAAGGTTTTTGGCCTTCCCTTCAAGATCTCCATGGCTGGATTACCAAAAACTAGAAAATCCTAGTTGAAGATAGAATCAATATACAACCTTGTGTTAGAGGTATTTTCATTATTATTTTTAATTATATAATAGATAAAGACATTATTTTTTTATCATTCTTAGGACTTGAATAAGCATATGTTTCTATCCAAACATTGGCATTCTAATTTTAACCTCCACACTAAAATGTTTAACATAAAGCTAATTCGGTTCTGAATGCCAAATCTACCCCTATAATTTTTAAATGTTAATATCTTTGAAGCCATTCATAGTGTTTTTGGATAATTTTGGCATATGTATTTGATAAAAAAATAACATGGCCATTCCACTAATGCTCAATTTATTTCTTATATTGATATTTACAAATAATTCCTAGCTCAGATGGAGTTTATTGTGCTAAATAAAACATGGGTTCAGCCTATAGATTATGAAGGCCTACTATTTAGATGTTGTAGATGTTTCATCATAGAAAATTTGGTAAATGATTATCCTATTATGAAACTTAATATATGAAATACTTGGTGGGTACATGTAGATGTAAAGAATTTAGCATTGGAGGGAAGCCCTGATTCAGATGAAGATGAACTAGAAATGGTTCTAGAAATGCTTGTGGAACATTTTATCTTGAGTGGGGAGATTGTAGTCAAGGAATCTGATAGGATGGGATTAAAGTCTTGATCTCCATTAAAACTAAAAACAAATATGCAAAATCCTATATAATGGAATTAGGAGGTGGTTTTGGAAACCCCCATGGATAAACATGTAAAAGTTATGTTGGTTTTAATCCCATTATTATGAGGACTTATAGATCCTTTACTATTTCAAATTCTAGTGGTTGATTTTGAACTATCCATCCCCAAATTTCCAAATCCATATAATGGGAATGTGTGTAATTTAGTGAGAAACAAAGGGAAAAGAGGAACATGCAAAAAGTAAATAGATCTATTACATATGTCTCTCAGATCTCAAAAACAAGATTCATTAAGAGAAAAATTTTGTGAAATTTTTGAGCAGTGATTCTTTTTAAAAAATATTGGATTTAGAAGCCTTTTTCATGCTATATTTTTCTATGTTTTTTCTTAGTTATAGTAGTTCTTTTGTCAGATCTAGATTTTTGGCCACTATTGTTTATTTATTTGCCATTAGAAGAGGTAGATCCTTTTGAGCCTTCATGGTTTATTATTATTTATCCATTGTTCTAGGTTGAGGGACTTGTCAACACGCTTCACCTTTACCATTATTAAAAACACAACTTGAAAAATAGAAGATCATATGTATAAAACACACAATAAACATGTGGCACAAAATACGCACAAGCATACAAAGGCACAAGTATGCACAAATAGACAATCAATAAATCATAGGCAAATAAGAGAAAATGCAAAGTATTCAAATTATATCCATGTAACTAACCATAGTATAAATAAGTTATATAAAGATATGTATAATAAACTATATACATATTTATATGAAAATGGAAAGTAGGAATGATAAAACTATAACCCTATTGAAAATTCCACTTGAGGATGATTAAATGTAAGAATGACAAAGTTTCAAAGTAACTGTAAATACATGATCATATATAATGTATACATATTACAACTAACACAAAAAATAACATGAGAAAAATGTTTTTAACATGTATATGTAAGCCTATATCAATAACTAGATGTTTCTCTTAATTTTTACTCATTTCTTAGTTTTGGAAGAAGTTAAGAAACTAGTAATAAGGGTGTGATATAAATACCTAGTTGGTGATGTGCACATAATCTAGATAAATATGGAGAACTCATATTTGTCTTGGAATGAATGTAGATAATAAATAACTAACAAAGGGGTTATTAGCAAGATAGCTGGGTAGACTGCCTAACGTGAGCTAGAATCAAGAAGTGTGAACTTGATAGGAGGTTGTCAATCCACTTTTGATAACAATTAATTTGAAAGAGAAAAAAGTAAGGTACTTGCATAAATAAAATGAAACTCAATACAAAAAAATTAGAATGTTTATTAAAGAAAATGACCAAATAAATAAAAAATAGGTCAATACTCATGCTAAATTGGGTGAAGTCAGGTTCAAAAAATTAGAAAAGGGTTTGTGAATAGGTAGGAACAAAGAAAGTTAGGTTTGGTTTGGGTTAAGGGGATAGAAATAACTTGTTATTTTCTACCATAATGATCATCAGTGGTTAAGCTAACCATCGATAGTTGGAGGTGATTTTTAGCAATTATACCAACTATCAGTGGTTGCTTATGGATTTCTGAAGTTACTCAAAAAATAATTGTAGAATGGGTGAATGATTGATAATGGTTCTATTAAGGATCTAGAAGTTGGAAAATAAGGTGCAAATAGGTCTAATTAGGTCAAGGGGTTAGAAATCCAATGAAATAAAGAATAATTAGAATATACATATAGCTTGATATATGGCTAATGGTTGAAGGCTAGGGCAATTTTACCATAATACTTTGGACTCAAAATAAAATTTGATAAAGGTTTGGATATCTTGCTATTGTTGAGTTGTTGAAGGAAGATTGGATGCTAAAAATCTTGAATACCTATATGTAAGAATTCTTGTGATCATGGATCCCTTTCACTTCTTACTCCCCTTCTTTTTAGGCAAAGAAAGATGGAGGATAGAAGGTTCCCTAGTAGGTTGTCATGTTGATTTCAATGCTTAGGAGTTTGTTAGCACCACATAAGAATAACATATTAAATTGTGCCTCTTTATATTTAACATAGATAGTGATGTGTTTAGAGGGGTGAGGACCTAACCATCGACAGTCAGGATAACTATAGATGGTTAAATTGACCATCGATGATTGAGTGTCTAAATAAAAAGTGGCCAAGGTGGGTTGAAAAAGGTGGATTAATGTTCAAGTTAATAATTTAGTGATTTTAGTTAGCTAAGTAGATAAATATACTCAAGGTCCTAATAGGTTGGTCAGTGGGTCAATAAGGGTTAGGTGGTCCCTAAAAAGTCTTAAGGTGTTTTAACATCTAGTATGGTTTTCTAGTGTCTATATTTTGCCCCTTTTTGTTATGCAACTTTAAATTAACAAGCTGAAAAATAAAAATGGATTTCTTTGTCAAAGGTCTATTTACCCAAAGTATGGGAGGAGGTATCCCCCCTCAAACTAAGAGTCGATAAGGTGAAACCAAAATTGAGTCAAGGTTTGATAAGTGGTTTATGGTGAGTCATAAGGTTGGTGATAAAAAGGTGGGGTTGGGTATTTGAGATGTAAACATATGCACATAATGTGACTAAGTATGATAATCAAGATTGCATAATGACTAAGATTGCTAATGTTGGTAAAAATAAGGTCAGTTCTAGAATTATGAGTGATAGGGTAACTGGTTCATAGCATTGGTCATAGATGATTAGGTGACTCTATAAGTCTCCTAGATTGGGTCAGTGTTTTTGTAGGTATCTAAGGTAGAAAGTGATCCCTTGAAAAACACAAATTGTCTATTCATGCATGAGGTGGTGTAAATTCAAATGTTTAACATGACAAGGTTGGTCAGTGTAGTCAAAAAGACCAATGCAAGGTTTGTCATGAAAAATGTGATTGTTTGGGTTAAAAAAGACCAACATCAAGGTGGACATGGTCTAATGGTTGGGTAGAGAAGGTAAATCTCCAAAAGTTGAAGTTTTGGTTTGGGGGAGATTAGGTGGTCTTTAAAATTTTTCACATAGGTATAAGTTCTTAAAAAATTTAAAAGTGATACCCTGATCGTTGATGGTCAGGGTTTCCATGGTCGATCGATAAAAATCATCCTAACCATCAATGGGTGCCCTAATCATTGATGGTTAGGGTAAAACCCTAAAATCATGGAATATAAAAATTGAAAATGAAATTTCATTTTCACTTTTGACATTTTAACCTCCATGCTTATATGCATTCTGGTGATTTGGTACTTGGGAATTTTATTGTGAGAGTTGACTAAGTGTTTTGGTGAGGTGGTGATTGATTGAAGGTGTTTATTGAGGTGATTAGTTGGGACCAAAAATGTAGGGCACTTGAAGACATGGCCAAGTATTAGGATATGGCCTCCAACCTTGACAATAATAAAGTAATGAGGTGGGAGATGTTTTAGAATTATTAGTTTAGCTGATTTGGGTGTGTTGAAGTTGAATTTGGGTAATTTATAGTTAATTTGATAGGGTTTTTGTGGGTTTTGACCTAAATTTAGGTTTTAGGTGAAATTTGAAAAATTAGTAGTTGAAATTTGAATTTGGTGTAGGATTTGGGTTAAAGGTGGACATAAGATAGAAGTAGGTAGTTTAGTTTTATTATTTTTGTTATTTTGTTGTATCTTTTGGTATGGTGGGTTTGAGGGTTTCACTACTGGAAGTCACACATAATGACCATAAATGGTTTGACCTAACCATTAATGGTCAACCTAACTTTCAGTGGTCAAACATCAAGGTAAAAAGGTTTACCTGACCGTCGATGGTTTAGGAGAACCATCGATGGTCGAGTATTTTTATGGGAAGTTGTGTTTATATGATGTTGAGGAAGATGGTTTAAAGATGTTTTTGAAAGGGGTGTGGGTTAATTAAAGTGTCAAGTGTAAGTTAGGATAGGTAATTATTCAAATAGAAATGATGTGTTTATTTGATAGTTGTTGGGTGGAGTTAGAGGTTGGTTTTATAGTAGGTGCTATAATGTTTGCGGGTAAAGGTAGATGTTTGTGATAGAAGTGTTAGATTTTTGTTGGATAGGTTAGGGTAGATTTTTTAAGTAGGAATGTTGTGTGGAGATGTTTGTTATGGTAGAGTTATATATTGTTTGATAAATTAGGATAGGGCAATTGTTAAGTAGGATTGATGTTGAAAAATAGTTGTTAGGTAGAGTAGTGAGAATTTTGTGGGTAAGGGTATATGTTGTTCAAATGCTAGAGGTAATGTTATAGATGTAATAATTTGAAATAGGTAGGTATAGGTTTATAATGAGGTTGATTTTGAAATGAGAAATGGTGACACATGCTAACCTTGATTTTGTAAGCATGAGACCAGATTCAGATGAGGGATTAGGTTTCTAGGATATTTATAGAAATATATGGAGGGATGACTCAAGATGATTGGATGTATATGGAGGAGTTTGGATTAGGATCCATGTGATACTATCAATGGTTATTGAGAGACATGGTGATGATTGTGGCCCTCATAAAGAGATGGGATCCAACCATGAACACCTTATTTCTATGGATAGGAGAGATGACCATCCTATTGGAGGATGTTCACATGATTACACAACTAACTATTTGAGGGAAACCTATTTATCATATTGAGAGTGAGGAGAGGGATGAGTAGATGAAGCTAATATAAGGTGAATATTGGGCCCATGCTAGATGACATTTAGGTGATTTTGGTTATGGGATACTATATTAGAGGTATCCAAATGAGAGGTGCTTGATGATGATGATGATGATGATGATGGTATTGTCTTATTTTACATTCTCTGATTCAAGTAATGGATGATTTCACTATCTACTGCTAGGAGAGTTGGTATAGATGTTGCTAGGGAGGACAATGTTTGGATGGGCACTAGTATTACTAGATCATATTTACAAGGAGCTCTAGGGGTTTCAAGGTCACATGAGATATGGGATCAATGTTAGGTTCATGATCCATTATTGGGCATATGAGTAAATTTAGGTTCTGAGACCATTGGAGCTACCATGGGATGGTTATGCTCAGGAAAACTATAGAGTTGGTTTCCTATGATGGAGGAGAGATTATGATTTGACAAGGTCAGGTGGAGGGACAAGGGACATTGACTAGTTTAAAGATGCATTGGAGGGTTTGGCTATGGGTGATGTCATATAGAGACCATATGTGGAGTGGCCTAGGTGGGCCCTTTATAGCTATCACACTCTATCTTTTTTAGAGCTAGAGGTGAATATACAAGAGGAGAGAGGGTGAGACTAAGCTCATCCCATTTGATAGAGTTTAGAGGTAGTATGGCCTTATGCAAGGGATTTTGGCTCCTTTATTAAGGTACAAAAAGGAGGATGCAAAATTTTTGTTACCAGAGCCACAACCAATAGATGTAGTATTAGACCATGAGGTGTTTCCTACTAGAGTAGGGATAGATGATGCTAGTGTTTTTTAGGGATATACAATATTTTACTATACCATTTACATAGAAACCAATTTTGGATGGGATGATGGGGGTCAATAGGCCATGGATGTGGATCCAACTAGGGCATAAGTACAAGGTGGTGGTTAGGATGGATAGGCAAGGGTAGCATTGGTAGATACATAAGCTTAGATTACAAGTTTATAGGGATAGGTGGCATTGCAGGGCTAGATTGTCAATTTGTAGGGTCAGGTTTCCACCTTGACATGGGAGAGAGATCAAGCTCAGACCTCACTAATTTTGGTGATCCAGGAGAGGGATACACTAAGGCAAAGGGTAAAAGTAGTGAAAACACCAGTAGGAGGGCCACCAAGTATGATTTCTATGGCATGGTACTTGTTCATGATTGAGGAGTTGAGATATTATGATTCTATAGTGTTGGCATAATGTCTAGAGAAACTAAGATAGGGAGAGTACATGGCTAATTTAGCAGGTGGACCATCTGTGGTGACTCCAGAGCAGTAGACCTCTGTTGTGAGTGGACATATAGGTATCCTAAGAGTACCAACACCAAATGATAGTGTAGGTATAGGAGTAGGAGGGGCTAATGGTAGTGGTGCCCAAGGGGCATGATATATGATATGATGTTATGTTGTAGATATACATGATTTTGATATTCGCTTGCATGATGCTGCAAGATGTATATGAGAGAGAGAGATATTACAATATTATATGTATTATTTACATTGATGGACATGATGTATATGATGCTCATGATATAGATGTGATTACAGATATTATTTATGGTTTATGGTTCATGGTTTTGATGTTTTATGCTTATGAGATGTGGACTCAATAGCTTTAGGCATGTGATGATTTATGGATGATATTTCATGTTGTTCATGGATATGATGATGAAGGGTTTGATTATGCTTATTGATGTGGTTTATGACATAATTTTATATGATGTTTGTTGTGATATTATGGTAAATGGATATAATGATATTATAGATAAATAGATGATGTATGATGTGGTTCATGATGATTTGATCATAGATAGATATATGATGTGGTTTATAGATATGGTTCGTAATGTTATGTTCATCATTTATGTTTGTTGGTTATGATTATGAAGATGTAATATGATTATGGTCAAGGATGTAATTAAAATACATAAAGTAAGATAACAAACAAAATGTAAGAAAAAGAAATGAGAATCATGAGATGCATGTCTACATGAACCAATGATAGGAGGTTAAGGAAAAAGGATGATGTCTTTTCATTAGTAAGGACATAAAAAAACTGAAGTAGGATTGGCTTAATGAATTTAAGCCTTTTGAATGATTCGTATTAGCATGCCTTGGTTGACAAAATAATGTCTTGATCACACTGTGTCAAGTAAGCTCATAATCCATTAATTTAAAGATGGTATAAAGAGGAGAAAGGTGATGGGTAAAAGAAGCTAATAGGTGATAGGTAAGGTAACCTTATATGGGTTAGCTTTCCCATTCTATAGGTGACCTAAGAACTAAATTAGACAAGTCCATGTTGTAAATCTAGGTGTAGACTGATTGATGTAGGAAGTCTATTAATGCTATATATGAAATCTAATTACATATTTCTTGGGATAACTTATTCTAATTTTGATTTAGGGTCTATTGCTGATTTTTTTTTGATAGGTTGGTGAAGTTGACTAAATAGAGAAGTTTAAAATGATTGATTTTGACCCATTTGACTTAGCCATCCTTCAAGGGAGTATTCTAAGTGTGGGTTTGTTTGTTTTGGTAGATGTCCTTCAAGGGAGTAGCCTACAATGCTAGAGACATGTGACCCAAGAAATATTTTGGTATCCCAAATTATTTTTGATGACAGGTTTAGACATGGATGAGTTTAATTAGGCTTAGAGGTTTACCCTTATGAGGACAAAAAATTTTAGCATAAGAGGTTAAATGATAGGTGAAAGGGGTGGTTTTGAGAGATAAAAGACCATGGGATTCCATCTTGATTAGATATGAAAAGTATCCATGAAAACCATGCCATGGGTAGAGCTGTGGTACCCATATTTATGATTAGGCTATAACTATGATGGTTAATCACATGGTTCTATATTATAATTAGTTGTCCTCAAAGGGAGAGGGAAAGGTAGGTGAAAGTGAAATTCTTGTAAATCGAGGGATGAGATTAAGGTAGACATAAGGTGAGTTTGATATTTATTTAACAAAATAAAGGACATAGATGTGAAGCATTGAGAGGCCCGGGTTTTAGTTTGCATTTAAGAGAGGATAAATAGTAAGCTATTGATCCTTACTTATGGGTTATGATGTAGGGTCCAATCCAATTAAAAACAAACTTGCCTCTTTTGCTTTTCTCCATATTGGTTACATGTTGGTTTTCCTTTAGGATAAGGTCTCCAATATTTAATTCTCATTCTTTTAGGGGTTTTTTATAGGCGTAGTTGATTCATTCTTAATAGACACAAAGATGGTTAAGTGTTATGAGGTGATGTTCATCAAGTATCTCAAGTCGTGTTAGATGTTCTTGATGATAGTCATTCTCAAAAATGATCTCCTATAGAGATATGTGAAGAGAGGGAATCTAGACTTTGAGTGGCAAGACCACCTCTAATCCAAAGATTAAATAGAAAGGGATAGCACACATAGAGGTTCAAATGATAGTGGGATAAGACCATAAAGCAAAAGGGATGTGCAAGTGCCAATCCTAACCTAAATAACTGACTATTTTGGTCAACATTTTGTTAGAGGCTTCTACTTATCCATTTACTTGTGGATGGTAAGGTGAGGAAAAGCTTAACTTAATGCCAAATGCATAGTAAATACCTTTGACTTGTTTATTTTTTAAATATATACTATTATTAGTGATGATCTTATGGGGAACATCAAAATGATAGATGATATGGTTGTTGATGAAGTCAACAATTTTGTCAACTTTAGTTGAGATGAGAGGAATGGTGTCCACCCACTTAGTGAAATACTTGATGGTGATAATGATGGATTGATGTCATTATGAAAAATGAGGGTTGATTTTCCCAATGAGATCAAGTCCCCATTATGAGAAGGGATAATAGTCTTTAGATACTTGTAGGCCATGGGCAGGTGCATGATGTAAATCGATGTGTTATTAACATTTAACACACTTCTTAACATAATCATACTAGTCTTAGTTGAGGGTAGTGTTGACCAAAATTGACTTCTAGTCAAATAAGGTCAACCCATACTATTTTAAAATTTTGACTAAGGTTTCCATGTGTCTTATAGGCTGTCATGTTGGTTTATTATCTTACTTGGCCTTGTTCTAGTCCTTGTCAAAGTTCATCTCCCTTGAAATTGCCTAGTCAACCAAATTCAAAGTTGGTTGTGATTAATAGGTCTTAATATGGTCTTTGACATTTTTAAAATTGTTTTCAAGTAATGAATTTATCATGTGCTAGGTTTCATATGCAAAAAGGGTCATTTATCCACTTTTCTAGCCCATTAATTGACTTATATAGACTTTTATGTAATAAAATTTGTCACCAAGGTGAGTTTCAAAATGGAAGAGTTCAAGATCATGTAAAGAGTAGTTAGATGTTAGCCAAGAGCCAATTATGTGTAGAAAATGGGAGTTTATCCTTATTTTTAGGCCCTTTTGGGCACTTGTATGGAATGGATGATCTGATCTTTAGTTAAAAACATGGGTGGAGTGAATCTTCACCTCCCCACACTCTTTTACATGTTTTTTTTGCAAGGATAATGCAAAAAATTCTATCTGCAACTTTGTTTCCTCTATTTTCTCTTGTAAAACAAAGAAGGGTCAACTTCAAGCACTTGGCATGAGTCGTGTAGGTGAAATTGGAGAGAGTGATGATATAGGTGGATATTAATCTAAGTGAAATTAATTTTCATAACAATAATTTTCAATTTGATGCCTTCTCCTTTATGAATAACTGCTAACACTCTAGGCAACTTTTTATGCATCTTTATTGAAAGGGGTCCTCCTTTTGAGCTAGTTTCAAAAACTTTGGATTTAATTTGATAAGTGAAGTGTTTTCTTGTGTCTTTTAGGGATTTAATATAATTTTTCCCTTTTTATCTTTGTTTTTATATCCTAAAATTCTTAGGAAAGTCTTTTCTAAGTTTTTTCTTGCTCTAAACCATGTTTTCTATCTTTGCTCAAAAGATGCACCTACAAGTGCCTTGAATGGAGGTTTACAAAGATAATGTTAGGCATTAAACATGCCTCATGTGTTTTTAAGTGAAATATTTAATTTTAAGTTAAAATGAGACAACCCTAAGGCCTAAAATATGCACCATTGTTCACCTTTCTCTCTTATTGTCTATAT
Source organism: Torreya grandis (assembly GCA_037957365.1). NCBI lineage: Eukaryota > Viridiplantae > Streptophyta > Pinopsida > Cupressales > Taxaceae > Torreya > Torreya grandis. Next base: position 658,404 of record JARHVA010006580.1, read on the forward strand.
ACACAGAACCCTTGCCTGTAAACAACCAATAGAGAAGCAAAAAAAGTTATGTTGGAACTCTGAGATTGATGAATGAATGCTCATTTGGGATCTTGGTGTACTAAATGGTCTATTAAAATATTAATTAAATTTTAAATTTACAAACAAGGTGGAAAAACACTCCCAGTATCTTAATGACTGATACAGATCTATTTGCCTCAAAATGGACAAAACAAAGACCCCTAAGCTTTTTGGGAAAGATATATGATAGGGTTAGATAAGGTTTTGATACCTATTAATGATATAAATGGATTATATCTATCATAGAGAAACACTTTTTAAATAATGGGTTCAAGGGGATTAGTATAGGTTAGTGTTTGAACACCTTGAATAGAGGCAAAAAACCACTAAAACAGGGTAGTAAAGACTACAAGAAGTTAACCAAAAGTTCATCTTACACTTCATAAACTCAGTCTTAGACTATGACATCCAGTTGGGATACTAAAATTGGATAAAATGATGTTATTAAGCTAATATATTAGAGAAAAATTGAAATTTGGTGTTTTGACCTTTGTTCATACATAGGCCTGGGAGAGGCCATCTACAATAGGGTTTTCCAAACAGTGATGTGTAATGATGAAATTTTGGCCTTATTGAGTTTTAATATGAATAAGAGTTATAAGGTGTTTTTTTATTTTAAATATTTCAAAGAGAATAAAAGCATCATTAGGGTAGTCCAAGCATTAAGCCGAATACACCTACAGGTGACTTTTCTTTTGAAAGCTTTTGCCACATAATTAACTGTGAGTGAAGACGGTTCATAATCAAGGTTTAGGCTTAGAATTTAAATGGAATAATGATTTTAAGAGATCAAATATGGTTTCCTATCACCTTAGGATATCATACCACATCTAAAATTAGGATTCATAGAGCAAACTTTCACCTATAGGGATCCTAAATAGGTTGTCTCAGTTAGGCATAGTCAGATAATTAAGGAGTTGATGATCTAAATGGATCTTAAGGATAAGATATTTTATGATATAAATGGATTATAATGTTTATGGAATGTTTTAAAACATCAATCAAGATATATTTCCATGCCTATAGTAACACAAACATAGTCAAATAAGGTACACAAGCAGTGAGGTCAAAGTGGGTTTTCCTTGTACTAGAAAGACTGTATGGGTGGAATTTGGCCTATAAAAATGAAGAGTGACCTATGGATATCATATAATACCTAAAAAAACTTCATAAAATGGTGTAAAAGGTAAAAATTAACCTACAAGTAAAGATTTTTAGTTTGTCTTAGTTCATCACTAGTATGAAGCCTAGTCTAGCTAAATAGGGTGTATGAAGGTTCTAGAAAGAATCACATTTGGAAAGTGATTTAATAAGGATTATATATTGAAAACAAGCACTTAATGAACATAATTAAAGGATAAAAAATCAAAATATATCCTTCTCAAAGGAAAATAACAAATTATACCCTACCTACCCTACACAACCTGCTTAAGGAAAGTCTGCCTTGGAAATGGTGTTAGATGGAGGTCTAAATATTAGATTTGAGGGTTTATTTTTGTAAAAAATTACCCTTGGAAGTAAATTAGGATGAAATAATAATAAAATTTTCAATAATAATAGGGGAAGTGCCCCTATTTTGTCTCAGATAGGGGGCACTTTTCTCTTTGCATAGACCCTGCCACTTCATGAAAATAGGTCAAATCATAGACCAGAGGTCAGGTAATATCAAATGGAGGTTTGCATAGTTTTATCACACATAAAGAAACATTAAAAATAAACCTATAATGTCTGAGACTAAGTATGATTATCTACACAAGGAGGTTTACAATTATACCTAGTAGGCAAGGAATATGCCTAATTTCAAATGAAGGGTCATTTTCAATTTGGGCCTTATGAAAGCATGCCAATTACTTGGTTCACCTTAATGGAGGTTAAAATGAATTTTTGGAGCCATTTTAGGTAGGGTAATCCATTTTAAATCCATTTTGATTCCAGGGTATAATTAGACCCATTGGCAAGGTCTAGACATGGTTCCAAACTAGGAGTCAATATCATTTCTATCTTCAATGGAGCTATTATAGTGATGGGAGAATGTTTATAGGACATATTTAGAGTTTATACAACCTTTTATTTGTAGTATATCCACCAAGAAGCCATAATTTTGCCTAGAATGTTCTCAATCCCTGTTAATTGTGGAAAATTAACTTGAATGGTCATCTTGGAATGCTCATATATTTCATGAGCCTTTTCTTGGGATATGGATATTTTTTGGGATGATGGAGGGGGTACTTAAGAAGGAAAAAGTGACATATGGAGAGTATTATAATGTAAAACCTTTATGAATAAAGGTTAAGACTAGAAACCACTCAGAACCCTTGCAGACCCTCCACAAAGACCTAATTTGGAAGATGAGGCAATTTAAGCATCCAAAATGTATGGAGGCACAATGAAAACACTTGGATGATATATAAGACTCTCAAAATATTATTAAAATTTGAATTAGGTGTATGGAACTATATATAATAAGGAAAAATAGGGCTTATTTTGACCATTTTTTATGTTGTACATGTATGATGAACTTCCAAGAGACCAAATCACTTTTGGAGGGAATATTTGGACTTGTTATAAGTAATCATGGTAATTGGATTAATTTTATAAGCTCCTAAGTGTGCCTACTAGATATATCATTTCAGCCAATCAAATGAGATAGCTAGGGAAGACTTAGATAAAATGTTGAATCTTCATTTGAAAAGCCTTTCAAGGCTTGTTTCTTGAAAATGATGCCATGGACACTTTAGACACATGTCATTCCTTTTCTTGTATGGATAAAATTGTAGGATTGAAGAGTTTTTAGGTTTCAAGTGTGAGAGATGTATGGAAAGGAGTTATTTTGAGACTACCAAGGGTGATTATACATGCCCAAAATGATAGGGATGATAAAAAACCTCTCCAATACATGTGAAGGCTTCTTAGTAACCCCTCTCACTCAAATCCATCATTAGACATGATTAGTTTTAGTTATAGGGTAGTTTTGGAAGGCCTATTAAGGTTTGTTTTTTGAAACTAATTATATGGAAACTTTGGACACATGTCATTCCTCTTATTATATAGATCAGATGGTAGAATTGAAGAGTTTTTAGGTGCCAAGTGTGAAGGGTGCATAGAGAGAGTTCATTTTGGAACTGTCTTGATGATTCTACATGGATAGAATGATAGGGATGATCAAGAACCTCTCTAATGTATGTGAGAGCTTCTTAGTAACCCTTCTCACTCAAATCCATCATTAGACCTAATCAGTTATAGGGATAAGGTAGGTTTTGAAGGTTAATTATGAGGGGTAAATTTTTATGCTAGGGAAGGGGTTTCTTGACCACTTTGTAGGTCTTGGCTGATTGGAGATGGCCTTTTTAACTCATGTGGATACATGGTTTTCATTATATCTCTCTCACATACCAAATTAACTGATATTTTGAGTTATGATAAGTGTTCTATGATTATTGGACTCCCATTCTCTCTTTCCTCCCATATCTTCTATAAATTGAGCCTTCTTGGCTATTGTATGGATATTTCTGCCTGGGTATGTTGAAGCCCTACCAAAATTTTTCCTTGAGATAATAAAGACAAGTGTTTAACCTCATTCATATATTTCATTAAGCATACATAATGGATGTTAGTATTTTAAAAGTGTAAGTTTTATTTACCTTAACATGTTACCCTCCTTAATACCTTTTGTGTTTGTAATCTCTCTCTTGTAGGTCAGCAAGAAGTGTCAAAGTAGATTACAAGTGTAGTGAGTAGGCTACTTAATAGAGTGTCATATAATTCCTATTGTCTAGTTTCTCTTAGCCTATGTTATCTCCAAGACCCCATGTTGAAGAATTGATGTGAGAGGGAAGATTGACATTGGATGAAGTGTATGTGCAACTTGTCCTTAGTTCCAAATGTACGCTAAGGGTATGAGTAGAGAAAATATTTTGGTGTATCATATTCTAGAGAGTAGGTTTAATTTCATTCATCCTTAACCCTTTTCATCCCTCTAAGTGTTAGTAGTAGGATATGAGCTTTAGTGATGCATCAAGGGGAGCTAGTCCCTAATCTAGAGATCCACCTCCTAATAGGGATACCCACAACCCTGAGGTGGTTCCATTGTCTGACTTGAATGAGGATAAGCTTGTCCCATATCCTCATTGGGTGCAAGTTCAAGTGAAAATAGTGTTTGGCATGCCCGATGGGACTCTTGTTTCAAGAGATTTAGGAGTTTTAGTGTTCTCCTCAAAATAGCAGCTTTTAGAGGTAACTCTACTAAGCACCAATGATGACTCCAAGTACAAATCAACTAGTTGAGTAGTCTAGGTATAATTATTGAAGTTTTTTTCTTGTTCCATGCTCTTTTTTTGAGTTATTCATGAAAAATTGTGAGTTTGATCTTGTCTTAACACAAGTTGGGGAGATATATCCTATTTTTCCTCTTCCCCCTCATTATGAATAAGTACTTGGCCAATCTTGTCATGATCCCTATCAAGCATATGTTTCCTATGACTAGTATTATCAAATTTATGCTCCATTTATCTCACCTATCTCCTCTCCAAACCATTCCATTGCTATTTTCAAAATATCTCTCATTGGTTATCAAGACTATATGTTAGACCTTGACACTAGATATGGTTGTGGTCAAGTCATTCCTAGTTTTTTTATTAGGAGTGTAAGAAATGCTTTGGAACAATTCAAAAGGGAGTGGATACCTATAGAGGGGGATAATTGGACAAATATTACCTATGAGATTATTGATTTTTGTGGCCTAATATTCAACCTAGATGAAAGATTGAGAGCTAATGAACTAATTCCATCTTGGCAACCTCAAAATACCCCAAATCTTTCATCCAAGCCTAAAAGCTTCTCTTCTTAGAAGTCCATCCAAGAGAGTAGCCAACATAAGGAAGATATCATGGTGGAGTAGGGTAAATTTCTTGGAAGATATGGTAAAGAATAAATTTTGAGTTTTAAATCTCACCTTGAAAGAGAAATTGAATTGGCCAATCAGATTTTGAGGCAATCGATCATGGTAGTAGAAGGTGAAATCTCTAAGCCTACTTATCTAACTTGCAATCAAGGTCCCAATCCTAAGGAAACTCCAAGTTTCTTAAACATGTCATTCACCCCTTCATTATCTTCTCAACCCCATGAAAACATCCTTGAGCCTACCTTCCCAAGATGAAAAGAGGTGGTGGTAGCTCATGAAGAAAGGAACAAATAATACTTAGGTGGAGAATTTTTTAGGGGAGAGAGACTTGAAATCATTCAACTCCCTCCCAACCCTCCTCAAGAGGCCATTGAACTCATTTTCCCATATCCTCTAAATAATCAAGGTCTCCTCTCTAATGTTGAAAATTGTGTTATTTCTTGGGAATCCCCTTTGGCCAAACTCCATATTTTTGAAGGGCCTAATCTTGACATCATTAAGAGGGAAGATGAGATTAAAATCTTAGATTGGATTGAAGAGGAAGATGGGCTGATTTCAGGTTGTGAAGAGAAGGAAGAATATCCTCCTTGCATTGAAGAAGAGGTCTTGAAAGAGGTTCTCTTGGACCCTAAAGAAGAAGAGGAAAAGGTCTTTGTTGTTTCTCCTTTTCATGAGGTAGACCAATCACAAGATGATGATCTATGGCAGATTTTTGAGAGAATATATAGTGAATGTGAAGCCCTCAAAGAGCCTACAAGTTTTTTGGAGCTAACTACTAGCCATGACAAGCAAGAGATTGTCTCTCAAGAGGGGGACATGTGGTGAACATACATTCAAATGTTAAAGGACTATGAGGAATGTGAAAAGACCAAATTCCTAAAAAAATAAGTCCAAGATGATGGAGAGCAGGTATGTGTTGAGGAACATCATCATGAAGAGAGATTAGATCATAATGGAGAAATATATGATGGTCTTAGGCTTTTTGAAGATGATTTGAAGTTTCCTTCAATAACCTCTTATGAAGCTACCTCCACCAACTTCCATGAATAATGTGAGTAAGTAACACTTCCACATGGTCATGATACAATTCCCTTTGAAGATTTTAAAGACATTGTGACCATTGAGAAGGATGATGAGATATTTCAAAGAGAGATTGACTTCCAACAAGCTTTCCCATGCATGGACACACAAATTTATCATGACAAGATGAAGGGATAGTAGTTTTAAGCATTATTAAAGGTTAAAGAGGACCTTACCTACTTTTATAATGTATGGGAGATGAATCCATTAGATGATATACAAAGACAAAGAGTACAGAGAAAGCAAGAGTCATTTAATAATCCATCTAAGAAGAAGCATGCTTGGAATCCTCACTCATATAGTGAGGAAGGAGACCTAAGGTACTTAAATTTTTATATAGGAAGGGAGGTATGATAAAGATGAATGTAAATATTAGTTTTCTTTTGGTTGTGTATTGTTTCCCCTAAGTGCTTAATAACACAAGTGTGTCCTTGTTTTGTGTTTTGTTGGGTCTTTTGTGTGTCATTCTTTACCTTTGTGTGTTTGAGGTACGTCAAAAATCTTATTGATATTTTTGTCTTTTTTTTTATATTTCCAAGATTATTCTAACTCCCTTGTGTAATGGATAGGATAAGGCTACTAGTCCTTAACATAGGAAAGCATGTTTCCCCTAGGAGTTGCCAAATTATTGACAAAATTTGAATTATAATCAAATGGGGTCAACCCATAATATTTTAAAATTTGTAAGAAGTTTTCCATGTGTCCTATAGCGTTTAATGTTAGTCTATTATCTTACATAGCCTTGTCCTACTCCTTGTCTAAGCTCATCCCCTTGAAATGGCCTAGTCAACCGAAGTCAAAGTTGGTAAAACTAGGTAAAACTTGGTCAAAGGTTAAAATTATGATTAATAGGTCCTAATATGTTATTTGAAATGTTTTAAAGTCATGAATTTATCATGTGCTAGGTTTCATATGCAAAAAGGGTCATTTGGCCACTTTTCTAGCCCATTAATTGACTTGTATAGACTTTTATGCAAAAAAGTTTGTCACCAAGGTTATTTTAAATGTGTAAGAGGTTAGGATCATGTTAGGATCAATAATATATTATCCAAGAGTTAGTTATGTGTATAAAATGGGATTTCCCCTTGTTTTTAGGCCCTTTTGGGCATGTATACAGAATATATGGTCTGATATTAAACTAAAAATGTGGGTGGAGTGAATATTCACATCCATAAACTATTTTAAATTATTTTTTTATAAGCATAACGTAAAAAATTTGATCTTCAACTTATTTTCCTCCTTTGTCTCTTGGCAAGCAAAGAAGGGTAAACTTCAAGCACTTGGTATGGGCTGTATAGATGGAATTGGAGAGAGTGCTGCTAAAGGTGGATATTAATCTAAGTGAAATTAATTTTCATAATGATAATATTCAATTTAGTTCTTCCTCCTTTATGAACAACTGATAACACTCTAGGAAGCTTTTTAGGCATCTTTATCTAAAGGGTGTCTCCTTTTAAGCTAATTTCAAAAACATTGGATTTGATATGATAAGTGAAGTGATTTCATGTGTCTCTCAGGTATTTTATATAGGTTATACATTTTTATCTTGGTTTTTATATTCTAAAATTCTTAGGAAAATCTTTTCTAAGTTTTTTTTGTTCTAAAACATGTTTTTTGCCTTTGCTCAAAAGATGCACCAACAAGTGTCTTGAATGGAGGTTTAAAACCTTAATGTTAGGAATTTAACATGTCTCATGTGTTTTAAAGTGAAATATTTCATTTGAAGTTGAAAGGAGATAACCCTAAGGCTTAAACTATGCACCATTGTTCACCTTTCTCTCTTATTGCCTATATACATAAAACCCTTGCTTGTAGACAGCTAATAAAGAAGTAAAATAAGTCATGTTGGAACTCTAAGACTGATGAATGAATCCTCCTTTGGGATCTTGGTGTACTAAAGGGTCTATGAAAATCTTAATTCAAATTTAAATTAACAAACAAGGTAGAAAACTACTCTGAATAGCTTAATTACTGATACAGAGCTATTTATCCCAAAATGGACAAAACATAAACCCCTAAGCTTTTTGGGAAAGATATATGATAGGGTTAGATGAGGTTTTGATACCTATTAATTATATAAATGGATTTTTTCTATTGTATATTAACACCTTACAAAGAATGGGGTCAAGGGGATTAGTAGAGGTTAGCATTTGAACACCTTGAAAAGATTAAAAAAACCACTAAAATAGGGAGTAAAGACTACAAGAAGTTGACCAAAAGTTCATCTTACACTTCATAAACTTAGTCTTAGACTATGTCATCAAGGTGGGATACTAAAATTGGCTCAAATGATGTTCCTAATCCAATATGTTAGAGAAAAAGTGAAATTTGGTGTTTTGAGACACTACATACCCCCCTTTGTCTATACACAAGCCTGGGAGAGGCCATCTATAGTAGGGTTTTCAAAATAGTGATGTGAAAGGATGAAATTTTGGCCTTACCTTGAGTTTCAAGATGTGTTGTTCCCAAAATCAGTGACGCTCATTTTTAGAACAACCCCTACGAAACTTGTCTATTTCATGTTTTTCACTCTAAGTTTGTCTTTCAAGACAAGTTTTTCTTGATCTCGTGTTTGCTCAACTAGCATCATTAAAAGTTCATGACGTTCCCTTATTATGATTTCCCAAAAAATGTGAAAATCATTACAATCTTGACGCAATCAGATGACAAATTTTCCCTCTTTTCAAGTTACGTGTTTTTTTTGAGTTTGCATGCAGGGGCGGAAATTTTTGCCACCACTACATGTGGTTTCATGTTTCCATGCAAAGGCAAAAATTTTCACCACCCTTGCATCCTTCATGTAGGAGTGGCAAAAATTGCTGCCTTTACATTTTCCCCATATTTCATGCAGGAGTGACAAATTTTTTCACCCTTACATCTTTCTTCCAACCTCACATGTAGAGGCAAAAAAATTTGCCACCCCTGCATGGTCTCAGTTTTCACATGCAACATTTATGGCTGAATGCACCGAGTGGTTGGGGTCATTTTTCACCCCATTTAACCCCATTTCCTCCTCATTTCAATCTGTTCCTCTTTATATCTCCTCCTCCCTACATTTGGATGATCAAGCAAGCAAGTGCAGTCAATTTTTCCTTGGATTCAAACATCATTTCATGATTTTTCCAGGTATGGTTTCGGTTTTTATTTTATTTTTCTTTTCCTTCTCTTTTTCTCATTGTTTTTCCTCTTTTCCTTCTAGGTCTAGGGTTTTCTAGTGTTTTCCTCTTCCTTTCCTCCATTTTCCCCACTGATGAGGCAATCTAAGTGGGGAGAACTCTCTTCATTATTTTCTCCACCCATCAGCCTTTTAACCCATGTAATGGCAATGAATTTCATCGCCCTTACATATGGCTATCCAACTAGTGTAAAGGCAGTGAAATTAACCGCCCTTACAAATCCCTTGCTAACTTGTGCAAAGGTAGTGAAATTCACCACCGATGCATAAAACCCTTGACTTTTCTATGCGTAAGGGTGGTGATTTTCATTTCCTATGCACAAGACATATCACATAGTGCAAGGGTGGAAAAAATTGCCACCCTTACAGATCTCACACCGTTCACTTTTTCATACAAGGGCAGTAAAATTTGCCACCCTTACAGGATATCCCTTTTTCTTTCCACATGCATCGATGGAAAAAATTGCTACCAATGCATCCTTACTTCCTCAATATACACAGGTGGCAATTTTTGCCACCTATGGACAAATGATAGTCCTTAGCATGCAAGGGCATAAATTTTTACCACCCATGCCTGCCTTCCCTTCATTTTTACTAACTCTAGGAAATTTCATTTTTCTTATTTTCTAAGCCCACTCCCCTTTCACTTCCTTACCTACTCATGCCTTATCCATTTCAAACACATTTCCTTGGTCATGATCATCCAACGTGCAATTTTCCTAGATTGCCAATATTTTCCCTCATTGCACGATCATGATTCTTATCACAGTTTCTCTTCAAGATCTTTCTTCATCAATATACTTTTGACAAAGGCTCATCCTGATGACTAAGGTTTCTCCAAAGAAGTTGAAGATGATGAAGTACTAATATCAAGGTGTTTTTCTAGTCACCTCAATTTCTTCTAATGTCGACGACATCAGGGATATAAAAATCGGGCACGTAGAGATGGCCGAGTTCATAGAGAGAACCAAAGTAAAAAATCCTAGCTATGAAATGAAGAGGATAATTGAGATCAATATCCATCTAGTCTCCTCTTTTCTTGTGGTGGCTCATCACATAGATTTCATTCTCTAGTGCACCCAATTCTACAACAAAGATATCAGAGCTGTGGTAGATGCTAGTGGCAACATAGTAATTTGACTAGACTCCGAGTTCATCGATAAAGTGTTCATGTGCCCTCCCGCTACTGAAGTGTTGAAGATCAACTTTGTTGAAGCATAAAAGGAATATGATAAAGATCTCGAGAAGGTGAAGAAGGTGATCAACAATAGATGGCTCAAAACTCCTAGAGCAAACTTGTCCAGATGGCCATGAAACTTTCCAAGAAGTGACTTTATAGAAGAGGTTGGAGACTTGATTACTCTTCTTAGCAGAGTACGAGGTTTACCCTCTTCTTTTCAATTTTATGAATAGATGTATCCTTTCATTAAGATAATCCTCCAAGGCAAACAAGTCATTGTTTGGGGTGAACAAATCAGCAATGCTCTGCATGAGCAATTGACAAAGGTGTCTACTACCTCAAAGTTCTATATGACTTCATACCTAGTATACATTGTAGGTTCAATGAGAACCTTTCTAGGTTTGAAATCAGAGGGAGATAGGAAAATGACCCCGGTATATCAATATTATCCTCAGCTAACATTGAAGGGTTCAATCCATCATTTTAGGAGGGTAAATGATGCTTTCTTTATAGTAGTTTTGTGTCTCTTCGACCCCCAATTAGAACAAAAAAGAGTGTCAGATGAAGCTTGGACCATTGTGAATGACTTTGGCTATATGTTCTTGCAGTTCCCTTCTTTTTGTTATCTATGGATTGGCTTTTTCCAAGGTTATCCCTATATGCTCCTAAGATTTCTTTTAGATAAATTGGTCCTGATGGAGCTGTGTAGGTAAATTATTGTCGTACACAATAAACAAATGGAACTTAAGAAACCCAATTTTAAGTTCCCAATTAAAATTGATAGGTACTCGATATTGACCACTATAAAAGAAAGGGCAATGGAGACCGAAATGCAAATGAAGCATTTCAAAAGGAGGCCCAATTTTGACTATAGAGGTGTGAAAGACATGATCAAGAGCAAGACCTAGTTCCATGAACCCATGATCAAAGGCGTCTGGATTGATTTGAGGATAGCAAAAGATATTAGGAAGATGGACTACAATAGACTATCTCTTGAACAAATAGAATATCTGGGGCTCACAGATATCCCTACAAATATAGTAGATGATAGAGATCTAATTAATAGTAGATATCATGTTGAACAAGTCACTAACGCTCCTCTTCCTTCGATCCAATGGTCTCAGAAAGAGTTAACCTACTTAAGGATGAGATTCAAACCAATATTGGCAAACACCAATGATTGGTTAACAAATAAGGGGATCATTTTAAAATAATTCATCACATAATTAGAGGTCAAATTTCAAGAATAGACAAGGAGGAGAGCAGAAAATAGAATAAAGAATAAAAGTGATGTTCCTTCTCCTTCTAGGCCGCATAAGTCTAGGATCATTTTTGTGATGAAGAAATCAAAATTTGTAGAGAGAGAGCCATAAATTATAGGTATGGAGGTTGAGAAACAAAGCACCAAAGAACTAGTAGTAGAACAGATGGAAACTAATGATAGGCCTGCAGGTCAATAGGGAATGGAAACTCTATCTCTACAAGAAGGTGCATAGCCAGATGCAAGAATTTCTTCTTCTCCACCCCACTCACCTATTATAACTCCACCTATTTTTCCAATCAGTATTCCATCTTTTGGAGCCGCCTCTCCTTCTAAAATTATTTTTGATGATCCTCAAAGCACTTCTAGAGATGTTCTTCATTCATCAGGATCCATCCCCAGTTTGTCATCTCCATATTTTAACATCAGAGATACTTCTACCCTCAGTCATTCAACAATAGGTGTGGTTTTAACTGATACTACACCCATTGTTTTCACCAACAGTGTAGGTGTTATCCTAGTGATGCCAACTACATGGACTGTTTCTAATATAAGTGCTTCTGCTCTCCCACCTTGGTTGTCAACTTTCACAACTAAAAAGAAAATGAAATCCATCTCTCTAGATGAATTTGACTTTGGTAAAATGGTGCCGGTGAAAGCTAAGACCCCCAAGAAGACAAAGATCCTTTCAAAGATGATTGGAGATAAGGGGCACAAATTTTTGGAAATATCCAAACCTCCACAGGATGTGACTCTTAAATTTTTTGATATGAGCAGCTACTCTATCTCTTGAGTTGAGTTAGGGAAGATAACTCATGAGGGTGATAAGAGTGATTTACAATATGTGATGGATATTATGGTTCAAAAATTTGATAGGGAAAGAGAAATGACGGACAATTATAAAGTAATGGTGGAACAATTAACCATAGTGATAAGAAGATTCACTTTTGCTCCAAAAGTGGTAACTCCAGAGGCTTTCTCCATAGATGATCCCATAATTTAGAAAGCAAAAAAGACTTATCTAAAGGGAAAGGTACTTGAAGACTACTTGGATAAGATGCATGCACAAGGGATTTCCTTGTTCACATAGTTATCTAAAAAGATGAGTAAAATGAGGAAAGTGAGAATAGAATTAGATGATCTTATCAATATCATTTCTTAGGATATTGAAAGCATAGAAAAATATCTTAGCAAATGAAAAGAGATGAAGGAGCTAAAAATATGTACCCTAGTATCAATCAATGTCATTACCGATAGATATTCTTATATTGAAACTAAAGAATCATTGATATATAGGATCTGGGTACTTAGATAATTGATCAACAACCTCGAATATTCTAAGGACATCAGTGAACAAAGTGATATCAGTCTGTTGCACAAATTGGAAGAATTGCCTTGCAGACTTACCTCTTAAGACAACCAATTCATTTCAGCAGAAGAAATGATTCAGGAGTTTGAAGGTATGATTCGAAGGGAATTAGAGGATAAAGCATTCTCAATGGCTTTTGTGGACTATATCTTAGATAAACAGTTAACTCTGGATAATCTAAGAATCAGGTTAACTAGTCATGCAAAATCAATCATAGCAGTGAGAGATGCCACAGTCAGGGCTAAGGTGGTCTTCAAAAATACTATTGTGCTAGATAGTATTGGGATACATGCAGCTATCGCCATATACAATGCACATCTAAAGAAGGCTAGAAACAAAAATTGAACTATTCTTCCATGCTTTCTTCTCCATTTTTCTCGTGCACTTTGTAATTGAGTTGGGACATTTGCACATGTACTTTTTTTATGTGTAATTACATGTAAAAATATAGAAAAGTCCAAAAGTCAATGGAGACTCATCTTTGACTAGGGTTTAATATTTAAGTCTTTTCTCAATTTTGAAGGCTTTTCCTTATATATAGAGGGATCCTCTTTTGTAATGATCGATCTCTTGATAATTGAGATCAAAAGCTCTACCAAAATTGAGTTGATTCTTAAGACTTGATCTCAGCTTGTAAATCATATTTTCTTGAATGAATGAGAAACAAGTTACTTTTAGACTTTGTGTTGGAATAATTTGTGTTACTTAGGAGATCGTTCTTATGTTATTTTTCCTAATAATCTCTCATCTATTTGATTAAATAAGCAAAGTTTGTGGGGAAATTATCTGAAGACATTATGAATTTAATTATAAAGACTTTGAGCTGCTATAATTACCTTTAGTTTGTGTTTTCCATGTTTTAGCAAGAAAGATATTAGAAAGACTTTGTACTGCTTTTATCCTTTGTGATCTTATAATTTGTTGTAGTTTTAGGTGAAGACTTTGAGCTTCACTTCACTCCACTGTTACGCACATTTCAAATCAGCAAGGGGAGCAATGAAATATTTTGTGCTTTCATGAGTTTCTCATAGATCTAGTTACTACCCGAGAAGATTTCTTGCTATTTACTGAACATCATTTCTGAAAGAAAGGAATGCTTTCAGTCATCAGCCAGGATTTCTCTTTTGCCTTGTAAACATCATCTCTAAAAAAAGAGAGATGGATGGTGTAATCTCACCCTTGAGTCTATTTTCAATTCTTATTAATATATAAGTATTTTAGTATAGGGAACCTCCCCTTGATGAGAGGAGAGATTTATCTCACTATGATGTGGTAAACCCACACTTTTTGCTATATAAATCTCCTTATACTGTGGTTTATATACCCATTTTTCCGTCAGTTGTTTGACAAAAAAAATATTCACCCAACAGCTTTTGGTAACTCCGTTGGGGACTACAAACGTGCACTTTGAAGCCTCAAGTTTCAACTTGAAGCATTTCCAGTCCTTTTTCATTTTACACTCTGGCAGATCCACTGTACATGCAAAGCCAGAGAGCTCAAGGTATTGTTGATCTTGTATTGGAGTTAGTGTGATGAACTAATTTTGAGATGTCTCCACCATCTCACTTATAGTGAACTATGAGTTTCCCTCCTACCAGCGTCATATCTCCCATACCTGGTGAAGCTTCTAGTCTTAGTACTAGTAGGGTTTTGTCTATACTTACCCCACCAAGATTTGTTATTCTGCTATTTAATTGACATATCATGGTAGTCCAAGGCCCTTGGGGTAACTCCTTTGGTCCTCTCAATCTAGCCCCACCTTTACACGAACTACCTCGTAGTTCGAGAAAGAATTTTCCCAAATTTTATGGCAATGGGAAGGTTCATCTTGATGAGAATATTACTACCTTCTCCATAGCATGTGGTGTGATAGGTGTTGAATACAAAGGTATAGTGGTGAGACTATTTGTACAAACTCTGCAAGGTGCTACTATTGACTAGTTTTATCACCTTCAAGCTCAAACCATAACTGACTGGAACACCCTCAAGGCTAAGTTTGAGGCTAGGTTCAAACCTATCGAAGATGTACATACCTTGTTGGCTCAGCTTATGCAAATGAATAAGGAATCTCATGAGCCCATGAAAGACTTCATTACTATATTCAACAAGCTGAGGAACCGAATTCCTATAATTTCTCAGTCGACACCAGAAAATCTCAAGTGCTTTTTCATCAACTCTCAACTTCTTGAAGTAATTTTTTTTGTTGAGGCAGGCTAGTCCTATGGATCTTTCTGTAGCCCAAAATTTGGCTACCAAGGTGGAAGATGATCTTATCCTGGCAGGTAAGATCAGAAAAGATTCCAATAAAAATAAATTTTCTTCATCTGTTGAAAGTTCTTCCACGAGCACCACAGATCTTATGGTTTAAAAGTTGACGAATGAGCTGCTAGCCTTGAAAAGACAAATGGCCCAAGTTATGTTTGCTCCTTCTTATCAAAATATGCTAAGAAGGACATTTTTTAATTATTCATATCAAGGAAATACTACCAAAAATCAAGGACAACCAAATCGCCTGCCTCCCTCACACGAGAAGTTTGTCATTGAAGCAACACCTGCTAATTCAATAGTTGGATACCTTGAAGATGAACATGATTTCTCATTCCAACCTAAGTTGGACCAAGAAGATGATGCTAATATCTTTGTAGAAAAATAAGAAGAATTAATTGGCGACTCCAATATTGGTTTCTTGGATTATCAAGATGAAGCTAGAAGCAAGGGAGAAGTGTTTGATGGATCGTATGCTATTTTTACTAGGTCCCAAAACTAGTCAACTTAACAAGCTGACAAAGAAAAAGTAGGAGAATAACCTCAGCCAGTAGTTTCCATCACTAAATGAGGGACTTTACTACCTTTCTAATCAAAGGACTTGGTGACTAATAAGAAAGTATCTCAAACCATCATGTACCTTCTACTTCTATCTCTCAGACCAGTGCCACACCCAATAAAGATCAAGATGATGGGCTCCCTTCCTCTGTCTCTATCTCATTTCAATTATTTGATATAATTGATCATGGAAAAAAGACCAAGATTCAAATGATCGAGATTGAGTACTTGTGAGCCAATCTTGAATAGTTTGATAGGCTGGCAAAATATGTGAAAAGTAAAACTGCCCCTATAGAACAAGATTTTCTAAAAGTGACTCATGTTGCCTCCAAGAACAAATCCATCTAGAATAATCTTGTCGCTACTCCCCTTGTTGCCCCCAAGAAAATATAACCTTTCTATGTTTCCCTATTGATAAATGGTCATAAATTGAGTAATTACATAATAGACTCTGGAGCTTCTGATAACGTTATGCCTACCAAGGTAGCATATTCTCTTGGTCTTACTTTAACTAAGACTTTTGGGAGATGTTTCTCCATGGAAAACAAGCAAGTCCCACTCCTAGGCCAAATCAAAGATGCCCAATTTATGTTTGCTTCTTTTCTAGAGAAGAGGATCAAAATGATAGTCTTAGTGGCTGATGTTCTAGCCTCTTATGGCATTCTACTCAGGCAAAATTTTGATGTAGGTAGAAAATTAAATATGGACCTATTTAAAGCAAGGATACATGTTAAAGGTGTTACGAAGAAATTGCTTCCTGAGAAAGAGTCAAAATATATAGTCACCCAAACATTTGATCATGAAGCCCAAAATTTATTTGAATCATCAGGAATGGGTAATTATTTCTTGACAACTAAAGATGTTCTCATCTCATCAGATAAAAGTCCTTTTAGTGACAATTTAGGAAATTTAGATTTAAAGTCAGAAGGATTGTCAAAGCAAAGTTTAGACAACCTAAAATCTTCCCTAAATAACAAAGAGAAGTTTTTGAAAAGATCAAATTTTGATAATGTTTGGATTTTAGAATTTGATGGAAGTTGCTCTTCTACTAGTTCTAGAGCTATAATTTTTTTGATCTCCCCTCAACGCAAAATTTTTCCTTATTCATATAAGCTGCAGTTCAATAACACTAATAACACTATTGAGTATGAGTTTTTACTACTTGGATTGCAAGCTACTCATGCTAAAGGTATTAAGGTTCTTCACGCCCTTAGAGATGTTGAACTAGTAGTTTGTCAGGTAAGGAATCTATATCAAACAAAAAATGAAAGATTGTGATATTATCACAATCTTGTATGGAATTGTATTGAAAGTTTTGATGCTTTCAATATTTCTACTGTGCCAAGAGACTGTAATGACCGTGCAAATTTTTTGGTTGTCTTCGTGACTCTCATGATTCCCCATAAAGACTTCAAAAGAGACAAGTACACTATTGAGTTGGTCTTTCAACCAAGCATACCCAATAATTCTAACCATTGGCAAGTGTTCAACGGTGACAATCAAATCATTGATTTTCTAGAAAAGATGGATAGCTTTGAAGATCTTTATTTTGAAGGAAGTGAATCTCTACCATGGGAATCAGTTCTTAAAGTAAATTCCAAAAATAGTGAAGAGTTCCTTCAACTCAAGGGAAATAAAATTTCAAAAGGTTTGGTTTCTCTTGAAAAATTATTTGATAAATAGGACAGATATGTCAAGCAGCGATAGGTGGATTTAACTTCCTCCAAGGAGTTCAATCAAATAAATTTGAGTATGGAAGAGAATTCAAAAATGGTCAACATTGGGAACTGCTACACTTCTAATGAAAAGCTCAAATTCATTACTCTTCTTCACCAATACATTGATGTTTTGGCATATTCTTATGATAATTTGAAATCTCTCAGGCTTGAGGAAATTTGGCATGAAATTCCTCTTAAGGTTGGGTCATTGCCTTACAAGCAAAAACAAAGGCAATACAATCCCAAAATATTAGGTACTATCTTTTCTGAGATCCATAAAATGCTGAATGCAAGAATTATTTTTCCAATCCATCATTCCACCTGGATTGCTAACATAGTTTTGATAAGAAAAAAGAATGGAGAAATTCGTATCTATGTCGATTTCAGAAACATGAATCAATCCTCTTTAAAAGATAACTACCCTCTGCCTATCATGGACCAAATTTTGTAAACTGTGATTGGTTCATAAATGTTATCAATGCTAGACAGTTTTTTTGTATACAATCAAATAGAAGTCAATGAAGCAAATCAACATAAAACTACTTTCACCACACCTTTGGGGCACTTTTGCATATCATAGAATGCCTTTTAGTTTGATTAATGCTGGTGCTACCTTCCAAAGAGCAATGGATCTTTCTTTTAGAGATAAAATGAGAAAGTTTATTGTGGTATATCTTGACGACTTGACCATTTTTTCCAAACATCATCCTGATCATCTGCATCATCTACAACAAGTGTTGGAACGATGTCAACAAAATGGTATTTCTCTTAATCCCAAAAATTCAATTTTTGGGGTTACAGAAGGTAAGATTCTTGGTCACACTATATCCTGAGAAGGTATAAAAATTGACTCAGAAAGAGTTAAATCTATCCAAAGTCTTTCTCTTCTTTCTAGTAAGACTATAGTTCATTCTTTCTTTAGAAAGGTGAATTTTATATGAAGATTCATTTCAAAATTTGCAGAGAAGACTCGCCACATTGTGGACATGATGAATGACAAAGCCACTTTTTGATGGACTGTAGAAGGCAAGTTAGCATTTGAAGACATCAAAAAAGTGATTGCCCATGCACCAATTCTGGTTTGTCCAGATTACACCAAAGACTTCATAATATACATCTATGCTTCTGAGCATACACTTTTAGCTATTTTGGTTCAAAAAAACAAAGAAGGTGTGGAATCTCCCATATCATTTATGAGTTGTCCTCTCAATGCTCATGAATTAAAATATGCAAATATGGAGAAACATGCTTATGCTGTGGCTAAAGTGGTGAAGCATTTCATATTTTATATCCTAAATTCACATACTGTAGTTTTGGTGCCTGACACAATGGTGAAGTCCATTCTAACTCAATAGGAGTTTGGTCCTAAAAGGGGCAATTAGATTGCTAAGATTTAGGAGTTTTATCTTGATATCAAACCTACCAAGCTTGTGTGGGAAAAGAGGCTCTACCACTTGATTACTGATAATATCCCCAAAGAAATAGAAAATAAAGAAATAGAGGTCGAAGATGTGCCTATGGTCCTCTTCGTCTCTACTAATGATGAGTGGTATTCCAATATTTCTCATTTTATTACCTATGGTGAGTGTCCCACCCATCTATCCTACAAAGAAAAAAGGAATGTTAAGTTAAAAGCTGCTAACTATGTCTTGTGGGACAATGGCTTATATAAGAGAAGCCTTGATGGGGTATTTATTTGCTGCATCGATAAGGTGCAACAAGGTAAACTTTTAGAGTCCTTCCATAATCTGGCCTATGGAGGACATTTTTTTGCACCAATGACGGCTCATAAAATTCTATGAGTGAGATACTATTGGCCTACACTATTTCAAGGTGCTTACAAATGGGTGCGTAGGTGTGAATTATGTCAGTAGTTCATCGAGAAACCTAAATTATCTGCATTACCCCTCAAGCCAGTGGTAATCAAAGAACCTTTTCAATAATGGGGTATTGATTTCATTGGCAATCAACCCATCTTCAAGTGTCAGGCATGATTATGTACTCACTGCGACTGATTACTTTGTCAAATGGGTGGAAGCCATTCCAACTAAGCATGCTACTTCAGAAGTGGTATGCAATTTTCTCAAAGAAAATATTATTTCTCTGTTTGGGGTTCTAAGTAAAATTGTAATAGATAATGCAACCTATTTCTCATCTCATGAGATTACCTAGTTCTAATTTTATTATAGAATTACCCTCTCCCACACTTTTGATTATTTTCCACAAGGAAATGGGCAAGCAGAATCGAGCAACAAGAATCTAGTTACTATTATCAAGAAACTGATAGCGCTCAGGTTGGCAAAGGCAATCAAAGATTCAACCTTCAAAAATTCTATTGATAAAAGGATCATGTGCCTAATAGAATTAGATGAGAAACAAACCATGGTGGTGGATTGGGTTACTGCACATCAAAATTAGGTGAATAAACTCTTCGACAAGAGGGAAAGGATTCATGATTTTTAGATTGGAGATCAAGTCTTGTTGTGGGACAAGAGGAGAGAACCAAAAAGAATGTATGAAAAATTTGATTCTTTGTGGAGAGGTCCATTTACCATTCATCAGGTTTGTGGTGAAAATAGATTTTTGCTGGAATATCAACATGGAGTGCCATTCTCACTACCTCACAGTGGGCAACATTTGAAACACTTCAATCCTTGAGGTAGTATATGAGTTAACTTGTACATTTGTATAATTTTTGTGTTATTTGTTTTCTTTAGGTTTTTCATGTCTTTTCTTTTCTTGGCTTGCATTTGTAGCCCAATGGCTTGGATGAAGGCACTTAGAGACTGGTTTCTACTCCCATTGATCGGTTCGATCAATGGAAGTTCCCCAATAGGAGCCAGTTGTTGTTCCCAAAATCAGCTACGCTTATTTTTGAAACAACCCCTATGAAACTTGTCTATTTCATGTTTTTCACTCTAAGTTCATCTTTCGAGATAAGTTTTTTTTGATCTCATCTTTGCTCAACTAGCATCGTTAAAAATTTGTGATGTTCCCTTATTATGATTTCCCAAAAAATGTGAAAATTGTTATGATCTTGATGCAATCAGATGACAATTTTTTTCTCTTTTTAAGTTACATGTTTTTTGAGTTTGCATGCAGGGGCGGTAATTTTTGCCACCACTACATGTGGTTTCATATTTCTGTGCAAAGGTGGAAATTTTTTCCATCCTTGCATCCTTCATGCAGGAGTGGTGAAAATTGCCACCTTTACATTTTTCCCATCTTTCATGCAGGAGTGGCAAATTTTGCCATCCCTGCATCGTTCTTTTAACCTCACATGCAGAGGTGGCAAAATTTTCTGCCCCTACATGGTCTCAATTTTTGCACACAACATTTATGACCACATGCACCGAGTGGTTGGGGTCATTTTTCACCCCATTTAACCCCATTTCCTCCTCATTTTGATCCGTTCCTCTTTGCATCTCCTCCTCCTTACGTCTGGACGATCAAGCGAGTAAGTGTGGTTGAGTTTTCCTTGGATTCAAACATCATTTCATGATTTTTTAGGTAGGGTTTCAGTTTTTTGTTTGTTTTCCTTCTCTTTTTCTTGTTGTTTTTCCTCTTTTCCTTCTAAGTCTAGGTTTTTCTAGTGTTTTTCTCTTCCCCTTCCTCCATTTTTACCATTGATGAGGCAATCTAAGCGGGGAGAACTCTCTTCCTTATTTTATCCACCCATCAGCCTTTTACCCCATGTAATGACAACAAATTTCATCGCCCTTACATATGTCCATCTAACCAGTGTAAAGGCGGTGAATTTGCCACCCTTAAGAATCCCTTGCTAACTTGTGCAAAGGTGGCAAAATTTGCCATCGATGCACAAAACCCTTGACTTATCTATGCGTAAGGGCAACAATTTTTTCCACCTATGCATAATACCTATCAACCAGTGCAAGGGCACCAAAAATTGCCACCCTTACAGATCTCACATCATTCACTTTTTCATGTAGTGGTGGCAAAATTCACCACCATTACATGATATCCCTTTTCCTTTTCACATGCATCGGGGGCAAAAATTGCCATCGATGCATCATTCTTTCCTCAATATGCACAGGTGGTAATTTTTACTGCCTTTGCACAAATGACAGTCCTCAGCATGTAAGGGTGGCAATTTTTGCCACCCATGCATGCCTTCCCTTCATTTTTACTAACTCTAGGAAATTTTGATTTTCTTATTTTTTGAGCCCTCTCCCCATTCACTTCTTGACTTGCTCACACCTTAGCCCTTTCAAGTGCATTTCCATTGTCATGATCATCCAACGTGAAATTTTCCCAGATTACCAATATTTCCCCTAATTACGTGATCATGATTCTTATCACAATTTATCTTCAAGATATTTATTCATCAATATACTTTTGACAAAAGCTCATCCTAATGATTGAGGTTTCTTTAAAGAATTCAAAGATGATGAAGTACCAGTATTAAGGTGTTTTTCCAATCACCTCAGTTGCTTCTAATGTCGATGACATCAGGGATACAAAAATTAGGCACGTAGATATGGCTGAGTTCATAGAGATAACCAAAACAAACAATCCTAGCTCTGAAATGAAGAGGATAATTGAGAGCAATATCCATTTGGTCTCCTCTTTTCCTGTGGTATCTCATCACATAGAGTTTGTTATCTAGTGCACCCAATTCTACAACAAAGATACCAGAGTTGTGGTAGATGCTAGTGGCAACATAGTAATTTGACTAGACCCTGAGTTCATCGATAAAGTGTTCATGTGCCCTCCCGCTACTGAAGTATTGAAGATCAACTTCATTGAAGCAAAAAAATAATATGATAAATATATTGAGAAGGTGAAGAAGGCGATCAACAATAGATGGCTCAAAACTTCCAGAGCAAACTTGTCCAGATGGCCATGAAATTTTCTAAGAAGTGACTTTATTGAAGAGGTTGGTGACTTGATTACTCTTCTTAGTAGAGTACAAGGTTTACCCTCTTCTTCTCAATTTCATGAATGGGTGCCTCCTTTCATTAAGATAATCCTCTAGGGCAAACAAGTAATTTTGTGGGGTGAACAAATTAGAAATGCTATACATGAGCAATTGACAAAGGTGTCTACTACCTCAAAGTTATATATCACTTCATACCTGGTATATATTATAGCTTCAATGAGAACCTTTCTAGGTTTGACATCAGAGGGAGATAGGAAAATGACCCTAGTATATCAATATTATCCTTAGATAACATTGAAGGGTTCAATCCATCATTTTAGGAAGGTAAATGATGCTTTCTTTGTAGTATTTTTGTGTCTCTTCGACCCCCAATTAGAATAGAAAAGAGTGTCAGATGAAGCTTGGCCTATTTTGAATGACTTCAGTTGTATGCTCTTATAGTTCCCTTCTTTTTATTATCTGTGGGTTGGCTTTTTCAAAGGTTATCCCTATATTCTCCCAAGATTTCCCTCAGATAAATTAGTCCTGATGGAGCTGTGTAGGCAAATTATTATCATACAGAATAAATAGATGGAACTTAAGAAACCTAGTTTCAGGTTCCCAATTGAAATTGGCAGGTACTTGATATTAACTGCTACAAAAGCAAGGGCAATTGAGACCAAAATGTAACTTGTAACCATGAAGCATTCCAAAAGAAGGCCCAATTTTGACTATAGAGGTGTGAAAGACATGATCGAGAGGAAGACCTAGTTCCATGAACCCATGATCGAAGACGTCTGGATCGATTTGAGGAAAGTAAAATATATCAGGAAGATGGACTACAATAGACTATGTTTTGAATAAATAGAATATCTAAGGCTTGCAGATATCCCTGCAAATCTAGTAGATGATGAAAATCTAAACAATAGCAGATATCATGCTGAATAAGTCATTAATGCTCCTCTTCCTCTAATCTAATGGTCTCAGAAAGAGTTGACCTCCTTAAGGATGAGATTTAAACCAATATTGGCAAACACCAATGATTGGTTAGAAAATAAGGGGATCAATTTAAAAGAATTCATCATGGGATCAGAGGTCAAATTTCAAGAAGAGACAAGGAAGAGAGCAAAAAATAGAATGAAGAATAAAAGTGATGTTCCTTCTCCTTCTAGGCTGCATAAGCCTAGGATCATTTTTGTGATGAAGAAATCAAAAGTTATAGAGAAAGAGATAGAAATAACAGGTATGGAGATTGAGAAACAAAGCGTCGAAGAACCATCAATAGAATAGATGGAAACTGATGACATGCCTGCAGGTCAATAGGGAACAAAAACTCTATCTCCACAAGAAGGTGTGTAGCTAGACGCAAGAATTTCTTCTTCTCCACCCCACTCACCTGTTGCAACTCTTGCACCTATTTATCTAATCAATATTCCCTCTTATAGAACCACCTCTCCTAAAATTATTTTTGGAGATCCTCAAAGTGCTTCTAGAGATGTTCTTCATTCATCAGGATCCATCCCCAATTTGTCATCTCTACCTTTTAGCATCAGAGATAGTTCTAGCCTTGGTCATTTAGTAGCAGGTGTGGTTTTAACTGATACTACACCCATTGTTTTCACCAGCAGTGCAGTTGCTACCCCAGTGATGCCAACTACAGGGACTATTGCTAATATAAGTGCTTCTACTCTCCCACCTTGGTTGTCAACTTTCACACTCAAAATGAAAAAGTAAGCCATCTCTCTAGATGACTTTGACTTTGGTAAAATGGTGCTGGTGAAAGCTAAGACCCCTAAAAAGCTAAAGATCCTTTCAAAGACGATTGGAGATAAGGGGCACAAATTTTTAGAAATAGCCAAACCTCTATAGGATGTGACTCTTAATTTTTTTTATATGAATAGCTACTCTATCTCTTGAGTTGAGTTAGGGAAGATAACTCACGAGGGTGATAAGAGTGATTTGCAATCTGCGATGGATATTATGGTTCAAAAATTTGATAGGGAAAGAGAAACGAAGGATCATTATAAAGCAATGGTGGAACAATTGATCGTAGTGATAAGAAGATGCACTTTTTCTCTAGAAGTGGTAACTCCATAGGCTTTCTCCATAAATGATCCTGTAATTTAGAAAGTAGAAAAGACTTATCTAAAGGGAAAGGTACTTGAAGACTACTTGGATAAGATCATGCACAAGGGATTTCCTTGTTAACAGAGTTGTCTGAGAAGATGGGTAAAATGAGGAAAGTGAGAACAGAATTAGATGATCTTATCAATATCATTTCTCAGGATATTAAAAGCATAGATAAATATCTTAGCAAATGGATAGAGATAAAGGAGCTAAAAATACATACCCTATTATCAATCAGGGTCATTGCTGATAGAGATTCTTATATTGAAACTAAAGAATAATTTATATATAGGATCTGGTTACTTAGAGAATTGATCAACGACCTCAAATATTCCAAGGATGTCAGTGAACAAAGCAATATCAGTCTATTGTACAAATTGGAGGAATTGCCTTACAAACTTACCTCTCAAGACAACCAATTCATTTCAATAGAAGAAATGATTTAGGAGTTTGAAGGTATGATCTGAAGGGAATTTGAGGATAAAGCATTCTTAATGGCTTCTGTGGACAATATCTTAGATAATCAGTTAACTTTGGATAATCTAAGAACCAGGTTAACTAGTCATGCAAAATCAATCACAGCAGTGAGAGATGCCATAGTCAGGGCTAAGGTGGTCTTCAAAAATATTATTACGCTAGACAATATCGAGATACATGCAGCTATCGCCATGTACAATGCTCATCTAAAGAAGGCTGGAAACAAAAATTGAACTGTTCTTCCATGCTTTCTTCTCCATTTTTCTCATGCACTTTGTAATTGACTTGAGACATTTGTACATGTACTTTTGTTATGTGTAATTACATGTAAAAATATAGGAAATTCCCAAAGTCAACGGAGACTCATCTTTGACTAGGTTTTAATATTTAAGTCTTTTCTCAATTTTGAAGGCTTTTCCTTATATATAGAGAGGGAGCCTCTTTTGTAATGATCAATCTCTTGATAATTGAGAGCAAAAACTTTGCCAAAATTGAGATGCTTCTTAAGACTTTGATCTCAGCTTCTAAATCATATTTTCTTGAATGAATGAGAAGCAGGTTACTTTCAGACTTTGTGTTGGAATAATTTTGTTACTTAGGAGATCGTTCTTATGTTCTTTTTCCTAATAATCTCTCATCTATTTGATTAAATAAGCAAAGTGTATGTGGAAATTATCTAAAGACATTCTAAAGTTAATTATGAAGACTTTGAACTGATATAATTACCTTTAGTTTGTGTTTTCCATGTTTTAACGAGAAGGATATTAGAAAGAATTTGAACTGCTTTTATCCTTTGTGATCTTATAATCTGTTGTAGTTTTAGGTGAAGACTTTGAGCTGCACTTCACTCTACTGTTACGTATGTTTCAAATCAGAAAGGGGAGCAATGAAAGATTTTGTGCTTTCATGAGTTTCTCATAGATCTAGTTACTACCTGAGAAGATTTCTTGCTATTTACTGAACATCATTTCTGAAAGAAGAGGAATGCTTTCAGTCATCAACCAGGATTTCTCTTTTGCCTTGTAAACATCATCTCTAAAAAAAGAGAGATGGATGGTCTAATCTCACCCCTGAGTCTATTTTCAATTCTTATTAATATATAAGTATTTTAGTATAGGGAACCTCCCCTTGATGAGAGGAGAGATTTATCTCACTATGATGTGGTAAACCCACACTTTTTGTTGTATAAATCTCCTTGTACTGTGGTTGATATACCCATTTTGTCGTCAGTTGTTTGAAAACAAAATATTCACCCAATAAGATGAATAACATTTATAAGGTGTTTTTGTGATTCTAAGTCCTTCAAAGAGAATCAAAGCATCATTAGGCTAGTCCAAACATCAAGCCAAAAACACCTATAAGTGCCTTCTCTTTTGAAAGTTTTTGACACATAGTTGACTGTGAGCGAAGACAATTCACAATCTAGGTTTATTCTTAAAGTTTAAATGGACTAATGATTTGAATATCTCAAATATGGTTTCATATCACCTCAGGAGATCCTACCACACCTATAAGTAGGTTTCACAGAGCAAACTCTCATCTATAGGGATCCTAAATAGTTTGTCTTAGTTAGGCACAATTAGATAGTTGAGGAGTTGATGATCTAAATGGATCTTAAGGCTAATAAAATTGATGATATTGATTATATAAATTTATTATAAGGTTTATGGAATGTTTTCAAACATCACTTATGATCTATTTCCATGTCTACAGTCACACAAATATAGTCAAATAGGGTACATAAGAAGTGAGCTCAAAGTGGGTTTTCCTTGTACTATAAAGGACTATATGGGTGGAATTTGGCCTAGACTAATGAAGAGTTACCTGGAGATATCATAGAACTCATACAAGGGTGTATAAGTTAAAAATAAACCTACAGGTAGAGAGTTGTAGTTTCTCTCGGTCCACCACTAGTGTGAAGCATAGTCTAACCAAATAGGGTATATGAAGGTTCTAGCAAGAATCACATTTGGAAAGTGATTGATTAAGGCTTAGATATTGAAAAAAATAAATTCATGAACATAATTAAAGGATACAAAACCAAAAAAGAGCCTTCTCAAAGGCAAAGAACAAGTTATACCTTGCCTACCCTACACAACCTGCTTAAGGAAAGTATGCCTTAGAAATGGTGTTAGATGGAGTTTTAAATTTTGGAGTTGAGGGTTTATTTTTAGAGAAGTTTACCATTTTGGGTCAATGAGGATTAAAAAATTATAAAATTGTCAATAATAATAGTGTAATTGGCCCCTATTTTGTCTCATATAGGGGGCACTTTTCCCTTTGCATAGACCCTACCACTTCATGAAAATATGTCAAGTCATGGACCAGAGGTCAAGTAAGCTCAAATGGAGTTTTGTATAGTTGTATAAAACCTAGATAAACATGAAAAATAAATTTATAAGGTTTGATACTAAGTAATATTCTCTACACAAGGAGGTTTGCAGTCATACCTTGTAGGTAAAGAATAGGCCTAATCTCAAATGAAGGGTCATTTTCAATTTGGGCCTTAAGAAAGAATATAAATGACTTGGGTAACCTTAATGGAGGTGAAAATGAAATTTTGGATCCATTTTTAGGTATGGGAATCCATTTTAAATCCATTTTGAGTCTAAGGTACAAGCAGACCCATTGGCAAGGTCTAGACATGGTTCCAAAGTAGGAGTCAATTTCATTTCTATCTTCAAGGGAATTATTATAATGATGGGAGAATGTTTATAGGACATATTTAGAGTTACTAAAGCCTTTGGTTTATCAGATATCCCCTAGGAATCCATCATTTGTCCTAGAATATGCTCAAACCCTGTTAATTGTGTAAAATTAACTCGAATGGTCATCTTGTAATGCTCATTTCTTTAATGAGCCTTTGCTTGGGAAATGGATATATTTGAGGATGATGTAGGGGGTCATTATGATTTCAAAAGTGACATTTTTAGAGGATTATAATTTCAAACCTTTATAAATAAAGGTTAAGACCAGAAAACACTCAAAACCCTTACAAACCCTCCATAGAGACTCGATTGGGAAGATGAGGAAATTTAAGAATCCAAAAGGTATAGAGGTGCCATGAAAATTTTTGGATGATATAGAGTACTCTCCATATATTCTTCACATGTGATTTATGTGTACGAAACTATATAGAATAGGAAAAAACATAGCTTATTTTGACCATTATTTTGTGTTGTGTATGCATGATGAACTTCAAAGAGACCAAATCACTTTTAGACAAAATATTACGACTTATGATAAGTCCTCATTATCATTAAATCAAGTGTATAACCTCCTATGCTTTCCTACCATCTCTCTCATTTTAGCTAGTCTAGTGAACCAGCTAGGGAAGACTTAGAGAAAATGGTGAATCTTCATTTGAAATGCATTTTAAGGCTTGTTTCTTTAAACTGATGCTATGAACACTTTACACACATGTCATTCCTCTTCATTTATAGATTAGATTATATGATTAAATAGTTTTTAGGTGCCAAGTGTGAGAGGTGTATGGAAAGGAGATATTTTGAGACTACCAAGGGTGATTATGCATGGATATAATGATAGGGATGATGAAGAACCTCTCCAATGCATGCGAAGGCTTATTAGTAACCCTTCTCACTCAAATCCATCATCAGACATGATTAGTTACAATTATAGGGTAGTTTTGGAATGCCTCTTAAGGCTTATTTCTTGAAACTAATGCTATAAACACTTTGAACACATGTAATTCTTCTTATTATATAGATTAGATGGTAGTATTTAAGAGTTTTTAGGTGCCAAGTGTGAAGGGTACATAAAAATATCTCATTTTGGGACTATATTGATGATTGTGCATGGCCTAAATGATAGGGATCATTAGGAACCTCTCTAATGCATGTGAAGGATTCTTAGTAACCCCTCTCACTCAAATCCATCATTAAACTTGATCAATTGTAGGGATAAGGTAGTTTTGGAAGGCTAATCATGAGGGGTAGTTTTTTATGTAAGGGAAGGGGTTTCTTGACCAATTTTCATGTTTTTGAGGATTTAATATGACATTCTAAACTCCTTTGGCTACATGGCTCACCCCATCTCTCTCTCACATACATGAGTAACTGATATTTTTAGTTGTGAAAAGTTTTCTATGACTCTTGGACTCCCCTTCTCTATTTTTTCCCATATCTTCTATAAATTAAGCCTTCTTGGCTATTATATGGATCTCTCTACCTGGGTATGGAAAATCCCTACCAAAATTTTTCCTTAGGCTAATAAATACAAGTGTTTTACCTCATTCAAATATTTCACTAGGTATAAATAATGGATGTTAGTCTTGTGCAAGTGTAATTTTTGTTTATCTTCACATGTATCCCTCCTTAGTACCTTTTGTGTTTGTAATCTCTCTTTTGCAAGTCAACAAGAAGTTTCAAAGTAGACTATAGGTGTAGTGGGTAGGATAATCAATAGAGTGTCATAGAATGCCTATTTTCTAGTTCCTCCTATCCTATATTATCTCCAAGACCCCATGTTGAAGCATTGATGTGAGAGAGAAGATTGACATTGGATGAAGTGTATGTGTAACTTGTCCTTAGTTTCAAGTGCATCCTAAGGGTATGAGTAGAGAAAATATTTTGGTGTATCACCTCCAATAGATTAGGTTTACTTTCAGTCATCATTAACCCTTTTCATCCCCCCAAGTGTTAGTAGTAGGATATGAGCTTTCGTGATGCATCAAGGGGAGCTAGCCCATAATCTAGAGATCCACCTCCCTACCCATAGTCCTAAGGTGGTTCCTTTGATTAACTTAAACAAGGATAAGCTTATCCCATCTCCTCATTTGGTGTAATTTCAAATAAAAATAGGTAGGACAATAGTATCCAATGTGAAGGATACGTTTAGTGATAGCTAATGCACTAAAGTGTCCCCCACAAAATTAATCATGCATTTCCTTGATAGCATGGGAAAATTCAAGACTATGTATACAACAAACAAAGAGGTTTTTAAATCTATTATTTTAAAGGATTCCCCTTAGTATGGTATAATGAGAGGTACTCTAAACAAAGGCTCATCAGGAATTTATAGAGAGATTGGGAGGAATGATTCCAAGGTTGAGGTAGTTGGAGGTTTGTTCATACCATATATTAGATGGAGATTGCTATACATTAAAAATAGTAAGAAGGGAATAATGGATATAAGAAGGTGTGATAAAATTGTGGATGGTAACAAAGAGTTTAGCCTCGGTAGGTTGAGATGGGATTTGGGAAGCAAGGGAAGCCATTGTATTTGTGAACTTATTGGTATATCATGGAATAGAATAGATGAGGTAATGATCAAATGATGCTATGAGTAAATATATGATTTGTTTGTAATTTTTTAATACATAATTATTACATTGGTAGGATCTATTGACCTAGTTAACCATAAGTTGGGAATCACCAAAGACGCTAACGGTTTTAATTCCCAGGGCTAGAGCGGTTTGGATACCTATGATGAGGGCTTCATACTTAGCCACATTATTGGTGCATTTAAAAGTCAAGTTAAAGGAAATAATATGAGGTTCATCATTAAGGGGAATGATGATAACTCCATCACCCCCACTACATGGGTATTTAGAGCCATAAAAAAACATGGTCATTTGGTAGGTGGAGTCCTCTTGTGAAAGAGTCACAATGGAATCATCTAGAAATGTAAAAATAAGTGGTTGGTTGTTTGGTAGAGGAGCTTCAACCAATTGGTTAGAAATGTCTTTCCCTTTAATTAAATTCTATTGAAATAAATCAAGATCAAACAGAGATAGGAACATGAGCCACTTAGCCATACATTGGTTTTGGTATGGTTTAGAGTGCATGTACTTGAATGGGTGAGTTTTAGTGATGATATAGGTTTTACAATTAAGAAGGTAATGATGAAGTTTAAAAGCCACAAAGACTAAGGAAAGGAAAATTTTCTCAATATGGGTGTGCTGAGTCTGATACTCTATAAGTGTTTAACTTATATAATAGATAACTTGTTCTTTGTGTTGTTCATCATGGTGAATGAGCATGGCCGAAAAGGAATGGTTTGTGTTGGATATGTAAGGTATAAGGGTTGATCCTCTTTAGGAGGGGTAATAATAGGTGGGAAAAAAGGTATTCTTTGAATAAATCAAAAGATTGTTGGTAGTCTTTAGTCCACTTAAAAGATGTATCTTTCTTAAAAATATGGTGGAAGGGTTGACATCTATTTGATAACTACGAGATGAAGTGACAGATAGATTAGAGCTTCCCATATAGGTTTTGAAGTTACTTAAGGTGGGTTAGAGGAGGCATATCTAAAATTGATTTGACTTTGGTAGGGTCTGCTTCAATTCCTTGAAGAGAGATGATAAAGTCAAGAAGTTTCCTAGAAAAGACCCCAAAAATACATTTCTTGGGGTTGAGTCTGATGTGGAAATGGATTAGGCATTAAAAGATGATTATGAGAATAACTAGGTGATCCTTATGATGTTTAGATTTTCCAAGGAGATCATCTATATAGTCCTCTATAATTTTAAGTATTAGATCATGGAAGATGTAGGTCATCACATGTTGGTACATTATGTCAGCATTCTTTATACCAAATGGCATGACCCTATAGTATAAGGTTCCCCATGAGGCGATGAAAGAAGTTTTATGTTGATCTTTGGGTGAAATCAAGATTTGATTATATCTTGAGAAACCATCCATGAAAGATAACATCTCGTGGCTAGAAATAAGATCAATAAGTTGGTCAATGTTAGGAAAAGGAAAGTCATCATTTGGGCAAGGGAGGTTGAGGTCATGAAATTCAATACAAAGGCAAAGTCCCCCTATAGGTTTGGTAATGGGAATGATGTTAGAAACCCATTGAGGAGAATCACTGGGTTGGATGAATTTGAAAAAAAGAGATGCTGAAGCTCTTCTTTAACTAGAAGGGTGATGTGAGGATGCATCCTGCAAAGATTTTACCTAATAGGCTTACCATTAGGATGGGTGAAAATATTGTGAAGGGATATATAAAGGTCAATTCTGGGTATATTATGATAGGACCAAATAAAGGTTATGCTCTGATCATGAAGGAAAGTAGGGTAATCTTATTTCTCTATAGAATCTAAGGATTGACCAATCTTGATAATGTGAGGTTTATCCTAAGTACCCAAGTTGACATTGATGGTTGATTCATTCAACATGGTTTGGTTCTCAAGAGGAAGGGATTTGTGGATAGAATAATCCCTTATACTAAGTTAGGTAAGAATGAAATTTTTGACCTGATGTTGGATGGTGTTGATGGTAGAATAATCAATTTTTACCATTTTAGGATGGATGAGAGGAATAAATTTGGTTTGGTCATCCTTTTGATAAGTTAAGGGGCCTAAACTAATAGTATTAATAAAAAAAGTTAGGTGGGATGATATCAAAATCCTTTGACTTCAAAGGAGATGGGGTTGGTGAAGATGGGATATCCTCATTAATGGTGGTGATGAGTTTAGGTGAGGTGGGCTCTTCTGGTAGTACAAACCCAAGTCTAAATAGATCTCAAAGTTTTTGGGTTTTGATGGTAGGTAACTCATGAGGTCCATGCTCATAATGGCCTATGTCAAATACCATTTAGGCACACTTTTGGAGGTATAGTTTGGTAAATGACATTTTGTCAAGATAGGAGAAGTCATAGGTAAATGGTCAAGTGGTAGAGGTATCAGTGGAAGCAAGAAGTGGATGATCAAGTCCCCCATAGATTAAGTTGGTTTTATGGTTGGGAGGTCTTAAAGGGATAATGGTTCCAATGTTGGGGTCATAATTAGGATCATGGGAGAGGTTGTCATACTCTTGAGGAGTAGGGAAATCATCTAAGGGTAGAAGATGATACTCCCCTAGTGAGAGATGTTAGAACATGGGTTCTAAGGGTCTTCTATAGGGATATAAGAAGAAGGGATAAATGAGCTAGTTGAAACTTCATCAATGGTAGGGGTGGAGCTGTTGTTGGTTTTGGTTGATGAGGTGGTGTTATTTTTGGTTGGTGGTGAGGTGGATGAAAGAGGAAGAAGAATGTCATTGGGTCGATATGTTATGTTACATGATGCAAAAGGACTAGGTTTAGCTCCTGTAACAACTTGACCTTGGTATTCAAATTTGACACATCAGTGTAAGGTAGATGGGACACAACTCATGGCATAGATATAAGGACATCTAAGAAGATGTTGTATTGGAACTCACCCTATACAATGTAAAAGAGTTTGGGAATTGTGTGAGGTCTCAAGTTGATGTGGAGAATGACTATCCCTAAGGTAGTGGTCATAATGTTATTAAAGGAGTAGAGGATGGCTACAATTTTTGACATGATATTCTTAGGCAATTAAAGTTGGTCATAGTCATGAGAGGAGATAATGTTGATACTAGATCCTCCATTAATCATCACCCTTTTGATGTAGGTTTGATTGATGTATGTAGTAATGAAGAGGGGATGATCAAGATATTTATAATGGATATAAGGTATTTATGAATCTTGAAAGGTGATGAAGGTACAAAGTTGAAGGGCTCTAACAAAGGATGAAAGACATTGAATATCTTTTGGTTGAAGCTCTATAGATTGAAAGGCCTCTATCAATGCTTGGTGGTGATGGGGTGAGGTGTTAATTAGTTCATAAAGACTCATCTTCATTTATATATGGTGAAGTTGTTTAGAACTAATCACAAAATGGATTAGGAAGGGTTAGAAGGTGAGGCACCCAAAATGGAAATTTAGGGTTTTGGAGAAGGAAAAGATAGAGGCGAGGGTGCTTGGTTTTGGTTGGAAGGTTGAGGGGTAGAAGGGTAGGTCCATGGTATGGAAACTTTTGCTTTTCCCTTATCCTTTTATTGGGTCCTAGATTGGATCACCATATGGATAGTGTGGATTAAGAGAGGTGTTGGGCTAGATGATTGATTTGGTTCCTCCTCACTTTCAAATGAGAGTGGAGGAGTAGGTAAATGTTGGATGTGTTGATTTGGTGGTAGGGTTGGTAATGGGATCAAGGGAGGTTCATTTGATAATACATCATCCTCATCCCATAAACTATGGAGAAGTGTTTGGAGATATTTATAATTCTCTATATCATGTTTAGGATTAGTATGGTATGAGAAAATCAAATTATCATTGAACCATGATGGTTTAGGATGTGAAGGGTAAAAAGGTTTGATGGGTGGTAAAGTTAAGGAAGAGGTTTGCAACAACCTTTGTATAATGGTTGAATAAGATTCGAGCAAAGGCATTGAGGGTGTTGGGTTTTTAGTTTTAAGAGTGGGAGTCTTCTTAACAGTAGGCTTCATTGTAGAAATTATAGGCAGTGGAATGGTTTTGATAGGTGGTTTCAGTTGGGATTATTTGGTTATGGTTGGTTTGGAGGTGGAAGATTTAGAGGTGGAGGGTGAAGGTTTGGTGATAGGTGGGAAGGTATAGGTAGTTAGGTTATTTAAGAATCATGGGGAGTTTTATGATTTGGTAGTAGTTGTGGGTAGATTAAAAGGAGAAGGTTTACTAGATGAGGAATAGAAAATGGGGATAGTAGAGGGATGGGGTCCTAAGATGGAAGGTAGGTGGGAAGGAGGTGGTATGGGTATGGTTTGAGGTGGGAATCTAGGTGGTTCCACCTTCCTAGTTAATTTGGTTGGGGTTTTATTTGGTGGACTAGAAGGGGTTAAGTCCAAATTCAAATACAGGTGAGCTAGGCTAGGTGTAGGAAGTATTCCTAGATTCTTGATGTGTTTGGTTAGAGAGGCATGAGGTGATTTATAAATTTTGTATGGAGGTGGGTTGGATGGTTATCCTATGGTTTTAGAGGAAGAAGTATTTAAGGATGGGGTTGAGGTAATGATAGGTTTTATGGTAAATGCAAGTGAGGTTGAAGGTTTAGGTTTGTTTTGGTAAGGGAGTCCAAGATGATGCCAAAAAGTGGCTCTATCTTGATTGGGTTGAGAAGTAAAATCTAGACTTTGGACTAATCTAGAAAAGGGCTTCTAAATGGGTTTAATTCCTTGGTCATTGGTTTCAAAAGTTAAGCCCATAGGCGGAGGTGAGGGAATGGTTTATTCACCTATGTTCTTGATGGAAGGTTCTAATTTTTGGGAGGATGCTTCCTCCATGGAAGGTAAAGGTAAGGTGATCTCTTCTTATAGGATGGTTCCCAAAGAGAGAATGGTTGGTTCCATGGTAGGTAATGAAGGTGTGATAGCCTCAAGTGAAGGAACATAGATGGTTTCTTCCTTTATTTGGATGTCCAAAGCAATGGAGGGTAATTCAACTACTTTATTAGGTGGAATGGGTGAAGAGGTGGTTTAATCAATAGTTTCATCCTTTGGTATTTCTATCAAAGGAGATTTGGATAGGTCTATGGTCTCAACAAGTAAAGAAAGAGGGGTAGTTGCTTCCTCTATTTGAATCTCCAAAGGAATAGAAGGTGAATCCATCACTTCAATGAGTGTAATGGAGGAAGATGTAGTTGAGGTAATGGTATCCTCAATGATAGGTTCAATAATAATGATGTTAACCGTATGGACTTCACGAGCATGAGATGATTCTAGTTTATTATCATCATAGTTAGTGGAATGGGAATAGTTGGGAAAAGGTTTACAAAATATGTCAAGGGATTGATTTAGAGGTGCATTAATAATATCAAATAAAAGTTATCACTTATAAATAATATTTTGGACAATAGTTTTAAAGGTATTGCACCTACTAATGACATGTCCAATGATGCAGTGAAAATCACAAAGATCATTCTCATTGTACCAACCAGGTGTAGGGAGAAAGGCATCAAATTTTTGGGAAGGTCTTATTAGAGGAAGTTTCATGATGTTTGATTTGGTTATTTTATCCAAAATTGAAGCATAAGACTCTCCTATCAGAGTTATTCTTTTGGGGCAACTCAATTTTGGTTTTAGTTTGGTTGGTTGGAAGAGTTAGAGGAATTTATTGGGTTTGGTTGGTTGACATTTGGTGGTGGAGCATTTTTAAGTACAACAAAATTATTGGATGCCTTTTATTTGGTATTGGGATGGTTAGGTTGATTGGTGGTTTTGGTGGAGAAAGGGTCATTGGATTTAAATCAAGAATTTTTGTTCTGTAGTTTCAATTTCCCCTCATCAATGGCTCATATTTCTAATTTTCATGCCATGGTGAAAGATTCATTGAAAGTCATAAAAGTTTGAACTTGAAGAGTGGGGTAAATATGTTTGGCACAACCCTAAGAGAATATTTCAATCAGCTCAAGTTGGGGTAAGGGGAAATAAAGTTAGTTGATAAGACCTCTCCATCTAGCTAAAAAAATGGCAATTGATTCATCATCAAATTATCTAATGGAGTAGAGGTCAGTAATAGAGACCTTTTTAGATATATTGATTGAAAAGTGATCTAAAAATATTTGGGCAAGTTGAGAAAAGGAAAATATGGAGTGCTTGATGATATCATTATACCAATCCAAGGGTGGTCCCAATAAAAACATGGGGAAGGTACGAAGGAAAAGAGCATCATCAAATGTAATCAAATAACAAGAATGGTGAAATGATCTCAAGTGTTTTTAGGTGTCCTCCTTTCTTTAAAACTTGGAAAACTTTGATATTTACCATTGAGGATGATAGGATTGGATAGGGATGGATGGATGGATAGGTTCATTATAGATTTGATCGTAAGATAAAAGATTATGAGCCCCATAAATAGATGATTTAAGATTGGACATTCTATCTATCAACATCTTAACCAAATATATTTAAGGTTGGGAAGCTCTATAATTGGATGGTAATTTTGGTTGAGGTTGGGTGGAATAAATGTATGGATAAGAGGTATAGGGTTGAGAAGATACCACATATTGGTATGTGGTCATTTTGGGTTGGGATGGTTCCACATAAGGGTTGATGGGCACAAAAGGTTGGGTATAAGGTGTTATATATCCTTGTGGATTAGGAACATATTGGTAAGATGTCATGTGTATTTGTTGATGGATAGATATGGGTTTATTTGGAGGTATAGTTGTATTGGTAGATGGTTGGGGTTGAGTAGTAACTCTTGTGCTAATATGTGTGGAAGGGTGGGGGGTATGGAAAGTACCAAGTTTTGAAGAAGGGAGAAATTGGTTGGTTGGTGGTGATAAAATGAATGGTGGAAATAATGGTAATATATACCCCCATGATGGATGGGGTATAGGAAAAAATAGGTAAGGTTACCCCTATATTGGAGGTGTTGGTTGGTATAGGGGGTGTTTGGTTATTGGTTATAATGTTGGATTGGGTTTTATTGGTGGTAGTGGATGGGATATTGGTATAAGAAGATGCTTGGGTGATCAAAGGTTGGGTAGGGGTAACTCCAACCATATGAGGGGGAGGCATACCATAAGGTGGATCCATGGGAGGAGTTAAAGAAATAGTGGTGAGGTAGGATAAGGTATTAAGGTAATGCTGAAGGGTCATGGGGTTGTTATCAAGGAAGGTAGTAAAATCCACATCACCCTCAACAACTATCTAAGGCATGGTAAGAGGAGGAGAAATATGAGGATAACTCTCAACATCTGAAGTATACTCTATGGAAGAAGAGGAAGATGAATATGGTGGTTCTTCGTTGGTTTGATTCCTCAATTGATGTCTAGTAAAGACCATGAGAGGAATAAAAAATAAATGATGAAAACTTACACCTCAAATAAAGAGCAAGCAAAAGGAAAAGAATCTTAAGACAATCCAAACATACACTAGAAGTGAAAATTAATACTTAGGATTATTTTTAGATCACTTTTGGCTTATGCCTTAGAAAGTGTGAAGAAAAAATGTGGTTTGAAGATCGGGTACTAAAGAGGAAATATAAGGTTGGTTTTGGGTTATGTTTAGGTGCTCAAAATAAAGAATATGCATTAAATGTCAGTATGTGGCTTAATATTGGGGACAACACCATTACTTCACACACCATAGTGATAAGGGTGTCAAATGCTTAGCCAAAATATATTGAATTTGTTTATACTCAACTAAAGAGCTGAGTTGGTTCTCCCTTTGGTAATGACCTCCAAGTAAGATTACCGAAAATGGGTAAGGTTTATCACTAGGTGATGAAATCATAGTTGAGCCTTGTCTCAAGTTTGTTTTGATGTGTTGATTAATTATGTGGTTTGGTAAAAGTGTGTGATAACAAGAGTGAAACACTATGATTGATTAATTTTTCCTTTGAGTTAACTAGATGAACTAAAAGAAAGCAAGCAAACAATGTATGCAAGGTATTTATTTTAATACCAAAATAAATTTTAGATTTTTTTGTATGAGTAAATAATAAAGGAAGAAATAATGGGCACCTAGATGATGCTAGTGTCCTACTGGGCATGCGAAAATGTGTCTCTTAATTTTTTATCATTTCTTAATTTTGGAAGAAGATAAGAAACTAGTAATAAGGGTGTGGTAGAAATGCCTGGTTGTAAATGCGTGCATAATATAGATGAAGATGGAGAACTCCTCTTTGGATTGGAAAGAGTAACATATAGATAAGAAAGCATTAACAAAGGGGTTGTTAGTAAGATAGTTGGGTAGACTGCCTAGAATGAGCTAGATCCAAGAAGCGTGATCTTGCAAGGAGGTTGTCAATCCACTTTCGATAACAATTAAGTTAAAAGAGATAAAAGTAAGGTACTTATATAAAGAAAATGAAATAAAATATAATAAAAAAATAGAATGCTTGTTAAATAAAATAAGTAAATATAGAAAAAGTGGGGCAATACTCATGTTAAAGTGGGTGAAGTTAGGTTCGAAAAATCAAAAAGGGGTTTGTGAACAAGTAAGAATATAGAAAGTTAGGTTTGGTTGGGGTTAAGGGGATAAAAATAACTTGCTATTATTTTATACCACAATGATCATTGGTGATTAGGTGAAACATCAGTGGTTAAGTAGATCATTACCAATTGGGTAACCCTCGATAGTTGGGGGTGACTATCAATGGTTGTAATAACCATTAGTGATTGCCTATGGATTTTTGAAGGTACTCAAAAAAGAGTTTTAGAATGGGTGAATTGTCTGATAATGGTTCTATTAATGATTTGGAAGTTTATAAATAAGGTATAGATAGATTTTATCAGGTCAGGGGGTTAGAAATCTAGTGAAACAAAGAATAAGTAGAATATACCTGTAGCTTACTAGATGGTTGATGGTTGAAGGCTAGGGAAATTTTATCAGAGTAATGGTACTTTGGCCTCAAAAGCAAATTTGATAGAGGTTCAGGTCTCTTTTGTTGTTGTTTTTGAGTTGTTGAAGGAAGACTAGATGCTGGAAAGTTTGAATACTTGTATGTAATAATGCTTGTGATCATGGATCCCTTTCACTTCCTACTCCCCTCCTTTTATAGGCAAAGAGAGATGGAGGATAAAAGGTTCCATAGTAAGTTGGCATGCTAGTTTCAATACTTTGGAGTTCGTTATCATTGTATAAGGTAAACATATTAAATTGTACCTCATTATCTTACACATAGCTAGTGATGTGTTTAAAGGGGTGAGGACCTGATTGTCGATGGCTAGGATAACCATCCATGGTTAATCCGATCGCTGGTGGTTGCGTGTCCAAAGAAAAATAGGTCAAGGTGGGTCAAAAAATGTGGGTTAATTTTCAAGTTAGTAAGTTAGTGAGTTTATTTAGCTAAGTAGCTAACTAGACTCAGGGTCCTAATAAGTTGGTCAGTGGGTCGATAAGGGTTAGGTGGTCCCTAAAGAGTCTCGAGGCATTTCGATAGCTAGTATGGTTTTATAGCGTCTACACTAGATAATCATGATATTTAACAATGTGCCACATATAATTGACAAAGATAAAAGATTTTTTTAATATTATCATGTTTTTATATTTTATCATTTTTAGAAGAATGGAACCAAACAAGAGATAATCCAAGAGGAATGAAACCAAGATTAAGAAGATATATCTCAATATTTAAATAATTAACCAGATACATGAAAAAAAACAAATAAAAAAATAATCCAAGAGTCAAAATAAAGCAAAAGAAAGAAAAACACAAGCTAAGGGGCAAAAGTGAGAGGAAGTAATAAGAAGATAATTCCTAAAAACCTATAAATTCCCTCAAAATTTAATGCATAATGGATATAAGGCCTAGATAATGTGTGTTATCATCATTGGGAAGAGCATATAGTATTTTAAAATGGGAACCAACACTTGAAAGGGTAAGGACTAAATAAACATAGTAAACAAAATAAACTAAGGGGCTAGAAAAGTGATGCAACAGCCATATCATGAAAGAAGGTAAATTAAACATTAAATAAAAAATGTAAATGCAAAAAAAATAAGGAACATGAATCAATGAACAAATCAAGTAAATATATAAATTAAAAACTAAAATTAATAATGATGAACCCAAAATCCATAAACGACACTATAGAAGAAAGCACTAGAGAAATACACAAAAAATATAAGAAAGATAAATAAATAATGTATATTAGTTTTTATGTTGAATAACATTAAATAATTTAGTAATGCTAACCAACATCCCCATATAAATGTTAATTATATACATAATAGTATGCCCACTCAAATTCACAATCAAGATGCAATAATGTCATGGATCAAGAACCCAAGGATTTAGATGAATCAATAATATTATCTAAAATTTAATCATGAATTGTATAATAATTTAAATAATCATCACTATTGTGTGATAATTATCATGAACACATCTCATTATTTACCTAATATTTAATCATGAGTTGTATTATTCTCACAAGGTCTTCCTTTGTAGTAGATAACATACTTTGAAGTGCCACACAAATATTTGAAGATCCTTTTCAAAAAATTATAATATTTCTTCCCAGGGTTAGAAATACATATGGTTAAAAATCTCAATGTATAGGTAATTTTATATCTAATACCAGGCATACGATAATTCTGCATAGGGAACCTTAAACATGTCATCAACTTCCTCGTATCTTAGCACATTTTTTAGTAGATAACTTTTGACCAATAGGAAAGTGGGTAGTAATAGATTTTCTTTATTTCATCCTAAATCACTATAGCATCATCTCAATGTACTTTATTTGATGTTCTCACAATTGAGTTATGTCCCTTGTTTAACCAATCTAGCATTTGGTTCAATGTGGGGACATAACTAGGGGAAATTGAGCTCTAAATATCATTAGGTGGTCGTAATTGGATTGAATTTATTAAATATGACCATAAGTCAGAGACTGAAGTCATAATAAAAATTGAAACAAATTTTTGTTAATTAGACCCATATATTATGATTTTATTGAGGCATATATATATATATATATATATATATATATATATATATATATATATATATATATATATATATATATATATATATGGGTAA
Source organism: Torreya grandis (assembly GCA_037957365.1). NCBI lineage: Eukaryota > Viridiplantae > Streptophyta > Pinopsida > Cupressales > Taxaceae > Torreya > Torreya grandis. Next base: position 699,740 of record JARHVA010006580.1, read on the forward strand.
GTACACAGAATTAGGGGACAAGTCCGTGGAAATTTTACATAATGTGATCATGTTAATAAATAATATGATTGCATTATTTAATTAACGTGATCTTGTTAATAAATAACATGATCGCATTATTTAATTAATGTGATCACATTATTTGAATTATGGTTCAATAATTAATGAGCCATAATTTGATCGCATTAATGTATAACATGATCATGTTAATAGATAATACGATCACATTATTATAAAATAAAAATGTGAATACTTTACTATGATTTTTCACATTTAAATAAATGGAGTTAATGTTGGTTAATAGGTAACATAATCATGTTATTAATAATGTGATAGCGTTATTGTTAATGTGATCATGTTCATGTTATTTTTCACATAAAATCATGTGGGAGTTGCACATGAAGGCAACTTTGGCTAGAATCTTATATTTATTGTTACCTTTATTTTATTATACTTTAAATTTATTTTATTAAATATAATAAATTAGAGTCACTCAGCATCTGATAGAGTTGGTCTCAATATTACATGCCTTACAATGTGGAAAATAATTTTTCAAAATCCAATAAGGTCAGTACTTAGGCATTTTCAGGGTCTAAGTATTAAACCTATGGATTTCAGGACATAATTTTTATAATTGATGTCAATTTTTGGTAAACATACAGTCATTTTTAGGTTTTTGTGCCATCTAAATTGATTCTTGGCATTTTAAAGAATCTTAGGTTTGTCAAAATTTAAGTTTTCAAACAACTCACTTTGAAATTGATGCAAAGTGGTGTGATTAGGGTAGTATAGGTCACATTAATGACCTACACACATCAAATGACCACTTTGTGTTAATTTCACTTATTCATCACCCCTCCCTCATCCTTGATAAATTTATACTCATGACTTATAACCCCTAATCACGCTATCATCATTATTCATTGTACCTAATCACTCCCTCGTTAAACCTCACTATATGTAGTCATCTCTAATCATTCCCTCATCATCCCTAATTACTCCCGTATTCACCCTCACTATCCCTTATCTTCCTTAATCACTCACTCCTTGTCCCTCCTCATCCCTCATTACTCCCTTATTGACCCTCACCATCCCCCATCATATTTAATCACTCCCTCATCATCCCTAATCACTACCTCATTAGCTCCCACCATCCATCATCATCCCTAATCACTCCCTCATCCCTCAGTTGATCTCACCATCCCTAATAACCACTTCATCATCCCTAATCACTCTCTCATTATCTCTCACCATCCCTAATCACTAATTCATCATCCTTAATCACTCCCTCCTGATCCCTTATTGTCCTTAATCACTCCCTTATTAAACCTCACCATTCCTCATCATTTATAATCTCTCCCTCATCATCCCTAATCACTCCCTAACTAGCCCTTACCGTCCCTCATTATCCCTAATCACTGTTTCATCATACCTCATCATCTCTAATCACTCATTCCTCATACCTCATCATTTCTAATTAATTCTTTATTAATCCTCACCATCCCTTATAATGCATAATCACTCTTTTATCCTCCCTAATCACTCCCTCATTGGACCTCACCATCCCTTACCATCCCCATTAACTCCCTCACATCTCTACTTAATTCCTCCTCATCCCTATTCATCCTCAATCACCCCATCCAATACTTTGATGGTGGTATTTTTTTGGGGTTTAATAATGTTAGGAATTATAAGTGGAGAGTTAAGTGATAGAATAAGACACAATGATCAAAATGATGTGGAGGTAAATTTGAAACATAAATATTTAACACCTATGATAAAATATGGGCCTATTAGAAATTATGTAATTTACAATTAAAAATCCACCAGAAAAAAAGAAGCAAGTAAAACTACCATAGCAATAAAAATGGGTAGTAAATACATGAGGATCACCAAGATATATGATTTTCTAAAACCATTAAATTTATTTCCATATGAGGACATGTTATGATCTGAATAATTACATTGAAGGCCTTCTATTTGTATTTCTATTGATTGAGTCATTATACTAGAGAGTCAAAAATAATTTTCAAATGATTAGAACAATTATTCCAATATTCGAAAGTGGTGATTAATTCATAAATTTAATATTTAATCTAATGAAGAGTGTCACACTATGAGATCTCTTCTTTCACATCTCAAGAAGTGGGCACAAGTTATCTAGCATTATAAAAATATAAGTAGATAATATATTATGAACCCAATGATATGGTTGGTACTAAAAATATCTCTACTTCCCCCAACAATAAATTATATGAATTAAAAATATTATTTCATTAATAAATGTAGATCAATGGTGAGCCAATACACTTCATCATTTCCTATGGAAGTTACAATAATTTAATTTATCCTAAATCATATTTTCAAAAATTTAAATTGAAATTTATACATCATCCATAACCATACGCTAGTGTATGGTCTAGTGTAGGCCTTGAGAAATGGATCACCTAGTAGTATCACTTAGTGTACAAAATTAATTTTCTTGAAGATGAAATCCTTTGTGACATCTCACCATTATAGGTGTGTGATGTTTTCCATATGGTCAACCAAATTTACCATTATACATTTTATGTTAACTCATGTAATGAATTAATTCATTTCAAGATGTTGAACAACATCCTTTGTCCCTTTACATATGTCATTTTTAAATCTACATTGATGATATATTAATATTTAGAAAACATGGGATGAACATCTACACCATGTTGAAATAGTTTTTCACATTTAAAAAAAACATATTTTTATGATAACATGAATAAATGTTCATTTTTCATGCAAGAGATAAAATATTTGGGACACATTACACACACAAGGAGTGCATGTGTGAAACTAACTAAGATTCAAGTCATACAAGAATGGGAAACACTAAATAAATTTACATCTAATTCAAATCTTCTCATAATTATAAAATTATACAAGACATTTATGTTTAATTTTTCTTTTTTGAACCAAATTACCAAAGGAGGAACTAAATAAAGTTTCATCTAGTCAAGAACATAATAAAGATAATTTGATGACCTAAAATGTAGAATCTATTTTGTGTTAGTAATTATGTTAATTTACTATAAATTTGGAAGAGAATCCAATTCATTTAGTAAAACAATTGACTATCACAAATGGGTATTGACAACATAAGTCCTATAAAAGAGTTAATTTATATTATAATGTATTAAAAAATATATGATTGGAATTAAAGATATCTTTAGAGTATATACTTACATCAGATGATGAGGGAGTGATTAGGGATTGTGAGGGATGGTGAGGATAAATGATGGAGTGATGAGGGATGGTGAGGGTAAATGAGGGAGTGATTAGTGATGATTATGGATTAAGAAAGATTGATTAGGGATTATGAGGGATGAGGAGGGAGTGATTAGGGATGATGGGGGATGGTGATAATCAATGAAAGAGTGATTAGGGATGATAATCTCAAGTGATTAGAGATGATGAGAGACAATGAAGTTCAATGAGGGAGTGATTAAGGATGAGAAGGAAGTTAATAGGGATGAAGAAGAGATTAGGGATGATGAATGATGAGGAAAGAGTGATTAAGGATGATGAAGTATAGGGAAGAAGTGATTAGGGATGATGAGGGATAGTGAGGGTCAATGAAAGAGTGATTATAAATGATAAGAGAGTGATTATAAATGACTAGGGATAGTGAGGGTCAAAGAGGGAGTGATTAGGGATAATGAGGAATGATGAGAGATTGATTAGGGGTAATAAGGGATGAGTAAGAAGTAATAAAGGATGAGGGAGGGATGATGAACATGTCAAATTAACATAAAGTGGTCATTTGATGTTTGTAAGTCATCAATATGACTTATACTAGCCCAATCATAATACTTTGGATCAAGTTCAAAGTCAGTAGTATTCAAACTTCAATTTTGACAAACCTAAGACTCCTATAAATGCCAAAAATCAATCAAAAAGGCACATAAACCTAAAAATTACTATATTTTTACCAAAAATGGACATGAATTGTAGAAGTTATGTACTATAATCCCTAGGTTTAATACCTACACCTTGAAAATGTCTAAGTGCTAACTAGATTGGATTTTAAAAAACTATTTTCCACATCATAAGGCATATAATTGAGAGATGAACTCTATCATATGATGAATGAACCTAATTTATTATGGATGATGAGGGATGAGGAAGGAGTGATTAAGAATGATGAGGGATAGTGAGGATCAATGAGGGAGCAATCATGGATAATAGAGTGATTATAAATGACTAAGGATAGTGAGGTTCATTAAGGGAGTGATTAGGGATAATAAATAATGATGAGAGTGATTAAGGGTGATGAGGAATGAGTATTAAGGGATTAGGGATGAGGGAGAGATGATGAAAAAGTGAAATTAACACAAAGTGGTCATTTGATGTGTGTAGGTCATCAATGGGACCTATAGTGCCCCAATCACACCACTTTGCATCAATTTCAAAGTAAGTGGTATGTAAATTTCATTTTTTATAAATTTAAGACTCTTATAAATGTCATGAATTAATCTAGAAGGCAAAATAACCTAAAAATTGACTATATGTTTACCAAAAATGGACATCAATTGCAAAAATTATGTCATGAAATCCCTAGGTTTAATACTTGGACCTTGAAAATGCCTAAGTACTAACTTGATTGGATATTGAATTTTTTTTCCACATCATAAGGAATGAAACTATGAGACCAACTCTATTAGATGATGAGTGACTATAATTTATTATATTTACTAAAATAAATTTAAATTATAATATAAATGTAAACTTATACTTAACATTTAGAGTTGTAAAAATAAGCTTCTGGCTAAAGTTGCTTTCATGTGTAACTCTCACATGTTTTAGGGTGTTGAGAATATATAACATGATTTTATTATTAAGTAATGTGATTACATTATTAAGTAACACAATGATGTTATTAAGTAACGTGATCATGTTATTTGAATTTGAATTTAATTCCCATGCCTTTTGTCTTGGGAATGGCTTGGACTATCAATGTACAGTCAAGTTTTGAAAGGTGTGAAAATAAGCAATAAAATTCAACTTTTAATTCCAAATATATTAAGAATTTTAACGTGAAAATTCAAAAACTTGATACCATCATGATGAGCAGGCTCTCTTCTTTCCAAAAATATGATTTTTATAATTTTTGGACTAATTTAAGGATTAAAACTATGTTTGTTTCTAACTATAACTTTTTTAGGCCATTTCATGCCACAAAAAAACATGTATATACATGTTTATGTAATTTTTATTTAATTGATCCAAGTGAAAAACAAATTATATGCTGACAAACTAGGACTAAATATACACACATTCAAAAAACAAAAATTTGATTTTCATTTTTTTGAAGTAGTTAGACATGTCGCATAAATGGTTATCTATTTCTTTATTAGTTTTTAGCATTTATTTACTTTAAAAATTCATAAAAACAAAAGTATTCATTGAAAAAATATAGGTGATCTACTATAAGATCTTACCTAAATTTTCCCCAAAAGGTTTCAAATAAAATTAAACACTGCTAAAAAAATGGTGCATGTCACGACTATCTATCTATTATATTTAAAAAAAAATAGGAGTTATTAAAAATTTAGATGTTTAACCTAGTTATAGTTAAGCACTTTTAAAAAAAATTAGTGTTTTAGAAACTAGATTCTAAATTATAAATTTCATCTTCTTACACCATCTTCGAATTTGGAGTGTAGATATCTTAAATTATCTACAGAAGTTCAGATTTCTAAAATTTCATAAAAACATGTCCACAGGTAGGCCACTTTTGTCCACCAAATTTTTGCACTTACAACCCCCCCGCCACACAATAATGAACTATAATAATAATATCATAATGATGCATGGGTAGGTTACTCTAGCGAAAAGGAAAGATGTATTTTTAATGAATTCCTGTGGCCTCCCTAGGTTCTTGATGTAGTAATATGACATGGTGACACACCTATAAAAGTAGTTGGGTTTTATATTCCATCCCACTAGAGATGGTGATAAAGTACTGACATCACTTTTGAAAGACCCTAATATGAAATATTATTAATTATAAAGTTATAAGATTATATAAAAATTATTATTATATGTATAATTATACACCAAGAATGTTAATGTATATTTTAATTAAATATATTTTTAAATAAAAATTTAAAAATAAGAAAAGTTTTAGTTAATTAAATTTTATAAAAATTATTATTATATATTTAATTTTATATTGATAATGTTAATGTATAATTTAATTCAAACTATTTTTAAATAAAATTTTGAAAATAAATAATGTTTTAGTTAATTAAATGTATGTAATATTATTAATTATAAAATTATGTTTTAGATTATATAATAATTATTTTTATATGTATAATTATATATTGATAATGTTAATGTACATTTTAATTAAATATATTTAAAAAAAATAAAATAATTTCATTATGATTTTATGAATATAATTTTTTGAAGGCAAAATAAAATTGAATGCAAAAATAATTTAAATATATAATGAAACATTAATGAATTAAACATAATAATAAAGAGAAAATCACCCAAATATAATTGAAATAAATAGTCACAAAGTCATGATTGATTGGAAATATTAGTGTCATCTTTTTCATCTATATTAAACCCAATGATGATTTTGATCTAAAGTAGCATCACTCTCATTGACATATCCACAATCAAACCCAATGTTAATACCACCATTATTTGAAGTTGTTTGGCACTGATAAGCATTGTCTAAATGGGAATAACCCTAATATTCATGATAATTCCATTTATAAACAACATATAAATTATATAAAAAAGTCTTCTTATTCATCTTATAAATAGTTTGTATGTAGTTTTGAATGGAACACATCCATGCAAAAAAAATCAGATATGTAGCTATCAATAGTGCATCTTACCAAGTGCCTAGTTGTATGTGTCCATTTATATCTAGATTATGGAACCTTTCGAACTTTACTTCATTCCATTTTAAGTTTTCCATTATGAGGTCAAAAATAGTAGAGTTCAAACCTTTAATACCTTACCACTAATAATTTATGAAACTTTCACCATAAAATACCGTAGATATCCCCATTTATATGGGTAATAACAATTTTTTAGGAATTAAATTATATTATAACATATTATTCTTAAGATAAATCACATATATTGTGTTTCATCCATGTTTCCAAGTCTCCATATTAACATTTCATAGGTCTCGAAAACATAAAAAGTATTAGGAATAGCCAATAAATGTTTTTTTGGGCGTGCCTCAATATGCACCCACATTTTGAAATAAATATATAGAAAGTTAAAATGATGAGTAATCATAAATCTAAATTAGTGATATATTTCAAATAAGTATCCACAAGTAAGGGCCATCAAAGCTATCAAAGTCACAAAGGGCATGATCTTGGCCTTAACTGTTTGACTCTCTGTATCAGATACCTAGAGAGATTTGTACCCTGGTGGATGGATAAAAGCAACCATCATCCTCACCAATAAAATCAAAACCCTTTTGATGCCCTTATAAATGTTTGTATGGACATCCCAATATTGTAATAGATAGATTACAAATGGGACTCAAAAGATAGTGAATTATTCAAAAATAGTAATTTGATGCTTCCATTAGATGTAAGGAAAACTTATTCCATTTAGCTATCTTAAGAGATGTGATTAAGATTCAAATTTTGTATAGAAAAAAATGTTTCCTAATAGAATAATGTATTAGTCAAAAACATTTGAATTCTTCTTCATATATTAGTTACATAAATTATTATGGCTAAAAGAAACATTTGTTCACAAAGGAGACTATTTAAAAGCATTAAACACAAATTATTATTAGATTATATATTCTATAAATAAATTTCAAATTTATCTTATAATAAATTTATATATTGTATGTTTATTTGTTAAAATCCACCCACTCTTAAAAAATTCAAACATAATAATTATTAATATTATAATGAAAAATAAAACTTAAACATTTTTTAATGAAAACTAATTAAAATTGGGATACATACGAACTTGGTGGATCCTCCTTTGAATCCCACCTTTAAATCTGATATTACACCTATGGTATGGTAACCTTTTTCCTAAGTTGAAGTTGGTTAGTAAATCTATCAAAGGAAAAAAAAAGCTAAAACTATTAATCACATTATTTTCAATTATGTATTTGAATTAACTATTTTCATTATGATTCTATCTTCTAGTTGAAGATGAGATAATCTATCCAAAAATTGGATCAATAAATGAGTTATATATATATATATATATATATATATATATATATATATATATATATATATATATATATATATATATATATATATATATATATATATATATATATATATATATATATATATATATATATATATATATATATATAAATTTTCAATTCTATGAATTAAAATAATGGATTACTTGATAACAATCTAATATGACTAATTTTAGAATTGTAGATGCAATTCCAAGACATACATTAATTTTTTTTAAACATGTTAAAAATAAGATAGCAAGGCATTATTATAATTTTATTATAAAAAGATGTTTTTTAAAGGATTTATATAACCATTTATACGTGCATTTCAAAGGCACATAAATCAAGCATATTCAACTTAAAATAGTAAGTAGAATATTATTTAAAAAAGATTTTTAAACAGTTTTTAAGCAACTTAAGAGGAGAGTGGATGCCAAGAAAATGAACATTCTCATTTGCAAGAATTCATCCATTACATTAATAAGAGGTCCAAATCCATTATGACATCACCCTCGATGGCATAAGTATTATAATATATTATATATGTATGTTATCATAGACAAAACCTTCTAACCAATGTGGGAGGAATATTCTTATTTACATATGAATATTTTAGAATTTTAGAAGAAATTTGAATATGCATAATTTAGGTGTTTCTAGCTTGAGATGATAAGGAATTTGTGCAGGCTTATTTCATTTTAATATATTATTTTATCAGAAAAGAGTAGAGGTTATATTTGGAAAGAAAACATTGTCATCTAAAATAAAATAACTTATGTTAGTAGATTCACTTTCATCATGACATCACCAAAAACTATAATATAATAATTTTATATGTTTTTATTAAAGTAAGTCCACATTTGATTGGTGTGGGTGCCAACCCAGACACATCAAGGGCTCTAGGTCCCCCTGACTGAAATGAGATAGAAAAGGAAATAGCTCACTAGGAGAACAAAAAGGACCATACCAAAAATGTAACAATAGATCGAAAGAGAAAAATGAGCCCAAAAGGGAAAGATCAAAAGATAAAAGGCATACACTATGTTTACCTGGTGTGAAAACTAGTTGGTTTCATATGAATGAAAAACTGGGTCGAGAAAATGCAACTAGAAAATTTGACTAGTATGGCCACCAACTAATTTTAAACAAGACCGATAAATAGCTTAGATAGGGAGACTCAGAGGCCCGAGTCTCAAAAAAAAGAGGAGCCACTACCACTTTTGACTAGTACAGCAACCAATTAGTTTTGGTTGGACTAAAAAATAGCCTGGGTTAAAGGAGAAAGAGGCCTAAGTCTTGAAAAATATTTTGGGTCCCCTAAGGGACCAATGAATCAATTTTTGCTCGGTTAAAAAGTAACATAGAAATAAAAGGAGGACCAGGTCTCTTAATAAACCTTTAAGGTCCTAGTGGGCACAAACCACTACATAATTAGTACATATAAAGGGTAGAAAAGTTGAATCCCAATAAGAAAACCTAAATGAGGCCTAGGACTCAAGAGTACTAATAGGGTCATATAAGAATCATATACTTATTTGATTACATTAGGACCCAAATTAGACACAATTGGAGGTCTAAGTCTCTAGATAAAAAAGAGAGATAAAGCCTTTATGTCCCCTATGAGACCTAATTTGAATAGGGCACTTATAAAAGTAAAGTAGGAAAACCATACCAGCCATAAGAGTTTTGAACTGGTCTTTAAAATAGAATATTCTAGAATTTGTCTAGGTCTAGAACTAGTCTAGGCACATAAAGAGGCCTATATCTCCAAGATAATAAATCCCTCTTGCTATCATTTTATTGTAAATACCTTTGACTAAGGTATATTATCTATGCACCTTGGTTAGTTATTTTAACCACTTGGGTTAATAGGTTTGTTTTTATGAGCTTAGCTATTTTATGCTACTCAATGCTTGTGATTACACCCACCCCCTATTTTCTCAGGTGGCTCTTTTGCCTATTTAATAGGCCTCTCATGTATTATTTAGTATGTTGATTAATTACATTTCTCAATATCTTTGTTGAATCTAATATGGTACTAGATCTTATGATGTAGGAAGCTTAGGAAGGAGCTTGCAGAGCAAGAGAGGAGTGGTATTGTCAGGGAAGAGCATGAAGTACCTGGTGGAGAGCCATGAATAGATTTTTTCCCTATGACCAAAGAGAAATCTAGTAATTAGGAGAGAAGCATTAGGAGACCTATCTTAGCAAAAGAAAAGTGGTAAGAGGCAGTAAAAGAGGCTCACATGTCTATTTTTATTTTTCCTATGTTTTTTAGGTGGCCATTTCTATTCAATTTGAAAAATTTATCATATTTTCATTAGGGAACTATTTTTGGTGAGTGAGGGGTCTAACACTTTCTATTTTCTAAGAGGAGATGATAGGAATTGATAGAATTCAATTTGGTTGAGTACTTTTCTCAAAATCTACATATGAAGTTTTGAAAGTAGGCCAATTTTCTAATTGGCTGATTATTTTTATAGAATAATTAATCTAAATTTTTATTATTGTAATTGATTTTAATTTTTTAATTGAAATAATTCAAAAAATTTAGCTTATAAGGGTTATTGGGGACTTACTGGTGACTAATTATCATAGAAAAGTTCTAGAAGATGAAAATTTCACCATTTTTTGGGTTTTTAATTTGGATGTTGGAAAAAAAAATTTAAATTGGAATTTTATATCTCTAGATATAATTGTTTTTGTTCTTTTTTGGTGTTTTTAAAGATGGAAAATTCAAAATTTGCCAAATGGTATGGTGTTTTTTTCTGAAAATTAGAGTTATTAACTAGTTTATGATGAGTCCATGGTAGGAAGAATTTTGTGTAAATTCATTATATTTTTTTTGGTATATTCATTTTTTGTAAAAACTAGGTCAAAATGGCTAGTTTAGAACACCTCTTTTTTCTAGATTCATAAAAATTGATAGGCAAAAATTTTAGTTTATGGAGTCACAAGGTTTTCACAATATGTGAATATCAAAACCTTGATCAAATAGTGCTCCGTAAAGAGCAAAGGTCTGCCACTAATTATGATGACTGTGATACACATCATAGGGAGGTTCTTATGTTGTTAAAACTGTTAGTGCCAGATAATCTAATCTCAGAGGTCAGAAATGTGACCATTGCATCAATTTTGTGGACTAGTCTTATTTATATTAGGCTTCTAAAGTTGATAGGGTATTATATTTGAATAATTTTTTATTTTACACTAAGATGTAGGAAGGTGGATCTATTTCTAAGTTTTTATTATATATCAAGGATATCAATGATCAGTTGAAGGCTGTGTATAAGCTTGTTGATGAGCAAGATTTGATTGCTCTGGTTATGCATAATCTTCCACCTTCATTTGATTCATTTTTGGGGTCCTTGTACATGATTACTGAGACATAGACTTTAGAATTTAAAAATTTGTCCAGATTGCCATTGTAGAAGGAGAGATGATAGGATCAGATAGTGTTGTCTACATCTACTTATATATAGAGTGCATTCTTCATCAAGGGAAAAGGTAAGTAGTTTGGTAAAACTACTATTTATTTGATAAAAACTTCACAAGTAAGTGTTTCTAATAAGAGATATAAGTAGAAATATTTTTACTATAAGCAACTTGGTCACCTTAAGAAAGATTATAAGAAAAGATAATAGGATATGGCTAACCCTAGAAAAAAGCTCATCATGCAAATGTAGCTAAAGATGAAGGTGAGGAATCATCTCTTGATTTTTCTTTCATAGATTTTAGTGGAAATTTTATGGTGGATCAAGCTTGGTACTTTAATTTATGGGCATCTCACCATTATACATTCCATAAGGACTGGTATGTGGATTTTGTTGAAAATGATAGTAATAATGAATCTATATCTTTTGGAGATGGTAAAACCTATTCTATGAAAGGATATGGTAATGTTTATATTAGATTTTATGGTACTATTTGGTATACATTTAATAATGTTAGGTATGTGCCACACATGAACAAAAAATTGCTTTCCATTAGTGAGATCACTAGAAACTTCTATTTTGTTATAAATTTTCAAGGACAACAATGTTTAGTCACTACCATAGATAATAAGATTATTGCTATTGGGATTGGTAAAAAAAGCTTGATAAGCTTGAAGATACAAAAAAGGAAAAAGAAAGTGCACTTGCAGTAATTGATAGCATAAGTTCACTATGGCATGAAAAGTATAATCATTTGAATTTCTAGTATTTGAATACATTGAGAAAGACTAAGATGGTTAAGGGGATTCCATTTATTCAGGATAGTCATCATATATGTACTAGATGTCAGTTGGGGAAGCAAGTTAGACATTCATTTTGATGTTGGTAAAGCTTCAAGAGATAAGGGAGTATTGGATCTGGTACACGCATATTTTCATGGTCCAATGCTGACACCTACCCCTTATAGAGATCATTATTTTCGATAGTTGGTCGATGATTTATCTAGGAAAAAGTGGGTATACTTTCTAGTGAGGAAATTTGATTATTTTCTAACTTCTTTACTTGGAAAGTTATGGTTGAAAAATAGGTAGGAAGGTCAGTGAAATCTATTAAAATGGATAATAGGGTTGAGTTCATCTCAAAACAATTCAAGGATATTTATGCCACCAAAGGCATACACATATAGTATACTACCCCTTACACACTATAGCAAAATGGAGTTGTGGAAAGGAAAAATAGGACGATGATAGACATGGCTCACTATATGGTCCAAAGAAGAAATGTCTCATACATTGGGTAGAAGTAATGAATATGGTAGTGTATATCCTTAATATAAGTCCTATAAAATCATTAAAGAATATGACTCCAGAAGAGACTTGGTTAGGTCAAACTCTAGATGTAAGTGTTTTCTGAATTTTTGGTTATGTAGCTTTTGTATTTATTCTTAGTCAAAAGAGAAGTAACTCGAATGCAAAAATCAAAGTATATATGTTTATTGGGCATAGTGAGTATTCAAAGGCCAATAGATTACTTGATGTTTCTACTAACAAGGTTATGGTAAATAGAGATGTCATAGTAAATGAATAGATGCCATACTTCACAATAACTGGTATAGTTTCAATTATTGAGTCATTATTTTCTTCTAATTATTCTATTATAAGTTATGGTGTGAAAGTTGATCATGATTCTAGTTCATCAATGGAATCACATTCCAAGGAGGGAATTGATGCAGGTCATTATGAGGTTCCAATAGAACAACCAAATAATCAAAAGTGATATTTTGCCACTATGGAAGAACTAAAAGAGGGAGACTTACCATAGAGTGTGGAAGGAAGAAGATTGAGATCAGGAAAGTAGTTTGGTAATAGAGGTGAACATGACAATTTTTATCTAACAACTACTATTTCACATGTATTTGAGCCTAATTATTTTTAGAGGCCAAAGGGAAGCATGAGTTGGAATTAGCCATGTAATTATAAGATGATTCCTTCATGAAAAATAAGACTTGGGAGCTCATATAATTACCACCAGAAACGAAATCCATTGGTTGTAAATGGATTTACAAGGTAAAATACAAATCAGATGGTTCCTTGGACAAATATAACCAAACTTGTTGCAAAAGGTTATACACAAGAGTAAGGCACTGATTATGAGGACACTTTTACCCTTACTATAAATATGGTAAATTTTCATTTGATTGTTTCTATTGCTACTCATTTTGGATGTCAGGTGCACCAAATGGATGTCAAGAGGGCTTTCTTGACTGGAGATTTAGAAGAGGAAGTCTACATGGTTTGGACACAAGGTTTTTAGGTTCTTGGTAAGGAACATCTTATTTGTAGGTTGATCAAGTCCTTATATGGGCTTAACCAGGCTCCTAAATCCTAGTATATGAAGATAGATACATACCTTAGGGAGTCTATTTTTAAAAGGTGTAACTCTAAACCAACTCTCTATGTAAAGGTGTTTGGTGATGATATCTTGATTCTCATTGTATATGTTGATTATTTAGCCATCACTAGGAGTAGTGTTAGTCTCATTCAATAGATGAAGTTTGAAATTTGTTATAATTTTGAATTGATAGACTTAAGACTACTGGAATACTATTTAGGTGTTGAATTTTAGCAAGGTGATTGTGTTGTATTCATGTCATAGAATAAGTATGCCAAATCATTACTAGAAAGGTTTAGAATGATGGATTGTAATCCAAATCACACACCTATGGAAGTTGGAGCTAAAATTTCAACTGAAATTGCTTCACCTCTGAACAATGAAATAGTGTATCGATAACTAGTGGGTAGTCTCATTTACCTTACTATCACTAGACTAGATATTTGTTTTGTAGTGAGTTTTCTATCTCACTTCATGTCTAAACCATAATAATTACATTGGCTAGCTAAAAAATGAATATTAAGATATGTCAAAGGTACTCTTGAATTTGGCATTCTATATGAGAAGTCTATAGATTTTAAGCTTTCAGAATATTCTGACTTTGGTTTGGTAGGATCAATAGATTCAAGAAAATCTACAATAGGCTATGTATTCACTCTTGGTTCAGGGGTTTTCTCATGGTAAAGAAAAATATAAACTACAGTGGTATTATCTTCAATAGAAGCAGAGTATAAATCTATGGTCAATGCACATTGTGAAACTATGTGGATAAAGAAAATCTTGGAGGATCTTCAGTTTGAGTCATCAAAGCCTACTCTAATTTTCTATGATAACCAGATTGATTTAAAGATGGTGAAGAATCCAGTATTCCATGCCATGACTAAACACATTAAGTTTCACCATCATTACATCTGACAGTTGGTTACAAATGAAGACATCAATCTCTTCTACTACCCCACTATAGAGCTATTGGCTGATATAATGACTAAACCACTTGGTGCAGAAAAGTTCATAAAATTCAAAGATAACTTGTTTTTGTTTCTAGTTTTATCATTAAGGGAGGGTGTTATCATATTATTGTAAATACCTTAGGTTTTTAATTGAGGTATAGTATCTATGCACCTTAGATAGTTATTTTAACCACTCGGGGTTAATAAGTTAGTTTTTTTATGAACTTAGCTATTTTATGCTACCTGATGCTTGTGGTTACACCTAATCCCTATTTTCTCAGGTGGCACTTTTGCCTATTTAATAGGCATCTCATGTATTTTTTAGTACACTAGTTAATTACATTTCTCAATCTCTTTACTAAATCTAATACCTCTCACTTGAGGATCAAACTAGGGAATTACATATTTATTTTTAAAAGATACACTTCCCTACCAGGATAGGGAAAATCATTGAAACTAAAAACATACATCTTGCCCATTCCATCAGGGTAAAAAATATTCCTACCCAACATAGCTCTAAAAATATTATTAAACCATTATCTCCTCTTGTAAGACCCATAAAAGTCAATATTTGACCATAATTTAACTAGATAGATCCAATCCATAGATTAATCTATTGATATTGACCCTACGTGGAGGTAAAAAATGTAGTTTGAATTAAAACTCACCAAATAAGAACCTATCACTAACCAAGATTGAAACTATGACATGGATATGACAACCTTCAAAGATTATAAGTTGAAATCGAACAATGCATCTAATTGTAGAGTACATAATCACCCTCCCACTTTGTAGATCACAAGTCCAATCCTAATAAACAAGATAAACCCACTCTTGGGCACCACTAGGAATTTTATTTTGGCCTAAATCTACATGGCCACAAACCTAAAACATGATAGTTATAAAAACTATCCATTTGAACATGCCCAGAATATGACATTAGTATGGAGTTATACATCCTCTACCATTATGTCCTTTTTCTATTCAAAATAGGGTGTTAGTTTTATACATGTTGATACTAACCAATCCTTTTAATAATTATGGGATTAAGGTTTTATGTATCTATGTAAATTTTAGAGTCGCATAAGTAATTTAAAGATTCAGAAGTAAGGAATGTTTCAATTGTGATGATAATATATTTATAAAAGATTATTTTAAATTATGGATATTTTGATTTTCCAAGAAGTAGAACATGAAAGGGGAATCTGAGTAAGAAATATTATTCATTCACAAATAATTTACCATTATGCTACTAGAAATACATAATTATGAATGTTTTAATATATAATTAAAGTCACCTTTAAATTACATTAAGATTCATTATATTTTCCATTAAAAAAACATCAAATATTAAATTTCAAATTTAAATTTATAATTAAATTATAATAGGCATCTTCAGGCCAAATTTGCTACTAACTTTAAATTAGCATAAAGGTCATCCTAATGTCACCTGATAGCTTCACCTTCATGAATTTTATTGATGCAAAAAAAAAGGATGAACTTTTGGAGGCCATAACTTTAGATTAGTAGTTCCATTTGAGCCCATATTCATGCAAAATAATCATATCAAAATGTTCGTTATTTCCATAACTTACACATCTAGTTATGGGATGTTTTTGATATTTTCCAAAATACATATGTGACCATATGAGGGTATGGAATTGCAGTTTTTTTTAATTTTTTTTAAATTATCTATATTTGTAACCAAACTTGAATTTTAGTTTAAATTCATATGATGGGTTAATTTTAGTATTTAGTTTATTTTTAGCAATTTTTAGAGATGCATGCACTTGTATGTGAAATTTACTTAAAATAGCAACTAGTAAAAATAACAGGTCAACTTTTATTTATTTTTAGAGTTTTGAATTATGCATGTCAACTCTAATTTCAAGTTGCGGCTTATTTATGCATGGTTTTTAATTATTTTAATCATTCAGTATGAATCAATATAGGTTATTGTTTCATAAGATTTACCTATTGCTAATCTACTTATCTTGATAGTATTCTAGTTCATTATTTCAAATTTCACATGTGTGACTTTGCTAACATGGCTTGAGTGGCTTTTTTTACATCATCTCAACAACTTTTATGATGTCACCTCAATGAATTTGATAACTTTTCCAATGTGGGATAAATATTTTTACATAGATATTAAGTTTGATATTCATAAAAGCAACTCAAAGAGACACTTATTAGGCATATAAAACTATATAGTAAATAATTTATATAATATTCTTGTAAGGCTAAGTATTTTAATATTCCATGTAAAAGGAAAGGGGAAGTCAAAAAAGTAAATGATAATCATCTGTAAAATTCTAACCATTATGTTAGTATGTGGTCGAATTCTATTATTACATTGTCCTTGTTGGCATAATGATTATGGTATATTTGGTTTGAATGTTGTCATAGACCAAGCTCTCTAACCAATTTGGGATGAAAAAAATTTAAGTTGATATAAGGAATTTAGAGTCATAGAATTAATTTGAAGATGGAAAAATTAGGTGTACTTAACTAGAAATAGTAATAAATTTATGGAAGCTAGTTCTACTGGATTTTCTTTTAAGTCACAAAATAAGAAGGTGATGATGGGAAAGTAAATATACTAATCTAAAATAAAAGAACCATAATTAAATGTTGTTAGGAGAGCCACTTTCATTATGGCATCAATGAAGATAATGATATGTTAGGTTTATATGTTTCTGGAGGTAAAGCCTTCCAAAACATGTGGGGTTAAGGTTTTATATAAATATGGGAAATTTATAAATGTATAACAAATTTAAATAGTCATAGATTAGGAATAATTTAATAAGATTGTAAGACATTTTTATGATATTATTTTAATGGGATGTTATATGTTTTTGATCCACATAAGATTAAAGGGGAGCCTAGAAAATAAAAATTATTCATACATAAATAATCAACCATTATGTTAATATCACTTAAACATTTTAAATATATTAATTTGAAATTAAATTATTCTTTGAGTCACCTTAAATATTTTATAAATTTGACAAACAATAAAGTTTCAAAAGCCACATTTAATCCCTAAATTTACATCAAAATTCAGATATGCATCTTTACATGTCCTTAATTCCAAATATAACTTACATATATACAACATTTTTCTAGATGCACCTTAAGTTTGGTAGAATATTCACCCCAAATTAATGTGTTAACATCACTTACGACCGTTTTATAGCATCACATGTTTGGCTTTTTTAAATTCAAAGGCCAAATTTCATCCTTAAATTTTGATAGGCATATTTTTGCCATTTATAGTACTAAATTTAAATTGTATGAATATAAAATTGAGATGTAGATTTCATAAATTCAACAAAAAATTCAACCTGGTGTTACTAATTTCATCTTGATAATTTTCTAACATCACTTGTGTGACAATGTTAATGTCACTTGGGTGACATTATTATTATTATTATTATTATTATTATTATTATTATTATTATTATTATTATTATTATTATTATTATTATTATTATTATTATTATTATTATTATTATTATTATTATTATTATTATTATTGCTAAAAATAGGTTTTGTGAACCAGGGTCCTAACCCTGGGAATGAAACAAAAAGAAAAGGCTAAAAAACCATAAAAACCAATTACAATAGCTGAAAATCCCAAATAAATCCATAAAACAACTAAAATATAACATGAAAAAGGCCTCACATGCCAAAAGTTTCAACAAGAACATTTGCCCTACAACAAGAACTAGAACTACTATTGCTAAGTCTCTCTCATATGGTTTTCTTTGTGAGATTTAAGAGACATATTCATGGATTTCAAGTCATTTTTATCTTTTCCACTCTCTCTATTGCTCATAGTTTGGAAATATGGAGATGGATATTTCTTGTGTTTACCCTTGTTTCTGTGTTAGCAATGGATCTATCAAACCTTTTCCTAGTAAAGGATTATGAAAAAATAAAACTTGATAATTATCTACATTAACATTCTTCTCTTGTAACACATAATCATCCACCTCCTTAGCCAAAGCCTCTACACTAGGTTATTCATTTTTTTGGGTTTATTCCATAGCTTCCAAAGGTGTTTCTGGGACTAAGTTTGGGCCCTCACTATAATCACCACTATAATTCACATCTCAAATCATAATATGTTCAATCTATGCTTCCTCCCACCATAAATTAGGTTTTTTAAAACTTAATACTTGGATAGTCATTGATTAGATGCCCATATTTAAAACATATGTGGCATCTAAAAGGAATTCCTTCAAAATTTAGGGTTTAAAAACAAGTTTTATCCCTAACATTTAGTTTCATATATGTATAAATATCCTTAGAAATATATAAATTTACCAAGATACAGGTATATGTGGAGTGGACCTTTCTTCAATCAAATCATTTATCATAAAAAAATTCGTAAATAGTATTCCCTATGGCTCTAAACACCAAATCATCCCAAAGCTTAGAAGGGAAGTTTGGAAGCCTAATCCATATTGGTTTAGAGTTTAATGTTTCATATTGGGCATCAAAATATGGATATAAAGGCTTAACCAAGAGAAAGATATTATCCCAAGCCCAAAAAATCATTGAATATCACCTTTTTATCTTTAACATAATAAAAAATCAAAATAAAGATCCCTCTTGAGTAGGGGAGAATATCAATATTATAGTTGCTACAAGTGATTAAATATCTACCCATTTGGTGAAGAAAAATATGTCCATAAACAATGAAATTTGTAAATCATACCCTAAGAAGAAATCCATTCTTCCCTTTCTGATATAACCTCAACCTCTTTCTTATTGAATACGATGATAGGGATATCCTTTGTAGGCATCATAGGAAAACCATATTTTTCCCCAAAACCTTATAAAATGAGGGGCAATGATCTTCCACATACCTCCTACCTATAATATGACCTAATACTTTCATCTATTTAGCTCTGGGCCACATCCAGACCTCGAGAAACATGGGATCACTTTTCTCCTACATAGAACTATGACCCTGAATACCCCTTAGTTGATATTTGGCTTCTATCCTCGATTTTTATTTACCATTTTCTTCTTAGAAAACCCCTTAAAACATGTCTTATGTGGTGATACTCAACCCCCACACATATTACTTGTCACCATCCCTATAATCTCTTCCCCTGCCTCTATCATCACTTTTCCTATAGTCATTTTGCCCTATGAATCCCTATCAAATCTCAATGCATCTTTTTTCTTGGGTCATGTTTTATAAACCATATATATGAATTTTACAACATCAAATCAAATAAGTTTTTAAAATCCCCATTGTATGATAATGTTTTTTACTATACATATAAGGATTTGAAATTTATAGAAGCAAATCCAAGAGGCATAGATTAGGCATATTGAACATTATATAAAAATAATTGTTATAATATTATTTAACATGATGTTTATTTAATAATACATGTAAAATGAGATGATATTTCAAGCAAGTATTTCTCATTTTCAATATGTCATTTATTATGTTAGTATGAAGTTTAATTCTATTATAGTAGTGGCCTCATTGGCCTAAGGATCATGGTATACTTAGTTTGCATGTTTTAATTTATAAATCCCCCTAGCCAATGCAAGATTAATATTTTTATTTATATATGAAGACTTTATAATTGTATAAGTAATTTTAAGATGCAAAAATTTGATGTATTTAACTTGAGATAATAAGGAATTTATGTAATCCTACTATATGTGGATGTGTATATATTTTGTTAAGTCACAGAAGAATAAAGGTGGTGTCAAGATAGAAAGGATAATAATATTAAACCAAAAATAAATTATGATATTAGGAGAGCCAATTTGATTTGGCATCACCCAAGATCTTGGTATATTGGTTTTATATGTTGCAGTGGACCACACCTTCTAAAAGATATGAGATTGAGGTTTTGTTTAGATATGAGGATTTTGGGGTCATATAATTAATTTTGATATTAAAATATTAGGATTATTTAACTGATATTCTAAGACATTTTTATATTCTTATTATAAAAGGATATTTTGAATTTTTGATCTATAAAAGTTGAAAGGGGAGCTTGAGAAACAAACAATAGTCATTGAGGAAAAGTTAGTCATTATGTTTCTGGCATTGAAACATTTTGATTATTTGAATTCATAGTAAAAGTTATATTTCATTCATTTTAAATTTTAACCAATAGTAAAAACCCTTGGGGAGTATCTACAAGTTAACCCAACCACTTCCTTGATTTCTCACATTGTCTTTACTAGAATAACAGTCAACATAGATATTTCTATGAATCCTCCTGCAAAAATGGACTGAAAGTCATAGATTAGTTGTGGACCCAAACTATTAGCTATGAAGGGTTTAATTTTCAAAGTTGTTTTTGTTTTAACATTGACCACTTATCCTCGTAATGTGGAAACTTTAAGAGAAAGAAGGAAACCTCTTGGTGGAAAGACTTCCTCTCTAGCCACCTTATCATGGAATGAGATGATTCAGATAACATTGAATCAAAATCTTCCTTAGAAGATATTAAATCTCTCGAACCAAAGGAAACACATTCATATGAAAATAATACACCTCAAGGGGATGCAAACTCAATTATTTTTTTAAACTCCCCACCTAAGAATAAAATATCCAAGGGAAGTTACAAAGATTCAGGCCAAATTGAAATAGTTATCCCCTTCTACCCTCTTTCAAATCAAAATTTTAAGTAATATTTAACTTAGGTGAGAAAAAATAAAAAAAATAGTGTCTCAAAAAATACCTACCACTCATAGAGGGCCAGCAGTGATAGCTAATAATTTATTTTTCTATTTGGTGTTTAGGTAGTCATGGTTGTCAATTCATTATAGTATCCCTTAGGCCACTTGAAGAATCATCATATGTGAGCTTTAATGTTTTGTCTCTTTATCCTTTTTACAAGGCTCTATAACCATACAAATCTTGGTATTATACATTATCAAATAAAAAGGTCATGTTAAATTTTACTTATATTCATTATGTTAAAATATTTTTGTAAGGATATATATATTTTTTGGGATTTTTATATCTAAAAAATAAAAGAAGCGAATTGTATAAATTTAAAATGTACACATAGAACAAATTAATAGTTGTGTTAGTAAGAAGCAAAGTTCCATTTTGGTGTCAACCCCATTAGCATAAGCATCATGGTATAACATGCTTATGTTTTTTTTTTTTGAGGAATAAGCATTATAGCCAATGCAAGATAATTTTTTTTACATAGAGACAAGGGTTTGTTATTGAAATAATAAATTCCATGAAACATGGATTAGGCATATTCAACTTGATGTAGTAAATACTATTTAGAATATTCTTGGAAGGGGATTTAGTTTTAGAAAGGGAAAAACATTAGACATGAAGAATGAGATTTAGTTTTAACCCTTTTGAGATGAATTGTAATTGCATAAATGTAAGGAAAGTTACTCAAATGAATTTTAAAATTACTATAAATCTCTTTGTGTTGACAAATTTTACTTCCATGATGTCAAATTAATTTTAAGATGAGACCTATGTGATGATATGATGGATGAATTTATATAGAATATTTTGAAGCTTGTAAGGATTGATTATATTAGATTTAGTTTGAAGACAATAACACCCATTAATAGAATCCATTGATATCCATTGAACCATAAATTTCAAAAAGAAGTAAAAATATAAAATAAAAGTGGGTGAATGGAAGCTAAACTAAATCAAAATATTTATAAATTTGATTTTCCTATCAAAATAAGGGGAAATGATAAGTTTAATTTTTTTAATACATTTTTTTTCAATAGGTTCATATATGTATTTTAAAATTAAATAAAACATTGATTATTATTGTCATGACATACCACCCCTTCTAGAACTTTCACTAAAAACCACCACTATATCCAAATTATAGTGCAGATAAGGCACTAGTATCCTCATGAGGAATTAGAATTATTTCATGAAATGAAAATAATAGGTGTTCAATCATATCATTTACCTATCATGTTACAAAAAAATATTTTTAGAATAGGGCATGGGAATTTAACAAAAATGTAGCATTGACTATACCCACCCAGTGCATCCTTGAACATAGAGAAAATAAATTTGCATCAATTTTTGTATGACTTCTATATGGAGTTATATTTTGTATAAGATATAATAATTTAATGGAATTTGTTATAAGATCCTCTTTTATATTAACTTAGATAGAAAAAATAGGAAATTTTAGATACCATAACTAAAAACTAAATGGGTACTCAATTAATAGAAACATTTTGTATTCTAAGGGAGTAGATGGGTATATTGGTACCTCATATGAAAAGATACAAAAATAAATTTTAATATTTTATAGCATTATTTTTATTAATTTTTTAACCCATGGTTTTGCAGATCTTGAACTATCTGTTCATTCACACTCAACAACCTGATCTCTGACCAAGTACACACCTAAATTTTTAATGGTGTAACATTTCAAAAAAAATGATTATGAGATGACCTCAAATAAAACATTATCAGAACTAGTCCTCTCCTATCTTTATATTTTTATGCCTCTTTGTTTTCCATTTCTAACATATTTTTTAAAATTGAGTTTTTTCCCCTCAATTTTAAAATCCTTTGTGCCATGAAAAAAACATGATTATAAATAAAACTATATTATTATATAATATAATATGATCATATATGTAATAACAATATGGATGTTTTATCCAAAAAAATAAGCTTAGGTGGTGTTATAATCAAGTATGAACTAATCCATTCAATTAAATTCAAAAAAGAAGTGATTATGATAATTAAACTTTGTTTAGTAAAATTATATGATAGATCAGATTGGAACTTTCTCTTCAAAATATTGAAGAAGTTTGGTTTCTCATAGGTTTGATGTTATTGTGTTAAAATTATCTAATCTTATGTTTTCATAAATTTCAAATAGAGTTGCAAAAAGTGTTTTCTTATGAAACCCTATATCACATTACACATTTATTATCATATTTGAGGCCCTAGGTAGATTTTTTTGAAAGACTAAATCTCTAATTCTCATTAACACAATATACATTACTAAACATGTTGATTTTTCTCATGGATAATTATGGATGCTATATTTATCAAAAACTCTCTTCACCCATGGGAAGTTAGAACCTTGAATAAAATCATTGTTTAGTATCAATGACCATTGGTCAAGTGGTTAACCTCATAAATCAATTATTTTATTTTTCAATAAGTCTTTACCTATATAAAACAAAATTATGAAAGTCCTCAACTTCTCCATAAGTTCTCTTTCCAAAAAATACTTGGGGTCCTTTATTTTATGGATGATCAAAAAAGGAATTATGGGACAGTATAGAGACCACCTTTCTAAATAATTTGTCTTATTATAAAGGAAAATGTATCTCTTTGGTAGGAAAAATATAATCAACACAAGAAATCCTCCAAGTAATATCGGTCTACATGATGCCTATCTCATAATTCCTAGTCAGTGTAAATATTAAATTAGCTTAATATATTGAAAAACTTTATGTGGAATTGGCCTACTGAGTCTAATAAAATAACCTTAATTAAATGGAATAAGATTGTTTGCATATATCAAAAGAGGGAGATATAATTATAAAATAATTCATGATGCATCAATTTGTAGGAGATAAGTTATCTACATAATATATTGATACAAAGACCACACTTGGAGTATATTTTGTGAATAAATTACCTTGATAATTTGGAGGATCTAACTCATTTTTTATATATAAAATTATATGTATGGGGTCATATATCAAGAATCTATTTGAGAAATGTAAATCACTAATTTATAACTCCCTTTTTAGGGAAATAAAAAATGGTATATCTATAATTTTTTTAGAAGGATGTGTGGTCTAGGGCAGTCCATTTTATGTATTCATCCTTGTTTTAAAAATTTATAATATTACTTATCAAACATATGGGGACCCTTAGATCGTAATTACTAGGTATAAAATTAGTGTATTTGGGGCCATCAAGTAAGTTGGAAAAAAATATTCTTTTAGATTCAAAACATTCAACAAATCTTATATATTCCTTCAACAAATTATTGAACACTCACCATATCAAAATTATTGATGAAAACAATGCCATTAAATTATGTGGAAACCATTCAAAGAATTATTCTATTAAAAAAATCTACAATAAATTAGTTTCCAATTTAAAATCTATGTTATAGCCAACATAAAAGCTATGGATTCCTCAAGGCTTCTTATGGATAATGTAAACCTATGGATTACCATCAAGATGAAATATTTATGATAGGACAAACCCTAAAGGGTTGCATTTC